>CM040819.1:27870905-28493378 GCA_022828995.1 Vimba vimba
CAATAATTTACCTACATAAAAACATCTCAAAAGTAATCCTTATTAATTGAGCATTTTTGATGTTTTCACCCAAAAATAAAATTGCTTTAATTAATTACTCACCCTCATGTTGTTCCAAACCCGTAAGACCTTCGTTCATCTTCGGAACATGAATTAAGATATTTTTGATGAAATCTGAGAGCTCTCTGACCTCTCTATAGACAGCAATTTAATTACCACTTTCAGGGCCCAGAAAGGTAGCAAAGACATTGTTAAAATAGTTCATGTGACTCCAGTGGTTCAACCTTAATGTTATGAAGCGATGAGAGAGCTCTCGGATTTCATCAAAAATATCTTAAAGTCGACATGAAATCAAAATTGACTATTTACTTTGTTAGTGCATATTACTAGTCTTGTGGTGAACAATTAATCTGTGCAAGTTGATACACAGAAAAAAATTATTTGCCGTGGTAATCTTTAATCAAAATCTGAAAAATTACTACCGGTCTGGAATGGCGTTCCTTTTCTGATGACGTCAGTTTGATGGCTTAACAAAAAACGCTTAACCACTCCCCTCAAACCGTTAGTCTGCTATTAGCAGAGATGGAGAGGAGGAGCGCTAAAGTAAAACCTGCCCTCTGTTCAGTATTCCGTTTCACTTGGAAATACGTCAAAACGCTGGAGAAATGTCGTTTGCAACTTCTGGTTCACGGGGACTTTAATTTGTGTTTTGAAGATGAACAAAATTTTTATGGGTTTGGATTGGGACGATATGAGGGTGAGTAATTATTGACAGATTTTTCATTTTTTGGGTGAACTAACCCTTTAAATACACAGTATGACATTTAACTTTTAGTTCAGGGGTATTCAATTAAAGTTCCAAGAAGTCCGGTCTCTATATTTCCTTTCCAGCAGAGTATTGTCCAGAATTTCCATTTGGGCAACAGTAGTACTTTGTAAAAGAAAAATAATCCTAAACAATCAAAATAGTCATCAAAGATGAGAATATTGGGTCCAAAGCAGTGGTGTTTGAGATTTTATATAAAAAAAAAACCTTCAGTTGAGCCTTATATGAATATTAAAAGGCTTATTTTTTTTTTATTATTATTTTTTTTTATTTAGAGACATACAGTGGTGGTCAGAATTAATGGCACCCCTGGGAAATATGATCAAAAATGGCTGTAAAAAATAAATCTGCGTTGTTTATCCTTTTGATCTTTCATTCAAAAATTTTTGCAAAAAATCTAACCTTTCATTGAAGTAAAAGAATTGAAAGTGGGGGGTAAATCACATTATGAAATAAATGCTTTCCTCCAAAACACGCTGGCCATTATTATTGGCTCCCTGTTATTAAATACTTTTTGCAACCTGATTTTGCCAAGATAACAGATCTGAGTTTTCTTCTATAATGCCTGATGAGTTTGGAGAATAACTGACAAGAGATCAGAGACCATTCCTCCATACAGAATCTCTCCAGATCCTTCAGATTCAGAAGTTCATGTTGGTGTTTCTTCTATTCAGTTCACCCCACTCATTTTCTATAGGGTTCAGTTTAGGGGGCTGGGACAGTCATACAGAAGCTTCATTTTGTGCTCAGTTACCCATTTTTGTGTTGATTTTGATGTTTGTTTTGGACCGTTGTCCTGATGGAAGATCCAACCATGGCCCATTATAAGATTACTAGCAGAGGCAGACAGGTTTTGATTTTTTTTATCTGTTGGTATTTGCTAGAATCCATAATACCAAGATGTCCAGGACCTCCAGCAAAAAAATAGGCCCACAACATATAAGATCCAGCAGTATATTTAACTGTAGACATGGGGTACTTTTTATCCCTATTTGCACCAAACACATCTGGTGTGTTTGCTGCCAAAAAGCCCTTTTTTTGTTTCATCTGACCATAGAATCCGGTCCCTTTTGAAGTTCCAGTCATGTCTGACAACTGAATATGCTGGAGTTTATTTTTGGAGGAGCGAGGAGGATTTTTCTTGAAACCCTCCCAAACAACATGTGGGGATGTAAGGGTTGTTTGATAATTTTTTTAGGCTTTCTGACCCCCAAGACTCAAGTAATCTCTGCAATTCTCCATCTGTGATCCTTGGAGAGTCTTTGGCCACTCAAACTTTCCTCCTCACCGTGCATTAAGACAATATAGACACATGTCCTCTTCCTGGCAGATTCGTAACATCTTTAGTTGATTGGAACTTCTTAGTTATTGCCCTGATGGTAAAAATGGGGATTTTCAATTCTTTAGGTATTTTCTTACAGCCACTTTCTATTTTGTGATGCTCAACAATCTTTTGATGCACATCAGAACTATACTCTTTGGTTTTACTCATTGTGATGGATGATTAAAGAAATTTGGCCTTTGTGTATTTGTCATATTTACTCCTGTGAAACAAGAAGTCATAGCTAGACAATTTCATTTTCCTAGTCACCCTGGTGTGCTAAATAAAGGTAAATATTAATGGGAATGTACTTCAGAGATATTTTACTCGTAAAAAATTCTAGGGGTGCCAATAATTGTGGCCGACGTGTTTTGGAGAAAAACATTTATTTCATAATGTGATTTCCTCCCCACTTTCAATTCTTTTACTTCAATGAAAGGTTAGATTTTTGCGAATTTTTTTTAATGAAAGATCAAAATGATAAACAATGCAGATTTATTTTTGTACAACCATTTTTGATCATATTTACCAGGGGTGCCATTAATTCTGACCACCACTGTATGTAAGGTTCAGGGTTTTCCTCTTAAGAAGTCTGGACCATTTTTATATTTTGCGTTAAGTATCTATTAAAAACAAACAAACAATGTGCATAATAATCAAAATGCCCTGTTTGCTATAATGAGCCGAAAACAAAGGTTACTAGAAATTCCAAAGTTTTAATTGTCTTTCCTTGCCATCTACAAATACTTTTCCCAATTATTACGTAGTTTATTATGAAATGCTCTTAACTTGCTGATTAGTAATGATAAATGTAGATGTAAAAAAAAAAAAGTCTTGTTAAAAAGCGTATTTGAATGGCCTGAGTGTGTGTATATGTACAGATGAAAATAAATATAAATGACAGATGAAAATAATTGTATTTGCAGCATTTTTGTTTTCTGCAGTGTTTTAGTAAAAGTATAAATCTATTTTACTGCTCACTGTGTTTCTGCTACTGTCAAAATAACTGTGTCATCTGCAGCTCTTTATGTGGTGCTTTAATGGGAGAGAGAATCAACGCGCACAGAACGGAAATGGAAAGATCAGACCATTATTTGAGGATGCCTGTTCTAGTTCATCATATTGGTTATGTTTACATGGACAGCAGTAATCTAATTATTGACCTTATTCTGAATAAGACAATATACTGATTAAGGTGTTTACATGAGTTGCTTTTAGAATATTCCTTTCATGTTCCCGTTTTACATGTTACAGAACATAGATCGATTAATGGCACACGACATTACGTCCCCATGGTACGCCGTCCGACGTTCCCTCCTGAATTTCGCGTATCAACATACAGTTCGTCTTCATTAATGGTACGATATACAGTTTTGGGTGTTTAATTTTTAATTTTACGAAAGCTTCAAGTGCAGTTAATTATTTGTCATGCTATACGTGCAAATAGACAACGACGGATACAAATTCTCTAGCAACAGGGCTCCTCTGTACTTTCATTCTTTTGTACTTTCATACATTTCTTTCAGAATTCTTAACATTGCCATTGTTTCCCGCTCTGACCAAAAATCGGCCTTCTTGCTTGAAGCCATGCTTGTCTGCCGTCAAACGTTTGAACACTACTGTGTGTGTGTGTGTCCTGTCACAAAATGCAGCGAAAACTTCCACACAACGTTAATAGTCTGATTAAGGTGTGTACATGTCTATAATGCACTTCGATAATGCGACTAATAGGAATGCTCCACGTCTTAATTTGATTTGTGTTTACTTCAAGTATGACTTTGGCTGGATTAAGGTAATCAGAAATCGCTGTTTACATGGTAGTTTCTTAATCAGAGTATTGTCAATCGGCTTAATATCTGAATGTTGTTGTCCATTTAAGCGTACTGATATTGTGACTGTTTGAGGTCAATTTGATGCAGAAAAATCAGTATATTGTATTTTTTTAAAATGTATTTATTTTTCTGCACAGGAGGAAAAAGGGATGGAAGAAGCGACGTTGTCGTCTGCCAGGTGTTAACCCAATCTTGAAGACCCTGACTGAAGAGGAAAAGGAGAAGAGTGATGATGCTTGTGAGTATTTAATGTTTACTAGAGGTTGTTTGAGTACCCACCTGCATGCAAACAAAAAAGATTTTGTTAATAAAATGTAAACCAAAAATCCTCCATTGTTCTGTATTGTCACCCTGTTCTCCCTTTTTGATATGTTTTACAGCTTTGATCTCACCATCTGATGATAGTGACGAAGACGTTTCAGACCAGGCGTCTTTAAGTGAGAGTGACTCATCTGATTCTGAGGATTTAAACAATATGGTAAGAGATTGCATAATTTAAGCATATTATAGACGGCTGGTCCTGAATTGCATTACATTACACAAATCCATTATCCAACCATAACCATTTAATTTATATTTTTTGGTTAATTAAGTGTCTGTTAGGCTTTTCCGCAAGTCTACTTGTTTATTTACTAATTTATTCAATAATTTACTTGGATTGATTATCACGGGATATGATGCATGTGAAACGTGAATCATTGTCCAACATTTTGCAAGCAATTGTTGATAAGGAAAAATTTCACTTTGCAATATTGGAAATATTTCCGTTTTAAACCATGAAGGCGAGCCAGTGGACATCACACAAGCAATGTGCAAATTTTGCGCTAGAGTGAAGCTGGTGAAGAAGTCTCAGTGAAAATAAGTGAAAATAAAAACTGACAGGGGAGAGCTGAATCTACTTCAACATGTTCTGTTAGCAGTATATAATGGTCTTAATTTGTTTTCTTAATATTTCTCTTGTGGCCCATATGTAGTGTAGGGTAACATTCTCATTTTTCACTAGATATTTTCCTCTACATCTCATCAGCAATTTTGATTTTGGTACGCTCTGCAGCAGCTGACCACTGAGGAGTGAATGTACAGTGACGTGACAACTGCCTGATTCAAACTGTGCTTTCGCGCTATGGCTGGCGCTGAGCCAAAGACAAGCTCAGCGCTTGTCATGTTTCACAACTATTCAGTGTTTTTAACCACATCATTTTTATTTTAGGTTTCAGACATTTAAATGCATATAATTTATAGCAAAACAATACATTTATAGTTTGTAAAATACACAATGGTGTCTATGGATGCAGCCATAACAATCCATTCAAATATATTTGCCGACTTGTTTTATTCATATCAGATACACAGTGTAAGTAACTATAAAGTTTACTCTATTTTTCTTCCAGTTCACCGGCCACTTACTTTCATGTATTTCGGGAGAAACTGATGAATTCATGTGCTTTAATAAATCCAACAGACATGAATCTCTGAACTGCGGCCCAAACAAACATGGCGGCGTCCATCTACTCCTTACAGATCAAGATCATTTATAAAGGTTTTTAAACGACAAAACAAACTCACTTACACGTATTTGAGAATCGGAATTTAAGAAAGTTGATGACATGGTAAGCAAGTTTGTTAACCCTCTGAGGTCGACAAACGCGCCGGCGCGTTTTGCTGGATTTTCTCCACATTGTAGCACTATAAACTTAAATTTCTCCGTCATTTATGGTCATACAGAAAAAAGAAATATAAAAAAAGAATCTGTGATATTTCTACTTTTGTATGTGTCCACTTACAATCAAATCAAAACATTGTGCTTTTGTAAAATAAAGAAAATAAACAGGGTGTGCGTTCTGCCTCTCTGTCGCGGTGAACTTTTTTTTCTTGAGCACGTCTATAAACTGAAACAAAACTCTGCGAATACTTGTCACACATTTATGAGCCATAAACCTTTATAAACATATAAGTGTGTACTTTTAAATTATCCGATTCAAAACGAAAACAAATATTCTCTGTTTAAGTAATTTGTATAAAACCAACAAGATGTCCAGATTCTCAAACGCTTGCTCATTACAGTTAATTTGGCCACGCCTACTCGCGCAAAAGAGATTCACATGCAAATCTCCACATGGAACGCGAACTCGCTCATTACCTCAACAACAAAACACTTCACTTCACTTTTCGTCGAGTTTGAAAGACGTGCCTGAGCTTACATTGGATTTACATCAGGAGAAGAAGAACGCGATTTGAAGACAAGAAAGATAAGGTAAGAAATTCTTACATATTAGTTTGCTATTGTTGCATAAATTTCACATTGCAGTTGAACTGTTGCTAGATGGTGAATATTATAATATTTAGACCCGTGTTTACTGTTACTGTGTTTGTGGATATCTGCTCAAACGTAGATATGTATATGGTAACCATAATGTTTTATATTTGAGCGTGATCGGGTTTGAATGTATCATATTTTGGATCGTGATCGCATTTGAATGTATCATATTTTGGATCGTGATCACGTTTGAATGTATCATATTTTGGATCGTGATCACGTTTGAATGTATCATATTTTGGATCGTGATCGCATTTGAATGTATCATATTTTGGATCGTGATCGCATTTGAATGTATCATATTTTGGATCGTGATCGCATTTGAATGTATCATATTTTGGATCGCGATCGCGTTTGAAAAACAAACAGCTTCATGTTTTTACTATTATCTCATTTCATATGGACCACGAATGGAAACATTTTAAGTAACATGATAATCAATATATTTTTCTCTAGCTTAGTTGTTACTTAAATCTTTTGGAAGATTTATACTGTTATAGGTTATTATTATTTTATCCAGCACTGCGCATAGCTTATGCCTACAAGGCACAACAAACCTGGTGTTCACTGTTCATTATATCTTGTTGGAAACATTTGTGTGTGTGTGTGTGTGTGTGTATTCTGTGAATTTTAAAAAACAATTTTAACCAGAAAAATCTAAAATTTATTCCCAAAATCGTGCAGGCCTTTCTCTTGATATCAGTATGTTCACTTTTTTTTTCAGGGCCCAGATGACACTGAGGACTGCTGAATTCAAAATTCACATGAGTCTCTGTACATGGTAAAGTGAAAATCAAACACCTTGGAAATTAAAGGTATGTATGTTTTTAGGAATGGCACAAAGGTCTCTGTCTTTGGATCATTGTTTTCAATAAGTGCTTTTTTGGCATGTGTTGTGTATCTTTGGACGATGCTGTGTTGTAAATAAATCCAAACAATTTAAAAGCCATTATTTTTTAAATCTCCTCATTTACAGTATTGTGCAAGGTTGCTCAGAATGATAGGGCCTGATAGCTCCTAATAGGGCAGTTAGAGGAGGTTCTTTGTCTTTCTCAGGTGAGAAAAGCTTACATATTAATGAGCTCTCGCATAAGGCTTTTTCACACAAAACACGTCGTAAAATTTTTAAATCAATATATTGTCTTATCTGAATGAGCAGTCAGGGTGATTTTCACATAGTTTTGCAGCAAATATTCTAGGCTACGTCATACAATTTTCAAAAGTCTTGTGAAGAAATAATCAGTATGGGTTTCATGGCCTTATTTCAGTGAGATTTTTTTTTTGTATTTTCACAAACCACGCATAAATGTCATTATCTCAAAACTACAAACTTTTACATACATGCTGTTGATATATTATTGTAGCAGAGTTTGTGCTGAATACAGTGTAATTAGACTTTAACCATGAAAATGTCACAAGAAACAGAAATAACCAGAAATTTCAGAGCATGTCAGAACACCTCCAGGGCCCAGAAAACAGCTCAGACCTCAGAGGGTTAATATTTAGAAATAAAAGCGCTACATCTGTCATACAGCGCAATAAATTTCCTTATTTGGATCTGGTCTGTACCTTTGTTACGCCCCTAAATTTGCATACACACAGCCCACTTTCTGGGCCCAGGAATATCAATGGTGGTCGTGCAGTCAGACATAGTTTAGCCGCAATGGCTTGAGAATGACGAGTTCTCGTGGTGCTTATAGCCGGTGCCTGGAAATGTATAAGAGGCAAATTGCGGCGTTTGTCAAAGATGTTTTAAACTGGGTACAATCAAGGTATTTGAAAAATCATTTTCTCCTTCAAAAGAATTTCTCTAGCTCTTCGGCTGCTGTCAATTTTGATTTCTTGGGGGCTGTTTACACCTGGACACTTCATGCGTTTTCTGCGATCGGATAGTTATCCGATCATGAAAAGACCAGGTGTAAATGCCCTCCGAAACGCATTCAAGACGGATTTGAATCCGATCGCTCAAACCACTTCAGGAGGAGGTCTGGGCCACATTCCAGACGAAACGAGACAAGTGTAAATGCATCTGGTTGTTGAAACCACATACAGTGAGGAAAATAAGTATTTGAACACCCTGCTATTTTGCAAGTTCTCCCACTTAGAAATCATGGAGGGGTCTGAAATTGTCATCGTAAGTGCATGTCCACTGTGAGAGACATAATCTAAAAAAAAAAATCCAGAAATCACAATGTATGATTTTTTAACTATTTATTTGTATGATACAGCTGCAAATAAGTATTTGAACACCTGAGAAAATCAATGTTAATATTTGGTACTGTAGCCTTTGTTTGCAATTACAGAGGTCAAACGTTTCCTGTAGTTTTTCACCAGGTTTGCACACACTGCAGGAGGGATTTTGGCCCTCTCCTCCACACAGATCTTCTCTAGATCAGTCAGGTTTCTGGGCTGTCGCTGAGAAACACGGAGTTTGAGCTCCCTCCAAAGATTCTCTATTGGGTTTAGGTCTGGAGACTGGCTAGGCCACGGCAGAACCTTGATATGCTTCTTGCAGAGCCACTCCTTGGTTATCCTGGCTGTGTGCTTCGGGTCATTGTCATGTTGGAAGACCCAGCCTCGACCCATCTTCAATGCTCTAACTGAGGGAAGGAGGTTGTTCCCCAAAATCTCACAATACATGGCCCCGGTCATCCTCTCCTTCATACAGTGCAGTCGCCCTGTCCCATGTGCAGAAAAACACCCCCAAAGCATGATGCTACCACCCCCATGCTTCACAGTAGGGATGGTGTTCTTGGGATGGTACTCATCATTCTTCTTCCTCCAAACACGTTTAGTGGAATTATGACCAAAAAGTTCTATTTTGGTCTCATCTGACCACATGACTTTCTCCCATGACTCCTCTGGATCATCCAAATGGTCATTGGCAAACTTAAGACGGGCCTTGACATGTGATGGTTTAAGCAGGGGAACCTTCCGTGCCATGCATGATTTCAAACCATGACGTCTTAGTGTATTACCAACAGTAACCTTGGAAACGGTGGTCCCAGCTCTTTTCAGGTCATTGACCAGCTCCTCCCGTGTAGTTCTGGGCTGATTTCTCACCTTTCTTAGGATCATTGAGACCCCACGAGGTGAGATCTTGCATGGAGCCCCAGTCCGAGGGAGATTGACAGTCATGTTTAGCTTCTTCCATTTTCCATTATTATTATTATTATTATTATTATTATTATAAATATTCATGAGCATACCATAAAAGGGAAAAAAACGCTTGTTTCATTCTGGGGCTATTTCTCAGGGTTGTATTAGGGCGTATAAAAGATTTTCAGCCCAACCAATGTTACATACCCTATTTGGAGACCTTAAAGTGTGAAATACCCTATAAAATCATTCTATCACCCCTTTAATTACGGTAGTTATGGCATGAACGCAGCATAAGCTCATTGTTTTTGTTCAGGAGGAAATGTTAAAAGGTGGCTGCTGTTTGTTTGTGGTGCTCAGTGACTTTCTGTCTACAACTCTGTTTAGCCTCATAAAACGTGCTGATGATGTGTGACGTCTGCGAGAGCAGGGTGCACAGAGGTATACGTTGACGGGTAGGTAGGATATATTTTTGGCCCTGATACTTCCACAGAAGAGATTTTTTTTTTTTTTTTTTTTTTTTTTTTTTTTTAAATGTTTAGACCCCTTCTATTATTGCTATCAGGATGTGGAGTTTTAAGCACTATAACAGTGTTCACGAAAAAACATTGCCTACCATATCTATAATGTTCTTATTTGCATATTTGTGGTGTCAGTGTCATTTATTGGATGAATGCAGCACTCATCCTGTTTACAAAGGCTCTACCATTGTGCACCCTCATACATTGCCGAATGCCGACTGTAATATAGGGATGTGACGGTGGCAGTTTTTTGTGTGTGTGTGTCTGTATAATGTTCATTTTGTCATCATTTGCTATATTCAGCAAAGTAAACCATCTGATTGAAAGGTAATTCTCACAAAACTGTATTTTCTGTAGGGCTGCCCCCGACTAAATGTTTTTCTAGTCGACTAGTTCATTTAAGCCAATGGGGAACTAATCGCACGTTTATATTAATTTGCTTAAGGCGAGACACTACAGGTGTATAGGGTAAAATTTTTAACTAGCAGATATCACCATGAAACTTTCCTAGTTGATTACCTACATTAAGATGAGAAAAAAATGTATTACAAGTTTTCTGTAATTTAATGTTTAAATATGCAAATTAGGCAATATCTAATTAAATATGCGCTATTTTGCATATATTTAAAAAAACCGAAATCTGAGTATTGGATAAAGGCAGGTTAAAAATTATTTTTTCATTGTGTTCACATATTAGATGGGAAAAAAATTACAGAGGGATTTATGGATATCTACTTTTGTTATCCTGTAAATCAGAATATACTGTCAATAGCCTTAAAAATATGATTTTCGCCATGTTTTTTGGAATAAAATGTTATATAAATCAGGCTAGGAATAATAAATTTACAAATCCCTCTGTAAATGTCTTCATAATATAACTAGGTACAAGACTGGAAAGTTTGGTGTATATAGGTGCACCATAAAAAATCATTCTATCACCCCTTCTATTTTATGGTGGAAGTGGAGATTTCGGACTTGGAGTATGAGAGAAAAGTCATACTAATCAAAAATTACAGAGGGATTTATGGATATCTACTTTTGTTATCCTGTAAATCAGAATATACTGTCAATAGCCTTAAAAACATGATTTTCGCCATGTTTTTTGGAATAAAATGTTATATAAATCAGGCTAGGAATAATACATTTACAAATCCCTCTCTAAATGGGATTCTCTGACTATCGTGTGATGACAGGAAGAAGACAGTGATCGCGGAGCAGCGTGTTGATTAAGAATGCCAACTTTTGTTGAATTTATGAGAAATCTACAGACGCGAACAGACAAAGTGTAATAAAATAAAGACCTAAATGTGTATTTCGGACTTTTTTTCACCACAAGTCTGAAAGAAGACATGTTATTGAAGACAAATATCCAAAAATCTCAAAATGTTTTTGCCTGCCGTGTCTCGGTCCTTGAGATGTTTTGACTTGCCCTTGACATTTGTGCTTTTTTCAGTTGCTCATATTAATGGCAAAGGTGTAATTACACTCTATTTAGCACAAACAGGGCTACCATAATATGTGAGCAACATGTATGTACATGTTTGTATTTTTGAGAGAATAATGTTTATGCATGGTTATTGAAAAAAAAAATGAAAAAAAATCTGAAATAAGGCCACAAAACACATACTAAATGTGTGTCCACAAGACTTTTGACTAATGGATGTTGTCGTCTAGAGTTTTTGCTTCAAAATGATCTGAAAATCATCCTGCCTAATCATTCATATAAAACAATACATTGATTTAAACTTTGTAAGACACATTTTGTTTGGAAAGGCAATGTGCGTGAGGGCGTGAATGATCATGAATAATGATGTGGTTCACACCTGAGAAGACAATGACTGCGCATAATGAACTGCGTAATGAGCCTTTCATTCAGGTGTGTCACTAAGAGGGTATACCACAATAAAGAATGTGAGGACTTATTTTGTATGCAGGCAAATTGTATAATATCCAAGGTGAAAATTTCTAGTAACTATGCAGTTAATTCTCATACTGTATTTTCAGAAAGTTTTGGAATATATCCTCTCCCCAAATGTGTCACTAATAAAAAACAATAATAAATAATTTAATTAGAAGGTTTATATTGACCCTTTAAGATGTTGCTTACATCTACCTTGTAAATATATATATTTTTCTATTTTATTAAACAGGTTTCACATGTAAATCAACAACAATTACAATTGTAACAATATTTCAAGTGTAATCTTTCTTTTTAAAAAGTATACATTTTATTATAGTATTTCAAAGTTAAGGATTCATTAGTTTGCATATTGGAACAAACACTATAATAACATCTTAGTTGATAATTCAATATAGCTACTTTATTTTTGACACAACATCACAGAAATTGGGGAACAAAAGCATATTTGATGTGACGGTAGTCTTTTTTACAGTAAAAACTTTATAATCTATCCAAAACTAATCAACAAAATCTTGTCTAAACATTCATATTTCGTCTGTAACATATCGTTTTTATGATATATTAGCATATAAATATTAATTTGCAGTTTAATACGTTGTTTATACGGCACAGATGCAAGCTGTTCTGTAGTAAACAACAGCACGCATCTGTGCAGTTCATTCATTCACACACGGTCATGTGATTCATATTTAACCCTCCGGTCTGAGGTGTTTTCTGACCCTGGAGGTGTTCTGACATGCTCTGACATTTGTGCTTATTTCTGTTACTTGTGACATTTTCATGACTAAAGTCTGATTATACTGTATTTAGCACAAACTCTGCTACAATAATATGTCAGCAGCATGTATGTAAAAGTTTGTAGTTTTGAGATAATGACATTTATGCGTGGTTTGTGAAAAAACAAAAAAAAATTCACTGAAATAAGGGGCCGGTTTCACAAAGATAGACTTTGACTATGGCTTAGATATAGTAGATAGTCAGACTTCAGATAGACATCTAAATCAGACCGTTGCACAAAGCACTGAAGACTCTGACTATCTTAAGTAGGACTACACTGCAATGCATTCTGGGTAAAATAAGACACTTTTCAAAACAAAAAACATGGCGGATCGAGTAAGTGCATTCAACCGCTCAGTGCAGTTTACCCTTTTTAGAGGAGTATAACAGTTACAAGGACATTTTACTTGGGAAATTTAGCGGAGAATGTAGTAACAAGAAGAAATGTTTAAATTATGAGCCATTTTCCCTTTTCTTTTGGCTGTTTGTAATGTAACTGATTGTTACTGCTGGTTGCTAAGGTAACAGAGTCTTAGACCTAAGTTAGCCTGGGGGTAAGGTGTCTAATTATTTTGGTCTAAATTAAGTCAGTCTTTATTTTTGTGAAACAGTCTAACTTGCATTAGACTAGTCTATGAGCAAATTTTAGACTAGTCTAACACTATAGACCGGTCTAAAATAGCTTTGTGAAACCGGCCCAAGGTCATGAAACCCATACTGATTATTTCTTCACACAACTTTTGAAAATTGTATCACGTAGCCTAGCATATTTGCTTCAAAACTATGTGAAAATCATCCTGACTGCTCATTCAGATAAGACAATATATTGATTTAAAATTTGTAAGATGTGTTTTGTGTAAGAAAGCTTTATGCGAGTAGGCGTAAACACATCCTGAATATTAATGGCTTTCACACCTGAGAAAGACTAAGACCCTCCCCTAATGGCCCTATTAGGTGCTATCAGGCCCTATCATTCTGAGCAACCTTGCACAAAGAATGAGGAGATTTAAAAAAGAATGGCTTTTTGATTGTTTGGATTTATTTACAACACAACATAATCCAAAGATACACAACAAATGACAAAAAAGCACATTATTGAAAACAATGATCCAAAGACAGAGACCTTTGTGCCATTCCTAAAAACATTGTACATACCTTTCATTTCCAAGGTGTTTGATTTTTCACTTTACCATGTTAATCTACAGAGACTCATGTGAATGTTGAAGTCAGCAGGACTCATCAGTGGGGCATCTGGTCCCTGTAAAAAAAAAAAAAAAACCTGTGACCATGCTGATATCAAGAGAAACTAGGGCTGCACGATTTTGGGAATACATTTTAGATTTTTCTGGTTAAAATTGTTTTTTAAATTCACAGAATAGACACACACACACACACACACACACACACACACACACACACACACACACACACACACACACACACACACACACACACACACACACACACACACACACACACACACGTTTCCAACAATATATAATGAACACCAGGTTTGTTGTGCCTTGTAGGCATAGGCTACACGCAGTGCTGCATAAAATAATAATAACAATAGCCTATAGCAGGCAGCCTATAGCCCTAAATCTTTAAAAAGGAACACTTCAGTAACAGCTACGCTAGAGAAAAATATATTGATTATCATATGTTACTTCAAATGTTTCCATTCGTTATGATGTCATGAAATGAGATTGGAGTAAAACCATGAAGCCTAATGTTTGGTGCGTTTTGCTTTTCAAACGCACAGTGCGCTCCAAAATATGAAACATTATGGTTACCATATTATGCATATCTACGTTTGAGCAGATATCCTCAAACACAGTATTTAACAGTAAACACGGGTCTAAATATTATAATATTCACCATATATCTAGCAACAGTTCAACTGCAATGTGAAGTTTATGCAACAATAACATTAACTAATATAATTCATAATACATTTCTTACCTTACATCTTTCTTGCCTTCAAATCGTGTTTTTCTTCTTCTGAGGTAAATCCAATGTAAGCTCACGGCGTGTCTTCCAAACTCGACGAAAAGCAAAGACTGGTGAAGTTTGGTGCTTTGTGTTTGAGGTAATGAGGGCGTTCGGGTTCCATGTGGACTATTTGCATGTCAATCTCTTTTGCGCGCGTGGGCGTGATCAAATTAAAACTAATGAGCAAAGGTTTGAGAAACTGGACATCTTGTTGGTTTTATACAAATTACTTAAACAGAGAATATTTGTTTTCAGTTTGAATCCAATCATTTAAAAGTACACACTTAAATGTTTATAAAGATATATGGCTCATAAATGTGTGACAAGTATTCGCTGAGTTTTGTTTCAGTTTATAGACGTGCTCAAGAAAAAAAGTTCACAGAGACGGAGAGGCAGAAAGCACACCCTGTTTATTTTCTTTATTTTACAAAAGCACAATCTTTTGATTTGATTGTAAGTGGACACATACAAAAGTAGACACATCACAGATTCTTTTTTCATGTTTCTTTTTTCTGTATGACCATAAATGACGGAGTAATTTAAGTCTATTGTGCTACTATGTGAAGAAAATCCAGCAAAACGTGCCGGCGCGTTTGCCGACCCAGAGGGTTAAACAGTCTTTTTGCGGTTTACAGACACTATTGCATATCGCGATTAGAACAAAGCACTTAAGAATAAAGAACTTACTATTCACAATCCTCATCTGGATCCGTTGCTCCTCGAAATTAATCTAAACCGGCACTTCTGAGTTAAATTTCCCAGGATAATTATTCCGATAGTATTACTCCTCACAGCGTAGCAAGACGACGTAGAGTACATTAAGCTGATTAAACTTGATGTGTTTGCATGGATCGCCTCAGAACATGTGCGTTTGAATAGTGCGCGCTCTCTGTGGGTGTGATCACTGTAAGAAAAAAATGATGTGGACGTCGAAGATCTCAAAAATGAAGTTTATTACAGCATAGCAGTTGCAAGGTACACAAAGCACCTTGGGTTCACCGGTGTCAGAATGAACCCAGAACATCCAAATCTTAAACCTTTTATCCTGTTCTTAAGGCATATAAAAAAAAAAAAGAAGTTTGGTTCCGGTTGGTTGTCAGTTGAGGTCATGGGTCGGTAGGAATTTTTTATTATTTTTTTATTATTTTTATTTTTCCCCCAGTGGCAGCAAGGGATAGGTAGGAATAGGGGTGTGCCGGTTTCAGAATTGGTGATGATGGTTATGACGTGAGTCAAATGTCACGGTTGCGTTGCGACGTTCATCTGTTATAGGACAACTTAGTTTGAATAAACGAGCAGACACTGATTAGCTACTTGATCGCCTAAATTAAAAAAATAAAATTAATATTTGTGTAGTGTTAAATGTTGTTATCGATAGAGATACGCGGATAGGGTATTATTTCATCCGCAACCGCATCACAAAACTCATCATCCGCACCAACGTTTTTGACCAAATTTCAAAGCCGCACCCGCCCGCCATCCGCTGATTGTTTTGCGGCCTATGGATGATGCAATGCTCTGCTGATGCGAGCTGCAAGAAAGCCCTTGTCTGTTCTAGAAAGGATGCAGCAAAGATATTTAATGCTAATGTATGAGGCATAGGCCTACACTGAGTTTCATTCATTTACGATGAGATGCGCTCTAATTCATAGTAGGGCGTGAACGAGGAGTGGTTTACACCTGAGAATACAATGTCCCACCCACTCTGCATAATGAGCCATTCATTCAGGTGTGACACTGACTGAGCCACAATGCAAGGACAAAAGATATATTTAGAAGAAGACTTATATTGACCATTTAAGATTTTGCTTACATCTATCTTGTAAATATGTTTTGCTATTTTATTAAAAAGGTTACAATTACAACAATAATTACTATTTCAACAATATTTCAAGTGTACTCTTTCTTTGTAAAAAAAAAAAAAGATATATATATATATTTGATGTGGCAGTATATTCTACAGTAAAAACTGTACCCAAATCTAGTCAACAAAATGTTGTCTTTCATATTTTGCCTGACTATAACGTTGTTTTTATGAAATATTAGGGCATATAAATGTTAATTTGCAGTTTAATATGTTGCTTATACAGACATTTTATTTCAACATATTTCAGTCAATTTTTACTCATCTCAGTATAGCCAAGCATTTTAGTTGATTAAAGCGGTTTATTCTTTCACACACAGACACGCGATTCATATTTAGGTCAAACAGGCAAACATTCTGTTTCAAACAGGCAAACATTCATTCGCGGTATTCAAACGCAAATTCTGAGAACCTGAAGGGTACATATCTTTACAAATATGTACCCTTCATTCATCTACAGAAACGCGATTCATCTTTTTGCGGTTTACATAGGCCTACACTAACGTTATTCCATAACATTAAGGTTATTCCATAACGTTAATCCACATTAACACTTGAGAAAAGATAACTTAGCCTACCTCACTCCTCAGCGGGATCTATTGCTTACTGTTTGTTATGTAGGCTATATTATGCATCACTCGCGGCGCGCTGTTTACAGCTGATGGGCGTTTCACAGGACTGAAATGGTTCTCAGAATTTGCGTTTGAATAGCGCGCGCTCTCCGGGGTGTGTTCACATTACATTTGAACGAGCTCTAATGAGCTCAACCGGAATCACTCTCTTTTAATACAGATTTCACAAGCTGGGAATATTTGTTTTTTATAAAAATTACTTCATTTAAAAGATGCGATCTCAAGCTTGATGCCCGTGGGTATGTTTGCCTGTTTGACTGAATTTTCGCGGAGTTACAGATCATTTTCGAACGCGTTTCAAATTGGAGTTCACGGACAGAGAGAGTGCAGAACTCGCATCATGTTAATTTTTCTTTATTTGGCAAAAAGCAAAACACTTTATTTTTATTGTGAGTACACAGAAAAAAAATAGAAACTGAACAGGATCGATTGATGTATAACACGAAAATGAAAGATCAAAATTAACAGAGCATTATGAACTTAATTTACATTGCTAAAAAAAAAAACGAGCAAAACGCGCGGGCGCGTTTTTGGTCCCCAGAGGGTTAATTACATGGTTTTGGCGGTTATAGAGTTCTAATGACGGTGTTCAACTATAACGTCAGTCTCACGGTTAGCCTACCCCTAGGTAGGAAATTATTATTTTTTTAATTTTACTTTACAGTAGCGATGGATACTCTATTTTTTCATAACATAGCCTACCTGTACTACATGTACTTGTAAGTAGGGATGGCGAAAACTAAAAATTTTCTTGACCGACCACCGAGCCTCATTAGCCGGTTGAAACCGGTTAACCGATTAGTTTAAAATATTCTACGCTATTTGAAATAACAGCCATTTCGAGCCGCGCCTGCAATTTCGCAACTCTGTCGCATCTCTCTGCCGCTCTGCCTCCCGCTCACACACACATGCACGCTGTTTGTCACATTTCCTACCAGGTAGCATAGATGACACGGTAGGTTGGCTTTGGCTAACTTTCTCACCCGAAGAGGCTTGCTGGTGTCGCGTTTTCAGGTGATACCGCGTTTCCATAAGGCTACCCTTCAAATTGCGCAAATTGATATTGCGAATTGAAAATACGCACAATGGAAACACGCTCGCATGAGGTGGTTTTTCAGGCAATTCGAAAAAGAAATATTTCGCAAAACTGCAATGGAAACAGTTTTTGCGCATTTACAGTCACCTGACTTAGAAGACGCGGTGTGTTTGAGGTCAATGTAGGCTATAGCTTCGCAAATAATAATAATAATTTTATATTATTTTATTATAACATTTAATAGGCTATATTTAGAAGACGCTTTTATGCAAAAAAGGAACAAAGCTGAGTGTGGAGCGCGCACTGCATGGCACGGAGGCGCAGGTGCGAACACTTGCATTTTCCTATCAACAGTGGAAACAACTTAAAATACTCAATCATTTCTTGTCATACAGAAAATAATAATACATTATTCTCAACTACTTTTATTTGTGTAAACTCACAATAACAAGAAAACGTTGTGCTTTTATAAAATAAAATAAAACAATCAGACGCACTTTCATGATCTCCGTAAACTGGAGCGCGAGAACTGAAACAAAATATAGCCTATGTAGGCTAAAGCTTGAAATGTCCACTTTAAAACGAACAAATTCGAATCGAAAGCTAATACCTTCTGATTATGTAATCCGTATGAAAGGTGCATTTCTCTCTAAAATCGCATCTGCTTAACAGCGGAGATGGAGATGTGATTTTAGCCGACACTTAGAAAACAATAGTTTAATAATAATATTAATGGCTCTTCTCATTCAGCACTGCGGGAAAAATATCAATTCCAGGTTCTAATTTGGCCTTAGAAAACCAGTAAAATCGACATGTTTTCCATATTAATTTGTGAATATTTTAAATGTTTAATAAAGGGGCAAAAATCATAAAATTCATCTATTTACTTTTTTGCGCAGCAGTTGTGTAGCCAGTTCAAATTAAAATTTTGGTGTTCAACTTTGCGTTTTAAAAAGACAACAACAGTTAATTTTTCGTTTTTCAATTACGGGTTAAAAATGGAAAAACGAATGGACACAAAAGTAGCCTACATGGATCGTTTGGACAGAATACGAGACCGAGTTCTTTATTAAATTCATAAAAGAAACAATAATTAGCCTTCTCGGAGCAGAAATGAGGGCGAAACACCCAGAAACTCCGTTCGCAGTATAAGGGTCTTTCCCTGCCATTAATGCTTGGATAACACGCCACGTCCATTAATAATAATAATACTAATAATGTCTAATGCGGTGGCTGTGATATTATATAAACCAACGTCCGTTGCCGTAATTTTTGGAATGACTTATCGCGAGAGAAAAAAGGACGTTTTAGTCGCATAACATCGGTTAATGGAAACACCATCATTTCGCAATAGTTTTTTATCGATATTTAGATAATAGCGCAAAACATTTGCGCAAATCTGTAATGGAAACGCGGCTAATGATGATGTGCTACTACTGTATTTAAGCACTGTATCACACAAGTTGCAACTTACATTTGTGTCATTCTTTTTGGTGAAATGGTCCCATACACTACTTTTCTTTGCACGCTTCATCCTGTCGTCTGCCCTGGCTCTAACCTTGAGTGTTTTAGCCTGTAGCCTTTACTTTTCGCAAACCTTGTGAGCGCGTGAACCCAAACGCTGTGACCTCGCGGCAAATGTTTTTATTGGTTTATTAAGTACAAACATGCGAGTTATGAAAAATTGAGTGTGAGGGATTTGTTCACTTCACACAAAAAGATCTTGGAATGAGATGGCTAACTGTAGTAGCGTTTAGTCCACTGTCTATAATAGCCTAATTTAGAGATCACTTTTTTTTTTTTTTTTTTTTACCGACTACCGACAACTTTGATCGGTTAACGTTGATACGGTCAACCATCGGTCAAACGGTCATCGGTTAACATCCCTACTTGTAAGGCCCGCTATATTGGTCCAATCTGCCGGTTCGCCAATACACGGGGAAGGTATCACGTGTTCTGTCCTCATTCATGCAAAGTATTGGTTGGTTAAATTTGTAATACATTAATCATATGTATTTACTCGTTAATTCATCTGACTCCATAAATGAAAGGTTTTAATGATATCTGCGGATCATTAATCATGAGTGAATGTTTGACTATTTTGTTTAACTCTTCAATGAAAATAATATCAAAGTCAGTTAGAATAATCAAATGTAACAATTTATTATGTCAGGTAAATGTATCATGCCAATTTCATAATCAATTCAAAGATAATCGATACAAAACATCAAATGCTCTGGAATAGAGAGAAGATGAGTCCCTCCAACAGTCCTGAGGTATCCCAAGTTGTTTACTCTTCAAATAAGGAGTGATGAAAAACCTCATAAAACACTTCCAATTAAATTCTCTCCACTGTTGGGAGTTGGTGGAGGTCTGGAGTAGACAACATGTTTGATACCATTCATCCTCCGTGAGGACAACCTTTAATTCACACTCCCATTTTGCCTTTACATGGAGTGTAGTGTTTTTCAAGTTCTCCATCAGACTCCGATAGAGTTTAGACACAATCTTATTAGTCTTTTGTTGATAAGCGCCACACATTATTTCAATAAGAGGGTTTACCACGTCAGAAGAAATCCCCTTAATTTCTTTGCAGTAGTAATCTCTCAGCTGTAAGTATCTGAATAGATCATGGTTATTTAGATCAAAACTATCCTTTAGCTCCTGAAAACTCTTCATCTTGTTGTTTTTGATAGCTATGCAGAAAGCTGTCAGGCCCTTACTCATCCACTCTTTAAAAGTACTGTCATAAATAGCCGGCTTAAATCTGTTATCCAATGCAATCCATCTCAGTATTTTTTGATCATTTTTAAGTTTCAATTGCTTAATCAGAGAGAACCATATCCCAAGGGAAAATGTAACTATAGGATTCAGAACCTTCCTTAAAGAGTCATCTAGGCCTTCCTCTCCCAACAGGGTTTGAACATTATAATCTGGTGCATAAGTCTCAATATCTTTCCATCGTGCAATATAAGAGTTATCACACCAAAGGCACAAAGGACGTAGTTGTGCAGCTTGAAAGTACAGTTTTAAGTTTGGCAAAGCCATTCCACCTTTCTCTTTTGGCAGATGCAAAGTAGAGAGACGTATTCTGGGGCGTTTTCCTCCCCATATGAACCTTGACACCATTTTGTCCCATTGTGCAAATTGTTGAAGTGGTATTTCCACTGGAAGCGATTGGAACAGATACAGGAGCCTTGGCAGAATATTCATTTTTATTACATTTATTCTGCTATTAAAATCTAGCGGGTAGGTCGACCACCTCTCCAAATCTTTTTTTATGTTATCATTTATTGGATTATAGTTTGCTTTATATAGCAGCTCAGGGTTTTTTGTTATGTTTACACCTAAATATTTCAGTGTTTTTGTTTTCCAATTTACGTTTAATTTATTTTTAATTTCTTCTCCTGGAGAGTAATTAAAGTGAATAATTTGAGTTTTTGTGATATTTAGTTTATAACCAGAGCAAACATGAAACTGTTCAATTACCTCCAAAAGTTTAGGGAGAGAAGTGTCCAAGTCCTGCAAGTATAGCATAACGTTGTCAGCAAATAGTCCTATTTTGTGCTCCATTTGTCCCATAGTGATACCCTTTAATCCCTCCTCTTGTCTAATGGCCTGTGCCAGTGGTTCAATATATAGAGCAAAGAGGGTAGGGCTTAAACAACAGCCTTGTCTCGTTCCTCTGCTCAAATAGAAACGATCTGTTAGAGACCCATTCACTTTGATTCTGGCGGTAGGCTGTTGGTAAATTGCCCTAATCATTTTTACTGAATCTTGATTAAATCCAAACCTTTCCAGCGTCTGGTACAGGAATTTCCACCCCACCCTATCGAAAGCCTTTTCAGCATCCAGGCTTATAAGAGCTGCACTTGATTTATCTCTGTTGATTTTTCCGAGTATGTGTAAAGTTCTTCTAATATTATCCTGTGTTTGTCTACATGGAATGAACCCGCTCTGGTCCTCATCAATCAATTCTGTAACAAATGATTCCAGTCTTTTAGCAATAATTGAAGTATACAATTTATAGTCCATGTTCAAAATGGAAATGGGTCTGTAATTAACACAATCATCTCGATCTTTCCCCTCCTTGGGAATCAAAAACACAATGGCCTCTTTCCAAGATGGTGGTATGCGACCTTCCTTTATCGTCCAGTTAAAAGATCTTAATAAAATTGGGTTCAGTTTGTCACAAAATCTTCTGTACCACTCCACAGGAAACCCATCACCACCCGGGGTTTTATTAGTCTTCATTTTTCCCAGCGCCTTATTTAATTCTTATAGTGAAATCTCTTTGGTGATTATTTTGTTCTGTATCTCCCCAATGCTAGGTAAGTCTAATGAATAAAGGAAATTCCTTATGTACCGCTTGTTCACGGTCTTATCTTGTGAATAAAGTTTTTGATAGTATTCTCTAAAAATCTTTTCAATCTCCTCAGGCTTAGTTTCAATTTTCTGTGATATTGGGTTTTTAATTTTGTGAATTACAGTATCCGTTTGTTGTTTCCGCAATCTACGAGCAAGTAACTTTACTGACTTGGGACCAAGTTCATAATAACTTTGCTTGAAGTATCTTGCCTTTTTCTCTACTTCTTGATTAAGTAATTCTTCTGTTTGTGTTTTTACTTCAGTTATCTGTTTTTGTGTATTTAATTCTCTTATACGCTTAAATTTATTTTCTAACTCTTTCAAAGTATTCATCAATTTTTCATATTTCTCTTTTCTAACTCTCTTAAGTTGTGCAGTTATAGCTATTAGCTTTCCCCGCAACACAGCCTTCAATGCATCCCAGAGAATTAAAGGATCAACTTCTCCATTATCATTTTCTCTAAGAAATGTATCAATTTCTTTCTTAATATCATTCACAATTTTTTAATTGTTGAGAATACCCACATTGAGCCGCCACACAGAGTTTTTGGGTGTGAAGTCTATTTGGATAGTTAAGAAAATTGCATTATGATCAGAGATATCGGCGACTCCAATTTTACAGTCCAACACTCTGTAACATGCTTCCTTTTGCATTAGAAAATAATCAATTCGCGTGTGTACGGAGTGCGGGGCAGAGTAATGGGTATAGTCTCTTTGTGTGGGGTGTAATAGCCTCCATACATCTACAAGTCCAGTTTCTTTTCACTTCGAAGTAGGTTTTCAACGAAGGTTATTGTGGAGCTGCCCTCTTCTCCTTCGCGGACCCCGTAAATTCTCAGATTATTCCTTCTCCCCCTTGATTCCAGATCGTTAATCTTGTCCATCATCTTCTTTTGCTCCTTTAGTGATTGTCTGAGCGCGTCGTTAGCTGCCGCTGAACAAGTCTCAAGCCCTTCTATGCGACTCTGGGCTTCTTCGAGTTTTTCACTCTGTTCCTGCACCGCAAGCTTTGTCACTGTTAGTTGTTGGTTGATGTCTTGTTTAAGAGTATTCATCTCTTGTTTCATGTCTGCTTTGAATGCATCCAGATCCGATTTCAGCTCCGTCCGTAGGCCACTTATCTGCTTGCTAATACTTAGCATAGTTTCGTGTAGGGTCTGATAGGATCTAATTTATCAATTCTTACATAATCTACCACCTTGTGTGTCCCAGCGTGTGCACACACACACACACACACACACACACACACACACACACACACACACACACACACACACACACACACACACACACACACACACACACACACACACACACACACACACACACACACAACTGTACAACTGTACAACTTTCGGCGGGGGCAAATGAGTAACGCCCGTTTCACACATACTCCATTTGCAGTGCGTATATCCATGTTAACAGGTTCGAGCTTTCACTCCACGCAGATGCGGAAAGTGTCGCCTTTGTAAGTGACGACAACGATGTGTGAACGACTGTGTAGCTGCCTCGTTTGTTAGCATTGCTGGAGGACAACAGGCATCTTGCATCGCAAGAGTGCTATACAAAAACGGTGCTGTACAAAAACGTAAATTATAGTTCGCCTCAAAGTTTTTTATTTGTGTATTTATTTAATTTGTATTATTTCTTCCCCAAGCTCATAAAATAAATTTGGGTCGCACATAAATTGACAGGGTCGGTCGGAAACCGGAACCAAACAAAACATTTTTTTAGGCCCAATGTAAATTAAGTTGCTCTTGTTGCAACAGCTGTGGTTTGTATGTTAATGAAGTTGTGACACCCCATTGTCTGAGAAAGTTCTCTGTGTCCCACACCCAGACCCATTCTTGTCATGGTTTAGAAGGAGAGAACCCAATCGCAGACCATTTGCAGACATCTCTAGGGTTTATTACAGAAAAACAGGGAAAACAAAACCCACGAGGGGGCAAAACAAGACAGGGTAGATATTAGACAGACAAGACTAGACTAGGACTCAGACTCAGACAATAAACTAACAGCTAAGACAAGATAAACTCTTCACAAGACTTTCAACAGGTTACTCACGGTAGGTATCACATTGATTGAATAACAATGAACCAGCACAGGACAGCAAACACAAGGGGATTAAATAGGGAGCAAACTAATCAGGAACACAGGTGATAACGGGTAAAGCAATCAAGACAAAACGAGGATAACAAGGGGGCGGGGCAGAGAACGAGACAACACAAGCACATGGCCCAAACAAATGGCCATGTGCTTGTACACAAAACATGGGTCTGTCATGATCCTGCCTCAAAACAAGAAAGATCTAGGACATGAAGGCAGAATCATGACAATTCTACAATTGACTACCATTTTTTCAGGATGTGATCAACCCAAATGGTGAAGAAACAATATAACTTGACTTTCTTTCATCTCTATGATAATTAAGCCATTTTGGGGATGAGCTCATTCTAAAATATATTTTGGAGTGGAATCTGGGTCGAGGCAGACTACAATTTCTTACATCACATTAACACTTAATGAGCTATAATGAGATGAAATGAGAACGACTGACATCTCTCTCTTTTCATACAGATTACACAAACTGAGAATATTTGTTTTTTATATAAATTACTTCATTTAAAAGAAGAGAATTCAGTGATCGCCGACCCCAGAGGGTTAATATATGTATAGCATAATATAACATATTCCGCGCTCAAAGCTTGCCGTATAAGATTTTATCGGACCCTTCACGTGTGTTGTGTTCAGACTATGTGCTGATGAACTCTGGTAGGAGAAACAGGGTCTCATTATACAAACATTCGTTTGTTTCATTGTCGACAAAACTGATTAATAAGCAACTCCAGTAAGGTGGTGATACAACTGCATGTATTGTTGGCGGATTAGAGGTAATATAAATATAGGAGTTGTATGCTTTTTAGGTAATTTATTAACTAAAATCTTTTTATTTTCTTTATTTAAGAATAGTGTTTTTATTTAGTTCAGGGAAGAATGTTTTATGTGGAATGGATATTAATGTTATGATGGATGTTTTTGGTGGGTTGGTGTTGCAGCAGTTCTCTCATCCAAGACAAATTTCTCCTACAGGAGACCATAAAAAGTACCTTGACTTGACATACACGGTTTGTTTGCGCATCGATATAATGTACTACGACGTGCTTACTGTATGACTCCTGTATGTCATCGCAATCGCCTTTACCTTGATTGCTAGCGAGACGCTGATTTGCTTTATCCAGCTGAGAAACGTTGTTTGCTTATCATCTGGCCATACAACTGTGGGATGTTTTGACGTTCCATTCTGTCAGTATTTCACGCATTAGGACTCGCACTCTTCAGAAACAATCACAGAATATGACAGAGCTTGTGTTTTAAAGCAAAACACACAATGGACTGAATAACGTCTTGGTTACTAACGTAACCTCGGTTCCCTGAGATGAGGGAACGAGTATTGTGAAAGTAGCGTACGCTATGGGAAAACTCCTTTTCTCGAGAATATTGAATATTGAAGAATACAGCTGCACAGCATACACAGATGAACGGCGAAAGCGGTCATTGGCTGTGCTGCGGCAACAGCACGAACCTATGACGGGGGGCCAATCAGGGCATTTCGCACCCTGGCACGTCAGAGCCCACCAGAATGGGCGTGTCCAGAGGCTATAAATTGAGCCCATCCTCCGTCAGGGACCTTAGGTTAAATCGACTGAAGCGATTCCCTGATCAAAGCACAAGCACGGCGAGTTACGCAATACTCGTTCCCTCATCTCAGGGAACCGAGGTTACGTTAGTAACCGAGATGTTCCCTTTCGAGAGGTCTCTCCTATTGCGTAAGTAGCTTACGCTATGGAAACCCCCTTTAAAACGCTGTGCGTGCTTAACTTCGCTTTAATATTAGCCCGAGGAAAGATGCCTGAAGCCGTAAAGAGTAAAGAATGAACCCAATAAGCCGGTCAGTGACGGGCTTATGAGGGCCAAACCTTAACCCTCTGAGGTCGGCAATCACGCCGGCGTGATCTGCTCGCTTTTTTCCTTATCAGTTGAATTGAGACCCGAAATACTCTGTTGACTTTGATTTTACAAACAAGTTTCATACATCAATCGATCCTGTTAAGTGTGTATTATTTTTGTGTATACTCACAATAAAAGCAAAGTGTTGTGCTTTTTGCCAAATAAAGAAAAATAAACATGATGCGAGTTCTGCTTTCTCTCTGTCAGTGAAGTCAGTTCTGAAACGCGTCTGAAAATGAACCATAACTCAGCGAATACTCAGTCAAACAGGCATACAGACACATAGGCATGAAGCTTGAATTATCTTCTTTTAAATGAAGTAATTTTTATAAAAAACAAATATTCTCAGTTTATGCAATATGAATGAAAAGAGAGAGATGTCAGTCATTCTCATCTCAGCTCATTATGTTTTAATTTGACTCCGCCCACGGAGACCGCGCGCTATTCAAACGCAAATGTGAGGCGATCCTGCAAACCCGTGAACGCCCACATCAGCTAGATAACACACACCGCGAGTTCACTTTCAGTCTCATGTACTTTACGACGCTGTGAGGAATAATACTATCTTGATAATAATCCTGGAAAATTTACCTCAGAAGTTCTGGAAGTTTCATTTTGAGGAGCAACAGATCCAGCTGAGGAATAGGTCAGTTATATGCTTTATTCTAATCGCAAGTGTCTGTACACGCAAGAAGACTGTTTAAATATGAATCACGTTTCTGTGCATGAATGAATGAATGCACAGATGCGTGCTGTTGTGTAGCTACAACAGCTGGCACAAATACTGTTTCAAAATGAATCGCGTTTCTGTGTGTGAATGAATGAACAGCTTTTAGCAAACTCTATTTCTATACTAAGATGAGTAAAAATCGACTACAAAAATCGGATAGATTATAAAGTTTTTACTGTAAAATACTGCCACATCAAATAAGCTTATAATGTTGCCAATTTCTGCTCGTGTTAAATATATATATATGTTTTGTCAAAAATAATCAACTAAGATGTTATAGTGTTTGTTCCAATGTAGGCGATATTCAAACTAATGAATCCTTAACTTTGAAATACGTATGATAAAATGTGTATATGTGTGTGTGTGTATATATATATATATATATATATATATATATATATATATATATATATATATATATATATATATATATATATATATATATATAATATACAGTGAGGAAAATCAGTATTTGAACACCCTGCTATTTTGCAAGTTCTCCCACTTAGAAATCATGGAGGGGTCTGAAATTGTCATCGTAGGTGCATGTCCACTGTGAGAGACAATTTAAAAAAAAAAAATCCAGAAATCACAATGTATGATTTTTTTAACTATTTATTTGTATGATACAGCTGCAAATAAGTATTCGAACACCCGAGAAAATCAATGTTAATATTTGGTACAGTAGCCTTTGTTTGCAATTACAGAGGTCAAACGTTTCCTGTAGTTTTTCACCAGGTTTGCACACACTGCAGGAGGGATTTTGGCCCACTCCTCCACACAGATCTTCTCTAGATCAGTCAGGTTTCTGGGCTGTCGCTGAGAAACACGGAGTTTGAGCTCCCTCCAAAGATTCTCTATTGGGTTTAGGTCTGGAGACTGGCTAGGCCACGCCAGAACCTTGATATGCTTCTTACAGAGCCACTCCTTGGTAATCCTGGCTGTGTGCTTCGGGTCATTGTCATGTTGGAAGACCCAGCCTCGACCCATCTTCAATGCTCTAACTGAGGGAAGGAAGTTGTTCCCCAAAAACTCGCAATACATGGCCCCGGTCATCCTCTCCTTAATACAGTGCAGTCGCCCTGTCCCATGTGCAGAAAAACACCCCCAAAGCATGATGCTACCACCCCCATGCTTCACAGTAGGGATGGTGTTCTTGGGATGGTACTCATCATTCTTCTTCCTCCAAACACGTTTAGTGGAATTATGACCAAAAAGTTCCATTTTGGTCTCATCTGACCACATGACTTTCTCTCATGACTCCTCTGGATCATCCAAATGGTCATTGGCAAACTTAAGACGGGCCTTGACATGTGCTGGTTTAAGCAGGGGAACCTTCCGTGCCATGCATGATTTCAAACCATGACGTCTTAGTGTATTACCAACAGTAACCTTGGAAACGGTGGTCCCAGCTCTTTTCAGGTCATTGACCAGCTCCTCCCGTGTAGTTCTGGGCTGATTTCTCACCTTTCTTAGGATCATTGAGACCCCACGAGGTGAGATCTTGCATGGAGCCCCAGTCCGAGGGAGATTGACAGTCATGTTTAGCTTCTTCCATTTTCTAATGATTGCTCCAACAGTGGACCTTTTTTCACCAAGCTGCTTGGCAATTTCCCCGTAGCCCTTTCCAGCCTTGTGGAGGTGTACAATTTTGTCTCTAGTGTCTTTGGACAGCTCTTTGGTCTTGGCCATGTTAGTAGTTGGATTCTTACTGATTGTATGGGGTGGACAGGTGTTTTTATGCAGCTAACGACCTCAAACAGGTGCATCTAATTTAGGATAATAAATGGAGTGGAGGTGGACATTTTAAAGGCAGACTAACAGGTCTTTGAGGGTCAGAATTCTAGCTGATAGACAGGTGTTCAAATACTTATTTGCAGCTGTATCATACAAATAAATAGTTAAAAAATCATACATTGTGATTTCTGGATTTTTTTTTTTAGATTATGTCTCTCACAGTGGACATGCACCTACGATGACAATTTCAGACCCCTCCATGATTTCCAAGTGGGAGAACTTGCAAAATAGCAGGGTGTTCAAATACTTATTTTCCTCACTGTACAGTGCTATGCATAAGTTTAGGCACCCATGCTAAAGTTGACTAAAAAGAGGAATAAAAAAATCATCTTTTGGAAATTGAACTTAATGCCTTAATTAAAAAAAATTAGGAAAAATCCAACCTTTAAGGACACCAATTTTCTTTGTGAATGAATAATGTATCGTAAATAAATAAATGTTCTTCCTTAAAATACAGGGTGCATAAGTTTGGACACCCCTATGTTAAATTCCCATAGAGGCAGGCAGATTTTTATTTTTAAGTATTTTCTTTTTTTTTTTTTAGGATACTTTGCATCCTGATAAAGTTCCCTTGGCCTTTGGAATTAAAATAGCCCCACATCATCACATAGCCTTCACCATACCTAGAGATTGGCATGGTTTTATTTCAGTTAGCCTAAAAGCTAGTTTGATTTGCATTGAGAGCAATGCACCCTGTATTTTAAGGAAGAACATTTATTTATTTACGATACATTATTCATTCACAAAGAAAATTGGTGTCCTTAAAGGTTGGATTTTTCCTAATTTTTTAAATTAAGGCATCAAGTTCAATTTCCAAAAGATGATTTTTTATTCCCCTTTTTAGTCAACTTTAGCATGGGTGCCTAAACTTATGCATAGCACTGTATATATATATATATATATATATATATATATATATATATATATATATATATATATATACACACATATACATATATATATGTATATGTGTGTATATATATATATATATATATATATATATATATATATATATATATATATATATATATATATATATATATATAATACATACATGCATACATACATACATACATACATACATACATACATACATACATACATATATATATATATACCGTTCAAAAGTTTTAGATCGGTAAGATTTTTTATGTTTTTAAAAGAAGTCTCTTCTGCTCACCATGGCTGCATTTATTTGATAACAATAATAATAAAAAAAAAAGTAGTATTGTGAAATATTATGACAATTTAAAATGATTTTCTATTTTAATATATTTTAAACTGTAATTTATTCCTGTGATCAAAGCTGAGTTTTCAGCATCATTACTCCAGTCTTCAGTGTCACATGATCCTTCAGAAATCACTCTAATATGATGATCTGATGATCAAAAAACATTCGTTATTATTATCAATGTTGAAAACAGTTGTGTACACATTTTTTTTCAAAATTCTTTGAATAGAAAGTTCAAAAGAACAGCATTTATTTAAAATAGAATCTTTTCTAACATTATAAATGTCTTTACTGTAACTTTTGATCAGTTTAACTCATCCTTGATGAATAAAAGTATTGATTTATTTTATTTCTTTCCCCCAAAAATTAAATTAAAATTCTTACTGACCCCAAACTTTTGAACGGTAGTGTTTAATGTTACAAAAGCTTTAGGTTTCAGATAAATGTTGTTCTTTTGAACTTTCTATTCATCATAGCATCATGAAATAAAAATTTAAAAAACTGTTTTCAACATTGATAATAATCATAAATGTTTCTTGATCATCAAATCATCATATTAGAGTGATTTCTGAAGGATCATGTGACATTGAAGACTGGAGTAATGATGCTGAAAATACAGCTTTGATCACAGGAATAAATTACAGTTTACATATAATCACATAGAAAACAGCTGTTTTACATTCTAATAATATTTCACAATATTACTGTTTTTGTTTGTATTTTTAATCAAATAAATGCAGCCTTGGTGAGCAGAAGAGACTTCTTTTAAAAACATTAGAAATCTTACCAATCTAAAACTTTTGACCGGTAGTGTGTAAGTGTGTATATATACACATACATGCATACATACATACATGCATACATACATACATACATACATACATACATACATGCATACATGCATACATACACACATATATATATAAAATACTATTTTTGTCAAAAATAAAGTCATCAACTAAGATGTTAGATGTTCCAATGTTGGCTATATTCAAACTAATGAATACATATAAAATATAGGCCTATAATCATTTTTTTACAAAGAAAGAGTAGACTTGAAATATTGTTGAAATTGTAATTATTGTTGTAATTGTAACCTTTTTAATAAAATAACAAAACATATTTACAAGATAGATGTAAGCAAAATCTTAAATGGTCAATATAAGTCTTCTTCTAGATATATCTTTTGTCCTTGCATTCATTCAAGCAAAATCTTAAATGGTCAATATAAGTCTTCTTCTAAATATATCTTTTGTCCTTGCATTCATTCTTGTGGCTCAGTCAGTGTCACACCTGAATGAATGGCTCATTATGCAAGTAATTACGCATAATGGGTGGGACATTGTATTCTCAGGTGTAAACCACTCCTCGTTCACGCCCCCCTCGCATATTGGCTTTCCAAGCAAAACCTGTCTTACACAATTTAAATCAATGTATTGTTTTATGTGAACGATAAAGCAAGACTATTTTCTAGGGCTGTTTTCGACTAAGGATTTTCATAGTCGAATCTGATTCGTTAGATTTTGCCGTAGTCGACTGATAGTCGAACCTTTTTTTTTTTTTTTTTTTTTTTTTTTAAGATAGCAGCTACATTTTTTCCATTTCAAACAAAAGAGCTAAAAAAACTAAAAGAAACACATGGTGATACATTTTTAAAATAAAATACATTTTTATTTATTTACATTAGTAAGCTACAGGACATCGTCTTTCAAAACATGACCTGCGCGAAAGCGGAAAATATTTTTTTTGTACCCAGCCCTTCTGAAAATGCGAATGCGTCTCTGTCCTCAGCACATTTCAAACCAAACTGACGCCCATGTACCGTATATTTTCCGCACTATAAAGCGCACCGGATTATAAGGCGCACATTCAATGAATGGCCTATTTTAGAACTGTTTTCATATATAGGGCGCACCGGATTATAAGGCGCATAGAATAGAAGATATTGCAGTCAAACGTTTGACTGGGTTTGCGTTATGCAGTGGTCACCAACCTTTTCATAAGATCACATCCAAAGTCCAAATATAAACCAAGATCTACCATTTGCAAAAAAATATGAAAAAACAAGTGGCTGAGCTGTAAAACCTTGTTTATACTCGATGCGTCCGCCTGAGCGCGAAGCTATGGCGCGAAGGTAATAAAAAACTAATATCAGTCTGCTCGGGCAGATTCGGCTTAATAGCGCGCGCGCCTCCGCATCCGAAGATGCACGACTTTGACCCGAATCTGCCCGAGCAGACGGATATTAGTACATCTCATCATCACACCGGCACCCAGTTTGCGCGTCTAAATCAGTTGTATGGTCTGGTGTTCAGTCTAAAACAAAACAGTTGCGTCAAGTATAAATGCCTCGTCTGTTTGAGGAGTTGCGCGCGCAGTCAGCGGAGGCTCGCGCTCCGGTGCCAGGCGAAAGTATAAACAAGGGTTAGGTCAGCGGTTGTTTTACAGACATTAACATAAGGCGCCAGATCCATATATAAGGCGCTCCGGATTATAAGGCGCACTGTCGTTTTTTGAAAAAATTAAAGGCTTTTAAGTGCGCCTTATAGTGCGGAAAATACGTTAGGCTATTCGACTATGAGGTTCATAGTCGAATCAGACCTCTCCGAATCGAATCGTCGAATCCTCGACTATTATAAGTCAGCCCTACTATTTTCACATAATTTTGAAGCCAGAACTCGAAGCGACAACATCCATTAGTCAAAAGTCTTGTGGACACATATTTAGTATGAGTTTTGTGGTCTTATTTCAGCAACTTTCATTTTTATTTTTTAATAACCACGCATAAACATTATTCTCTTAAAAATACAAACATCTACATACATGTTGCTCACATATTATGGTAGCCCTGTTTGTGTTATATAGAGTGAATTTACACCTTTTCCATTAACATGTTTATAAATAACTGAAAAAAGCACAAATGTCAGGGCATGTCAGAACATCCCAAGGGCCCCAAAAACACCTCAGACCCCAGAGGGTTAATAATGACATATATAATATGTATAAATATATATGGGAACCGTAGTTCGTGTTAAAGGAACACTCCACCGTTTTTTCATATTAAACGATGTTATTCCCTTAACTAAGACGAGTTGATACATACCTCTCTCGTCTCAGTGCGTGCACTCAATCGCTCTGGTGCGCGGCGACACTTTGATAGCACTTAGCTTAGCCCAGTTCATTCATTAGGATCCAAACAGAGATGAAGCTAGAAGCGACCAAACACCTCCACGTTTTTCGTATTTAAATACAGTTACACGAGTAGTTACACGACTAAGTATGGTGACACAAAATAAAACGTGGCGCTTTTCTAAGCGGGTAAAAAGGATAACTATAATGTATGGCAGAATAGCACTTGAGAGCACTTCGACTCGGCGCAGTAATATCATCACTCCTGAAAAATCCTCTCCCCCTCTCCCTCTCACTTCTGTCATTAGAACCAATGTGACATTTTACTGCGCCTAGTCAAAGTGCTCCCAAGTGCTATTCCGCCATACATTATAGTTATCCTTTTTAACCTCCACATTTCATATCGAAAGTACCCTTGAATGCAGAGCAGGGACTTGTAGGTTGTAAAACCTGATAAATGTGGATGGCGAGGCCCAGCCGGCCGCCGCACAGATATCTTAGATGGGTATTCCACTTGACCAAGACCAAGACGAGGCCATGCCTCTTGTGGAATGAGCTCTGATGCCTAAAGGGCAGTGAAGGCCCTTAGATTCATAAGCCAGCGCTATAGCATCAACTATCCAGCACGATAATCTCTGCTTTGAGACCGCGAGACCTTTGGTGCGGCCGCCAAAGCACACAACAAGCTGTTCTGACTGTCTGAACGAGGCAGAACGCTCTAGATACACTCTGAGAGCCCTGACGGGACAGAGTAAATTCGCATCTCTTTCGACCTCTGGTGAGGAAAGAGCTGCTAGGGAAATAACCTGTGCTCTGAAGGGAGTGGAGAGCACCTTAGGAATATAACCATGCCTTGGCTTAAGGATGGCTCTGCAGTCGTTAGGTCCAAACTCAAGACAGGACGCGCTCGAAGACAGCGCGTGTAAATCGCCCACTCTTTTAACTGAAGCGAGCACCAGTAAAAGAGCGGTTTTGAGCGAGAGGTGCTTCAGCTCAGCAGACTGAAGTGGCTCAAACGGGGCGCCCTTCAGTGCTTCCAGGTCCGTGGAGAGGTCCCAGATAGGCACAGAGGGGGGTCGCAGAGGGTTAAGCCTCCTTGCCCATTTAAGGAAGAGGACAACAAGGTCGTTTCTTCTTAGTGATTGTCCGGCCACAATAGCGTGAGATGCTGTTATGGCCGCCACATATACTTTGAGCTTGGAGGGGGTGTGACCCGTTTCCAAAAGCCCTTGTAAAAAGGCGAGTACACTCGGTATCTCGCAAGAGTGGAGGTTCAGGCTCCGAGCAGCGCACCAGCCAGAGAACACCCTCCATTTCTGAGCGTAGAGGCGTCTGGTTGAGGGTGCTCTTGCTTCAGTGATGGTTTTCAGCACCCTATCCAGGAGGCCCCCGGGTACCCGTTGAGGGGCCATACGTGAAGGGCCCACAAGTCGGGACGGGGATGCCAGATCCTCCTGTTCGCCTGCGTGAGGAGATCTCTCCTCAGCGGAATCGGCCATGGGGCTGGTTTCAGCAGTTGTGTCAACTCGGACACGGTCTTTTACACTGTCTTTTAGCCAGCGCTGGAGAGGATGCATGTGCAGTAATCCGAGCTGGAGTACCGCTGATGCTGTGGCCATGAGACCCAACATCCTCAGAGATCTTTTGAGGGGGGTGCGGGCGCCTGCTCTGAAAGATGCCGCCAAGCGCCAAATAGAGAGCGTGCGCTCCGAACAGAGGCACGCCTTCATTTGTGTAGAGTCTATCACTATACCCAGAAGGAAATATTCTGGCTGGGAGATAGTGTGCTCTTGGAAAAGTTGATCCTTAGACCCAGGCATTCTAGATGGCTGAGGATCCAGGATCTGTGAGTTATTAACTGTGCCTCTGATTGAGCTATAACCAGCCAATCGTCGAGGTAGTTCAGTATTCGCACTCCCCGCTGTCTCAGTCAGGGAAAGTGTCGCCTCCATACACTTTGTGAATGTATGGGGTGCCAACGATAGGCCGAACGGTAGTACTGTGTACTGGTAAGCTTGTCCCTTGAAAGTGAATCTCAGAAATGGCCTGTAATGAGGCGATATTTGGATATGAAAATAAGTGTCTTTCAGATCCACTGAGAAAAACTCCCGGGCGAATTTGCGCGAGGATTTGTTTGGTCATCAGCATTCTGAACGGGCGCCTCATCAGCGCTTTGTTCAAATGTCTGAGATCTAGGATGGGTCGGAGACTGTCATCCTTCTTCGGGATGAGGAAATAGCGGCTGTAGAAACCAGACTCGCTTTGCGAGGGGGAAACTGTTTCGACAGCTCCCTTCTCCAGCAGTTTGAGCACCTCGGTGCGTAGGTGAAATTTCTTTTCTCACTCTCGTCTCGACCACGGCTGAAAAGCGCGGGGGTCTGCGAGCAAACTGTAGCGAGTAGCCTCGTTTTATTATGTTCAACACCCATTCTGATATACCAGGGATAGCCTCCCAGGCCTTGGCCCGTATAGCTAGGGGTTGAATAAAGGCTGGAGACGGGCCGCTGTGAGATAGGGACCTGGCCGTCCGACCGTCTTGAGCTTTTAATGCCGTGTGAACAGCGCTCATGAGCGGGGGCGCGCGTGTACAGAGGGCATACCCGTTATCACGTCACCAGCGTGAGCTAGAGGGAAAACTGATGTAGGAACAGTTTTTATGTGTAGAGGTGCATACTTTACAGTGGGCACACAATCTATGTTTATTGTTTCTCCCACGCTGGCTGGGGGGGAGAGTTAATACAGTGTTGGCAGTGTTTGTGTGTAAGGGTGCATGTTGAACAGCAGGCACACGTGCTACTTTTATTAAACTTCCAGCGTGAGTTGGGGGAAAGTTTGAGACTGTGGAAACAGTGTTTGTGTGTAGGGGTACATACATCACAGTAAGCACACATGCTACGTTTATTAAACTTCCAGCGTGAGCTGGAGGAAAGTTTGAGACTGTGGAAACAGTGCTTGTGTGTAGGGGTGCATACATCACAGTAGGCACACGCGCTATGTTTATTAAACTTTTCAGATTCCACCACTGAGCCACAGAAGGGATGTGGATAAGCACAGGAGAATAAAGTCTGTCTCTATAAAAAGTGAGCCACGCGAGCCCCGCCATGTGAACGGGAGGGCGCGAGGGGCGGGTTCGCTTTCTGTACGTAAGAAAGCTGGCCGCGAGCTCAGAGAAGAGCGCAGTATAATTTTTATCTGCCGCCAGAGCCGGGATTCGAACACGGGTCTCTGGCGCGAAAGCCTTAGATTTCGCCACAGGGGGAAGCTTTCAGTTAGCGTGAGCAGATAAGAGAGCCTCCATCCTCGTGACCGTCCGCTCTGACCTCCCTTGTGCTCGGCGCAGTTTTGCGCGGCTCAAGCAAAGGGAGAGAGAGCGGGAATCGGGGTCGTCATCGGTGAAAAAAGCCAGTCGAGCCCGCAGTGTGGGGAGATCCATCAGGTCACACTCAGGGCAGCCGCCCTTGGCGAGTGCATCTTCTGCATGGTCATGGCCCAGGCAGGAAGTGCAGAGGATGTGACGATCTCCACCGACGAGAGGGCCTCTGCACGAGGCGCAGTTGGTGCGAGACATTTGAAACAATGCCTCACTGGAAATTTCTCTTTTAGAAAATGTGTTGCGACGGCGAACACACTAGCAAAGAAAGGATATGGCGCGCCGGATGGCTCAGGAGAACAGCGGGCTGAAAGCGGCGAAGGAAGCCGGTGTCCTCAGACCTGCGAAGCAGGGGCTTGTTCCGCTGGTTTGCTCGTCGACGGCGGCGAAGGCTTCTCATTCCGGAGTTTCAGCGAAGTGGAGATTCGCTGAAGGAGATTTTAATCTAAGGTCCCTGACGGAGGATGGGCTCAATTTGTAGCCTCTGGACACGCCCATTCTGGCGGGCTCTGATGTGCCAGGGTGCGAAATGCCCTGATTGGCTTACGCGTCTGAGCCGCCCCGTCATAGGTTCGTGCAGTTGCCGCAGCACAAACATCCATTTCGTGACAGACATTCCGTCAAAGAAACAACACACTAAATCCTGTAAAGCATTGAAATAAATATCAGAAAATTATGGTAACTTAAATAATATAATATAATAAAGTTAAATATTTAAAAAAAAAAATATATATATATTTCCACACAAAGACGCGTGATATAGCCTACCACTCTGTGCTTTAAGAGGGATCAGGGATGTGGGACACGAGCAGGAAAGAGACCATCGATCTCTTTTCTGATATCTTCATGTTTTCTACTTGTTGTAAAAGGTCTGAAGAGCTTAGTTTATCTTCCACAAGGGCAAGGTATTTAGGCTATGTTTGATTTTGCGCTGCCAGAGAAAGCTAAACTAAAATCACCTACGTGTGTGAAACACGCTATACAAATAAACTGATAATAAACAGTAATCGATTGTCGAGTTCACGCGCGTGATCATAGGTAACTAAACCTATGCGCGTGAACTCGACAATCGATTACTGTGGACTTCGACCGAAAACAGGATATAAATACAGGTATGAGCGCTCGCTGAATTAACATCACTTTTATTCATATCTTTCACATCTACTGCAATCAGATTCACCCGTGTTCACTCTGAAGGAATCATCTAACATGGCTGGGCACTTGTAATGACACATCAAGGATGTTAAGAGGCTAAAAGCAGGTTTAAAACATGCCCCATTGAAGTCAACAGGGTGCAAATTTTAAAAAGAGGATAACACGGTGTAGGCAACACCGATTTTTGTCATTGTTCTCTGTACTGACAGCACTCCAAATTTACAAAAAAATGAGCTCAATGTTAAAATTGACCGGAGTTCTCCTTTAACTATGCCAAGATAAATTCAATTTCAAATTCTAGGGCACCTTTAATAGGCGTTTAGATGATAGCCTAACATTGTAGCCTACATGCTGTTAACCGATGTTGGCCGACAGCATTTGTTTTACCGTTATCGATGCTTGAATAGGTAACTTTATTAAAGTCAAGCATTTTTTTTTATTATCAATGGCACATTACAACATAAATTTGCTATGCCTACATTCCAGTAGAGCCGCTGCACTCGAAAAAACTGATGAAGTAAGATTTCGCACCAGAAAAGTGATTCCAAGTTGATGAAGCTCGTCTTTAATCTTCTAAATTATTGTTTTGTGAATCATTCACGAAATTGAGATGACTGACAGTGATACCCGGCCATAGAAACGAAAGAAAATTTTCAAAACAGATCCATACATTGAACAAATCAGAAAAAGGCAGATTTTGTTGACTTGGCTATAAAAAATAACAGACTAACTAAACAGTATTGCTTTCAATATAAAAACCAATGAAAATGTAAAAGAACACCAAAATTAATTACGTTTGAAACCCCATTGCACATTTCAAGGTTTAAATAAAGTGTCAGGACAGTTTATTTATTTAAAACAGGGTTGCATTGAGTTTAGAGTTTATTCCCTTTGCAATGCAACATAAGAAATATAGAATCTTATACTTGCCAAAGAAATTGCAGAAAAATTAAACAATTAAAACAGTACAAAATGAAAAATAGTTCAAAGCAACATAAATTAAGAACAGGCGTTTTTCTTTGCCTCTCTCTCACGCTGGATCTCTTTTTAGCAAGTTTCTTTTGTCTCCCTCACTGCGCACGCCGGCTCTCGAAATTTAAACATTTCAGAGTAAAAACACATCATACAGGCTAATACTGTATATGTCGCTGCATGTCATCCACACAAATCACGAAAGAAAAGAAAAAAACTTGAACAAATTATTTAGCCTTTGTTGCTTCAAAGACACAGAATGCCTAGTTGAATTCGCCCTACAATAAAACAAGGTTGATCGCGAATTAAAGCGCTCTGTATCTGCTGCTCACTCCCATTCGTTTCTTGGCATGAACGCTTTTCGTCAAAAGTTCTTGTTTAGATAATACCAGATTGTTAACAATCATACACACTGCTCAAACATACTAAAACTCTACAAAAACAGTTGAAACAACTGGATTGAACAACTGAACAACTGAACAATTGAAATTTTGTGTGAAAAACCTTTAAATACAATAAATACAACTACAATAGGCTATATAGGGCCTACATTTGGACACATCCAGAGATTTATCATGAAAGGAATTTTGCCTTTGCCTGTTCTGTATCATCAGGCTGGCTATCCGACACTCTCCATATGAAAGAGGGCCGATTAACACTCCTGCATCCCCACTATTAAGCCACTGAACTGCCTTCTCTTTGTTTTAAGTCAGTCTCAAACTCAGATAGTTTGGATCAATTCAAGTCTCAATTCACACTTAAATCGCTATTCTAGACATTAGCATTATAGTCTATTAAAGTGTTGATAATGAAGGAATTAAATAATTTAGGCCACATGTAGTAATATTTCTGTCATAAAAGTTTATTAACTAAATATTTCATTATTTTAATAATTGAAGAAAACGCTACTTCGATTTGGGCTAGCTTTTTCCAAGCAAAACTAAATACAGTCTTCAAATGCATGTTCATTTGTTGTCATGAACAAAATGTTCAACTCAATATTAAATTCCACTGGGATCTTTGGATCCTTACAACCAGGGTGCATTCGATTTGTGAATAAAGCGTTTTGTTTTTTTTAAATAAATCTCGAACCACAGTGCTTCATGGTGCTACTGTTCATATTTAGGCCTATAGAATAATTATGAATTTAAATGGAACAATATCGCAACATTTCGACAAATAAATTATTTGATCTGTTTTTACATTTTAATTCAGGGTGATTTACAGTGGAGAGAACAAGTATTTGATACACTGCCGATTTTGCAGGTTTTCCTACTTACAAAGCATGTAGAGGTCTGCAATTTTTATCATAGGTACACTTCAACTGTGAGAGACGGAATCTAAAACAAAAATCCAGAAAATCACATCGTATGATTTTAAAATAATTAATTTGCATTTTATTGCATGACATAAGTATTTGATCACCTACCAACCAGTAAGAATTCTGGCTCTCACAGACCTGTTAGTTTTTCTTTAAGAAGCCCTCCTGTTCTCCACTCATTACCTGTATTAACTGCACCTGTTTGAACTCGTTACCTGTATAAAAGACACCTGTCCACACACTCAATCAAAAGGTGTGTTCGACATCGGCTGCAGCTGGATGTAACCGATCGGCGAGAGTAGCCGCGTGCAGGCGGGGAGGAGCTGCAAACGGAGACGTGAAGTCGGACACTTTTTGGTTCCCATAGTGACCGCTCACGTGGTGTTTGCATACTTTACCACAGCTGCAGTGAAATAAATGCAATATTTGCCAAATAATACACAGATGTTTAAGAGACATTTTCATTCAATACTTTTATGTACTGCTTCATACAGCGTCTGTTTTAGAATAAAGTTCAACATAAGCTACTATCAATGAAGTGGAGTCTACGTTTTTTAAGCAGTTTTAATTTGATAAACATGACACAATATAACATGACAACGACACGAAAAGAGTTTTCACTGTTATAATAAACTGATTTGAGAGCTTTAGAGGAACTAAAGGTGTTCGAAATAAACACGAAACACACGTGATCGTTGTCATGCGGTGAATCCGGCCAATCGTGGAACAGCTGTGTCGTCATCAGCCCACGTGCAGCCCAGTGCAGCCGCTCTTGAGAAGCTGCGCTGGCTGAGTTCTCCGGCTACTCTCGAATTGCTCGCGCGGTACTTTGATTGCATACGTCACAGTCACGTGGCGTCGGCGCTGTATCAAGTCGGACAAAATTTCTAACCGGCATGCACTGCTTCAAGTCAGCCGCCGATCGGTCTGCGCAGAGCTGCATGAAGTTGAACAAGCCTAAACAGACTCCAACCTCTCCACAATGGCCAAGACCAGAGAGCTATGTGAGGACATCAGGGATAAAATTGTAGACCTGCACAAGGCTGGGATGGGCTACAGGGCAATAGGCAAGAAGCTTGGTGAGAAGGCAACAACTGTTGGCGCAATTATTAGAAAATGGAAGAAGTTCAAGATGACGGTCAATCTCCCTCGGTCTGGGGCACCATGCAAGATCTCACCTCGTGGGGAATCAATGATCATGAGGAAGGTGAGGGATCAGCCCAGAACTACACGGCAGGACCAGGTCAATGACCTGAAGAGAGCTGCGACCACAGTCTCAAAGAAAACCATTAGTAACACACTACGCCGTCATGGATTAACCCTCTGGGGACCAAGCTGTTTTTGGGGTCCTTGAGATGTTCTGACATGCCTTGACATTTGTGCTTTTTTCAGTTAATTATAAACATGTTAATGGCAAAGGTGTAAATTCACTCTATATAGCACAAACAGGGCTACCATAATATGCGAGCAACGTGTATGTAGATGTTTGTATTTTTAAGAGAATAATGTTTATGCGTGGTTATTGGAAAAAATTAAAATGAAAGTTGCTGAATTAAGAACACAAAACACATATTAAATATGTGTCCACAAGACTTTTGACTAATGGATGTTGTCCCTTTTAGTTCTAGCTTTAAAATGATGTAAAAATAGTCTTGCTTTATCGTTCACAAAAAAAAAATACATTGATTTAAATGGTGTAAAACAGGTTTTGCTTGGAAAGGCAATATGCGAGGGGGAGGAGTAGTTTACACCTTAGATTAAGGTGTCCCACCCACTCTGAGTAATGACTCTGCATAATTAGCCATTCATTCAGGTGTGACACTGACTGAGCCACAATGCAAGGACAAAAGATGTATTTAGAAGACTTATATTGACCATTTAAGATTTCGCTTACATCTCTCTTGTAAATATGTTTTACTATTTTATTAAAAATGTTACAATTACAACAATAATTACAATTTCAACAATATTTCAACTGTACTCTTTCTTTATATATATATAGCCTATATATATATAAAAAAAGATTATAGGCCTACATTTTATCATATGTATTCATTAGTTTGAATATAGCCAACATTGGAACATCTAACATCTTAGTCTATGAATTTATTTTTGACAAAAATAGTATTTTTTTTGCAGTTTAATACGTTGATTATACAAATACATTTTATTTCAACATAACATTATTATTCCATTCGATTTTTACTCATCTCAGTAGGCTATAGCAAAGCAGTTTATTCTTTCACACACAGACGCGCGATTCATATTTAGGCTAAACAGTCTTTACAAATATGTCCCCTACATTCATCTCACAGAAAGGCGAGTCATATTATAGAAATGCGATTCATCTTTTTGCGGTTTGCATAGGCCTACACTAACGTTATTCCATAACGTTATTCCACACGTGAGAAAAGAAAACAGCCTACCTCACTCCTCAGCGGGATCTGCTCCTCATATCAGGAGATATTTCTCCTCATCAGCACTGTTCTGATGAATCTTTTCTCCATAAGGTAGGCTATATTATGCCTCACTCGATCGCGACGCGCTTTGTTTACAGCTGATGTGGGCGTTTCACACCCCTCAGATTTTGCGTTTGAATAGCACGCGCTCTCCGGGGAGTGGTCACATTACTGTGAATTAGCTCGTAATAAGCTCGACTGGAGTCGCTCTCTTTTTATACAGATTACAGAAGCTGAGAATATTTGTTTTTTATATAAATGACTTCATTTAACAGATGCGATCTCAAGCTTTATGCCCGTGGGTCTGTTTGCCTGTTTGACTGAATTTTCGCGGAGTTATAGATCATTTTCGAACGCGTTTCAAATGGGAGTTTACTGACAGAGAGAAGGGAGAAATCGCATCATGTTAATTTTTCTTTATTTGTCAAAAAGCAAAACACTTTATTTTTATTGTGAGTATACAGAAAAAAAATAGAAACTGAACAGGATCGATTGATGTATTACACGAAAATGAAAGATCAAAATTAACAGAGCATTTAGTGTTTATTTTCATTGCTAAAAAAAAAAAACGAGCAAAACGCGCCGGCGCGTTCTTGGTCCCCAGAGGGTTAAAATCCTGCAGCGCACGGAAGGTCCCCCTGCTCAAGCCAGCGCATGTCCAGGCCCGTCTGAAGTTTGCCAATGACCATCTGGATGATCCAGAGGAGGAATGGGAGAAGGTCATGTGGTCTGATGAGACAAAAATAGAGCTTTTTGGTCTAAACTCCACTCGCCGTGTTTGGAGGAAGAAGGATGAGTACAACCCCAAGAACACCATCCCAACCGTGAAGCATGGAGGTGGAAACATCATTCTTTGGGGATGCTTTTCTGCAAAGGGGACAGGACGACTGCACCATATTGAGGGGAGCATGGATGGGGCCATGTATCGCGAGATCTTGGCCAACAACCTCCTTCCCTCAGTAAGAGCATTGAAGATGGGCCGTGGCTGGGTCTTCCAGCATGACAACGACCCGAAACACACAGCCAGGGCAACTAAGGAGTGGCTCCGTAAGAAGCATCTCAAGGTCCTGGAGTGGCCTAGCCAGTCTCCAGACCTGAACCCAATAGAAAATCTTTGGAGGGAGCTGAAAGTCCATATTGCCCAGCGACAGCCCCGGAACCTGAAGGATCTGGAGAAGGTCTGTATGGAGGAGTGGGCCAAAATCCCTGCTGCAGTGTGTGCAAACCTGGTCAAGAACTACAGGAAACATATGATCTCTGTAATTGCAAACAAAGGTTTCTGTACCAAATATTAAGTTCTGCTTTTCTGATGTATCAAATATTTATGTCATACAATAAAATGCAAATTAATTACTTGAAAATCATACAATGTGATTTTCTGGATTTTAGTTTTAGATTCCATCACTCACTGTTGAAGAGTACCTATGATAAAAATTACAGACTTCTACATGCTTTGTAAGTGGGAAAACCTGCAAAATCGGCAGTGTATCAAATACTTGTTCTCCCCACAGTACATTTAATTAGAGCGAGATTTTCACTCTTGCCTTGTCCTTTCCTCATTGGGAAGCGCTCGCATGATAGCTAAACATGTTTGAGTAGATCATCTGTAGGCCTATGCTCTCGGTTTCATATGGACATAATCAGATAACATTTATTAAATATTTAGACATTTAAAGTCTTTAGAGAGCCTATTTCTGATCGTGACTGAGCTGACTGAGACAAGTGGCTTAAAAATAATTCAGCAGAAGCAGGGATGTTTAGACCAGAAGGAAATCCCTGTCCCCCCTGGCAAATCACACATTGCTTAAAACCATGTTTATAAAAACTCTTTCTGTATAGGGAACCCCAAAATAAATATTTATTTATTCATTCATTCATTCATTCATTTACTGCTTTTGAAATTATGATTGGAATTATTACACAGATGTAAATTCAGTCATTCTGTTGGATAATATTTGTTCCTTAGTGTAAAATGGAAATGCATGGTAATTTTATTTTATAAATATAAGCAAAAAACTATATGGTGTAACAGAGTTTTAGAACTAGACATCTCTCTGCATTAATAATATAAAATGCATTAATAATATAAAAATGACAGTAGTCCATGTTTGTTCGGGATTTGAACCTGTGTCATCTAAAATGATCGAAAGCTAAGTTCTACCACTCAGCCATGAATTTACTCACTGAGAAATGCCCAAAAGTATGTTTGTCCAGCAATTAGTGTTCGCTCACACGAGCGAGAAATCCTCTTCATTCGTCTAATTTGCCTCAATAGAATAGTAAAATTAATCCGCTTCATTGCACCCAATTTATTTTTTGTTATTTTTGTTATTAATTTTTTTTTAAAATTTTTTTTTTTTTTTTTTATCGCGCTGCTCCCCCGGGGAATAGGCTTATGTTGTTCACCGACATCTACAATATGAAATAAGCTATATATATATAGGCTATATTGTTGTCGTCTCTATTTTTAACTTTTGATTATATTTTTCTGTTCTAAAAAATGTTTCTATTTTGTTTACCATAGTTGTAGTTTCATCCTTACTGTTAATTCAAATGCAACTGTTTTATCTTTGCCGCGTTGGTAGCAGTGGCGTGGCGTGGGGAAAATTTCTGAGGAAGCCAATTAAGACACAACCTCTAAGCTGTGTGTTTTAAGGGGTGGGGGCAGAAAATCATACGTTACCATTTATATGTTGCTATTTGGATGAACTATTAGAGCGCCCAGCATCATCTTACCGGGACTTACGCTTGTTACAATCCAACACTTTGAGCACGGACGCTCTCTCTCTCTCTCATTCTCTCTCTCTCTCTCTTTCTCTCTCTCACACACACACACACACACACACACACACACACACACACACACACACACACACACACACACACACACACACACACACACACACACACAGTCAGTCCTCTTAAACATCTTTCATGGTGTTTTTTATTAAAACATTCGCAGATAGGAAACGCCAACGGTAAGCAACAAGAAGATAACCTTTTTCATTTAATACACCCTTAAATCGGTGTGACGCGTAAGGATATACAATAGCGGTTATTCACAAACAATCACAACAATAAACAACAAAGTGCACTCACATGCTGCTTAATCAAAGCACGCAAGAAACAGTAAGAAGAACTATAATCACATTAAAAAAATAACACATCGCTAAATGGGCAGTTCAGACCAGACGCGCTCTCTCTCTCTCGCTCTCTCTCACACACTGCTGCTGTAGAGGCAGTTTCGTAAAAGATTTTTTTTATCAAATACTCCAAATCTCCACCCTCCATAATTACAATTAATAATTTTAGCTAACTAGCTAAACAAGATGTCAACACAAATCCACAAATCTTCCGCTATTTCATTCATTCATTCATTGACGATGATAACGTGATGTGATTGGCCTGATGCCAACAAGTTCATGGCTTCCCTTGACACTGTCCTGACCAATCACAGGGGAGCAGTGTCGTGACAATAGCGTCACCTGATTGGTTAATCATTCTTTTTTTTTTCTATCAAGGGATGCCAACTCAGCCTGGCCTCCTCACAGACACAGGGTGCAGTACCATGTTTTCAACACTCATTCACCATGTCACGTTTATAGGGGCGCTGTTTTACACATCATAAAACGCTCAGTATGAATGAAGAGAGACGATGAGGAGATGACAGAAGGATTACGTAAACTGTGAAAACAAAAGTGTTTATTAAATGACGATTATATTCTGAAAAAGTGAGGAAGCCTGGCTTCCCTTGGCCTCCGCAAGAAAACGCCACTGGTTGGTAGTAGGCATTCTGGTTGACTACCTACTGTTTATGAATGATTCCACCAAAACAGCTTATCTTTGTAAAATGGCACATCTTTTTTAATTAAGATGCATTCATATTTGATGTGATCTGAAATTACATTACATCAGTCAATCAAGCTTTTTTTAATTTATTATAGAACTTAAGTAATTAGAACTAAAACATGGTAACATTATGAATAAAAATGTATAATGCATATTTGTCATTTTTTTAACAGACCTTAGGACTGGTGGTGGTGCTTGAGACATTGTTGGTCAGTGTATCTGTTTAAAAAAAAAAAAAAAAAAAACCTTAACAATACTGATGTAAATATGAAAATTTCATATCATGATTATAGTGCCCAAAATTATCACGATTATCAATACTACACGGTTTTGCAAAAATAAGATGAAATTGTTCAAAAAGAACTAATACACACACTGACAACATTTCAACAATTTATATTAGAAAATCAACAAATAAAATAAGCAACTCTATGCATTTTTCTTAAAGCAATATTCTTTTCGGCGACATTTCTTTCCTTATAATGACCGTCGTCAATAGCAATGCATTATAACACATCCATGTATCGCAGACACGCTCTCGTTTCATTCAAATGCAACTTGCCATCTTGCGTCTCAGTTTTTGATTGTATTGAAAATGAAATCAGAGAACTTTAGTATTAATATAATATTGTTGTGGTGATCATCTTGTCTGGATGATTGTTTTGTACTCTGTACAATTTATACGATTTATAAACGGGTAAGATTTTAAAACATCTCAATTCAATATTTCATGTCCCTGTAATTTATTTCTTTGTTAAAAAAAATCAGTGTAATAAGTGTACAATGAATATACATTATTCCTTAAATTTCAGCCTTGAAGGAACACGTCCCCTTCATTTCAGCCTTAAAGGAAGTGGAACACATAGCCTTCTCATCTCCGTGCATGCCGTACCTCTGTATGACGCACCCACCGCTATGTTAGCTTAGCACAAATACTGGAGGTACAAATACTGGAGGCCTACTGCTAGAGGTAGTTTAGGGAGCCGTTTACCTCCAGTCTTTGTGCTAAGCTATGCTAGCGGTGGGTGCGTCAGACAGAGTTACGACACGCACGGAGATGAAAAGGGTATGTATGGACTTATCTATCTCTGGGGGATACGGTGAATAAGCTAAAGTCCAAAAAAGTCGGTGTGTTCCTTTAATAGTCTTGTTTGAACTTCGTTGGAGATCGCACTAAGGATTGGTGAGCTGCCAGGTTTAATGAATATTAATTGCGTTATTTGCGTTTGCTCGAGCTGATTCGCTCAAATCAAAACGGACGATAATAGGGGAGTGTTAGCCAGTGAGATTGCCATTTGAGCATTAGTTCCACCCACTACAAGAGAAACTGGCATTGGCTTGCTTCTGCTTGTTCTTAAAGGCTGAATAATTCCGAATGAGAATATTATTTACATGTGGTCCATCAATTCTACGTGGTATGTGAGACTCTTACCGTGCGTGTGCGCGCGCTCTTCTCTTGCCTGTCTGAGGCCCTGTCAACGAGTCGTGCTCCTTCACACTAGAGTTTACTGTATGTCAAATGCTCTGCGCATCCGGGTTGGAAAAGTAGGGAAAAAAGAAAGCAGAGTATGGAAAAATATTTGTATTTCCAGACTATTGCCCCTATTTAGTTTTCTATAATAGAAAATCTAATGAATTTAAAATTATTTAATGAAAATAAATGTATCATACAAGAAGTGTTTTCATGGCAGCTGTTTAGTGATTCTTTAGTGATTGTCAAACACAACTGAATTATTGTGGCAGATTATCAGCGTTTTGAGTTTCTTCTCATGATATTCTTTGCACCGTATTACAGAGCCTCTAAAACAGGGGTCTCCAATCTTATTTCATTTGAGAGCCACTTTTTTTTTTAAATGAAAGTGGCTGAGAGCTTTCGTATTATCCAACACTTAAATCTCTTAAATAATGTATCATAACTCTCAAATTGACACAAATCCAAACTGTTATACGCCTGAAAGAGTTTTTATATACATATTACCTTTTAATGTCAGAGTGATAAAAACAAATCAGTTCATGGAAAACAGTACTGTTGCTAATTATACTGTAGTTGTCAACAAATAAGTTACATATTTATAGTGCATCCTTAACTCTAAATTGAGCAAAAAATTTTTGAGTTTTTGTAAACTCATTTCACTCTTTGGGCCTGTCCCAATACCTCCCCTTACCCTAGATTTCTGCCCTAACCCTTGTTTTTGCGCGTTCTCGTGTAGGGGTAGGGTGTCCCAATACTCTAAAGAGCAAGGGGGAGTGCTATTCTCCCCTTAAAATCAACCCTCAAAACATAGTGCGGTCCGATGCAGGCTTAAAACGAAGTGGAAGATGAAATTACCCAGGATACCTTGCGGGCTCAGCAAGCCGGTAAAATTTTTTAAACAAGATGGCGGACACCGCTGGAAAGGAACAATTGAATTGTAATTATATTTTCGCAAATAAGCATGTTAAAATTTCTAAATATGTTGGAATATGTTAGTTTGATGCACATCCAATGGACTGTAAAGTTTTGAACACTAATGTTAGAAAATATTTCACGAAGCTATCTATACGATGTTGATATCTGCCGAGTGCTTCAAGAGAGTCTGCCCATCAAATATAGGCTACATCTTATCTGGGTAGTTAATCTAATTTTATTTTCGATGTTGGTTTTCAATTATTATAAAAAGAAGACGTGAGGTAAAACTATTAAAAAATAGCCGCGTTCGTCTAGTGCTTCATCTTTTTCTTCACAGCGGGCTGTCACTTCTCCCTAACGTTAAACCCAAACAGCACTGAGCACAATCAGTGATGGTTGTAAAATGCAGTGTCTGCTGATTATAAATTGCGGGAGGTGTTTGATTGTAAAAAGAGCTATTAAAATTATAAGCACAATGATCCGCGCAAGAGACGTTGACCCTGTTCCCATGGCGGCGCGCGTTCGGAAACGGACTGCAACTAGACAAGCAAACTATACTTTGGGTTTCATGTGCGCGTCTAAACGATCAAATACAGACAAAAAATATGGCTAAATGACCGGTTTGGAGATTCACTTTAACACAGTTTATGTCTTAAATGGGAGTTGGTTGTGGAATAGTTGGGAGAAAATGTGTATTATTAGATCTGCATTCGGTCTTAAAGTGGCAGCGTCTAATAAACCTGCGAATGATTACACCTTTAATGTGAATAAAACAACTAAAGGCAAAGAGAAAATTTCTCCCAGCTCTTGAATGAATAACTTTAGCTTTATTGAGCATTAATCTATCTATAATAAACTATGCTGTGCAAAATGCAAATTTTACATTTGATTACTTTATTAGATTTCTAGCATATTATGGATACAAATATCCTGATCATAACTGGGATAGTTATGTGCATGTATATAATTTGCATATAGTGGTGTCCCATTTCATAGGGAAAGATCTTCAACTCCACTTCCCCTCGTTGAGGGGACTTTACTTTTGAGGGCACTCAAAACCAAGTGGAAGTTTTAAGGGGGGAGAAATGGGACAGGGCCTTTAAATTTACTGAACAGTATCAGAGAAGTTGTTGGCTAAACATACCAGATGTTTACTCTTAGATCTAGCAACGAAAATTTGCTTGTCGTCCCCAGGTTTAAACTATCTACTGTGGGTGGTAGGGCTTTTAGTGTTGTAGGCCCTAAGCTATGGAATAAACTGCCCCCTAATCTTCGTGCCATCGACAACCTCCAGATCTTCAAATCAAAATTCATATATTTGACTGAAACTCATATATTTACCATGCTCAATAAATAATCTTCAATTCTATTTCTCTGTCTACCACTCTCTCACCTTTATTTTATTTTACATACATTGTCGAAATGCATATGTTGCTAAAAAGGCTTATATGTTTGTTATCTTTGACTTATGTTCATTATTTGTAGTGTCTGCTTGTTTCCATGTGATTTTCTGTTTGTTTGCTTGATATAGCCTAATAAGCTGATTGCTTGTTTCTTTTGTCTGTCTAGGCCTACTATTTGTATTATTTTTTGAAGCGACCTTGGGTTCTTGAAAGGCGCTATAAAAAATAAACATTATTGTTATTATTTATTATTGTTTATAGTTCATCATCATAACTCTCAAATAAGCAAAAAAAGCCTGAAATGCACCTGAGTTTTTGTAAACTCATTTCATTCTTTAAATTTACAGAATGGAATCAGATAAGTTGTTGACTACACATAACTATATGGTTCATTTCTATGCATTAATAAAAGTAAAGTTCAAAGTAAATTAAACTGGGAAACAAACAACAGAACAATTTCAAATGTTGGTCTTCATTCTGAACTAATATGTATGCTACATAAATAAGAGTGTAGCTAAATGACAAAAGTTCATGAAGGGACACATATGATGTGCATTCACATTTTCTTACATTTAATGAGCTGACTGACACTGCATTGTTTCCACAAGAGAGGTATATGCTGGTGTGTATGCACTTAGGTTCACTCTAATGCAATCATTCAAATGTTCATCTGTCAGTCTTGTTCTGAATTTACATTTGATCACATTCATATCAGAAAATGCTGCTTCACAAAGGTATGTAGATCCAAATAAAGCAGATGCTTTCAGTGAGAGATCTCTAAAGCACTGGCATTGAAGAGTTCAGCTATCTGCTTTGAAATGTTATCAATGTCCATCTCCATAAAAGGGTTGGCAATGAATTTTTCAAGTTTTTCAAAATCACTGAACCATCCCTCAAATTCCTGCCCAAGCCTGGACAGGTCACAATACTTGTGTACATCAAAAATTTCAGTTGCATCTAACATCATGCTTTCTAACATCAACACTGAAGGGAAGTGTTGCAATCTGTTATTTTTCAATTGATGAACATAAAATGACAGTTTTGCTTTAAAAGCCTTCACAGCACTGATCATATCACAAAAGGCCTTTTTTTTAAAAGACATAATTTGTCTTTACCTTGTAACTGAAGATTGAGCTGATTGAGTTTCTCTGTCACATTAGCCAAGAATGCAAGATCAAGCAGCCACCCAGCATCAGACAACAGGTTGGTTTCTTCCCCCCTTGCTTCCATAAAAGCTTTCATTTCACTCAGCAAGGAAATAAAGTGGTGAAGTACCTTACCCCTACTCAACCATCTGACTTCTGTGTGAAGTAAGAGATCACCATACTCTGCAGAAAGTTCATCAAGAAACACTTTGAAGCATCTGTGTTGTTTGGACTTTGCGTGCATTGAGTTGATAATCTTAAAAACCGGTGTCATGACATGATCAAATCGCATAACCTTACTGCAGATTGCCTGCTGATGAATGATGCAGTGATAGTTCAGAAATGCAGGAAAATCTGGGTCGTTCTTGCAATGCGCAATAAATCCAGAGTGGTGCCCTATCATGGCTGGCGCTCCGTCTGTTGTCATAGATATAGCAATCTTTATTCACTAAAGATTACTACATTTAAAGTGGCAAGCATCTTAACAAAACACAAGAAACCATTCACCGATGGCACCGAAACTTTATTGAAGGACCACAAAAGCAAGGCGGAAATTATGTGCCAACACCGTGGCAAGGAGAGTTTCCTTGCTGGCTTCAGATGCGATCGGACAATTAGAACGGGTAGAAAAACGTTTTTCCACGCAGTACGTCTTGAAAACGTTGTAGATGTCGACTCCTGGGGCCCGTTCTTCGTACGTTGCTTATTACATCCGAGATCAAATGACACATCCAAGATGATATCATTGTGCTAATCATGATGGGAACGCCTCAAAGTCTGCAAACGCCAGGAGAGGGCTGGCAAAAAGTAGCAGACAATTTAAATCCGTTAGAAGTGGCCATGTTAGATGTTTTTATCACTTATTAGCCTATATTTTTGTATTTTAATAATTGCATAATTACTTTGTGCATTGTAATGTCAGTCACCACACTAGAACATTGGAACAAATACAAGTGAAGTACAAAAATATTCTACATAATGGTAATTTTTAGTTATATTATAGTCTCTTTTATAAAAGGCACTGTTAAATAAATGGTGTTCTAAAAGCAACCAAGAAAAAGGCTGAGAAAAAAAAGAAAAGATCTTAGTAGCCTACACTGTAAAATAATTTTTGCTGCATTAAATTAAGGCTGTATAGTCATTTCAACTGTTAAATCCTGAGTAATGATGAATTGCTTTGACTTGTGAAAGTGAAAAGTGATAAACTTATGTTAATGTAAAAATATTTTGCCATGAGTTATTGATCACATTTTTCCCAAGTGTATAGTTCATTGTAATGACATTGTGTTTTCCTCTTTTGTGCACTTTTACATAATACACCAACACTTGTATCTGTTCCCAAGAAAGTGGTGGCTGAAATATGTGCAAGTGGACATTTTCTAACTTTCCAAAGGAAAGAAAGTATAAGACTTTTGTAATGTCCATTTGTTTCCATTGCACTGGACAGTGAATAAACCCTCTCAGATAACTGTCATATTGAGGAACTAGCCTACCTGCAAGTGCATAAATAACTTTACTTAATTTATACTTGTATGCTTTATGGCTGCAATATAAGTTGCAGGATTCTACATCTACAGAAAGGCCTACAGAAGAGTCTGCACAGACAGAGGAGACATAGGCCTACAGGTGGGCAGTGTATAGCCAACTTTTCCTTTTTATTTGTTGCATGAGGCATGTGTCTAATATCTCTTGTTGCAGGCACTTGACCACTTGCTTTTCTTTACAAAGAACAATTGAAATAAAACTCAAGGAACTAAGCATATTTGTCTTTTATTAAACATTTAATGAAAAGTGTTTTTTTTTTTTTGGCAATGTTGTGTAATATGGCACATGCAACAATGTCACAGGCCCTGTCAGGTGTGCAACCCTCAGACTTTTCAGACACTGAAATCTTCCCTTTAGTTAGCCAAAGTTCATTTCATTGTGTGCCCTTGTCCTGGAGCTGCATTGTAACTGGTTTGGGTCAGGGAATGGGGTCATAAAACACCTGTCTGCAGGCAGGAACATGTCATAATCACCTATGAAAAAATGCAGTTCTGTTAGGATCAGCATAAGTGTATGTAATACAGTGAGCTTGATAATTGTGGAACTTTTCTTACCACTTTCAAATAATGTGCATAAATGTGAATCTCTGAAAATTCTTAAGTCATGCACAGATCCTGGCCATTTTGCTTTCACATTTGTGATATGGAAGATTTTAGTCAACTGCCTTTTTTTTATTTTATATAATATTACTAATCTGGAATATTAAGAATCCCAGTAACTGGGCTGCACATTTACATTGTGAACCCCCTTTCTGTTCACATAATCCCCTTCATTGAGGCCTTGATGACAGTATATGGTAGCCTATAGTCTATGGTACCAATCATGTTAGTGAAGCCTGAGTGACATATCTGTAATCGGCATGGTCATGATCTTCATAAATTATGATAGCCTAAAAAAAAAAAAAACTGCTTTACAACATTGGGTCTTAAGTGGCTTGGAAATGCCACAAAAAAACCTAAAACTGTTTTTTAAACCTAAAAGCGAGAAAAAACGACAATCTCACGAATCACGAGAAAAAATATATCTCTCAGAAAGTGCACTATCGCGCTGCGCTGGACTTCCCGTATCAGCTCCGCTTATGAAGCCGGGATCTAATCCTGTTAACATGAAATAAGCCTGCTCCTGAGCAGGTTTAAGTTTGCGCACCTGTTGCTATGACAGCAAGTCCAGGATGAGCGTTGAAGAACCAAACAATCCAAGATCATGCCAAATCGCCAACAATCAAATCCAGCTAAGTGAGTTAGCGACGTACGAAGAACGGACCCCTGGTTGTAGTTTTCAGAGGAAGCAATGTCAAAAACTCCTCTTTGGAGGAAAAATCATCAAAAACCATCCGAATGAAAATAGCCAACTGAGCTGTATCACTCAAGTCCACCGATTCATCGCACTGAAGTGAAAACCACGTTCACCTTTCCATGTCCCATTCTAATTGTCCGATCGCAAAAAAAATGTCAAAACAAGTTGTTTTTAGCTAGCTGCTGTTTGTATTCAATTGTATATGGTATATTAACTAAAAAATTTGACTATTGGTTAAAATAAACTTTTTAATGCTACCTTTTTTATTCTACTTTTTGATATTGATATGATTATATACCAAAATAATTATTAGGTCTAGCAAATAAGTAATTTTATCTTACAAAGCTGTGAAATCCAGTGGTAAAATTACAGCTAAAAAAAAAAGAAGGCAAGAAAGGATGACAGTGTCCTTCGGCCACCACCAATTTTGACCCAGGAAAAACCCTGTAATGCTGACAGATTTCTCTTGTAAGCCGTCACCTAAAGTCACAAATAATCCTGGAGTTTGTGATGTGGTTAATGTGGATCCACCAGCTGAAAAGAAATCGTACAGCTTTCGGAGAGAGTGGCTAAAATATTTCAAGTGGCTCCGCTATGCTGATGGTTCAATGCATTGCGAGGTAACACAGCATTCGCAACTGAATCAATACATTTTAAGCTTGAGAGTTTGGTTAACCCTCTGGGGTCTGAGGTGTTTTCTGGCCCTGGAGGTGTTCTGACATGCTCTTACATTTGTTCTTATTTCTGTTACTTGTGACATTTTCATGGCTAAAGTCTGATTACACGGTATTCAGCACAAACTCTACTACAATATGTCAGCAGCATGTATGTAAAAGTTTGTAGTTTTGAGATAATGACATTTATGCGTGGTTTGTGAAAAAAAAAAAAAAAGTCACTGAAATAAGGTCATGAAATTTTTGATTATTTCTTCACACAACTTTTGAAAATTGTATCACGTGGCCTAGAATATTTGCTTCAAAACTATGTGAAAATCATCCTGACTGCTCATTCAGATAAGACAATATATTGATTTAAAATTTGTAAGACGTGTTTTGTGTAAGAAAGCTTTATGCGAGAGGGCGTAAACACATCCTGAATATTAATGGCTTTCACACCTGAGAAAGACAAAGACCCTCCCTAATGGCCCTATTAGGTGCTTATCAGGCCCTATCATTCTGAGCAACCTTGCACAAAGAATGAGGAGATTTAAAAAAGAATGGCTTTTTGATTGTTTGGATTTATTTACAACACAACATAATCCAAAGATACACAACAAATGATAAAAAAGCACATTATTGAAAACAATGATCCAAAGACAGAGGCCTTTGTGCCATTCCTAAAAACATTGTACATACCTTTAATTTCCAAGGTGTTTGATTTTTCACTTTACCATGTTCATGTACAGAGACTCATGTGAATGTTGAAGTCAGCAGGACTCATCAGTGGGGGATCTGGTCCCTGTAAAAAACAAAAAAAAACAAAAAAACCCCACTGTGAACATGCTGATATAAAGAGAAACTATAGGGCTGCACGATTTTTGGAATACATTTTAGATTTTTTTAGTTAAAATTGCTTTTTAAAATTCACAGAATACACACACACACACACACACACACACACACACACACACACACACACACACACACACACACACACACACACACACACACACACACAAATGTTTCCAACAATATATAATGAACACCAGGTTTGTTGAGCCTTGTAGGCATAGGCTACGCGCAGTGCTGCGTAAACTAATAATAACAATAGCCTATAGCAGGCAGCCTATAGCCCTAAATCTTTAAAAAGGAACACTTCAGTAACAGCTACGCTAGAGAACAATATATTGATTATCATATGTTACTTCAAATGTTTCCATTCGTTATGATGTTATGAAATGAGATTGGAGTAAAACCATGAAGCCTAATGTTTGGTACGTTTTGCTTTTCAAATGCACAGCGCGTTTTGAATATGAAACATTCAAACGCACAGCGCGCTCCAAAATATGAAACATTATGGTTACCATATTATACATATCTACGTTTGAGCAGATATCCACAAACACAGTATTTAACAGTAAACACAGGTTTAAATATTAGGGTTAAACACGGAGAGAGTGCCAAGCACAAAAAATGCAGGGACAAGTGTGTGGCAAACAAATCAGGTTCATCAGGTTCGATTATTAAGGCTTTTAATCGCCAGGATGCTGCCGGTCGTTCCGCTCTACTGGCAGAGCTAAACGTCAAATTTGGTGGGCGCTCCTAAATTTTTGCTGTGCTACCAAGTAAAAAAGTTAGTTTCGAGCTCTGATTATGTGTATTTTCAGTTAACTTTAGTTAGATGTATTTACATTGTTACTGTGCCTCAGTTTTAATCAACTCTGTGTCTGTAAAGATGTGAACCAAATGGTCATATGGCCCATGGAAACTGATGGGTGTGAAACAACATTGCTCAGGGTAGATTGCAGTGTAGATCGATCTCCTGTGGGAGGTCCTAACAGTTTTCCTTTGTATGTAGCCCTTTTGTCTTCATGTATAAAGTTCAGTCACACAGCGACAGAACTTTGGGTTCAGATTGTTGAAGGGCGACATGCTAACATCGCTGCTGAAGGATTGCTACACTACAAACCTTCAATAAATTCTTCTCCCCACAAGAACTCTGGTCAAGCTTATTTAATGTATCAGAGAAATCTAACCACTGCTCGGCGAAATACAGCAAAATCTAACATACTGTATGGGAGGAAGGGAGGAGATATGATGACAGGATTTTGTATATATATATATATATATATATATATATATATATATATATATATATATATATATTAGGGCTGACTTATAATAGTCGAGGATTCGACGATTCGATTCGGAGAGGTCTGATTCGACTATGAACCTCATAGTCGAATAGCCTAACGTATTTTCCGCACTATAAGGCGCACTTAAAAGCCTTTAATTTTTTCAAAAAACGACAGTGCGCCTTATAATCCGGAGCGCCTTATATATGGATCTGGCGCCTTATGTTAATGTCTGTAAAACAACCGCTGACCTAACCCTTGTTTATACTTTCGCCTGGCACCAGAGCGCGAGCCTCCGCTGACTGCGCGCGCAACTCCTCAAACAGACGAGGCATTTATACTTGACGCAACTGTTTTGTTTTAGACTGAACACCAGACCATACAACTGATCTAGACACGCAAACTGGGTGCCGGTGTGATGATGAGATGTACTAATATCCGTCTGCTCGGGCAGATTCGGGTCAAAGTCGTGCATCTTCGGATGCGGAGGCGCGCGCGCTGTTAAGCCGAATCTGCCCGAGCAGACGGATATTAGTTTTTTATTACCTTCGCGCCATAGCTTCGCGCTCAGGCGGACGCGTCGAGTATAAACAAGGTTTTACAGCTCAGCCACTTGTTTTTTCATATTTTTTTGCAAGTGGTAGATCTTGGTTTATATTTGGACTTTGGATGTGATCTTATGAAAAGGTTGGTGACCACTGCATAACGCAAACCCAGTCAAACGTTTGACTGCAGTATCTTCTATTCTATGCGCTTTATAATCCGGTGCGCCCTATATATGAAAACAGTTCTAAAATAGGCCATTCATTGAATGTGCGCCTTATAATCCGGTGCACTTTATAGTGCGGAAAATATACGGTACATGGGCGTCAGTTTGGTTTGAAATGTGCTGAGGACAGAGACGCATTCGCATTTTCAGAAGGGCTGGGTACAAAAAAAATATTTTCCGCTTTCGCGCAGGTCATGTTTTGAAAGACGATGTCCTGTAGCTTACTAATGTAAATAAATAAAAATGTATTTTATTTTAAAAATGTATCACCATGTGTTTCTTTTAGTTTTTTTTAGCTCTTTTGTTTGAAATGGAAAAAATTTAGCTGCTATCTTAAAAAAAAAAAAAAAAAAAAAAAAAGGTTCGACTATCAGTCGACTACGGCAAAATCTAACGAATCAGATTCGACTATGAAAATCCTTAGTCGAAAACAGCCCTAATATATATATATATATATATATATATATATATATATATATATATATATATATATATATATATATATAATATAGAGTTTTTATATATATATATATATATGCTGTCAAAGTTAGCGTGTTAACGCAAAATCATATTAACGGCACTCATTTTTTTAACGGGCGATTAACGCAGCGCGTATTTTCTGTTTGACCCATGGCCCAACCCCTAGAGAAATGGAGATACACAGTGTTGCCAACTTAGCGACATTGCAGACCCCTTTAGCGATTTTATTTATTTATTTATTTTATTTTATTATTTTTTTCAAAAAAGCGCCCAAACCTTATTTAGTTTCTGAGAATCGCCTGTACTGCTCTCCCAGCACGCGCGCACCTCTCTCTCTCTCTCTCTCTCTCTCTCTCTCACTCTCTCTCTCTCTCTCTCTCTCTCTCTCTCTCTCTCTCTGCGTCTCGCGTGGCAGAGAGGAGCAGCACTTTAATTCAGTTAAACACAGATATTATGTTGCTTCTCTAATTTTACATGCAAGTATAGCCGAAATCACAACACAAATATTGTCTTTATCTTATGTGTATTTGATTTCATCAGACGACGGCTCGATTATCAGGATTTTTGTGCAGATTAACGTCTTGGAAGGGAGAGCTGGTTATGTTTATTGGGTCGCGTTTCAGTCACTATTTCATATTCATTCCATTGTTTGACAAAAGAAACAGTAAAATATACCAGTGAAAACAGTTTTATTTAGAATTTAGCTTCATTTACAGTACCAGTCAAAAGTTTGGAAACACTACTATTTTTAATGCTTTTGAAAGAAGTCTCTTATGCTCATCAAGCCTGCAGTTAAAAAACAAAAAAAACAACAAAAAAAACAGTAATATTATGAAATATTATTACAATTTAAAATAATGGTTCTCTTTTTTAATATACTTTAAAATGTAATTTATTTTTGTGATGCAAAGCTGAATTTTCATCAGCAAGTACTCCAGTCTTTGGTGTCTTATGATCCTTCAGAAATCATTCTAATATGCTGATTTATGATCAATGTTGGAAACAGTTGTGCTGCTTAATATTTTTTTATAACCTGAGATACTTTTTTCAGGATTATTTGATGAATAAAAAGTTAAAAAGAACTGTATTTATTTAGAATAGAAATCTTTTGTAACAATATACACTACCGTTCAAAAGTTTGGGAACAATAACTATTTTTTTTAAAGAAATTAGTACTTTAATTCAACAAGAATGCGTTAAATTGATAAAAGGTGATGGTAACGATTTATATTGTTAGAAATGTTTTTATTTTGAATAAATGCTGTTTTTATGAATAAATGCTGTTAACGTTTTACTCATCAATGAATCCTGAAAAAAGTATTCCAAAAAAATATATTAAACAGCACAACTGTTTCCATCATTGATAATAACTGAGTATCAAATTATCATATTAGAATGATTTCTGAAGGATCATAAGACACCAAAGACTGGAGTACTTGCTGATGAAAATTCAGCTTTGCATCACAAAAATAAATTACATTTTAAAGTATATTAAAAAAGAGAACCATTATTTTAAATTGTAATAATATTTCATAATATTACTGTTTTTTTTGTTTTTGTTTTGTTTTTAACTGCAGGCTTGATGAGCATAAGAGACTTCTTGCAAAAGCATTAAAAATAGTAGTGTTTCCAAACTTTTGACTGGTACTGTAAATGGGCACAGAGAGAGACAAACTAATGTAATAATAAATAATAAATGTACATTTAGCATTTTCAGAAGAGCTGCCCTGTCATGCAAAAATCTAACAACGTTTGTGTTAGTAAATTGCTCAGTGCAAAGAAAGAGAAGTAATGGGAACCTGGTATTTCTTTGTTCTTTCTACATGCGTCTAATAGACATGAACAAGTTCTTTGAAAAACATCTATGACCTTTGAAACATGTCTCGTCTTCATGCTCTATGTTGACTATGGTTTCAATAATAAACATACATTTGCATAAAGCATCCATATTTATCCATGCCCAGGTTTTCAAATTGGGTGAATGTTAGCCTCCCCTTAGAGTAGGTAAGGACAGCCGAGCCCCCCCTTCCCCAAAATCCCGTCCGCCTGCCCTAACCCACACACGCCTCTGCAGTAAATGCCATTTTTTGTGTGTTCTAGGGCGAGTATTACAAACTTGAAAAGTTTTAATTTAAGGTACATTTAGAACAAATAAAAAATGTGTGATGAATTGCGATTAATCGCGAGTTAACTCATGACAATCATGCGATTAATCTCGATTAAATTTTTTAATCGATTGACAGCCCTAATATATATATATATATATATATATATATATATATATATATATATATATATATATATATATATATATATATATATATATATATAACCTTTATTTTACCAGGAAAGAAGCACATAGAGATTAAGAATTAAGAGCGTCCTGGCCAAGACTGACAGACACAGCACGTTTGAGTTTAACAAATAACATCCAACAATAAATACACAAATACACACACAAGCAAATCCAATCAAATTTCAATATCAATACATAACTAGCTAAAACATCTACAGCCCGATGTTTCATTCTCCAAATCATTTAAAACTACTTTAAAAGTGTCCAACGGAACCAGTTTCCTCAGTTTCAATGTACTTTGCAAACAATTCCAGGCAGAGGGAGCAGCAAATTGAAATCCCTTTTTCCCAAATTCAGTACGTACCACTGGAACAGACAGTAAAACTAATTCCTGTGACCGGAGGCTATAGCTACAAGCATACTTTTTACAGATGTATGTACAAAGATATGAAGGAAGTAAACCCAGGATAGATTTATAAATAAAAACATGCCAGTGTTTTTGTCTTCGGATGGACAACGCAGACCAGCCAACCCGAGCATACAACACACAATGATGAGTGAGGATTTTAAGATTTGTTTTGAATCTCAGTGCACCATGATAAACAGTGTCTAAAGCATGTAAACACTGTGAAGATGCATGCATATATATAACATCACCGTTGTCCAGTACAGACATAAAAGTCGCTGCAACAAGCCTCTTTTTTGCCTCAAAGGAAAGACAGGATTTAATTCTAAAGTAAAAACCCAATTTCACTTTCAATCTTTTCACCAGTTGCTGGACATGAGGGCCAAAGGAGAGAGCGTCATCAATTAAAATCCCCAGATACCTATACTGAGACACAGACTCAATTTCTGAACCTTGAGACGTAGTAATAGGCAGAAGATTATTATGAGGGATTGATTTGGATTTAGAAACAACATGAATTTTGTTTTATCAACATTTAAAACTAGTTTTAATTCAAATAAGTTATTAAAATAACTAAGAGAGCCAAATTGGGTGTGGATGCTGAACTATATATAACTGTATCATCAGCGTAATAATGAAACTTTACATTATGAACATTATGATCAATATTATTTATATATAGAGTAAATAGGAGTGGTCCAAGGACTGAGCCCTGTGGCACACCTTTAGTGACATTGAGTGAACCAGAGATAAAACCTTCTGCCTGTACACATTGAGTTCTGTTTGAAAGATAGTTATTAAACCAACCAATCGTATGTTTAGATAATCCAATACTGACAAGTCGTTGTATCAGTAAAGTATGGTCAACAGTATCAAATGCTTTTGATAGATCGATGAATAAGGCTGCACAGTGTTTCTTGTTTTCAACAGATTCAATAAAATCATTTAGTACCTTTAAGGCTGCCGTAGTTGTGCTATGTTGTTTTCTAAAACCAGATTGAAAATCAGACAGGGTATTATTAACAGACAGAAATTATTTTAATTGATTGTTGACAAATGTTTCGAGGACTTTTGACCAAGACTGACAGCTTGGAAATGGGCCGGTAATTATTTGGGTGTGTGGGATCTCCGCCTTTAAACAGGGGAAGGACAAAAGCTGATTTCCATATAAGTGGAATTTCATTTAAGTCAAGTGAAAGGTTAAAAATATGGGTCAGAGGTGGGTCAATAAAATCAGCTGCTAGCTTTAAAAAGTAAGGTTCTAAATTATCAGGACCTGCCAATTTCGAAACATCTAAAAGATTGCAATTGGTGAAAAGTTGAATGATTGACTAGACACTAAGCTCTTTGACTGAACAATCAAAGGGTTCACATGAGCACCATTAACTGAATCAATCAAAAAACCAGAAGCTATGAAGTGTTCATTAAAACAATTAAGCATATTTACTTTATCAATGATTATATCAGAGCCCTTATTAATACATGATGGAAGTTCTGTACCTTTATTATTTTCAGTTAATGATTTAACACTTTTCCAAAATTGATGAATTGTTTAGATTGTGAGATGTTTCTATAAGAAAATGTTCAGCTTTAGCTTTTCTGACTGCAACCGTGCATGCATTGCGCAATCGCCTAAAATCAAGCCAGTCTGAATTTAAATATTTTTTCTAGCTTTTGCCCATGCCAGGTTGCTCTCATGAAGCATATTTGATAAAGGATGAGAAAACCATGCATTATTCTGACCCTTCACCCTGTACCTTTTGCGAGGAGCATGTTTGTTGACTAAAGCAGAAAAATTTGCATAAAAAAATTCCCAGGCTATTTCAAGGTCAGGAATTAAATTAATTTGTTCCCACTCCAAATTATTCAAATCATGTATAAACCCTTGTTCTGAGAAGTGTTTCATGTCACGCTTGGTTATGATGTTTGGTTTAGTTTTAGGAATTTTTGTGTTTCTAATTGTTGCGATGACACAGTGGTCACTGATGTCATTCGCAAATATGGATTCAGTTGAATACTTATGGGGAGTGTTTAAGATTAGATCTATTAGTGATGATTTTTCTGGACATTTTAGGTTCGGTCTAGTGGGCTTGTCAACAATCTGAAAAAGATTCAATGCATCACAATAGGTTTTAAATTCATCAGTTGCTGAATGCAACCAATTCCAGTTTAAATCACCTAGAACTACCAATTCTTTAGCATCAAGAGCTGAAAAGAGCTGGAATAAAGAAGGGAGTGCACTACTATCAGCAGACGGTGTTCTATAGCAACCAACAACTGTTATGCTGAGAGATTTAGAAACCTCAAGATCGAGAGCTAAAAATTCAAATTGTTTACTCACTGATTTAAAAAGCAATACTTTAACATGAAACCTTTTTTTTTTAAATAAATATTGCTACGCCCCCACCCCTTTTTGGTCGGTCAGACCTATATACATTATAACCATTAATACAAATATCCTTGTCTAAAACAGATTTGCTTAGCCAAGTTTCAGTTAGAACAATTACATCCGCATCAGTGGACTGCCCAAATACGAACCATATCCATTTTAGAAATTAAGCTCCGAACATTCAAATGAATAAAACCAAGTCCGCACCTTGATTTTCTGCAGGTGTTTCTAAGCTTGATGCAGAGTCAGAAACTGGGCCTGGATTAGGTTGAACGTTTCCCGAAATCAAAAGTAATAAAACAATCAAGCACCTCTGCCTAAATGATTTAATATTATAATCTTTAGACTTTGTCTCTACTATTTTAAAATTCCAGTGGGCACTTATAGAGATTGCAAAATTATCCTGAAGAGCCATAACACTGGACAAACAGACCAGGTCTTCGGTGCAAAAACAGGACTGGAGTATAGAAGACAGTCTGGCACACTGCACCTCTAGTGCAAAGCCAGATGCAGACGTTCCTCTGTGTGCTGCTATATATATATATATATATATATATATAGTGCATGTTTTACACGTCAGTAGCAGCTGCACGCTGTTTGCTTGTGTTTTATGACATGTGGCAACCAGCGTTAAGGTGCAATACCGACACCTACACTCAAAAAAATTACTCTTTGGTTGAACATGATTTAATCATGGACAGTGGTTCCACGTGATTGATTCAAGTTATTCGAGCACGACTGAATCAGGTTATTTGGACAAGACTGAATCAAGTTATTTGGACATGATTAAATCAAGTTATTTGGACACGACTGAATCAGGTTATTTGGACAAGACTGAATCAAGTTATTTGGACATGATTAAATCAAGTTATTTGAACTAGTCTAATTAGGGCCCGAGCACCGATGGTGTGAGGACCCTATTGTTTTTGCTCCGTTTATTATTATTCTTCTCCAAAGTGAATCGCTTTTTAGAGGGCCTAAACATGCTCGAAAACTCATGAAACTTTGCACACGCTTCAGAAGTGGTGAAAATTTACATGTGATATGGTTTTCAAAATTGGGGGGGGGGGGGCAAATTCGGTAAATTATTGCCCCCACATTTTGCCCCGGCTCCTGGTTTCACGTACAGGTATGAAATTTGGTACATACATGTAATGACCCAATACCTACAAAAAAGTCTCTTGGAGCATAGCCCTAAACACAACAGGAAGTCAGCTATTTTGAACTTCCTGTCAGATTTTGGGCATTTTTTGACATTTCCTGATGTTGTACTTTAACGAACTCCTCCTACAGTTTTGATCTGATCCTCTTCAAGTTTGGTGAGTGTAATCTTAAGGCCTTTGCGACGTTAAATTGCGAAGATCTAGAGTTTTCGTTGAAGGATGTGCCCTCGGGGGCCTGACAAATGTTCACCCAATTTCGGCCTTTTGGTGATTTATGCATGATCAGATAAGTTCAATAGTAATGTTGCTTGCAGTTCCAATGTTGCTAGGCAACCACAGACAGCCTGCAGTAACTTAGGCATACAATTTCCAATCTTCCCCAAACTTCACATGTTTGATAAGAGTCCTGTCCTGAACACATGACCATGCTCATATTTGGTTATAGGAATAGCGCCACCTGCTGGTAGCAGGAAGTGTGGCAAATACAAAACATGCTTGAAAAATCATGAAACTTTGCACACGCTTCAGAAGTGGTGAAAATTTACGTGTGATATGGTTTTCAGAATTGGGTGGGGCAAAATGGCATAGTTATTGCCCCCACATTTTGCCCCAGCTCCTGGTGTCACGTACAGGTATGAAATTTGGTACATACATGTAATGACCCAATACCTACAAAAAAGTCTCTTGGAGCATAGCCCTAAACACAACAAGAAGTCAGCTATTTTGAACTTCCTCCTAGATTTTGTGCATTTTTCGTAATTTCCTGATGTTGTACTTTAACGAACTCCTCCTAGAGTTTTGATCTGATCCTCTTCAAATTTGGTGAGTGTAATCTTAAGGCCTTTACTAAAGGCGCCGGGTGGCGGTGGCAGGGGTGCGAGGGCCCTTTTCATCGCTGCTTGCAGCTTTAATTTTAATTGAGTTTACTCACTTCGCTTAAGTTCATCCAACATGAAGTATTTGGGTTGAGATAACATGGTTTCATCATGTGGAACCACTGTCCATGCTTGAATCATGTTCAGCCAAAGAGTTATTTATTTGTGTCTATTTAATAGACACACAGAGTTAAAATAACATACAATCAACCTAAATATAGCTTTTACTTTTAATACATATGATGTTGGCAGTCTAAAGATGGTACTGATTGCATCACTAGCAAACCCATTGGAGTTGCTTTTAAAGCAACTTGAATTCTTAGCAGGTCCTCCACCGAAGCACATGCTCGACACTTTACCACAATGGTAACTCACCCATAAACACCTACATATAAGAAAGTCGTTTAAAATACCAACATAATAGAATATTAAACATTAACAAGTCTCCCTATTTTCTCATCTTGCTTACATTTTTTTTTATCAAAGAACACTGGTACAAAGCAATTACGACAGACCAGGAGGGTAATTCTTAAGTATTTATTGAGATACAACATTTACTTCACAAAACATTTTCAGGCATAAAACAAAATCAGTGGGCTTTATAGTAAAAAATAAATAAAATAACATTAAAACAATATTATCAGACTTTTTCACCAAATAAGTGAAAACTGCACAAACAAGGAAATATGCTTGTTTAAAATTTCCATTTTAAAATGGTAAAAATGTGTAAATATAAAATAATATTATAATAATAAAATAATTGAAACAGAGTGGACCATTTTTAAGTAAAATGTTTCCTCTAGATTCAACAGCACTTTATGAATGAACTTTGAGAAGTTAGTGTACTCTAAATAAGGGCATAAATAAGTGCAAAAAACAGCAGCAGTGCACGGACCAAGACTTGGTAGACATCACCACCTCATCTTCAATCAAAACATCCAGTGAGTTTAAAGACAACGTTCCTCCTCCCCAGCAATGATGGTGACTGCTGCACCTGGTCAAACTCCTTTTTCTAAATGCATTGAAAGAAAAAAAAGAAAGTGTTAGTGTATGTCACCACATATCATAAAAACGACCCTTGTGAGGGTAGACATTTAAATTTTCATAAATTAAAATAAAGGCGTGAAGGATCAGAGTAGTGTTTATTCAGTAGGGTTTGTGCCCATTTAAAACCCTGTAGTACTTTTCACAACACGTCTTCCAGAGATGTTTGTCAGAAGAATTTTATTGGGAAAAAATGTCAGGGGTTTATCGGTTGAATGTTCTAGAGCTAAAAAAAAAAAATAATTAATAAAATGTAATTTGGCATCAGTCGGTTCTTTATTACAAAGTAGAAAGTAAAGTGGTACTTAAAAGGGATAGTTCACCCCAAAATGAAAATTCTGTCATCATTTACTCACTATCACATCATACCAAACACAAGAATCTTGTTCAGCTTTGGAACAAATTATTTGTTTTTTTATATGTCATGAACCATCCATCAAAAGTCTATAGACAATCAATATTTAGCTTCAAGAAGTACATAAAGATATTGTGATAAGGAAGAGATAGGATCCAAATGCAATTGAAAGGTTAGAGTTTATTGAGAGAGCAGTGAAAAAGGTCTCTTCAAACAGGAACACAGGTTGCTGCAGGTTATGCAGAAATAACTGTCTCTTCAAACAGGAACACAGGTGTAGCTGCAGGTTGTGCAAATTAAATAGTCTCACTCTCTTCAAACAGGAACATAGGTAGATAGCTAACAAGTCTCTTGAAAAGATAACTGGTCGGTCTCAGAAGAAGGTTCCCCGTAAATGGGTCAGCAGCTCTCTCGTAACTCTCTCGTTCGTGGCTGGAATGCAGCAGAATACAGGGAGACGGCTAGTAGACTTAAGACCTCTCGTCTCCTCGTGCTGGGCGGCAGCAAAGAACAGAACACAGCTCAGGGCGTTCGTCGACAGCGGGTGGGCTGGACACAGTGTAGAAGAGAAGATTAATAGACAGTGAAATGGCTTAGCTGACCTGAATCAGATTGTAGACAGGACTGGGACACGACAAGACAAGACAGGAACAGCAGGGTTCGTAGATTGCCACCAGCGTCATACTCTAACGAAATAATCCGGCAAAAGGCAAGAAAACAGGGAACATTAAATACCAAGAGACTAGAGGAGAGAACAGGTGAAATGAATCAGCAAGATAACAGCTAATGAGAGTCAGCTGAGGAGGGAAAAAGAGAGATAGTGACCAGCAGAGGGGGAAAGAGGACAGGAAAAGCCAGAGAAAAGAACCAGACTCATGACAGTGCCCCCCCCTCAGCGAGCGCCCCTGGCGCTCCCGAGGGAGGGACCTGGCGGCTCCGGAGGAAATCATCAATGAGAGAGCGGTCCAAGATGTCCCGGGAGGGGACCCAGCTTCTCTCCCCAGGACCGTAGCCCTCCCAATCCACAAGGAATTGATGGCCACGACCACGACGACGCATATCAAGAATCCTACGTACAGTATAGACAGACGTGCCCGCGGCATGAATAGGAGGAACGGAACAACGAGAAGGAACGCGTACGACTGACTTTATGCAGGATACGTGAAAAACCGGGTGAATGCGCCGGAGCTTAGGAGGAAGCCTCAACTTTACCGTGACAGGATTGATGACCTTGGAAATCTGAAAAGGACCGATAAAACGGGGAGCTAATTTACGAGACGGTGCCTGAAGAGGCAAATTGACAGTGGAAAGCCACACTCTCTGACCACACACATACCTAGGACTCTTGACACGACTTTTATTTGCATTTCTCAGAACACGAACCCTCGAACGACACAGAGATGCTCTCACCCGTCTCCAAGTACGTTTACAGCATCTAATAAAAGCCTGGACGGAGGGCACGTTGGACTCTGTCTCTTGGGAGGAGAAAAGGGGAGGCTGGTACCCCAGACAACAGTGAAACGGCGATAGCCCGGTGGCGGAGGACGGGAGAGAATTGTGAGCATATTCTGCCCAGGGTAATTGCTCGACCCACGAAGAGAGATTCCGAAACGCCAGGCTGCGCAAAAGACGACCGACAATCTGGTTAGTGCGTTCAGCCTGCCCGTTGGTCTGAGGGTGGAAACCAGACGAGAGGCTGACAGATGCACCTATTAGACGACAAAATTCTTTCCAGAACTGGGACTCGAATTGAGGTCCCCTGTCAGAAACGACGTCAGAGGGAAGCCCGTGATTCTTGAAAACGTGAGATACCAGTACTTGGGCTGTTTCCTTGGCAGAGGGGAGTTTAGGAAGCGGTATAAAGTGAGCGGACTGAAAGACTGCCGAGCGAGCGGAAACCGGGACAAAAAGAAGGTTCTTAGGAACGTTTCGCGGAGCGCTCGTATGAGACAGAGCGCGCTTAACGAGCCTCTCAATACCCCAGACGGCGGTACCAACTACACGCCCCGGAGGGATTATCTCCCGGGGCGAGGAGATGGCGTCAGTAGATTCGAAAAGACGAGACAAGGCGTCTGGCTTGACGTTTTTAGAGCCAGGTCGATAAGAGATCGTAAAATCGAAACGAGCGAAAAACAATGACCAGCGAGCCTGACGCGCATTAAGTCTCTTGGCTGAACGAATGTACTCCAGATTTCTATGATCCGTCCAGACTACAAACGGAACGGTAGAGCCCTCTAACCATTGTCTCCACTGGCCCAATGCCAAACGGATGGCAAGAAGTTCACGATCCCCCACATCATAATTACGCTCCGCAGACGAGAGGCGGTGAGAAAAATACGCGCACGGATGAACTCTATTATCTGAGTCTGAGCGCTGGGATAGAACGCCCCCAACGCCCACCTCAGACGCATCAACCTCGACAATGAACTGTTTGGACACATCAGGGGTAACGAGAATGGGCGCGGTAGTAAATAAATGCTTTAACTCAGGGGTGGGCAAACTTTTTGGCTCAAGGGCCACACTGGGTTTTAAAATTTGACTGAGGGCCGGCCCAGTAGCAGATTATGAAACACAATCTCATTAAAGTGCGTATCTATACCACGAATTTTATTTCTCGTGCCATTTATACGCCAAAATTTTTTTTTTTTTTTTTCGTGCATATGCTGCGCACTGTAAACCCTTTGGTTAGGATTAGGGGTGCGGAGTGCGTGCCTATTACACGCCATTAAAGGGATAGTTCGCCCAAAAATGAAAATTCTGTCTTGACTTCCATAGTAGGAAAAAAAATACTATGGAAGTCAATGGAGTCCATCAACTGTTTGGTTTACCCGAGATTTTTCAAAATATCTTCTTTTGTGTTCAGCAGAAAAAAGAAATTCATACAGGTTTGAAACAACTTGAGGGTGAGGAAATGATGACCGAATTTTCATTTTTGGGCGAACTATCCCTTTAAAGTGCGTATCATATGCACGCGAAAACTGCGTTTCATAAGAACTACAAATACAATTCGTGGTATTCGCACTTTCATTAGATCGGGCTGGGCAAACACATTTACGTTGTGGCAACGTCTGCGCGAAATTCAACAACTGAGAGACGACATTCTGACAATACATTTTTTTTATGCTAGATATCCCTCATTTAGCATATGTTTTGAGGTTAATTTTTAAAAAAACGAAAATTTGGAAAAAAAACGAAATAAACGAATATACAAATTTATTTTAAGTATAATAAAATAAAACATAAAAAGCAAATGCAGATCAGAACATTTAATGAACAAAACCGGGTTCTGTACATGGCAGACGTCAGGGGAGCGTAGTCGAAAGCCGGGCGATAAAGGTTTTGTAAACGGAATCAGTCAGGATACATCCACAAATCCAGAGTAGCAAAACTAAATAGCAGAAAAATCAAAGGAAAAACTAAACGTGTGCAAGCGGTTTCCAAACATTTTTTTCTCTGTAAGTTTTCAAAAAAAGGAAAAAACATTAACGTGCACCAAGTCTATGCGCTTAAGTTGCTGTCTGTTTGGTTTCCATGGTCTAGCTTGTTACGTGACACACCGCAGCCACAACAGCGCTGAATGAATGATGATCTGCTTTTATGTCATTTTTCCTTTTTTACATTTGTTAGCTATGGCATGAAATATCTGATATTCCGATTGTCAAATATATGCAACGCAATTTATATATAACGCAAAGTATTGCAAGAAAAAGGCAAAATTAATGCGATCTTAAGACAATTTTTTAAATACTCGACGGGCCGGATTAAACAGCCTAACGGGCCGTATGTGGCCCGCGGGCCGTAGTTTGCCCACCCCTGCTTTAACTGATCAAAAGCCCTTTGAGCTGACTCTGACCACTTAAAACTCGACTTGACCGAAGTGAGAGCAGAAGAAGAGAACCAACTTGACTGAAATTGCGTATAAAGCGTCGATAGAAATTGGCAAATCCAAGAAAACGCTGTAACGCGACTCGAGACTCGGGAATGGGCCATTCGGTAACGGCTTGAACCTTTACAGGATCCATGCTTATCCCCTCCGCCGAGATAACAGAACCAAGAAAGGTGACGGAGTGGGCATGAAACGTACACTTCTCTGCTTTTACGAACAGACGGTTCTCCAGGAGGCGCTGGAGGACACGGCGAACATGCTGGACATGAACTTGGAGAGACGGTGAGAAAATCAGAATATCGTCTAAATAAACGAAGACGAAGACATTAAGCATGTCTCTTAGAACATCGTTGATTAATGCCTGAAAGACTGCAGGAGCGTTGACGAGGCCGAACGGAAGAACCCGATATTCAAAGTGCCCTAGTGGGGTATTGAAAGCGGTCTTCCATTCGTCCCCCTCCTTAATGCGGATTAAATGATACGCGTTTCGCAGATCTAATTTAGTGAAGACCCTCGCCCCCTGTAAAAGCTCGAACGCAGAAGCCATAAGCGGCAAGGGGTAACGATTCTTAACGGTGATTTCGTTAAGCCCCCGGTAATCGATACAAGGTCGAAGCGAGCCGTCTTTCTTCTTGACAAAGAAAAACCCTGCACCTGCTGGCGATGAAGAGGCGACAATAGTACCGGCGGCTAACGAATCAGAGAAATAACTTTCAAGCGCCTTGCGTTCAGGACCCGTTAGAGAATACAATCTACCGCGAGGAGGCGAAGAGCCGGGTAACAGATCAATACTGCAATCATAGGGACGGTGTGGAGGGAGAGAAGTGGCCCGGGACCGACTAAAGACCGCCCTCAGATCATGATATTCCTCCGGAACCCCAGACAAATCGGCTGGCTCCTCCTGAAAAACAGAGACAGGGGAAACAGAAGGATTAGCGGATAACAGACAATTGACATGACAAGACAGGCTCCATGAAAGAATACTATTACAGGACCAATCGAAGTGGGGATTGTGTCTGACTAACCAGGGGTGACCTAGAACTACCGGGGAGTAGGGAGAATGAAAAACTAAAAAGGAAAGAGTCTCATGATGGTTTCCTGAAACAGTTAGAGCTAAGGGAATTGACTGAAGATCGATACTGGGCAGGGGGCTACCATCTAAGGCATAAAGGGGTGTGGTCTGTTTACGGCTCCTCAAAGGAATACCTTGTCTTCGAGCCCAAGCTTCGTCGAGGAAATTCTCCTCAGCTCCAGAGTCTATTAAAGCCTTGCATGGAACAGTGGTACCAGCCCAGCTCAAGGTTATCGAAACGGTTGTGCAGGATGTGGACGAGGAGATCAAGGAAGTCGCGCTCGCCAGTACCCCCTCTTCTAGTGGCAAGCGTTGGCTTTTACGGGACAGCTCGACACAAAGTGGTTGGCGGCTCCGCAGTACATACAGAGGCGATTGACGAGACGTCGTTCTCTCTCCTTAGCTGAGATACGCAAACCGCCGAGCTGCATAGGCTCAGGAACAGGAACGGAGATAGGAGGAGAAGACGCTACTACCGAAGAGGAGAAGGTGGAGTCAGTGCCCCTTACGCGGCGGCGAAGATCAAATCGTTTCTCTACCCGGATGGCGAGATCAATGAGTGGGTCAAGACCTGTAGGCAGCTCACGGGCAATAACTTCATCTTTGACATGAGCGCTAAGTCCCTCCAGAAAGCGAGCCGCGAGAGCTGTCTCGTTCCAACCGCAGGTGGTCGAGAGGGTACGGAACTCTATGGAGTAATCCACCACAGATCGTCTTCCCTGGCGGAGTGAAGAAAGTAAGCGGGAAGCCTCCTCACCATGGGCCGAACGGTCGAATACCCGCAACATCTCATCCTTGAAGGTGTCGAAGCGCATGGTATATTCTGCCTCTGCTTCCCACGCAGCAGCTCCCCAATCACGGGCTCGCCCAGTCAGAAGTGAAATGACATAAGCTACCCGGGCTCGCTCATGGGCATAGGTGACTGGTTGGAGGGAAAAAACTACCTCACATTGCGTGAGGAACGAGCGACATTGAGTGGGCTCACCACTATAGCACGGGGGATTATTGACACGCGGCTCCGGTGCGTCAGGCGACCTTGGAGGAGGCGGTGGATCTCTCCTGAGCAACTGAACTTGGGTGGATAAATCAGATAGTTGCGCAACCAGCGTCTCGACCACGCGACGAGTTGCGGTAAGTTCCTCATCATGTCTTCCTAACATTGCGCCTTGCAGTTCAACAGCCGTGTGAATGGTTCTCTCGTTCGCTGGATCCATCAGCTGGCCGGATTATTCTGTGATAAGGAAGAGATAGGATCCAAATGCAATTGAAAGGTTAGAGTTTATTGAGAGAGCAGTGAAAAAGGTCTCTTCAAACAGGAACACAGGTTGCTGCAGGTTATGCAGAAATAACTGTCTCTTCAAACAGGAACACAGGTGTAGCTGCAGGTTATGCAAATTAAATAGTCTCACTCTCTTCAAACAGGAACATAGGTAGATAGCTAACAAGTCTCTTGAAAAGATAACTGGTCGGTCTCAGAAGAAGGTTCCCCGTAAATGGGTCAGCAGCTCTCTCGTAACTCTCTCGTTCGTGGCTGGAATGCAGCAGAATACAGGGAGACGGCTAGTAGACTTAAGACCTCTCGTCTCCTCGTGCTGGGCGGCAGCAAAGAACAGAACACAGCTCAGGGCGTTCGTCGACAGCGGGTGGGCTGGACACAGTGTAGAAGAGAAGATTAATAGACAGTGAAATGGCTTAGCTGACCTGAATCAGATTGTAGACAGGACTGGGACACGACAAGACAAGACAGGAACAGCAGGGTTCGTAGATTGCCACCAGCGTCATACTCTAACGAAATAATCCGGCAAAAGGCAAGAAAACAGGGAACATTAAATACCAAGCGACTAGAGGAGAGAACAGGTGAAATGAATCGGCAAGATAACAGCTAATGAGAGTCAGCTGAGGAGGGAAAAAGGGAAAAAGAGAGATAGTGACCAGCAGAGGGGGAAAGAGGACAGGAAAAGCCAGAGAAAAGAACCAGACTCATGACAGATATATCTAATCCATATGAATAAAGCAGTTTTATACAAGCCTTCCAATGGATAAAATATGACAAAAAGTATGAAATATATTATTTATTTATTTTTCTTAAGATGAACAAAATTATGGTTTTGGAACATGAGGGTGAGTAAATCATGACAATTTTCATTTTATTTTTAGGTGCACTATCCAAGTCATGCATTTATTCTAATGACATAATGACTTATGCTAAAAGGATAAAGTATTCCTAAGTAAATATAATGTAGTCCTGACATGTGTCCTACCTTGTGTGTCTTGAAATCATCAGCTGACTCTTCCTTTGAGATAGTAGACATGTCAGGATCGTATAGTTCTAATGACATCAATGCCATTTTTGCACTTGAAGGCAAAACACAAAATGATGGTAATGTAACACAATTAAGCACCATTTATTGAGTTTATTTTTATGATTCATAAGACAACTTTCAACGACTGCAAACCTAGCATTAGCAATTACCTGACACCTTTATACAAAATCCAAGGCAAACTTCAGGATAAGTGGAAATATAACACAAATGCTATATTTTTTTTATCCATATTAATAAAGTATACTATAGCTAGAATATTCAAGACTTCACTGGTATTCTTCTGAAGTAATACAAAGTTACTCTGAATCATAGACGGACTGAAATTTAAGTTGAAATTGAACTCTAAATAAAAAATGGTGGCACACTTTATTACATCAAACATCATTAGTCCTTGGATGTCATGATGTTATTCATGTGGTACACGAAACAATATGGTTTGATGTTAGTTGAGGTTTGCGTAATTTTTCGTTTGGGCTGTGTATGCATGAGTTGATCAAACATTTAAATTTCATTCTAAAAATATTGCATTTCTTCAAAGCTTTTTTTTTTGCCATTTGTGCTGCAAGACATCTCTAAAACTGAACGATGTACAATGTATTTAAATAACTGGTCATAATATGTGACAATTTACATCTTGTACAACACTAAAAACAAACAGTTTGTTCAATGTGAATTCTAACCTTAACGTTACTTACTTCCTTTTAGGCTCATAGTATTGCATCATCTTGTTGACATTGATATCACACCATCCCTCATTGCCTTTACTCTGAAAAGATTTATTTCAAAAGCATGAAAACAACCTTGTTAGTGTGGGTTTCAAATTAGAAAAAGTGAGAAGTAAATAACAGTCTAAAATGTTAACTAATGTTAGCAAACCAGCCATCATCATCGGTCCTCGAACCACTTGTTCACCGAGACTTCGGCTGCTTTAGTAAACTTAATGTAATAAGCATCACATGGATATGCTAGATAAAATTGACAAAACAGGTCATAAAACGATTAACAAAAAGTTTAAACACTGTAATGTAGTGAATGGGTTGGTTTGCGTTAAGTTACCTGTTGTTTATGTGGTGTGAATGATGGTTAGAGATGTGGAAGATGGTCCGTCCGTCAGCCGTCTCTGTTTTAAAATAATAAAAAAAATCGCGGGACTTGTTTGTCCGTGTCCAACTGTGAGAAAGCACACAAAATATTTATTAATTTCCCACTGACAAACTGTGGTGTAAAACACTGCATATTTAACACTTGCCGCTGATAAGTTAATGGTCTTTGATGTAACTTAACGTTAGCTGCTAATGGCGCGTTGGCTCCGCTTCTTTGCTAGCTAACGTTAACGTTACGTACATTAGCGTTACTGGTATGGTTAACCTTCAGATAGAGAAGTACGACAATAAGACATAAAACGCTCAAATGTGCTTTAAATGGGGATAAAGAAGTTCGAAATGCTTACCTGTTATTTTTCTTGACCGTTAGCCGTCCTGCTGTGACCCGTGAGTGATATGAGCGCGCAGTGGGGGATGGGCGCCTGGGCAAACGACTGCCTGAGAGAAAATGCGCGCGTTTTTTTTTTTTTGCTTCTTGTGAAACACTCCTGGATAATATTTTGCCATGAGTAAAAGTAGTTAAGGCTTAATGTATCCTTAATATGAAATATATTTATGTATTTACTATTGTTTGTTTTTATTTGATTAGTTTTTAGTTTAGTTATAAAAGAAAACGGCATAATAAAATGAGCCCTTATGCTATAGCCTACAAACGTAATTTCTCAGAGAAAATTATTTAAAAGAAATTAGAAATCATGGAGTAAGTTAAGACATTTTTTTTTTAATATTTTGTGGTCAGGCATAGACGTAAGCTATCAGATTAAATTAGTTTCTGAGTTACTTGATTGGAACTTGTTCTATTAAAATGAAAACATCAAGTTAAGTCAAAGAGTAACCGTTTCAAGTCAGTTTAACATGATGCAATAGTGTTTGAACATTAAACCTGATACAATGGTGTTAAATCAAAATGAATGGTTTAAACAAAGTGAACAACATCAAACAATCATTTTTTTGAGTGTACTGTATGTTGGGATGTCAACCAGATACTGCCGCTGGATAATTTACATGCCTTATTATCATACGTGTACTATTCATTTGAAATATTACAGTTATCACCAATACCGCTATATTGCGACACCGCTAATTAACACTATAACAATTTTTTTTTTTTTTTTAAATATCACCATAATCGTCAATACCGGTATATCATGTATATTTTATAATATAATATAATATAATATAATATAATATAATATAATATAATATAATTAATTGTGTTTTTAATATATAATTCAAAGTTTTTAATATATTTTTATGTTGTAATCATTTCACATTTAATCTCCAAATTAGCGTAGAAACGGCATAAAGACAGTAGCCTGTATTTTAATTGTTTAATGGCATCTTTTTATGAAAGAAGGCCAGTATCACCAATACCAATACTGCTATGATGTCTCTATGAAATTAATTTTTCCCCCCTAAATTTTAGCCATTAATTATAGGCATTCAGCATTAGATTATAATTGAAAGCTATACTTTTTTAACGTTAGGCTTTAAATAATAGAACTTTTAATTTAATCTTCACATAAACTCATTATAATAAATGCCCTTCAGTGTTGCGTTTATAATTTTGTTAAGTGTAAATCAGGTAACAGTTCATGTTTTACTTACATATACGATTTAGTTTTAATCCAAATAAAACCTGCTGAGTGAATGATCAGCAATCAAGTGCATTCAACAGAAGTTTGACATCCGACTGAACTACTAACTTTCCACTGATGTCTGTAAAAAGGGATGCGCTCGACCAGCTTGCGCATCTGTGCTGCTGTGCTCTCAATCCACTGTGCGTTTTTCTCTTATCAGCTTGCGCACCACAGCTATGTGTTACTATATTTCATTTAATATCTATCTATAAATTACAGAAACGTCTGTCTGTCTGTCTGTTATTCGCATATCTCTCGAACCGTTAGTCCGATGGATTTCAAACTTGACAGGTGTCTTGCTACGGGCACGAGTAAGTGCAGTGCCAAGTTTGATGTTGTTTGGAGTCGAGAAAGTGCAGTGCCAAGTTTGACGTTGTTTGGATTAGAAATGCAAAAGATATTGTTAAATATATCGGTAAAAGAAGCACTTAGAAGGTTGTGGTTTAAAAAAAAACATTCTGACATTAGAGGGTTGTGGTTTAAAAATAAACATTCTGACATTAGAGGGTTATGGTTTAAAAATAAACATTCTGACATAAACACTCTGTCAGCTAAACATTAAGTCAGCTACACTGTTTACTTCTGAATATTATATTTTATTCACGGCCATCATTCAGTGTTGTTGCACCCAAAATGTGGAACTCTCTCCCCCGATCACTCTGTTCTGTTAACACTATTTCTGATTTCAAATCCATGCTCAAAACTCACCTATTTTCTGAATGTCTAAAGTTATATCTGTTTGTATTCTGCTGGTTGCCGCCCCATCTACCTAATTAATGGTGCTTGCCAAAGGCAAGGCATCATTAGTGTTCTCTTGCATACTTATTAGTGGTGCTTGCTGAAAGCAAGGCATCACTATTGTTATTGCTCATACTTATTAATGGTGCTTGCCAAAGGCAAGGCATCATTAGTGTTCTCTTGCATACTTATTATTAGTGGTGCTTTTCAAAGCAACACTATTGTTATTGCTCATACTTATATTCCACACAAGGTTTGGCGCGTAATGCGCCCTGCACCGTTTGTCACAGACCCCTGAGTGAGGTGTCAAATCGACCGGCTCATTGAGGAGAGGTGTGCTATGACTTTTCTAAGCGATCGGGTGTACGATGTTCGCACAGCGGACGAAAAAGCGGCCAAAAAAGTCCCCATTGACTTTACATTGGGAGTTCTAAAAACATTTGAATCCCAACTGCCGTTTTCACACACACAGACTCCAAAGGGCCTGACACCCCTGCGTCTCTCCCTCTCTCTCTCCCTCAGAGGATTTATATTATCAAGCAGCCAATAAGTAATGGCCTAAAATCTTCATAGCCACACCCTAGCAACCAGTTTCAGCACCCTAGCAACCACTAAGAGCTCCCTAGCAACCACCCTAAACCAAAAAAACATTTTTCAAAACATTTTTGTATTTTTTAACGCAATATTACATTCGTGGCCTTGCGATATTGTTCCATGCTTGTGCCTATTCGGCCATAGGCACGAGTGCCTTACTGAAGGCACTTGTTATTAAAGATTTTAATAACTCTATAAAAACTCCATAGTAACCATCTTTGACAACTACCAACCACCTAGTAACACCATAGCAACTAAAAAAAATACCTTAGCAACCATCCTGAACACCCTAGCAACGTCTAGAAACGCTCTACTAACCACCAAAATTACCGTAGCAACCACCCAGAACACCCTAGCAACTGTCTAGCAACCCCCCAGAACACCTAGCAACTGCCTAGCAACCACCCAGAACACCCTAGCAACTGCCTAACAACACCCTAGCATCCACCCAAAATACCATAGCAACTGCCTAGCAATACCATAGCAACCACCCAGAACACCCTAGCAACCACCTAGCAACGCCCTAGCAACCACCAAGAATACCCTAGCAACCGCCTAGCAACCACCCAGAATACCCTAGCAACCACCTAGCAACACCATAGCAACCACCCAGAATACCCTAGCAACTGCCTAGCAACGCCCTAGCAACCACCCAGAATACCCTAGCAACCGCCTAGCACCACCATAGCAACCACCCAGAATACCCTAGAAACTGCCTAGCAACCACCAAGAATACCCTAGCAACCGCCTAGCAACACCATAACAACCACCCAGAATACCCTAGCAACTGCCTAGCCATGCCCTAGCAACCACCCAGAATACCCTAGCAACCGCCTAGCAACACCATAGCAACCACCCAGAATACCCTAGCAACCGCCTAGCAACGCCCTAGCAACCACCCAGAAAACCCTAGCAACCACCCAGAATACCCTAGCAACCACCTAACAACACCATAGCAACCACCCAGAATACCCTAGCAACTCCATAGCAACCACCCAGAACACCCTAGCAACTGCCTAGCAACGCCCTTGCAACCACCCAGAATACCCTAGCAACCGCCTAGCAACACCATAGCAACCACCCAGAACACCCTAGCAACCACCTAGCAAAGCCCTAGCAACCACACAGAACACCCTAGCAACCACCTGAACAACATGAATAAGCCATTGTAGCTCACCAGAATATTGTACAGACATGTTTGTTGGCTTGTATGCAATCATGTACCACACTCTAGAAACCGAGTGGCGAGTTTTGCCACTGCAAGCACCACTTCACATTTTCTTCAGGAAATGTACATTCTAGTTATTATTATTCTGGACAAAGTTTGGCGCGAAACTCGCCCCGCACCATTTGTCACAGACCCCTGAGTGAGGTGTCAAATCGACCGGCTCATTGAGGAGAGGTGTGCTATGACTGTTCTAAGCGATCGGGTGTACGATGTTCGTACAGCGGACGGAAAAGCGGCCAAAAAAGTCCCATTGACTTTACATTGGGAGTTCTAAAAATATTTGAATCCCAACTGCCGTTTTCACATACACAGACTCCAAAGGGCCTGACACCCCTGCGTCTCTCCCTCTCTCTCTCCCTCAGAGGATTTATATCATCAAGCAACCAATAAGTAATGGCCTAAAATCTTCATAGCCACACCCTAGCAACCACTAAGAGCTCCCTAGCAACCACCCTAAACCAATAAATAATTTACTTTTTTTTACTTTTTTTAAAGCAATATCACACTCGTAGCCTTGTGATATTGCTCCATGCTTGTGCCTATTTGGCCAAAGGCACGAGGCCGCACTACCAAACATACCTTAGCAACCACCCTGAACACCATAGCAACATCTAGAAACGCTCTAGTAACCACCAAAAATACCCGAGCAACCACCCAGAACACCCTAGCAACTGCCTAGCAACGCCCTAGCATCGACCCAGAATACCATAGCAACTGCCTAGAAACACCATTGCAACCACCCAGAACACCCTAGCAACCGCCTAACAACCACCCAGAACACCCTAGCAACCGCCAAGCAACGCCCTAGCATCCGTTTAGAGCCACATATAAACCATATTGCAACATATAGAAGCTATATTTCAGCTCCACAACATCGTACAAACATGGTTGTTGGCTCGTTTGCAATCATGTACAACACCCTAGCAACCGAGTGGAGAGTTTTGCCACTGCAAGCACCATTTCACATTTTCTTCAGGAAATGTACATTCTAGTTTTCATTTACTGTATCTACACTATCATCTACTTACTGTTGTTTTGTCTGCTGTCTTTGTCAATTGCCTTTATTGTTGTTTGTTTATTGTAAAGTGTCCTTGAGCCCTGGAAAGGCGCTATATAAATAAAACTTATTAGGGGTTCAAGCACAAAGTGCTGAAACCCTATTGTAATTGTAAGGATTTTTATTAGGGGTTCAAGCACGAAGTGCTGAAACCCTATTGTAATTGTCCTGATTTTTATTAGGGGTTCAAGCACGAAGTGCTGAAACCCTATTGCAATTGTACTGATTAGGGGTTCAAGCATGAAGTGCTGAAACCCTATTGTAATTGTGCTGGTTTTTAGGGGTTCAAGCATGAAGTGCTGAAACCCTATTTTAATTGTACCGATTTTTAGGGGTTCAAGCACGAAGTGCTGAAACCCTATTGTAATTGCCCTGATTTTTAGGGGTTCAAGCACGAAGTGCTGAAACCCTATTGTAATTGCCCTGATTTTTAGGGGTTCAAGCACGAAGTGCTGAAACCCTATTGTAATTGTGCTGATTTTTATTATTATTATTAGGGGTTCAAGCACGAAGTGCTGAAACCCTATTGTAATTGTACTGATTTTTAGGGGTTCAAGCACGAAGTGCTGAAACCCTATTGTAATTGCCCTGATTTTTAGGGGTTCAAGCACGAAGTGCTGAAACCCTATTGTAATTGTGCTGATTTTTATTATTATTATTAGGGGTTCAAGCACGAAGTGCTGAAACCCTATTGTAATTGTACTGATTTTTAGGGGTTCAAGCACGAAGTGCTGAAACCCTATTGTAATTGTACTGATTTTTATTATTATTTTTCTTCTCCGCTAAAACGCATTGTGCAGCCCAAACCGTAAGAGCTGGAACCTTGAAACTTTGCCAGATGGTAGTACAAAAATCGAGGAGAGGTTCAGAGAGTATGACCCCGATTGGCCCATAGGTGGCGCTGTAGCGACCAAAAGCGTGAAACTGTTCATAACTCCTAGACCATATGTCATAGACTCAAGTGTCTTATATCATTGGAAAGCTGGACACCTGAAAAACAAAATGTATATCTCCGATTTCATTTCCGGTATGCAAATTTTTCCGCCATTTTGAATTTTGTTAAAAACCTACTTTTGCGAACTAGTCCTAGGTTTTTCGCCCGATCGGAACCAATCCAGTGCAGAAATGTTCTCTGGAGTCTGCTTATCAATAATCATCGAAAAAAGATTGAAATTTCGATTCACGGTAGCTAGGGGGCGCAAAATTAACGTTGAGGGAGGAGCCTATTTTACTAAAACGGCTATAACTCCAGAAGTCAATGAGGTATCTTCACCAAACTCAGTACACATGTATAAGAGGACAATCTGAGGACACAGTAAAAAAATCGCGACAATTGTCCACATGGTGGCGCTATAACATGAAAAAAACATAAAACAGGCTATAACCACCTGACCGTTAGTCCGATTGACTTGAAAATTGGTATGCAGTCTCTTGGTCCAAGGTGTCATGTATGTCTATGAGGACATTGGTGTATCTCGAAAAACATGGCCGCCATTGGCCAATGAATTTGAGCACCTATTAGACAAGGTTAACGGAGACTGATCGGAACGAAACTGCCTGGGCATGTTCGACTCATGGCCCTAGAGGTCTGTAAGAATTTTGAAAGAAATCGGCCACTAGTTGGCGCTAACGAGTTTTATGGCTCTGTTACACATATCATCACAAAATGCATATCATTTGATAGATCTGCTCATGCTGAACAACTTTGCCTCTAGAACCACTAATGTCAATCAAACCATTCATTAAATATTTACGAATATGTTAAAAACCTACTTTTGCGAACTAGTCCTAGGTTTTTCACCCGATCGGAACCAAACCAGTCTAGGACAATTCTCTGGACTCTCTAGATCAATAATTATCAAAAAAAAGTTTAACTTTTGCATTTGGATGGCTGTAATAGGATCATTTATAAAAATGGGCGTGGCAAAATACATTAAAAAGCCTATAAATCCTAAATAAAAACCCAGAACTTCACAAAAATTGGTGAGCATATGTGACATAACATCATTAACAAGCATGCAAAATTTCATGGAGATCGGACCATAGTTGGCGCTATAACTGTTAAAAAGCTTTAAAACCATATATTTCCTATGGTACATTGCCTGTATTGGCTGTAAATGGTGTTTTCCATCTATTATGTCAGTGGTTAAATGCTTGCTAAATAAAACTTGATAACTTTTGATGCTTTTGTGCTTTAAGGCCTTAAAGGCCTTAATTTCCTTGAACCCCGATAAATGCTGCTTGCAGCTTTAATTAGGGGTTCAAGCACGAAGTGCTGAACACCTATTGTAATTGTACTGATTTTTATTATTAGGGGTTCAAGCACGAAGTGCTGAAACCCTATTGTAATTGTACTGATTTTTAGGGGTTCAAGCACGAAGTGCTGAAACCCTATTGTAATTGTACTGATTTTTATTATTATTAGGGGTTCAAGCACAAAGTGCTGAAACCCTATTGTAATTGTACTGATTTTTATTATTAGGGGTTCAAGCACAAAGTGCTGAAACCCTATTGTAATTGTAAGGATTTTTTTTATTAGGGGTTCAAGCACGAAGTGCTGAAACCCTATTGTAATTGTGCTGATTTTTATTAGGGGTTCAAGCACGAAGTGCTGAAACCCTATTGTAATTGTACTGATTTTTATTATTAGGGGTTCAAGCACGAAGTGCTGAAACCCTATTGTAATTGTACTGATTTTTATTATTATTATTATTATTAGGGGTTCAAGCACGAAGTGCTGAAACCCTATTGTAATTGTACTGATTTTTATTATTATTATTTTTCTTCTGCCGTAAAACGCATCGTGCAGCCCAAACCGTAAATGCTAGAGACTTGAAACTTTGCCAGATGGTAGTACAAAAATCGAGGAGAGGTTATCAAAATATGACCCCGATTGGCCCATAGGTGGCGCTACAGTGCAAAAAACAAAAAAAAATCACATTTTTGCTTAAATCTCACCAACCCTTTGTCACAGACTCAAGTGTCTTATATCATTGGAATCCTTGGCTCAATCCGAACAAAAAAGGCCTCAAGGATTTCCTTTCCGGTATGCAAATTTTCCGCCATTTTGGATTTTGTTCAAAACCTACTTTTGCGAACTAGTCCTAGGTTTTTTGTCCGATCGGAACCAATCCAGTGCAGAAATGTTCTCTGGAGTCTGAATATAAATAATTATTTAAAAAAAGTTAAAATTTCGATTCACGGTCGCTAAGGGGCGCCAAAACGTTCGAAGGAGGCGGAGCTAGTTTTACTAAAATGGCTATAACTCCAGAAGTAAATGAGTTATCTTCACCAAACTTGGTACACATGTGTAAGAGGTCAATCTAAGGTCACAGTAAAGAAATCGCGGTGAATAGCCACATGGTGGCGCTATAACATTAAAAAAACATAAAACAGGCTATAACCACCTGACCGTTTGTCCGATTGACTTGAAAATTGGTATGCAGTGTCTTGGTCCAAGGTGCCATGTATGTCTATGAGGACATTGGTGTATCTCGAAAAACATGGCCGCCATCGGCCAATGAAGTTTGAGCACCTATTAGACAAGGTTAACGGAGGCCAATCAGAACGAAACTCAGTGGGCATGTTCGGCTCAAGCCCCTAGAGGTCTGTAAGAATTTTGAAAGAAATCGGCCACTAGTTGGCGCTAACGAGTTTTATGGCTCTGTAATCACGTGGTGTTACACTTATTGTCACAAAATGCATATCATTTGATAGATCTGCTCATGCTGAACAACTTTGCCTCAAGAACTATTGCTGTCAATCAAACCGTTCATTAAATATTTGTAATTATGTTAAAAACCTACTTTTGCAAACTAGTCCTAGGTTTTTCGCCCGATCGGAACCAAACAAGTCTAGGACAATTCTATGGACTCTCTAGATAAATAATTATCAAAAAAAAGTTGAACTTTAGCATTTTTCGCATGGGTATATTGGGTCATAAAGAAAATGGGCGTGGCACAATGCACTCAAAAGCCTATAAATCCTAAACGAAAACTCAGAACTTCACAAAAATTGGTGAGCATATGTGCCATAACATTGTAAACAAGCGTGCAAAGTTTCATGGAGATCGGACAATAGGTGGCGCTATAACTGTTAAAAAGCTTGCCTGTATTGGCTGTAAATGGACTTTTCCATCTATTATTTCAGTGGTTAAAAGCTTTCTAAATAAATCTTAATGTCTTAAATGCTTATGTGCTTAAAGGCCTTAAATGCTTGAACCCCGATAAATGCTGCTTGCAGCTTTAATTATTAGGGGTTCAAGCACGAAGTGCTGAAACCCTATTGTAATTGTGCTGATTTTTATTATTATTATTATTAGGGGTTCAAGCACGAAGTGCTGAAACCCTATTGTAATTGTACTGATTTTTATTAGGGGTTCAAGCACGAAGTGCTGAAACCCTATTGTAATTGTACTGATTTTTAGGGGTTCAAGCACGAAGTGCTGAAACCCTATTGTAATTGTACTGATTTTTATTATTATTATTATTATTATTCTTCTGCCGTAAAACGCATCGTGCAGCCCAAACCGTAGGGGCTAGAGCATTGAAACTTTGCCAGATGGTAGTACAAAAATCGAGGAGAGGTTCAGAGATTATGACCACGATTGGCCCATAGGTGGCGCTATAGCGACCAAAAGCGCGAAACTGCTCATAACTCCTAGACCGTATGTCGTAGACTCAAGTGTCTTATATCATTGGAAAGCTGGACGCCTGACGAACAAAACGTATATCTCCGATTTCATTTCCGTCATGATAGATTTTCCGCCATTTTGAATTTTGTCAAAAACCTACTTTTGCGAACTAGTCCGTGGTTTTTTGCCCGATCGGAACCAAACCAGTGCAGAAATGTTCTCTAGAGTCTGAAGATTAATAATTATTGAAAAAAAGTTGAAATTTCGATTCACGGACGCTAAGGGTCGCCAAAATGGACGTTGTGGGAGGAGCCTATTTTACTAAAATGGTTATAACTCCAGAAGTAAATGAGGTATTTTCACCAAACTTGGTACACATATGTAAGAGGTCAATCTGAGGTCACGGTAAAAAAATCGCGGCGATTGGCCAAATGGTGGCGCTATAACATGAAAAAAACATAAAACAGGCTATAACCACCTGACCGTTAGTCCGATTGACTTGAAAATTGGTATGCAGTGTCTTGGTCCAAGGTGCCATGTATGTCTATGAGGACATTGGCGTATCTCAAAAAACATGGCCGCCATTGGCCAATGAAGTTGAGCACCTATTAGACAAGGTTAACGGAGGCCGATCAGAAGGAAACTCGGTGGGCATGTTCGACTCATGGCCCTAGAAGTCTGTAAGAATTTTGAAAGAAATCGGCCACTAGTTGGCGCTAACGAGTTTTATGGCTCTGTAATCACGTGGTGTTACACATATTATCACAAAATGCATATCATTTGATAGATCTGCTCATGCTGAACAACTTTGCCTCTAGAACCATTGCTGTCAATCAAACTTTTCATTAAATATTCATGAATATGTTAAAAACCTACTTTTGCGAACTAGTCCCTGGTTTTTCGCCCGATCGGAACCAGACCAGTCTAGGACAATTCTCTGGACTCTCTAGATCAATAATTATCGAAAAAAAGTTGAACTTTTGCATTTGGATGGCTTTAAAAGGGTCATTTATAAAATGGGCGTGGCAAAATACACTAAAAAGCCTATAAATCCTAAATGAAAACTCAGAACTTCACAAAAATTGGTGAGCATATGTGACATAACATCATAAACAAGCATGCAAAATTTCATGTAGATCGGACCATAGGTGGCGCTATAACTGGCAAAAAGGTTTGAAAACTACATATTTCCTATGGTAAATTGCCTATATTGGCTGTAAATGGATTTTTCCATGTCTGATCATATAATTTTCATATCATAATGTTAAAAACTAGTGCATAACCATTCTCTGGATTCACTAGAACAATAGTTGTCAGAAAAAGTTGAACTACTTCATTTGGATAGCTATAATAGGTTCACTTCAAAATGTGGCCTTTACCAAGTGTCCCCGAAAGCCTATATCTCTTTAATCAATGCTCAGACCTTCTTAAAAACAAGTCAGAACGTGTGAAATATCACCCTGAACAAGGATGAAAAATTTCAGACAGATCGGACAAAATTTGCCTCTGTAACAGTTAAAAAGGTGAAAATGATATGAATTAATGGCATATTAAGCCAATAAGTGGTATTTTACTGCCCCCTGCTGTTTAAAATAGTCATTTTGTCATATTGTTCTATAATTTATATTTAAACTTTATAAAATCCCTATTTTAACATTTACAATTACATTTACTCAAAATCCATCTGTTAAAGTATTAGTATTGACAGTTTGATCACATCATATATTTCAAATATCTGTATCTACAACATAATGTGTGTGTGTAGTCTTAGGTTTCTAAATAAATTCTGAATAATCTGATTAATAGCTTACAAAGACTTTGTGAAATGTTTATAGACCATTGAAATATATTTTCATAATGACATATCCCAATAGCATTGAAAAAACAACAACATTTGTCTTTGTGTGTGTGTGTGTGTGTGTGTGTGTGTGTGTGTGTGTGTGTGTGTGTGTGTGTGTGTGTGTGTGTGTGTGTGTGTGTGTGTGTGTGTGTGTAAACATGCATTATGGAGTTAAAATGGAAAAACTGGTTTGCTTTAGTACAGAAAAATGGTGAAAATCATGAAGTTTAAAGTGAAAGTGAGCCAATAACTGGTCTTCTACTGCCCTCTGCTGGCCATTCTACTTATTAATGAAGTCTACTCACATATGCTTTTGCATTCATTATACACTAAAAATCACTTATATAACAATAAGACACTAAAAAATCACTTATATAACAATTACTATTATAGCACAATCATGCTAGAATCATAGTAAATAATACTAGAATGTGGTAAATTGTTGTGGGAGGAGCCTATTTTACTAAAATGGCTATAAGTCAAGAAGTAAATGAGATATCTTCACCAAACTCAGTACACATGTGTATGGGTTCAATTTGAGGTCACAGTAAGCAATTTTATGGAGATCGGACCATAGGTGGCGCTATAACTGTTAAAAAAGCTTTAAAACCATATATTTCCTATGGTACATTGCCTGTATTGGCTGTAAATAGTCTTTTTCATCTATTATGTCAGTGGTTAGATGCTTGCTAAATAAAACTAATAACTTTTGATGCTTTTGTGCTTAAAGGCCTTAAAGGCCTTAACTGCTTGAACCCCGATAAATGCTGCTTGCAGCTTTAATTATTATTATTATTATTATTATTATTCTGCCGTAAAACGCATCGTGCAGCCCAAACCGTAGGGGCTAGAGCATTGAAACTTTGCCAGATGGTAGTACAAAAATCGAGGAGAGGTTCAGAGATTATGACCACGATTGGCCCATAGGTGGCGCTATAGCGACCAAAAGCGCGAAACTGCTCATAACTCCTAGACCGTATGTCGTAGACTCAAGTGTCTTATATCATTGGAAAGCTGGACGCCTGACGAACAAAACGTATATCTCCGATTTCATTTCCGTCATGATAGATTTTCCGCCATTTTGAATTTTGTCAAAAACCTACTTTTGCGAACTAGTCCGTGGTTTTTTGCCCGATCGGAACCAAACCAGTGCAGAAATGTTCTCTAGAGTCTGAAGATTAATAATTATTGAAAAAAAGTTGAAATTTCGATTCACGGACGCTAAGGGTCGCCAAAATGGACGTTGTGGGAGGAGCCTATTTTACTAAAATGGTTATAACTCCAGAAGTAAATGAGGTATTTTCACCAAACTTGGTACACATATGTAAGAGGTCAATCTGAGGTCACGGTAAAAAAATCGCGGCGATTGGCCAAATGGTGGCGCTATAACATGAAAAAAACATAAAACAGGCTATAACCACCTGACCGTTAGTCCGATTGACTTGAAAATTGGTATGCAGTGTCTTGGTCCAAGGTGCCATGTATGTCTATGAGGACATTGGCGTATCTCAAAAAACATGGCCGCCATTGGCCAATGAAGTTGAGCACCTATTAGACAAGGTTAACGGAGGCCGATCAGAAGGAAACTCGGTGGGCATGTTCGACTCATGGCCCTAGAAGTCTGTAAGAATTTTGAAAGAAATCGGCCACTAGTTGGCGCTAACGAGTTTTATGGCTCTGTAATCACGTGGTGTTACACATATTATCACAAAATGCATATCATTTGATAGATCTGCTCATTCTGAACAACTTTGCCTCTAGAACCATTGCTGTCAATCAAACCTTTCATTAAATATTCATGAATATGTTAAAAACCTACTTTTGCGAACTAGTCCCTGGTTTTTCGCCCGATCGGAACCAGACCAGTCTAGGACAATTCTCTGGACTCTCTAGATCAATAATTATCGAAAAAAAGTTGAACTTTTGCATTTGGATGGCTTTAAAAGGGTCATTTATAAAATGGGCGTGGCAAAATACACTAAAAAGCCTATAAATCCTAAATGAAAACTCAGAACTTCACAAAAATTGGTGAGCATATGTGTCATAACATCATAAACAAGCATGCAAAATTTTATGGAGATCGGACAATAGTTGGCGCTATAACTGGTAAAAGGCTTTAAAACCATATATTTCCTATGGTAAACTGCCTGTATTGGCTGTAAATGGTCTTTTCCATGTCTGATCATATAATTTTCATATCATAATGTTAAAAACTAGTGCATAACCATTCTCTGGATTCACTAGAACAATAGTTGTCAGAAAAAGTTGAACTACTTCATTTGGATAGCTATAATAGGTTCACTTCAAAATGTGGCCTTTACCAAGTGTCCCGAAAGCCTATATCTCTTTAATGAATGTTCAAACCTTCTTAAAAACAAGTCAGAACATGTGAAATATCACTCTGAACATGCATGAAAATTTTCAGACAGATTGGACAAAATTTGCCTCTATAACAGTTAAAAATGTGAAAATGATATGAATATAATGGTATATTATCCAATAAGTGGTATTTTACTGCCCCCTGCTGTTTAAAATAGTCATTTTGTCATATTGTTCTATAATTTATATTTAGACTTTATAAAATCACTATTTTAACATTTACAATTACATTTAGTCAAAATCCATCGGTTAAAGTATAAGTATTGACAGTTTGATCACATCATATATTTCAAATGTCTGTATCTACAACATAATGTGTGTGTGTAGTCTTAGGTTTCTGAATAAATTCTGAATCATCTGATTAATAGCTTACAAAGACTTTGTGAAATGTTTATAGACCATTCAAATATATTTTCATAATGACATATCCCAATAGCACTGAAAAAACAACAACATTTGTCTTTGTGTGTGTGTGTGTGTGTGTGTGTGTGTGTGTGTGTGTGTGTAAACATGCATTATGGAGTTGAAAATCAAGAAGTTTAAAGTGAAAGTGAGCCAATATGTGGTCTTATACTGCCCTCTGCTGGCCATTTTACTTATTAATGAAGTCTACTCACATATGCTTTTGCATTCATTATACACTAAAAATCACTTATATAACAATAAGACACTAAAAAATCACTTATATAACAATTACTATTGTAGCACAATCATGCTAGAATCATAGTAAATAATACTAGAATGTGGTAAATTGTTGTGGGAGGAGCCTATTTTACTAAAATGGCTATAAGTCAAGAAGTAAATGAGATATCTTCACCAAACTCAGTACACATGTGTATGGGTTCAATTTGAGGTCACAGTAAGCAATTTTATGGAGATCGGACCATAGGTGGCGCTATAACTGTTAAAAAAGCTTTAAAACCATATATTTCCTATGGTACATTGCCTGTATTGGCTGTAAATGGTCTTTTTCATCTATTATGTCAGTGGTTAGATGCTTGCTAAATAAAACTAATAACTTTTGATGCTTTTGTGCTTAAAGGCCTTAAAGGCCTTAACTGCTTGAACCCCGATAAATGCTGCTTGCAGCTTTAATTATTATTATTATTATTATTCTTCTGCCGTAAAACGCATCGTGCAGCCCAAACCGTAGGGGCTAGAGCATTGAAACTTTGCCAGATGGTAGTACAAAAATCGAGGAGAGGTTCAGAGATTATGACCACGATTGGCCCATAGGTGGCGCTATAGCGACCAAAAGCGCGAAACTGCTCATAACTCCTAGACCGTATGTCGTAGACTCAAGTGTCTTATATCATTGGAAAGCTGGACGCCTGACGAACAAAACGTATATCTCCGATTTCATTTCCGTCATGATAGATTTTCCGCCATTTTGAATTTTGTCAAAAACCTACTTTTGCGAACTAGTCCGTGGTTTTTTGCCCGATCGGAACCAAACCAGTGCAGAAATGTTCTCTAGAGTCTGAAGATTAATAATTATTGAAAAAAAGTTGAAATTTCGATTCACGGACGCTAAGGGTCGCCAAAATGGACGTTGTGGGAGGAGCCTATTTTACTAAAATGGTTATAACTCCAGAAGTAAATGAGGTATTTTCACCAAACTTGGTACACATATGTAAGAGGTCAATCTGAGGTCACGGTAAAAAAATCGCGGCGATTGGCCAAATGGTGGCGCTATAACATGAAAAAAACATAAAACAGGCTATAACCACCTGACCGTTAGTCCGATTGACTTGAAAATTGGTATGCAGTGTCTTGGTCCAAGGTGCCATGTATGTCTATGAGGACATTGGCGTATCTCAAAAAACATGGCCGCCATTGGCCAATGAAGTTGAGCACCTATTAGACAAGGTTAACGGAGGCCGATCAGAAGGAAACTCGGTGGGCATGTTCGACTCATGGCCCTAGAAGTCTGTAAGAATTTTGAAAGAAATCGGCCACTAGTTGGCGCTAACGAGTTTTATGGCTCTGTAATCACGTGGTGTTACACATATTATCACAAAATGCATATCATTTGATAGATCTGCTCATGCTGAACAACTTTGCCTCTAGAACCATTGCTGTCAATCAAACCTTTCATTAAATATTCATGAATATGTTAAAAACCTACTTTTGCGAACTAGTCCCTGGTTTTTCGCCCGATCGGAACCAGACCAGTCTAGGACAATTCTCTGGACTCTCTAGATCAATAATTATCGAAAAAAAGTTGAACTTTTGCATTTGGATGGCTTTAAAAGGGTCATTTATAAAATGGGCGTGGCAAAATACACTAAAAAGCCTATAAATCCTAAATGAAAACTCAGAACTTCACAAAAATTGGTGAGCATATGTGACATAACATCATAAACAAGCATGCAAAATTTTATGGAGATCGGACAATAGTTGGCGCTATAACTGGTAAAAGGCTTTAAAACCATATATTTCCTATGGTAAACTGCCTGTATTGGCTGTAAATGGTCTTTTCCATGTCTGATCATATAATTTTCATATCATAATGTTAAAAACTAGTGCATAACCATTCTCTGGATTCACTAGAACAATAGTTGTCAGAAAAAGTTGAACTACTTCATTTGGATAGCTATAATAGGTTCACTTCAAAATGTGGCCTTTACCAAGTGTCCCCGAAAGCCTATATCTCTTTAATCAATGCTCAGACCTTCTTAAAAACAAGTCAGAACGTGTGAAATATCACCCTGAACAAGGATGAAAAATTTCAGACAGATCGGACAAAATTTGCCTCTGTAACAGTTAAAAAGGTGAAAATGATATGAATTAATGGCATATTAAGCCAATAAGTGGTATTTTACTGCCCCCTGCTGTTTAAAATAGTCATTTTGTCATATTGTTCTATAATTTATATTTAAACTTTATAAAATCCCTATTTTAACATTTACAATTACATTTACTCAAAATCCATCTGTTAAAGTATTAGTATTGACAGTTTGATCACATCATATATTTCAAATATCTGTATCTACAACATAATGTGTGTGTGTAGTCTTAGGTTTCTAAATAAATTCTGAATAATCTGATTAATAGCTTACAAAGACTTTGTGAAATGTTTATAGACCATTGAAATATATTTTCATAATGACATATCCCAATAGCATTGAAAAAACAACAACATTTGTCTTTGTGTGTGTGTGTGTGTGTGTGTGTGTGTGTGTGTGTGTGTGTGTGTGTGTGTAAACATGCATTATGGAGTTAAAATGGAAAAACTGGTTTGCTTTAGTACAGAAAAATGGTGAAAATCATGAAGTTTAAAGTGAAAGTGAGCCAATAACTGGTCTTCTACTGCCCTCTGCTGGCCATTCTACTTATTAATGAAGTCTACTCACATATGCTTTTGCATTCATTATACACTAAAAATCACTTATATAACAATAAGACACTAAAAAATCACTTATATAACAATTACTATTGTAGCACAATCATGCTAGAATCATAGTAAATAATACTAGAATGTGGTAAATTGTTGTGGGAGGAGCCTATTTTACTAAAATGGCTATAAGTCAAGAAGTAAATGAGATATCTTCACCAAACTCAGTACACATGTGTATGGGTTCAATTTGAGGTCACAGTAAGCAATTTTATGGAGATCGGACCATAGGTGGCGCTATAACTGTTAAAAAAGCTTTAAAACCATATATTTCCTATGGTACATTGCCTGTATTGGCTGTAAATAGTCTTTTTCATCTATTATGTCAGTGGTTAGATGCTTGCTAAATAAAACTAATAACTTTTGATGCTTTTGTGCTTAAAGGCCTTAAAGGCCTTAACTGCTTGAACCCCGATAAATGCTGCTTGCAGCTTTAATTATTATTATTATTATTATTCCGCCGTAAAACGCATCGTGCAGCCCAAACCGTAAGAGCTGGAACTTTGAAACTTTGACAGATGGTAGTACAAAAATCGAGGAAAGGTTCAGAGATTATGACCCCGATTGGCCCATAGGTGGCGCTATAACAACCAAAAGCGCGAAACTGCTCATAACTCCTAGACCATATGTCGTAGACTCAAGTGTCTTATATCATTGGAAAGCTGGACGCCTGACGAACAAAACGTATATCTCCGATTTCATTTCCGCCATGATAGATTTTCCGCCATTTTGAATTTTGTCAAAAATCTACTTTTGCGAACTAGTCCCTGGTTTTTTGCCCGATTGGAACCAAACTAGTGCAGAAATGTTCTCTGGAGACTGAATATCAATAATTATCGAAAAAAAGTGGAAATTTCGATTCACGGTCGCTAAGGGGCGCCAAAACGTACGTTGTGGGAGGGGCCTATTTGACTAAAATGGCTATAACTCCCGATGTAAATGAGGTATCTTCACCAAGCTTGGTACACATGTGTATGAGCTTACTCTGGGGTCACAGTAAAAAAATCGCGACGATTGGCCTCATGGTGGCGCTATAAAATGAAAAAAACATAAAACAGGCTATAACCACCTGACCGTTAGTCCGATTGACTTGAAAATTGGTATGCAGTGTCTTGGTCCAAGGTGCCATGTATGTGTATGAGGACATTGGCGTATCTCAAAAAACATGGCCGCCATCGGCCAACGAAGTTTGAGCACCTATTAGACAAGGTTAACGGAGGCCGATCGGAACGAAACTCAATGGGCATGTTCGGCTCATGGCCCTAAAGGTCTGTAAGAATTTTGAAAGAAATCGGCCTTTAGTTGGCGCTAACGAGTTTTACGGCTCTGTAATCACGTGGTGTTACAAATATCCACACAATATGCATATCATTTGATAGATCTCCTCATCCTGAACAACTTTGCCTCAAGAACCATTGCTGTCAATCAAACTGTTCATTAATTATTCATTAATATGTTAAAAACCTACTTTTGCAAACTAGTCCTAGGTTTTTCGCCCGATCGGAACCAGACCAGTCTAGGACAATTCTCTGGACTCTCTAGATCAATAATTATCAAAAAAAAGTTGAACTTTTGCATTTGGATGGCTGTAATAGGGTCATTCATAAAATGGGCGTGTCAGAATACATTAAAAAGCCTATAAATCCTAAATAAAAACTCAGAACTTCACAAAAATTGGTCAGCATATGTGACATAACATCATTAACAAGCATGAAAAATTCTATGGAGATCGGACGATAGGTGGCGCTATAACTGTTAAAAAGCTTTAAAATCATATATTTCCTATGGTAAACTGCCTGTATTGGCTGTAAATGGTCTTTTCCATCTCTGATCATATAATTTTCATATCATAATGTTCAAAACTAGTGCAATACAATTCTCTGGACTCACTAGATCAATAATTGTCAGAAAAAGTTGAACTACTTCATTTGGATAGCTATAATAGGTTCACTTCAAAATCTGGCCTTTACCAAGTGTCCCCGAAAGCCTATATCTCTTTAATCAATGCTCAGACCTTCTTAAAAACAAGTCAGAACGTGTGAAATATCACCCTGAACAAGCATGAAAATTTTCAGACAGATCGGACAAAATTTGCCTCTATAACAGTTAAAAAGGTGAAAATGATATGAATTAATGGCATGTTAAGCCAATAAGTGGTATTTTACTGCCCCCTGCTGTTTAAAATAGTCATTTTCTCATATTGGTATTGGTATCAGCCATGGTAAATCATGATAAATGATGGTGTGTGTGTGTGTGTGTGTGTGTGTGTGTGTGTGTGTGTGTGTGGTACAAATATAACAAAGGTTTTATTTTCCAACATGAAAACAAACATAACAGAGTGCTAGTGCACAAACAATAACCGACAATGATAATAGATGAGAGGGGAACTTAAATACACAGATCAAGACAAGGACAACAGGTGACGGTTATGATGATGAGGTGCAGGTGATGACGACAGATGGTGAATGTGATGAAGACAGAAGGTGAATGTGATGAAGGTGAATGTGACACCAATATCACTGAAACATTTGTGTGTGTGTGTGTGTGTGTGTGTGTGTGTGTGTGTGTGTGTGTGTGTGTGTGTGTAGCATTATTGTGTGTAGCATATGTAGCAAGTATGCATTATTGAGTTAACATGGAAACACTGGTTTGCTTTAGTGCAGAAAACTGGTCAAAATCATGAGGTTTAAAGTGAAAGTGAGACAATAAGTGGTCTTCTACTGCCCTCTGCTGGCCATTCTACTTATTAATTAAATTTTTCCACATGTGCTTGCATTTATACTTGAATTCACACTAAAAATCACTTATATAGCAATAACTATTATAACACAATCATATTTTGTCAGTGTTAATCACTTTATTTGCACTGACACTTCAAATAATTGCTAGTAATGTGGTAAATCATGGTAAATCATGGTTAACTATGCTGTGTGTGTGTGTGTGTGTGTGTGTGTGTGTGTGTGTGTGTGTGTGTGTGTGTGTGTGTGTAAGCATGCATTGAGTTAACATGGATAAACTGGTTTGCTTTAGTGCAGAAAACTGGTTTAAAGTGAAAGTGAGCCAATAAGTGGTCTTCTACTGCCCTCTGCTGGCCATTCTACTTATTAATGAAATATTTCAACATGTGCTTGCATTCATACTTGAATACACACTAAAAAAATCACTTATATAGCAATAACTATTATAACACAATCATATTTTGTCAGTGTTAATCACTTTATTTGCACTGACACTTCAAATAATTGCTAGTAATGTGATAAATCAGGCTAGAAACATGGTAAATCAAAGTAAATAATACTAGATTGTCGTTTATCTCCTGGTAAATAATACTAGAACGTGGTATATCATGGTAAATCATGGTTAACTATGCTGTGTGTGTGTGTGTGTGTGTGTGTGTGTGTGTGTGTGTGTGTGTGTGTGTGTGTGTGTGTGTGTGTGTAAGCATGCATTGAGTTAACATGGAAAAACTGGTTTGCTTTAGTGCAGAAAACTGGTTTAAAGTGAAAGTGAGCCAATAAGTGGTCTTCTAGTGCCCTCTGCTGGCCATTCTACTTAATAATGAAATATTTTACATGTGCTTTTGCATTCATACTTGGACACACACTAAAAATCAAGTATATAACTAACTATTATAACACAATAATATTTTGTCAGTGTTCATCACCTCATTTGCACTGACACTTCACATAATTGCTAGTAATGTGGTTAATCATGCTAGAAACATTGTAAATCATAGTAAATAATACTGAAATGAGGTGTATCAAGGTAAATCAAGCTAGAATCCTAATAAATCATTCTGGAACATGGTATATGATAGTAAATCATGCTAGAATCATATTAAATAATTCTAGAATGTGGCAAATCGTTGTGGGAGGAGCCTATTTTACTCAAATGGCTATAACTCAAGAAGTAAATGAGATATCTTCACCAAACTCAGTACACATGTGTATGGGTTCAATTTGAGGTCACAGTAAACAATTTTATGGAGATCGGACCATAGGTGGCGCTATAACTGTTAAAAAGCTTTAAAACCATATATATCCCATGGCAAATTGCCTGTATTGGCTGTAAATGGTCTTTTCCATCTATTATGTCAGTGGTTACATGCTTGCTAAATAAATCTTAATAACTTTTGATGCTTTTGTGCTTAAATGCCTTAAAGGCCTTAACTGCTTGAACCCCGATAAATGCTGCTTGCAGCTTTAATTATTATTATTATTATTATTCTGCCGTAAAACGCATCGTGCAGCCCAAACCGTAAGAGCTGGAACTTTGAAACTTTGCCAGATGGTAGTACAAAAATCGAGGAAAGGTTCAGAGATTATGACCCCGATTGGCCCATAGGTGGCGCTATAACAACCAAAAGCGTGAAACTGCTCATAACTCCTAGACCGTATGTCGTAGACTCAAGTGTCTTATATCATTGGAAAGCTGGACGCCTGACGAACAAAACGTATATCTCCGATTTCATTTCCGCCATGATAGATTTTCCGCCATTTTGAATTTTGTCAAAAACCTACTTTTGCGAACTAGTCCCTGGTTTTTTACCCGATTGGAACCAAACCAGTGCAGAAATGTTCTCTGGAGACTGAATATCAATAATTATCGAAAAAAAGTTGAAATTTCGATTCACGGTCGCTAAGGGGCGCCAAAACGTACGTTGTGGGAGGGGCCTATTTTATTAAAATGGCTATAACTCCCGAAGTAAATGAGGTATCTTCACCAAACTTGGTACACATGTGTATGAGTTCAATCTGGGGTCACAGTAAAAAAATCGCGACGATTGGCCTCATGGTGGCGCTATAACATGAAAAAAAAATAAATCAGGCTATAACCACCTGACCGTTAGTCCGATTGACTTGAAAATTGGTATGCAGTGTCTTGGTCCAAGGTGCCATGTATGTGTATGAGGACATTGGCGTATCTCAAAAAACATGGCCGCCATCGGCCAATGAAGTTTGAGCACCTATTAGACAAGGTTAACGGAGGCCGATCGAAACGAAACTCAATGGGCATGTTCGGCTCATGGCCCTAGAGGTCTGTAAGAATTTTAAAAGAAATCGGCCACTAGTTGGCGCTAACGAGTTTTACGGCTCTGTAATCACGTGGTGTTACAAATATCCACACAATATGCATATCATTTGATAGATCTCCTCATCCTGAACAACTTTGCCTCAAGAACCATTGCTGTCAATCAAACTGTTCATTAATTATTCATGAATATGTTAAAAACCTACTTTTGCGAACTAGTCCTAGGTTTTTTGCCCGATCAGAACCAGACCAGTCTAGGACAATTCTATGGACTCTCTAGATCAATAATTATCAAAAAAAAGTTGAACTTTTGCATTTGGATGGCTGTAATAGGGTCATTTATAAAATGGGCGTGGCAAAATACACTAAAAACCCTATAAATCCTAAATGAAAACTCATAACTTCACAAAAGTTGGTGAGCATATGTGACATAACATCATTAACAAGCATGCAACATTTTATGGAGATCGGACCAAAGGTGGCGCTATAACAGTTAAAAGGCTTTTAAACCATATATTTCCTATGGCAAACTGCCTGTATTGGCTGTAAATGGTCTTTTCCATGTCTGATCATATAATTTTCATATCATAATGTTAAAAACTATCGCATAACCATTCTCTGGACTCACTAGAACAATAGTTGTCAGAAAAAGTTGAACTTCTTCATTTGGATAGCTATAATAGGTTCACTTCAAAATGTGGCCTTTACCAAGTGTCCCCGAAAGCCTATATCTCTTTAATCAATGCTCAGACCTTCTTAAAAACAAGTCAGAACGTGTGAAATATCACCCTGAACAAGGATGAAAAATTTCAGACAGATCGGACAAAATTTGCCTCTGTAACAGTTAAAAAGGTGAAAATGATATGAATTAATGGCATATTAAGCCAATAAGTGGTATTTTACTGCCCCCTGCTGTTTAAAATAGTCATTTTGTCATATTGTTCTATAATTTATATTTAGACTTTATAAAATCCCTATTTTAACATTTACAATTACATTTAGTCAAAATCCATCTGTTAAAGTATTAGTATTGACAGTTTGATCACATCATATATTTCAAATATCTGTATCTACAACATAATGTGTGTGTGTAGTCTTAGGTTTCTAAATAAATTCTGAATAATCTGATTAATAGCTTACAAAGACTTTGTGAAATGTTTATAGACCATTGAAATATATTTTCATAATGACATATCCCAATAGCATTGAAAAAACAACAACATTTGTCTTTGTGTGTGTGTGTGTGTGTGTGTGTGTGTGTGTGTGTGTGTGTGTGTGTGTAAACATGCATTATGGAGTTAAAATGGAAAAACTGGTTTTGCTTTAGTACAGAAAAATGGTGAAAATCATGAAGTTTAAAGTGAAAGTGAGCCAATAACTGGTCTTCTACTGCCCTCTGCTGGCCATTCTACTTATTAATGAAGTCTACTCACATATGCTTTTGCATTCATTATACACTAAAAATCACTTATATAACAATAAGACACTAAAAAATCACTTATATAACAATTACTATTGTAGCACAATCATGCTAGAATCATAGTAAATAATACTAGAATGTGGTAAATTGTTGTGGGAGGAGCCTATTTTACTAAAATGGCTATAAGTCAAGAAGTAAATGAGATATCTTCACCAAACTCAGTACACATGTGTATGGGTTCAATTTGAGGTCACAGTAAGCAATTTTATGGAGATCGGACCATAGGTGGCGCTATAACTGTTAAAAAAGCTTTAAAACCATATATTTCCTATGGTACATTGCCTGTATTGGCTGTAAATAGTCTTTTTCATCTATTATGTCAGTGGTTAGATGCTTGCTAAATAAAACTAATAACTTTTGATGCTTTTGTGCTTAAAGGCCTTAACTGCTTGAACCCCGATAAATGCTGCTTGCAGCTTTAATTATTAGGGGTTCAAGCATGAAATGCTGAAACCCTATTGTAATTGTAAGGATTTGTAAAACGCATCGTGCAGGACAAACCGTAAGGCCTAGAGACTTGAAACCTGGCCAGATGGTAGGCCTCAATTTGGGGACAACCTATCAGAGTATGACCCCGATTGGCCCATAGGTGGCGCTACAGCAACCAAAAGTTCAAAATCGCTCATCAATCTTAGACCGTTTGTCCCAGGATCAAGTGTCTCATATCGCTGGAATCCTTGGCTCAAGTCGGGCAAAATGGCTATCTCCGATTTGGATGTAGGCAGGGAAAATTTTCTGCTATGTCGGATTTTGTCCAAAACCTACTTTTGCGAACTAGTCCCTGGTTTTTCGCCCGATCGGAACCAAACCAGTCTAGGACAATTCTCTGGACTCTCTAGATCAATAATTATCAAAAAAAAAGTTGAACTTTGGCATTTGGGTGGCTGAAACGGGGTCATTTAGAAAAGGGGCGTGGCAAAATACACTCAAAAGCCTATAAATCCCAAAGGAAAACTCAGAACTTCACAAAAATTGATGAGCATATGTGTCAGAACATGGTGAGGAAGCATGCAGAGTTTCATGGAGATCGGACCATAGGTGGCGCTATAACTGGCAAAAAGCCTTCATTCTTATTAGGGGTTCAAGCATGAAATGCTGAAACCCTATTGTAATTGTAAGGATTTGTAAAACGCATCGTGCAGGACAAACCGTAAGGCCTAGAGACTTGAAACCTGGCCAGATGGTAGGCCTCAATTTGGGGACAACCTATCAGAGTATGACCCCGATTGGCCCATAGGTGGCGCTACAGCAACCAAAAGTTCAAAATCGCTCATAAATCTTAGACCGTTTGTCCCAGGATCAAGTGTCTCATATCGCTGGAATCCTTGGCTCAAGGCGGGCAAAATGGCTATCTCCGATTTGGATGTAGGCAGGGAAAATTTTCTGCTATGTCGGATTTTGTCCAAAACCTACTTTTGCGAACTAGTCCCTGGTTTTTCGCCCGATCGGAACCAAACCAGTCTAGGACAATTCTCTGGACTCTCTAGATCAATAATTATCAAAAAAAAAGTTGAACTTTGGCATTTGGGTGGCTGAAACGGGGTCATTTAGAAAAGGGGCGTGGCAAAATACACTCAAAAGCCTATAAATCCCAAAGGAAAACTCAGAACTTCACAAAAATTGATGAGCATATGTGTCAGAACATGGTGAGGAAGCATGCAGAGTTTCATGGAGATCGGACCATAGGTGGCGCTATAACTGGCAAAAAGCCTTCATTCTTATTAGGGGTTCAAGCATGAAATGCTGAAACCCTATTGTAATTGTAAGGATTTGTAAAACGCATCGTGCAGGACAAACCGTAAGGCCTAGAGACTTGAAACCTGGCCAGATGGTAGGCCTCAATTTGGGGACAACCTATCAGAGTATGACCCCGATTGGCCCATAGGTGGCGCTACAGCAACCAAAAGTTCAAAATCGCTCATAAATCTTAGACCGTTTGTCCCAGGATCAAGTGTCTCATATCGCTGGAATCCTTGGCTCAAGGCGGGCAAAATGGCTATCTCCAAATTCACCTACGAGCAGGAAAAAAATTGTTATGGCCAATTTTGTCAAAAACCTACTTTTGCGAACTAGTCCTAGGTTTTTGGCCCAATCGGAACCAGACCAGTCTAGCACAGTTCTCTGGAGTCTTTAGATCAATAATTATCGAAAAAAAGTTGAACTTTTGCATTGGCCTGCCTGTAACAGGGTCATTTAGGAAAGGGGCGGGACAAAAAAACACTCAAAAGCCTATACAACCTAAGGGAAAACCCCAAACTTCACAAAAATCGATGAGCAGATGTGCCATAGCATGGTGAAGAAGCATGCCAAGTTTCATGAAGATCGGACAATAGGTGGCGCTATAACTGTCCAAAACGTCTCTTCTTATTAGGGGTTCAAGCACGAAGTGCTGAAACCCTATTGTAATTGTACTGATTTTTATTATTAGGGGTTCAAGCACGAAGTGCTGAAACCCTATTGTAATTGTACTGATTTTTAGGGGTTCAAGCATGAAATGCTGAAACCCTATTGTAATTGTAAGGATTTGTAAAACGCATCGTGCAGGACAAACCGTAAGGCCTAGAGACTTGAAACCTGGCCAGATGGTAGGCCTCAATTTGGGGACAACCTATCAGAGTATGACCCCGATTGGCCCATAGGTGGCGCTACAGCAACCAAAAGTTCAAAATCGCTCATAAATCTTAGACCGTTTGTCCCAGGATCAAGTGTCTCATATCGCTGGAATCCTTGGCTCAAGGCGGGCAAAATGGCTATCTCCGATTTGGATGTAGGCAGGGAAAATTTTCTGCTATGTCGGATTTTGTCCAAAACCTACTTTTGCGAACTAGTCCCTGGTTTTTCGCCCGATCGGAACCAAACCAGTCTAGGACAATTCTCTGGACTCTCTAGATCAATAATTATCAAAAAAAAAGTTGAACTTTGGCATTTGGGTGGCTGAAACGGGGTCATTTAGAAAAGGGGCGTGGCAAAATACACTCAAAAGCCTATAAATCCCAAAGGAAAACTCAGAACTTCACAAAAATTGATGAGCATATGTGTCAGAACATGGTGAGGAAGCATGCAGAGTTTCATGGAGATCGGACCATAGGTGGCGCTATAACTGGCAAAAAGCCTTCATTCTTATTAGGGGTTCAAGCATGAAATGCTGAAACCCTATTGTAATTGTAAGGATTTGTAAAACGCATCGTGCAGGACAAACCGTAAGGCCTAGAGACTTGAAACCTGGCCAGATGGTAGGCCTCAATTTGGGGACAACCTATCAGAGTATGACCCCGATTGGCCCATAGGTGGCGCTACAGCAACCAAAAGTTCAAAATCGCTCATCAATCTTAGACCGTTTGTCCCAGGATCAAGTGTCTCATATCGCTGGAATCCTTGGCTCAAGTCGGGCAAAATGGCTATCTCCGATTTGGATGTAGGCAGGGAAAATTTTCTGCTATGTCGGATTTTGTCCAAAACCTACTTTTGCGAACTAGTCCCTGGTTTTTCGCCCGATCGGAACCAAACCAGTCTAGGACAATTCTCTGGACTCTCTAGATCAATAATTATCAAAAAAAAAGTTGAACTTTGGCATTTGGGTGGCTGAAACGGGGTCATTTAGAAAAGGGGCGTGGCAAAATACACTCAAAAGCCTATAAATCCCAAAGGAAAACTCAGAACTTCACAAAAATTGATGAGCATATGTGTCAGAACATGGTGAGGAAGCATGCAGAGTTTCATGGAGATCGGACCATAGGTGGCGCTATAACTGGCAAAAAGCCTTCATTCTTATTAGGGGTTCAAGCATGAAATGCTGAAACCCTATTGTAATTGTAAGGATTTGTAAAACGCATCGTGCAGGACAAACCGTAAGGCCTAGAGACTTGAAACCTGGCCAGATGGTAGGCCTCAATTTGGGGACAACCTATCAGAGTATGACCCCGATTGGCCCATAGGTGGCGCTACAGCAACCAAAAGTTCAAAATCGCTCATAAATCTTAGACCGTTTGTCCCAGGATCAAGTGTCTCATATCGCTGGAATCCTTGGCTCAAGGCGGGCAAAATGGCTATCTCCGATTTGGATGTAGGCAGGGAAAATTTTCTGCTATGTCGGATTTTGTCCAAAACCTACTTTTGCGAACTAGTCCCTGGTTTTTCGCCCGATCGGAACCAAACCAGTCTAGGACAATTCTCTGGACTCTCTAGATCAATAATTATCAAAAAAAAAGTTGAACTTTGGCATTTGGGTGGCTGAAACGGGGTCATTTAGAAAAGGGGCGTGGCAAAATACACTCAAAAGCCTATAAATCCCAAAGGAAAACTCAGAACTTCACAAAAATTGATGAGCATATGTGTCAGAACATGGTGAGGAAGCATGCAGAGTTTCATGGAGATCGGACCATAGGTGGCGCTATAACTGGCAAAAAGCCTTCATTCTTATTAGGGGTTCAAGCATGAAATGCTGAAACCCTATTGTAATTGTAAGGATTTGTAAAACGCATCGTGCAGGACAAACCGTAAGGCCTAGAGACTTGAAACCTGGCCAGATGGTAGGCCTCAATTTGGGGACAACCTATCAGAGTATGACCCCGATTGGCCCATAGGTGGCGCTACAGCAACCAAAAGTTCAAAATCGCTCATAAATCTTAGACCGTTTGTCCCAGGATCAAGTGTCTCATATCGCTGGAATCCTTGGCTCAAGGCGGGCAAAATGGCTATCTCCAAATTCACCTACGAGCAGGAAAAAAAATTGTTATGGCCAATTTTGTCAAAAACCTACTTTTGCGAACTAGTCCTAGGTTTTTGGCCCAATCGGAACCAAACCAGTCTAGCACAGTTCTCTGGAGTCTTTAGATCAATAATTATCGAAAAAAAGTTGAACTTTTGCATTGGCCTGCCTGTAACAGGGTCATTTAGGAAAGGGGCGGGACAAAAAAACACTCAAAAGCCTATACAACCTAAGGGAAAACCCCAAACTTCACAAAAATCGATGAGCAGATGTGCCATAGCATGGTGAAGAAGCATGCCAAGTTTCATGAAGATCGGACAATAGGTGGCGCTATAACTGTCCAAAACGTCTCTTCTTATTAGGGGTTCAAGCACGAAGTGCTGAAACCCTATTGTAATTAGGGGTTCAAGCACGAAGTGCTGAAACCCTATTGTAATTGTACTGATTTTTATTATTATTATTATTATTATTATTATTATTAGGGGTTCAAGCATGAAATGCTGAAACCCTATTGTAATTGTAAGGATTTGTAAAACGCATCGTGCAGGACAAACCGTAAGGCCTAGAGACTTGAAACCTGGCCAGATGGTAGGCCTCAATTTGGGGACAACCTATCAGAGTATGACCCCGATTGGCCCATAGGTGGCGCTACAGCGACCAAAAGTACAAAATCGCCCATGACTCTTAGACCGTTTGTCCCAGGATCAAGTGTCTTATATCGTTGGAATCCTTGGCTCAGGGCGGACAAAATGGCTATCTCCGATTTGCTCGCCCTTCAGGTGACAATTTTGAGTAAATAGCATTTTTTTGAAAAACCTTTTTTTGCGAACTTCTCCTAGGTTTTTCGCCCGATCGGAACCAAACCACTGCAAGAATATTCTCTGGAGTCTGCCAATCAATAATCATCCAACAAATTCAAAATTTCAATTAACGGTCGATAAGGGGAACCAAAATATTTGATGGCACCAGGGCCACTTTTACTAAAATGGTTATAAATTGTGAACGGAAAGAGATTTTTTTGCTTAACTTGGGATACATCTTCCTGAGCTCAACTTGAGATCACTTGAAAAAAATCGCATCAATTGGCCACTTGGTAGCACTATAAAACGGTTATAACTTGTGAACGGAAAGAGATATTTTCGCAAAACTTGGGACACATGTTCATGAGCTCATTCTGAGGTCACGTGAAAAAAAATCATGACAATTGGCCACTTGGTGGCACTATAAAACGGTTATAACTTGTGAACGGAAAGAGATATTTTCGCTAAACTTGGGACACATGTTCATAAGCTCAATCTGAGTTGAAATGAAAAAAATCGTGACAGTTGGCCACTTGGTGGCACTATAACAGTGAAAAAAATCATGAAAATAGCTATAAGCGCACCCAACTGTTAGTCTACTGAAAATTGGCACGCAGTGTCTTTGTTCAGGGTGCCATGATAGTCTATGAGAACATTGCTGTATCTCAAAAAACTCAGTATACGTCATTGGCACAATGCCTTGAAGGAGCCTTAGAAGTTTCAAGCCAGTGTTTTTTCACAGGAGTGACCTCCTAAGACTCCTGAATCCTTGCCGTGTCCAACAATACCAAACATGCCAGGTTTCGCCTTATGGTTTTTGTAAGTGTCATTTAGAGCTTTAAAAAATTGTGTTTATCTTCAAAGCCGTTAGTCCGATCGAGACAACAACAAAAAAACAAAGGAAATTTGAAAACATAGGTAAATAGCTAAACAATAACGCCAAAATTTTTAAATTATGATAGGAACTGACAAAAAAATGAATTAAATCCAATCAATTTCACCCATGGATCATTTTGATGCTCTCACATGTTTGAAACAAACAATGATGGATTGTCATGAAATTTGTTTTGAATTGGGACTGGCGAATACCCGTCCATACTGTCAATGACCATTCGCAAAGACCCGCCCACTTTAGTTACTGTTGCTATAGGCTTGTTTGAGATGCGCCTTGCCTCGCCTGAAATGTACGCGAGAGTAGGCGGCTGCAGTGAGAGGAGGAGTGAAAAAAGCGCAGGCAAGCCGGACAGTTCTCTCTTCTCGCAGTGGATCTGACACCTGCGAGATCAAAGGCGGATATCGCGGGATTCACCGGATTCACGCTCGTGCACAGTGTTGCTAATAAACTGGATGGAATTTAAGTTCTGTTGCTTTTATATGAAAATAAATATAATGAACAAGACACCCAAAGTAGCCTACTTATTTAATTCCATTCCAAATACATGTTTATCAGTCTTTTTTTCTTTAATACAGACATGTGTTTTTTTTTTTTATATAGAAAAAATTACATTGCATTTAAACCATAGTGATCGCACTGTTAGATAGTTTGGGAATATTCACACATAACGTATACACATAAAACATGATATCAGAGTTTTAAAATCAAACATTTTAAAAGAGAACAATACATCACGGTTGTTAAACCAATGAACATTAAGCTGTGTCGTCAGCAAGTCGTTTCCCATCATGCTTTTGATCAGCGCAGTCAGTGGAGAGCAACTGCGCTCGACTGCAGAATCCGACAGGTGTGCCTTGCGCTCGCGAGAGATTTTTGACATACGTCAGCATGACATCAGAGCAAGGCGGACCGCACTCGGACACATTTCTAACCGGCATGCATCTCGCGCTGATCACCGGTGATCGATTCTGCGCAGATTTTGCTCATCTCAAACAAGCCTAATGTCTGACAAGCGACGCCACTTTCACACCACACCAAGTTCTCACGCAGTGAAAAATACATTGCGAATCAGAGAGGAGACTGCGCGCTGACAGACAAGTACTTTTCATATGAAACAAATGGTGCTTTTCCACTACACAGTACCAGCTCGCCTCGGCTCGGCTCAGCTCGGCTCGACTCGGCTTTGTTTGGTTTTCCACTGTGTAAAAGTTGTACCTGTACCTGCTTCCAGGTACTTTTTTTCGTACCACCTCCGGCGAGGTTCTAAGCGAGCTGGGGCAAGCTGAGGCGATACTAAAATGTGACGTGAAAACACGGCAGACTGCTGATTGGTCAGAGAATCGTCACTATTCACTGCGTCATCATTGCACGCGCCAGACGGAGTATCCTGAATAAAAAACATCTCGCGTAGAAGATTAAGTCACGGCAATTTCCTGCGACGTCGCTATGACGACCAGGTACTATTGTGGAGGTACTATCTGCAATGGAAAACGGAGCAAAAAGCGAGCCGAGTCGAGTCAAGTTGAGTTGAGCTGGTACTGGTAATGGAAAAGCGCCAAAAGTCTCACCTTTCAAATGTAGTCATTTTTTAGAGACATTTAAACAATAAATACCGTTTTGTGACTCTTTAATGTGTCTGACAGATCGCTGTAGACTCAAGGCTCAGTTAAAGCTGCTCGTGATCCGATCATCTCTTCCTTCTAGTTAATTTATAGGATTAAAATAAACATGAATGAACATAAAAGGAATGTTGTTTTAAAGTGCTAAGACGTCAGTACACTTTGTTTTTCAAATTTAAATTCTCCAAAGTTAATCTACTAACTCTCCTGACTGCTTTGTGGGACAAAATGGCGGATTATGATTAGTCAGATCGCCTGTCAATCAAACTCCCTGCGAAGGGTCAATTGAGAATGCCTGTGCGCACAATCCTGATCTAATCGACAACTTTGCAGTTGCACATAGGAAAACCCGAAAAATCCTGCTATAATGTAAGAGAGCATCTTTTTTATGTATTTGGACCTAGGCCTAACAATGTGTTATGGTGCACTGTCACCAGTGTTTTTTTTGTTTTGTTTTTGGTGAGCGTAAGCTCCTCCTGATTTTGTTAGTCATCTCATCTCTTATATGCTGTGTATGATCATATCCTGCCCTATTCATGGTAGCCTACTCGCGGACATTGCGTCATCAATGTCATCAATTGCGTCATCAAGGGGCCCGCCTAGATAATCCTATTTAAGGGCCTGGGCCAAAATTACATATTTACAACAAATTTGACACATATATATGGGCACACTTTGAGTACTACTAATAAAAGTGGTGGAGGTCAGGCAAGACTGTAAGAAGACTCAGGCAAAAAGGTGCTATACTGTAAAAACGCTTTAAAACCATATATTTCCTATGGTAAACTGCCTGTATTGGCTGTAAATTGACTTTTTTTAATCTATGATGGCAGTTGTTAAATGCTTGCTAAATAAAACGTAATGTCTTTTGATGCTTGTGTGCTTAAAGGCCTTAAAGGCCTTAACTGCTTGAACCCCGATAAATGCTGCTTGCAGCTTTAATTAGGGGTTCAAGCACGAAGTGCTGAAACCCTATTGTAATTGTACTGATTTTTATTATTATTATTATTATTATTCTTCTGCCGTAAAACGCATCGTGCAGCCCAAACCGTAGGGGCTAGAGCATTGAAACTTTGCCAGATGGTAGTACAAAAATCGAGGAGAGGTTCAGAGATTATGACCACGATTGGCCCATAGGTGGCGCTATAGCGACCAAAAGCGCGAAACTGCTCATAACTCCTAGACCGTATGTCGTAGACTCAAGTGTCTTATATCATTGGAAAGCTGGACGCCTGACGAACAAAACGTATATCTCCGATTTCATTTCCGTCATGATAGATTTTCCGCCATTTTGAATTTTGTCAAAAACCTACTTTTGCGAACTAGTCCGTGGTTTTTTGCCCGATCGGAACCAAACCAGTGCAGAAATGTTCTCTAGAGTCTGAAGATTAATAATTATTGAAAAAAAGTTGAAATTTCGATTCACGGACGCTAAGGGTCGCCAAAATGGACGTTGTGGGAGGAGCCTATTTTACTAAAATGGTTATAACTCCAGAAGTAAATGAGGTATTTTCACCAAACTTGGTACACATATGTAAGAGGTCAATCTGAGGTCACGGTAAAAAAATCGCGGCGATTGGCCAAATGGTGGCGCTATAACATGAAAAAAACATAAAACAGGCTATAACCACCTGACCGTTAGTCCGATTGACTTGAAAATTGGTATGCAGTGTCTTGGTCCAAGGTGCCATGTATGTCTATGAGGACATTGGCGTATCTCAAAAAACATGGCCGCCATTGGCCAATGAAGTTGAGCACCTATTAGACAAGGTTAACGGAGGCCGATCAGAAGGAAACTCGGTGGGCATGTTCGACTCATGGCCCTAGAAGTCTGTAAGAATTTTGAAAGAAATCGGCCACTAGTTGGCGCTAACGAGTTTTATGGCTCTGTAATCACGTGGTGTTACACATATTATCACAAAATGCATATCATTTGATAGATCTGCTCATGCTGAACAACTTTGCCTCTAGAACCATTGCTGTCAATCAAACCTTTCATTAAATATTCATGAATATGTTAAAAACCTACTTTTGCGAACTAGTCCCTGGTTTTTCGCCCGATCGGAACCAGACCAGTCTAGGACAATTCTCTGGACTCTCTAGATCAATAATTATCGAAAAAAAGTTGAACTTTTGCATTTGGATGGCTTTAAAAGGGTCATTTATAAAATGGGCGTGGCAAAATACACTAAAAAGCCTATAAATCCTAAATGAAAACTCAGAACTTCACAAAAATTGGTGAGCATATGTGTCATAACATCATAAACAAGCATGCAAAATTTTATGGAGATCGGACAATAGTTGGCGCTATAACTGGTAAAAGGCTTTAAAACCATATATTTCCTATGGTAAACTGCCTGTATTGGCTGTAAATGGTCTTTTCCATGTCTGATCATATAATTTTCATATCATAATGTTAAAAACTAGTGCATAACCATTCTCTGGATTCACTAGAACAATAGTTGTCAGAAAAAGTTGAACTACTTCATTTGGATAGCTATAATAGGTTCACTTCAAAATGTGGCCTTTACCAAGTGTCCCCGAAAGCCTATATCTCTTTAATGAATGTTCAAACCTTCTTAAAAACAAGTCAGAACATGTGAAATATCACTCTGAACATGCATGAAAATTTTCAGACAGATCGGACAAAATTTGCCTCTATAACAGTTAAAAAGGTGAAAATGATATGAATTAATGGCATGTTAAGCCAATAAGTGGTATTTTACTGCCCCCCGCTGTTTAAAATAGTCATTTTCTCATATTGGTATTGGTATCAGCCATGGTAAATCATGATAAATGATGGTGTGTGTGTGTGTGTGTGTGTGTGTGTGTGTGTGTGTGTGTGTGTGTGTGTGTGGTACAAATATAACAAAGGTTTTATTTTCCAACATGAAAACAAACATAACAGAGTGCTAGTGCACAAACAATAACCGACAATGATAATGGATGAGAGGGGAACTTAAATACACAGATCAAGACAAGGACAACAGGTGACGGTTATGATGATGAGGAGCAGGTGATGATGAGGAGGGTGATGAGGAGCAGGTGCAGGTGATGACGACAGATAGTGAATGTGATGAAGACAGAAGGTGAATGTGATGAAGGTGAATGTGACACCAATATCACTAAAACATTTGTGTGTGTGTGTGTGTGTGTGTGTGTGTGTGTGTGTGTAGCATTATTGTGTGTAGCATATGTAGCAAGTATGCATTATTGAGTTAACATGGAAACACTGGTTTGCTTTAGTGCAGAAAACTGGTCAAAATCATGAGGTTTAAAGTGAAAGTGAGCCAATAAGTGGTCTTCTACTGCCCTCTGCTGGCCATTCTACTTATTAATTAAATTTTTCCACATGTGCTTGCATTTATACTTGAATACACACTAAAAATCACTTATATAGCAATAACTATTATAACACAATCATATTTTGTCAGTGTTAATCACTTTATTTGCACTGACACTTCAAATAATTGCTAGTAATGTGGTAAATCATGGTAAATCATGGTTAACTATGCTGTGTGTGTGTGTCTGTGTGTGTGTGTGTGTGTGTGTGTGTGTGTGTGTGTGTGTGTGTGTGTGTGTGTGTGTGTGTGTGTGTGTAAGCATGCATTGAGTTAACATGGATAAACTGGTTTGCTTTAGTGCAGAAAACTGGTTTAAAGTGAAAGTGAGCCAATAAGTGGTCTTCTACTGCCCTCTGCTGGCCATTCTACTTATTAATGAAATATTTCAACATGTGCTTGCATTCATACTTGAATACACACTAAAAAAATCACTTATATAGCAATAACTTTTATAACACAATCATATTTTGTCAGTGTTAATCACTTTATTTGCACTGACACTTCAAATAATTGCTAGTAATGTGATAAATCAGGCTAGAAACATGGTAAATCAAAGTAAATAATACTAGATTGTCGTTTATCTCCTGGTAAATAATACTAGAACGTGGTATATCATGGTAAATCATGGTTAACTAAACTGTGTGTGTATGTGTGTGTGTGTGTGTGTGTGTGTGTGTGTGTGTGTGTGTGTGTGTGTGTGTGTGTGTGTAAGCATGCATTGAGTTAACATGGAAAAACTGGTTTGCTTTAGTGCAGAAAACTGGTTTAAAGTGAAAGTGAGCCAATAAGTGGTCTTCTAGTGCCCTCTGCTGGCCATTCTACTCAATAATGAAATATTTTAAGTCAAGTCAAGTCAAGTCAAGTATATTTGTATAGCGCTTTTCACAATACAGATTGTATCAAAGCAGCTTCACAGTATTAAATTAAAATAATACAACAAGGTTTGTTTCTAGTGGAATTTATTGATAAAATCAAATTAGATATCCCCAGAATATCCCCAACTGAGCAAGCCAAAGGCAACAGTGGCAAGGAACCGAAAAACTCCATCAAGTGACCTAATAGTGTCCTAAAACTCCATCAGGTGACCCAATGGAGAAAAAAAAAACCTTGGGAGAACCCAGGCTCAGTCGGGGGCCAGTTCTCCTCTGGCGTTTATTAACTAGAGGCCGGATTGTAATTTGAACTGTAAGATTAAAAATATTATATGAATGCCTGGCTGAAGAGATGCGACTTTAATCTAGTTTTAAACTGGGAGAGCGAGTCTGAGCAACGAACAGTATCAGGAAGGCTATTCCAGAGTTTTGGAGCTTTTACATGTGCTTTTGCATTCATACTTGGACACACACTAAAAATCACGTATATAACTAACTATTATAACACAATAATATTTTGTCAGTGTTCATCACCTCATTTGCACTGACACTTCACATAATTGCTAGTAATGTGGTTAATCATGCTAGAAACATTGTAAATCATAGTAAATAATACTGAAATGAGGTGTATCAAGGTAAATCATGCTAGAATCCTAATAAATCATTCTGGAACATGGTATATGATAGTAAATCATGCTAGAATCATATTAAATAATTCTAGAATGTGGCAAATCGTTGTGGGAGGAGCCTATTTTACTCAAATGGCTATAACTCAAGAAGTAAATGAGATATCTTCACCAAACTCAGTACACATGTGTATGGGTTCAATTTGAGGTCACAGTAAACAATTTTATGGAGATCGGACCATAGGTGGCGCTATAACTGTTAAAAAGCTTTAAAACCATATATATCCCATGGCAAATTGCCTGTATTGGCTGTAAATGGTCTTTTCCATCTATTATGTCAGTGGTTACATGCTTGCTAAATAAATCTTAATAACTTTTGATGCTTTTGTGCTTAAATGCCTTAAAGGCCTTAACTGCTTGAACCCCGATAAATGCTGCTTGCAGCTTTAATTAGGGGTTCAAGCACGAAGTGCTGAAACCCTATTGTAATTGTACTGATTTTTATTATTATTATTATTATTATTATTATTATTATTATTCTGCCGTAAAACGCATCGTGCAGCCCAAACCGTAAGAGCTGGAACTTTGAAACTTTGCCAGATGGTAGTACAAAAATCGAGGAAAGGTTCAGAGATTATGACCCCGATTGGCCCATAGGTGGCGCTATAACAACCAAAAGCGCGAAACTGCTCATAACTCCTAGACCGTATGTCGTAGACTCAAGTGTCTTATATCATTGGAAAGCTGGACGCCTGACGAACAAAACGTATATCTCCGATTTCATTTCCGCCATGATAGATTTTCCGCCATTTTGAATTTTGTCAAAAACCTACTTTTGCGAACTAGTCCCTGGTTTTTTACCCGATTGGAACCAAACCAGTGCAGAAATGTTCTCTGGAGACTGAATATCAATAATTATCGAAAAAAAGTTGAAATTTCGATTCACGGTCGCTAAGGGGCGCCAAAACGTACGTTGTGGGAGGGGCCTATTTTATTAAAATGGCTATAACTCCCGAAGTAAATGAGGTGTCTTCACCAAACTTGGTACACATGTGTATGAGTTCAATCTGGGGTCACAGTAAAAAAATCGCGACGATTGGCCTCATGGTGGCGCTATAACATGAAAAAAACATAAATCAGGCTATAACCACCTGACCGTTAGTCCGATTGACTTGAAAATTGGTATGCAGTGTCTTGGTCCAAGGTGCCATGTATGTGTATGAGGACATTGGCGTATCTAAAAAAACATGGCCGCCATCGGCCAATGAAGTTTGAGCACCTATTAGACAAGGTTAACGGAGGCCGATCGGAACGAAACTCAATGGGCATGTTCGGCTTATGGCCCTAGAGGTCTGTAAGAATTTTGAAAGAAATCGGCCACTAGTTGGCGCTAACGAGTTTTACGGCTCTGTAATCACGTGGTGTTACAAATATCCACACAATATGCATATCATTTGATAGATCTCCTCATCCTGAACAACTTTGCCTCAAGAACCATTGCTGTCAATCAAACTGTTCATTAATTATTTACGAATATGTTAAAAACCTACTTTTGCGAACTAGTCCTAGGTTTTTTGCCCGATCGGAACCAGACCAGTCTAGGACAATTCTCTGGACTCTCTAGATCAATAATTATCGAAAAAAAGTTGAACTTTTGCATTTGGATGGCTGTAATAGGGTAATTTATAAAATGGGCATGGCAAAATACACTCAAAGCCTATAAATCATAAATGAAAACTCAGAACTTCACAAAAATTGGTCAGCATATGTGACATACCATCATTAACAAGCATGTAAAATTTTATGGAGATCGGACCAAAGGTGGCGCTATAACAGTTAAAAGGCTTTTAAACCATATGTTTCCTATGGTAAACTGCCTGTATTGGCTGTAAATGGTCTTTTCCATCTCTGATCATATAATTTTCATATCATAATGTTCAAAACTAGTGCAATACAATTCTCTGGACTCACTAGATCAATAATTGTCAGAAAAAGTTGAACTACTTCATTTGGATAGCTATAATAGGTTCACTTCAAAATGTGGCCTTTACCAAGTGTCCCCGAAAGCCTATATCTCTTTAATGAATGTTCAAACCTTCTTAAAAACAAGTCAGAACATGTGAAATATCACTCTGAACATGCATGGAAATTTTCAGACAGATCGGACAAAATTTGCCTCTATAACAGTTAAAAAGGTGAAAATGATATGAATATAATGGTATATTAAGCCAATAAGTGGTATTTTACTGCCCCCTGCTGTTTAAAATAGTCATTTTGTCATATTGTTCTATAATTTATATTGAGACTTTATAAAATCCCTATTTTAACATTTACAATTACATTTAGTCAAAATCCATCTGTTAAAGTATTAGTATTGACAGTTTGATCACATCATATCAAATATCGGTATCTACAACATAACTTGTGTGTGTAGTCTTAGGTTTCTGAATAAATTCTGAATAATCTGATTAATAGCTTACAAAGACTTTGTGAAATGTTTATAGACCATTCAAATATATTTTCATAATGACATCCCAATAGCATTGAAAAAACAACAACATTTGTCTTTGTGTGTGTGTGTGTGTGTGTGTGTGTGTGTGTGTGTGTGTGTGTGTGTGTGTGTGTGTGTGTGTGTGTGTGTGTGTGTGTGTGTGTGTGTAAACATGCATTATGGAGTTAAAATGGAAAAACTGGTTTGCTTTAGTGCAGAAAAATGGTGAAAAACAAGAAGTTTAAAGTGAAAGTGTGCCAATATGTGGTCTTCTACTGCCCTCTGCTGGCCATTCTACTTATTAATGAAGTCTACTCACATATGCTTTTACATTTATTAGACACTAAAAATCACTTATATAACAATAAGACACTAAAAAATCACTTATATAACAATTACTATTGTAGCACAGTCGTGCTAGAATCATAGTAAATAATACTAGAATGTGGTAAATTGTTGTGGGAGGAGCCTATTTTACTAAAATGGCTATAAGTCAAGAAGTAAATGAGATATCTTCACCAAACTCAGTACACATGTGTATGGGTTCAATTTGAGGTCACAGTAAACAATTTTATGGAGACTGGACCATAGGTGGCGCTATAACAGTTAAAAAGCTTTAAAACCATATATTTCCTATGGTACATTGCCTGTAAATGGTCTTTTTCATCTATTATGTCAGTGGTTAGATGCTTGCTAAATAAAACTAATAACTTTTGATGCTTTTGTGCTTAAAGGCCTTAACTGCTTGAACCCCGATAAATGCTGCTTGCAGCTTTAATTATTATTATTATTATTATTCTTCTGCCGTAAAACGCATCGTGCAGCCCAAACCGTAAGGGCTAGAGCTTTGAAACTTTGCCAGATGGTAGTACAAAAATCGAGGAGAGGTTCAGAGATTATGACCCCGATTGGCCCATAGGTGGCGCTATAGCGACCAAAAGCGCGAAACTGCTCATAACTCCTAGACCGTATGTCGCAGCCTCAAGTGTCTTATATCATTGGAAAGCTGGACGCCTGACGAACAAAACGTATATCTCCGATTTTATTTCCGTCATGATAGATTTTCCGCCATTTTGAATTTTGTCGAAAATCTACTTTTGCGAACTAGTCCCTGGTTTTTCGCCCGATCGGAACCAAACCAGTGCAGAATTGTTCTCTGGAGTCTGAAGATCAATAATTATCGAAAAAAAGTTGAAATTTCGATTCACAGTCGCTAGGGGGTGCAAAATTAACGTTGTGGGAGGAGCCTATTTTACTAAAATGGCTATAACTCCAGAAGTAATTCAGTAAACTTCACCAAACTTGGTATACATGTGTAGGAGGTCAGTCTGAGGTCACAGTAAAAAAATCGCGGCGATCGGCCACATGGTGGCGCTATAACATGACAAAAACATAAAACAGGCTATAACCACCTGACCGTTAGTCTGATTGACTTGAAAATTGGTATGCAGTGTCTTGGTCCAAGGTGCCATGTATGTCTATGAGGACATTGGTGTATCTCAAAAAACATGGCCGCCATTGGCCAATAAATTTGAGCACCTATTAGACAAGGTTAACAGAGGCCGATCGGAACGAAACTCGATGGGCATGTTCGACTCATGGCCCTGGAGGTCTGTAAGAATTTTAAAAGAAATCGGCCACTAGTTGGCGCTAACGAGTTTTATGGCTCTGTAATCACGTGGTGTTACACATATCATCACAATATGCATATCATTTGATAGATCTGCTCATGCTGAACAACTTTGCCTCAAGAACCATTGCTGTCAATCAAACCGTTCATTAAATATTTGTGAATATGTTAAAAACCTACTTTTGCGAACTAGTCCTAGGTTTTTCGCCCGATCGGAACCAAACCAGTCTAGGACAATTCTCTGGACTCTCTAGATCAATAATTATCAAAAAAAAGTTGAACTTTTGCATTTGGATGGCTGTAATAGGATCATTTATAAAATGGGCGTGGCAAAATACATTAAAAAGCCTATAAATCCTAAATAAAAACCCAGAACTTCACAAAAATTGGTGAACTTATGTGACATAACATCATTAACAAGCATGCAAAATTTCATGGAGATCGGACCATAGTTGGCGCTATAACTGTTAAAAGGCTTTAAAACTATATATTTCCTATGGTAAACTGCCTGTATTGGCTGTAAATGGTCTTTTCCATCTCTGATCATATCATTTTCATATCATAATGTTAAAAACTAGTGCAATACAATTCTCTGGACTCACTAGAACAATAATTGTCAGAAAAAGTTGAACTACTTCATTTGGATTGCTATAATAGGTTCACTTCAAAATGTGGCCTTTACCAATTGTCCCTGAAAGCCTATATCTCTTTAAAGAATGTTCAAACCTTCTTAAAAACAAGTCAGAACATGTGAAATATCACTCTGAACATGCATGAAAATTTTCAGACAGATCTGACAAAATTTGCCTCTATAACAGTTAAAAAGGTGAAAATGATATGAATATAATGGCATATTAAGCCAATAAGTGGTTTTTTACTGCCCCCTGCTGTTTAAAATAGTCATGTTCTCATATTGTTCTATAATTCATATTTAGACTTTATAAAATCACTATTTTAACATTTACAATTACATTTAGTCAAAATCCATCTGTTAAAGTATTAGTATTGACAGTTTGATCACATTATATATTTCAAATGTCTGTATCTACAACATAATGTGTGTGTGTAGTCTTAGGTTTCTGAATAAATTCTGAATCATCTGATTAATAGCTTACAAAGACTTTGTGAAATGTTTATAGACCATTGAAATATATTTTCATAATGACATATCCCAATAGCATTGAAAAAACAACAACATTTGTCTTTGTGTGTGTGTGTGTGTGTGTGTGTGTGTGTGTGTGTGTGTGTGTGTGTGTGTGTGTGTGTGTGTGTGTGTGTGTGTGTGTGTGTGTGTGTGTGTGTAAACATGCATTATGGAGTTAAAATGGAAAAACTGGTTTGATTTAGTACAGAAAAATGGTGAAAATCATGAAGTTTAAAGTCAAAGTGAGCCAATAAGTGGTCTTCTACTGCCCTCTGCTGGCCATTCTACGTATTAATGAAGTCTACTCACATATGCTTTGGCATTCATTATACACTAAAAATCACTTATATAACAATAAGACACTAAAAAATAACGTATATAACAATTACTATTGTAGCACAATCATATTTTGTCAGAGTTTATCACTCATAAATCATATTTTGTCAGAGTATACAATCACAGTAAACAATGGTAAATCCTACTAGAATGTAGTATATCATGGTAAATCATGCTAGAATATGGCAAATCAGGCTAGAATCATAGTAAATAATACTAGAATGTGGTAAATTGTTGTGGGAGGAGCCTATTTTACTAAAATGGCTATAACTCAAGAAGTAAATGAGATATTTTCACCAAACTCAGTACACATGTGTATGGTTTCAATTTGAGGTCACAGTAAACATTTTTATGGAGATCGGACCATAGGTAGCGCTATAACTGTTAAAAAGCTTTAAAACCATATATATCCCATGGTAAACTGCCTGTATTGGCTGTAAATGGTCTTCTCCATCTATTATGTCCGTGGTTACATGCTTGCTAAATAAATCTTAATAACTTTTGATGCTTTTGTGCTTAAATGCCTAAAAGGCTTTAACTGGATCCAGACGGACAAAATGGCTATCTCCAAATTCACCTACGAGCAAAAAAAAAATTGTTATGGCCAATTTTGTCCAAAACCTACTTTTGCGAACTAGTCCTAGGTTTTTGGCCCAATCGGAACCAGACCAGTCTAGGACAATTCTATGGACTCTCTAGATCAATAATTATCGAAAAAAAAGTGGAACTTTTGCATTTGCCTGGCTGTAGCAGGGTAATTTAGGAAAGGGGTGGGACAAAAAAAACACTCAAAAGCCTATACAACCTAAGGGAAAACCCCAAACTTCACAAAAATCGATGAGCAGATGTGTCATAGCATGGTGAAGAAGCATGCCAAGTTTCGTGAAGATCGGACAAGAGGTGGCGCTATAACTGTCCAAAACGTCTCTTCTTATTAGGGGTTCAAGCACGAAGTGCTGAAACCCTATTGTAATTGTACTGATTTTTATTATTATTATTATTAATATTTGGATGGCTGTAATAGGGTCATTTATAAAATGGGCCTGGCAAAATACACTAAAAAGCCTATAAATCCTAAATGAAAACTCAAAACTTCACAAAAATTGGTGAGCATATGTCACATAACATCATTAACAAGCATGCCAAATTTTATGGACATCGGACCAAAGGTGGCACTATAACTGTTAAAAAGCTTTAAAACCACATATTTCCTATGGTAAATTGCCTGTATTGACTGTAAATGGTCTTTTCCATCTATTATGTCAGTGGTTAGATGCTTGCTAATTAAAATTTGATAACTTTTGTGCTTAAAAACCCTTAAAGGCCTTAATAGCTTGAACCCCGATAAATGCTGCTTGCAGCTTTAATTATTATTATTATTATTATTCCGCCGTAAAACGCATCGTGCAGCCCAAACCGTAAGAGCTGGAACTTTGAAACTTTGACAGATGGTAGTACAAAAATCGAGGAAAGGTTCAGAGATTATGACCCCGATTGGCCCATAGGTGGCGCTATAACAACCAAAAGCGCAAAACTGCTCATAACTCCTAGACCGTATGTCGTAGACTCAAGTGTCTTATATCATTGGAAAGCTGGACGCCTGACGAACAAAACGTATATCTCCGATTTCATTTCCGCCATGATAGATTTTCCGCCATTTTGAATTTTGTCAAAAATCTACTTTTGCGAACTAGTCCCTGGTTTTTTGCCCGATTGGAACCAAACTAGTGCAGAAATGTTCTCTGGAGACTGAATATCAATAATTATCGAAAAAAAGTGGAAATTTCGATTCACGGTCGCTAAGGGGCGCCAAAACGTACGTTGTGGGAGGGGCCTATTTTACTAAAATGGCTATAACTCCCGATGTAAATGAGGTATCTTCACCAAACTTGGTACACATGTGTATGAGCTTACTCTGGGGTCACAGTAAAAAAATCGTGACGATTGGCCTCATGGTGGCGCTATAACATGAAAAAAACATAAATCAGGCTATAACCACCTGACCGTTAGTCCGATTGACTTGAAAATTGGTATGCAGTGTCTTGGTCCAAGGTGCCATGTATGTGTATGAGGACATTGGCGTATCTCAAAAAACATGGCCGCCATCGGCCAATGAAGTTTGAGCACCTATTAGACAAGGTTAACGGAGGCCGATCGAAACGAAACTCAATGGGCATGTTCGGCTCATGGCCCTAGAGGTCTGTAAGAATTTTAAAAGAAATCGGCCACTAGTTGGCGCTAACGAGTTTTACGGCTCTGTAATCACGTGGTGTTACAAATATCCACACAATATGCATATCATTTGATAGATCTCCTCATCCTGAACAACTTTGCCTCAAGAACCATTGCTGTCAATCAAACTGTTCATTAATTATTCATGAATATGTTAAAAACCTACTTTTGCGAACTAGTCCTAGGTTTTTTGCCCGATCGGAACCAGACCAGTCTAGGACAATTCTCTGGACTCTCTAGATCAATAATTATCAAAAAAAAGTTGAACTTTTGCATTTGCATGGCTGTAATAGGGTCATTTATAAAATGGGCGTGGCAAAATACACTAAAAACCCTATAAATCCTAAATGAAAACTCATAACTTCACAAAAGTTGGTGAGCATATGTGACATAACATCATTAACAAGCATGCAACATTTTATGGAGATCGGACCAAAGGTGGCGCTATAACAGTTAAAAGGCTTTTAAACCATATATTTCCTATGGCAAACTGCCTGTATTGGCTGTAAATGGTCTTTTCCATGTCTGATCATATAATTTTCATATCATAATGTTAAAAACTATCGCATAACCATTCTCTGGACTCACTAGAACAATAGTTGTCAGAAAAAGTTGAACTTCTTCATTTGGATAGCTATAATAGGTTCACTTCAAAATGTGGCCTTTACCAAGTGTCCCCGAAAGCCTATATCTCTTTAATCAATGCTCAGACCTTCTTAAAAACAAGTCAGAACGTGTGAAATATCACCCTGAACAAGGATGAAAAATTTCAGACAGATCGGACAAAATTTGCCTCTGTAACAGTTAAAAAGGTGAAAATGATATGAATTAATGGCATATTAAGCCAATAAGTGGTATTTTACTGCCCCCTGCTGTTTAAAATAGTCATTTTTTCATATTGTTCTATAATTTATATTTAGACTTTATATAAAATCCCTATTTTAACATTTACAATTACATTTAGTCAAAATCCATCTGTTAAAGTATTAGTATTGACAGTTTGATCACATCATATATTTCAAATATCTGTATCTACCACATAATGTGTGTGTGTAGTCTTAGGTTTCTAAATAAATTCTGAATAATCTGATTAATAGCTTACAAAGACTTTGTGAAATGTTTATAGACCATTGAAATATATTTTCATAATGACATATCCCAATAGCATTGAAAAAACAACAACATTTGTCTTTGTGTGTGTGTGTGTGTGTGTGTGTGTGTGTGTGTGTGTGTGTGTGTGTGTGTGTGTGTGTGTGTGTGTGTAAACATGCATTATGGAGTTAAAATGGAAAAACTGGTTTGCTTTAGTACAGAAAAATGGTGAAAATCATGAAGTTTAAAGTGAAAGTGAGCCAATAACTGGTCTTCTACTGCCCTCTGCTGGCCATTCTACTTATTAATGAAGTCTACTCACATATGCTTTTGCATTCATTATACACTAAAAATCACTTATATAACAATAAGACACTAAAAAATCACTTATATAACAATTACTATTGTAGCACAATCATGCTAGAATCATAGTAAATAATACTAGAATGTGGTAAATTGTTGTGGGAGGAGCCTATTTTACTAAAATGGCTATAAGTCAAGAAGTAAATGAGATATCTTCACCAAACTCAGTACACATGTGTATGGGTTCAATTTGAGGTCACAGTAAGCAATTTTATGGAGATTGGACCATAGGTGGCGCTATAACTGTTAAAAAAGCTTTAAAACCATATATTTCCTATGGTACATTGCCTGTATTGGCTGTAAATAGTCTTTTTCATCTATTATGTCAGTGGTTAGATGCTTGCTAAATAAAACTAATAACTTTTGATGCTTTTGTGCTTAAAGGCCTTAAAGGCCTTAACTGCTTGAACCCCGATAAATGCTGCTTGCAGCTTTAATTATTATTATTTTTCTTCTGCCGTAAAACGCATCGTGCAGCCCAAACCGTAAGTGCTAGAGACTTGAAACTTTGCCAGATGGTAGTACAAAAATCGAGGAGAGGTTATCAAAATATGACCCCGATTGGCCCATAGGTGGCGCTACAGTGCAAAAAACAAAAAAAAATCATATTTTTGCTTAAATCTCATTAACCGTTTGTCACAGACTCAAGTTTCTTATATCATTGGAATCCTTCGGTCAAGCCGAACAAAAAAGGCCTCAAGGATTTCATTTCCGGTATGCAAATTTTCCGCCATTTTGAATTGTCCAAAACCTACTTTTGCAAACTAGTCCCTGGTTTTGTGTCTGATCGGAACCAAACCAGTGCAGAAATTTTCTCTGGAGTCAGATTATCAATAATTATCGAAAAAAAGTTGAAATTTCGATTGACAGTCGCTAAGGGGCGCCAAAATGTTTGAAGAAGGCGGAGCCTATTTTACTAAAATGGCTATAACTCCAGAAGTAAATGAGGTATCTTCACCAAACTCAGTACACCTCTGTAAAAGGTTAGTCTGAGGTCATAGTAAAAAGATTGCGGCGATTGGCCACATGGTGGCGCTATAACATGAAAAAAACATAAATCAGGCTGTAACCACCTGACCGTTAGTCCGATTGACTTGAAAATTGGTATGCAGTGTCTTGGTCCAAGCTGTCATGTATGTCTATGAGGACATTGGTGTATCTCAAAAAACATGGCCGCCATCGGCCAATGAAGTTTGAGCACCTATTAGACAAGGTTAACGGAGGCCGATCGGAACAAAACTCGGTGGGCATGTTCGACTCATGGCCGTAGAGGTCTGTAAGAATTTTGAAAGAAATCAGCCACTAGTTGGCGCTAACGAGTTTTATGGCTCTGTAATCACGTGGTGTTACACTTATCATCACAAAATGCATATCATTTGATAGACCTGCTCATGGTGAACAACTTTGCCTCTAGAACCATTGCTGTCAATCAAACAGTTTATTAATTATTCACGAATATGTTAAAAACCTACTTTTGCGAACTAGTCCTTGGTTTGTCGCCCGATCGGAACCAGACCAGTCTAGGACAATTCTCTGGACTCTCTAGATCAATAATTATCAAAAAAAAGTTGAACTTTTGCATGTAGATGGCTGTAACAGGGTCATTTATAAAATGGGCGTGGCAAAATACACTCAAACGTCTATAAAGCCTAAATAAAAACTCAGAACTTCACAAAAATTGATGGGCATATGTGAAATAACATGCTAAAGAAGCATGGAAATTTTTATGGAGATCGGACCATAGGTGGCGCTATAACTGTTAAAAAGCTTTGAAAACCATATATTTCCTATGGTAAATTTCCTGTATTGGCTGTAAATGGACTTTTCCATCTATTATTTCAGTGGTTAAAAGCTTTCTAAATAAATCTTAATGTCTTAAATGCTTATGTGCTTAAAGGCCTTAAATGCTTGAACCCCGATAAATGCTGCTTGCAGCTTTAATTTTTATTATTATTCTTCTGCCGTAAAACGCATCGTGCAGCCCAAACCGTAAGGGCTAGAGCATTGAAACTTTGCCAGATGGTAGTACAAAAATCGAGGAGAGGTTCAGAGATTATGACCCCGATTGGCCCATAGGTGGCGCTATAGCGACCATAAGCGCGAAACTGCTCATAACTCCTAGACCGTATGTCGTAGACTCAAGTGTCTTATATCATTGGAAAGCTGGACGCCTGACGAACAAAACGTATATCTCCGATTTCATTTCCGCCATGATAGATTTTCCGCCATTTTGAATTTTGTCAAAAACCTGCTTTTGCGAACTAGTCCATGGTTTTTCGTCCGATTGGAAGCAAACCAAAGCAGAAATGTTCTCTGGAGTCTGAAGATCAATATATATCGAAAAAAAGTTGAAATTTCGATTCATGTTCGCTAGGGGGCGCAAAATAAACGTTGTGGGAGGAGCCTATTTTACTAAAATGGCTATAACTTAAAAAGTAAATAAGATAGCTTCACCAAACTCGGTACACATGTGTATGGGTTGAGTATGGGGTCACAGTAAAAAAATCGCGATGATTGAACACTAGGTGGCGATATAACATGAAAAAAGCATGAAAAGGGCTATAACCACCTGACCGTTAGTCCGATTGACTTGAAAATTGGTATGCAGTGTCTTGGTCCAAGGTGCCATGTATGTGTATGAGGACATTGGCGTATCTCAAAAAACATGGCCGCCATCGGCCAATGAAGTTGAGCACCTATTAGACAAGGTTAACGGAGGCCGATCGAAACGAAACAGAGGCTGATCAGAACGAAACTCGATGGGCATGTTCGACTCATGGCCCTGTAAGAATTTTGAAAGAAATCAGCCACTAGTTGGCGCTAACGAGGTTTACACCCTCTGTAATCACGTGGTGTTTCACACATCAACACAATAAGCATATCATTTGATAGATCTCCTCATGATGAACAACTTTGCCTCAAGAACCATTGCTGTCAATCAAACCGTTCATTAAATATTCGTAGTTATGTTAAAAACCTACTTTTGCGAACTAGTCCCTGGTTTTTCGCCCGATTGGAACCAAACCAGTCTAGGACAATTCTCTGGACTCTCTAGATCAATAATTATCGATAAAAAGTAGAACTTTTGCATTTGATTGGCTATAACAGGGTAATTTACAAAATGGGCGTGGCAAAATACACTCAAAAGCCTATAAATCCTAAAGGAAAACTCAAAACTTCACGAAAATTGGTGGGCATATGTGGCATAAAATGGTGAAGAAGCATGGACATTTTTATGGAGATCGGACTATAGGTGGCACTATAACTGTTAAAAAGCTTTGAAAACCATATATTTCCTATGGTAAATTGCCTGTATTGGCTGTAAATGGTCTTTTTCATCTATTATGTCAGTGGTTAAATGCTTGCTAAGTAAAACTTAATGTACTTAATGCTTATGTGCTTAAAGGCCTGAAATGCTTGAACCCCGATAAATGCTGCTTGCAGCTTTAATTATTATTATTATTATTATTATTATTATTATTATTATTATTTGTAGTAGCCTATTCACAAACTGTTTACTCAAGCCAGCAGCCATATCACCCTGTAGCCCAAGACTGGTTGCTCTCTAAAGCTAAGCAGGGTTGAGCCTGGTTAGTACCTGGATGGGAGACCTCCTGAGAAAACCAGGTTGCTGCTGGAAGAGGTGTTAGTGAGGCCAGCAGGGGGTGCTCACCATTTGGTCTGTGTTGGTCCTATCACCCCAGTGTAGTGATGGGGGCACTATACTGTCAAAAGAGCACCGTCCTTCGGATGAGAAGTTAACCATCTGGGGTCTAAGGTGTTTTTGGGGTCCTTGAGATGTTCTGACATGCTCTTACATTTGTGCTTTTTTCAGTTGCTTATAAACATATTAATGGCAAATGTGTAATTACACTCTATTTAGCACAAACAGGGCTACCATAATATGTAAACAACATGTATGTATATGTTTGTATTTTTGAGAAAATAATGTTTATGCATGGTTATTGAAAAAACAAAAAACAAAAATGCCTGAAATAAGGCCACAAAACACATACTAAATATGTGTCAATAAGACTTTTTTGCATAATGCATTTTGTCACCTAGAGTTTTTTCTTCAAAATGATGTGAAAATCATCCTTCCTAATCATTCACATAAAACAATACATTGATTTAAATTTTGTACGACCCTTTTTGTTTGGAAAGGCAATATGCGGGTGGGCGTGATTCACACCTGAGGAGACAATGGGCCTCCGCATAATTAGGCTGCATACGTAATGATCTTTTCATTCAGGTGTGTGACTGAGCCACAAGAAAGAATGCAAGGACAATATATATATATATATATATATATATATATATATATATATATATATAATTGGTTCACAGTTGTTGTTGTTTTTTCCATAAATTGTGCTTGCAAATTGTATAATATCCAAGGTAAACATTTCTAGTAATTGTGCAGTTAATTCTCATACTGTATTTTCAGATTTGGAATATATTCTCTACCCAAATGTGTCACTAATAAAGCATAATAAAATTATTTAAAGAGAAGGCTTATATTGACCTTTTAAGATTTTGTTTACATCTATCCTTGTATGTATATGTGTACATAAATATATATATATATTTTTGCTATTTTATTAAAAAGGTTATACAATTACAACAACAATTAAAATTGTAACAATATTTCCAGTGTAATCTTTCTTTGTAAAAACTAAAGTATACATTTTATCATACGTAATTCAATTCATATGAGCAGAAATTGGCAACATTATAAGCTTATTTGATGTGGCAGTATTTTACAGTAAAAACTTTATAATCTATCCGATTTGTACTCATCTCAGTATAGCAATAGAGTTTGGTAAAAGCTGTTCATTCATTCACACACAGAAACGCGATTCATTTTTAAACAGTATTTTTGCCAGCTGTAGCTACATAACAGCGCGCATCTGTGCGTTCATTCATTCATAAATAGAAACGCGATTCATATTTAAACAGTCTTTTTGCCAGCTGTAGCTACATAACAGCACGCATCTGTGCGTTCATTCATTCAGCGTGTACAGACACTTGCGATTAGAACAAAGCAGATATAGAACTGACCTATTCCTCAGCCGGATCCCTTTGCTCCTCGAAATGAAACTTCCAGCACTTCTGAGGTAAATTTTCCAGGATTATTATCAAGATAGTATTATATTCCTCACAGCGTCATAAAGTACATGAGTCTGAAAGTGAACTCGCTGTGTGTGTTATCCAGCTGATGTGGGCGTTGCCTGGATCGCCTCGGATTATTTGCGTTTGAATAGCGTGGGCGGAGTCACATTAAAACTTAATGAGCTGAGATGAGAACGACTGACATCTCTCTCTTTTCATACATATTACATAAACTGAGAATATTTTTTTTTATATAAAAATTACTTCATTTAAAAGAAAAGAATTCAAGCTTCATGCCTGTGTGTCTGTATGCCTGTTTGACTGAGAATTCGCTGAGTTGAAGTTCTTTTTCGGGCGCGTTTCAGAATGGACTACACTGACAGAGAGAAAGCAGAACTCGCATCATGTTTATTTTTCTTTATTTGGCAAAAAGCACAACACTTTGTTTTTATTGTGAGTATACACAAAAATAATACACACTTAACAGGATCGAGTGATGTAAATCACAAGTATGTAAGATCAAAATCAACAGAGTATTTTTCGTCTCTGTTGCACTGATAAGGAAAAAAACGAGCCTATAGCGCCGGCGCGACAGCCGACCTCAGGGGGTTAAACCAAGGTCCTGACTCTCTGTGGTCATTAAAAATCCCAGGATGTCCTTCGAAAAAGAGTAGGGGTGTACCCCGGCATCCTAGCCAAATTTGCCCCTTGGCCTCAGTCCATCATGGCCTCCTAATCATCCCCATATACTGATTGGCTTCATCACTGTCTCCTCTCCACCAGTAAGCTGGTGTGTGGTGGGCGTTCTGGTGCAATATGGCTGCCGTCGCATCATCCAGGTGGATGCTGCACATTGGTGGTGGTTGAGGAGTTTCCCCCCTTCAATGTTAAGTGCTTTGAGTACCTAGAAAAGCGCTATATAAATGTAACGAATTATTATTAATTATTATTATTCAAGCGTAGCATTTTTTTGGAGTTCACTGTGTAGCCTGCTCCCTGAACCATTGCGCTTATTCATTTGTGGATGTTAACTCAATCTGTTACTTCTGAATATTTTATCTATCTATAAATTAAAGGTACGTCTTTGTGTGTGTGTGTGTGTGTGTGTGTGTGTGTCTGTCTGTCTGTCTGTCTGTCTGTTATTTGCATATCTCTCGAACTGTTAGTCAGATGGATTTCAAACTGACATCTCGGAGTTCACTGTGTAGCCTGCTCCCTGAATCGTCGTGCTTATTCATTTGTGGATGTTAATTGAATCTGTAAGTCAGCTACACTGTTTATTTCTGAATATTATATTTTATTCTGGTACGCTTAACGTTATCGCTACTGTGTAATAGTAGCCTATGCTATTCACCAACTAAACATATCCTATTCAATGCATTCACAGTCTCTTTCGTGACCATCATTTGTAGTAGCCTATTCACAAACTGTTTGCTCAAGCGTAGCGTTTTCTCGGAGTTCACTGTGTAGCCTGCTCCCTCAATCGTGTAGTTCAATTTTCCATATTTATTGTATGTCATTATGTCAGTATCAGTATTTACTTTCTACCAGTGATGGACGAAGTACACCATGTACTTGAGTAAAAGTTGAGATACCTAGTGTAAAATATTACTCCAGTAAAAGTGGAAGTGCTCCCTTTAAACGTCGACTTGAGTAAAAGTATAAAAGTACTTGGCTTCAAATGTACTTAAGTATCAAATGTAAAAGTAATTTGGTGTAATGTAGTTCCAATGTCTTGTTATGTCCTTTATACACTCAATCAAGTCATTTAAGGTAAAAATAAAAAAAAATAAAAAAAAGCCCACTAACACAACTCTGAAAATGCAATGTTTTCTATTTGTGATATCTGGTACTGATATCTTTTGAAATTATCATAAGCACGTCATACTAAATGGAAACCATATGATTAGGAATTAATAGGGTGGGGGGAAACCACAATAGACACGTATTTCTTTAACAATTTATTGTTTGTAATAATGTAGAAATCTTACTCCTTTATCACATGGCACATTGCTCCTTTACTATATCACAGCTGTGCAATAACTTGCAAAAACGTATTTACTCAAGTTTACAAAGGATGTCTTTTTTCCAATTTACTAAACATGACTCCTTACAACACAGCTGTATGTCCACTCTAAAAACAAATGTTAGTGTTTGCATAAATCACACAAAAACAGAAACTAACACACCAACAGATTTCCCTGAAGACTTACGTAGTATGTAGAACTACTAACTAGTAGTGATGTGCTATAACAGAAGAATAACAGAAATAGTACTGTTAACTGTATGACCTACCTAAAGCTAAAATATTTTTTGTTTAGTTTGAGAAGGAGCTGATTTTCAAAATTTCTGGCATCCAATCTTGCCCTTCTTGGGCTGAAAATCAGTCCAGCAGCGCTAAAGAGACGTTTGCATGCAGCAGAAGCTGGTAAGGCAGTGTTGATTTTAAGAGTTGTCTTCATGCTTGAAAAGAAGTCATCGTCATCTGATGCACTCGATCCATTGGCTGGTGACTGATGTGAACGTTCTTCCTCCAGATGGTCCTTGATGTAGGCAAGTCCTATACAACATATATTGGGACAGATGCCAGAAATTATGTTATATAAATGATAGGGCAATTCCGGTATACAGTACAGAGGAAAAAGAATGAACTAATTTGGAGCAACATGCACAGTTATGGATAGGCAGCTAAAGCTGACATATGAGGGCAAAGATCAGTTTATATGCCCCATTAGATCAGCTTTACTTCCCTGGCCAGAACTCAGTCTAGTTTGTGTCAAATTTCCTTGTTTTTTTTCCTGAACAACATGAACAGCATGTAGTACCTTGAACAATAAGGCTATGGGGTCCATCTACATCAAACTTGCCTTTTAGGCATATAAAGTGAGGAAAATAAGTATTTGAACACCCTGCTATTTTGCAAGTTCTCCCACTTGGAAATCATGGAGGGGTCTGAAATTGTCATCGTAGGTGCATGTCCACTGTGAGAGACATAATCTAAAAAAAAAATCCATAAATCACAATATATGATTTTTTAACTATTTATTTGTATGATACAGCTGCAAATAAGTATTTGAACACCTGTCTATCAGCTAGAATTCTGACCCTCAAAGACCTGTTAGTCTGCCTTTAAAATGTCCACCTCCACTCCATTTATTATCCTAAATTAGATGCACCTGTTTGAGGTCGTTAGCTGCATAAAGACACCTGTCCACCCCATACAATCAGTAAGAATCCAACTACTAACATGGCCAAGACCAAAGAGCTGTCCAAAGACACTAGAGACAAAATTTTCTGCACATGGGACAGGGCGACTGCACTGTATTAAGGAGAGGATGACCGGGGCCATGTATTATGAGATTTTGGGGAACAACCTCCTTCCCTCAGTTAGAGCATTGAAGATGGGTCGAGGCTGGGTCTTCCAACATGACAATGACCCGAAAGCACACAGCCAGGATAACCAAGGAGTGGCTCTGTAAGAAGCATATCAAGGTTCTGGCGTGGCCTAGCCAGTCTCCAGACCTAAACCCAATAGAGAATCTTTGGAGGGAGCTCAAACTCCATGTTTCTCAGCGACAGCCCAGAAACCTGACTGATCTAGAGAAGATCTGTGTGGAGGAGTGGGCCAAAATCCCTCCTGCAGTGTGTGCAAACCTGGTGAAAAACTAAAGGAAACGTTTGACCTCTGTAATTGCAAACAAAGGCTACTGTACCAAATATTAACATTGTTTTTCTCAGGTGTTCAAATACTTATTTGCAGCTGTATCATACAAATAAATAGTAATAATCATACATTGTGATTTCTGGATTTTTTTTTTTTTTAGATTATGTCTCTCACAGTGGACATGCACCTACGATGACAATTTCAGACCCCTCCATGATTTCTAAGTGGGAGAACTTGCAAAATAGCAGGGTGTTCAAATACTTATTTTCCTCACTGTATATGAATCCAGGTCATAACCCCCCACCCTTTTAAGTAAATAAACTTATATAAATGTGCTTGTTTAGTTTTTTTGTTTACTTTTGTTTTGTGAACTAAGCGCATGACATCTGAAATAAAAATGCAACAAAACATATGTACATACATAGATACATACCTAGGTTTAATAGGTTCTCATCAGATGTCCACGCTGTTTTAAATTTTGGGAGCAGGATGGCAGCAGCAATAAACTCTGGTTCTGCCATCATGAGTAGTATTAACATATACTTTGTGTCAAAATGATGATTTATGACCTGATTTATGACCTGATTTATGACTATGGGTTGTGTGCCCTGTCACTCATATGTGACAAGGAGTCCATGTGTAAGTCATGAGTGACAGGGATCTTGTCAAGGAGTTCCATGTGTAACTCATGAGTGACAGGGATCTTGTCATAAAAAACAGTGTTTCTTTAACAGGATCGGTCAGACTGACGTTTGATAGGCATGTCTATAGCAACAGGATGTTGTGTTTTGACATGTCCTTGTGTGGTGATGTCCGGGCATGTTAAAAGGAGCTTGTCTGGACATATGGTAAATCTAATTTGTATTACGAACGTTTTAACATACTCACACCTCACCATATGCCAATGAATTTTTTTTTTTTTTTTTTTTTATGATATGGTCCTCCCTGGTATGCCTTTTCGCACCTACGTCACTACCTACAACATGGATTAAATAAGGTTAGGGGGTGCTGTGTTAGACACAGAAGACTTTCTGCATCTTATCCTGTTACAATGGCTGCTCCGGGAACTCCTAAAACCCCTAGAAAGGTCATGTGTATTTCGCCAACAAGAGGACCTGTTGAAATGAGAGAGGAACTGACTTTTGCACCTAGGAAAAAGCAAAATGTTAGCTTGACAAAGTTTCTTCATGAAGACATAGCTAATGTGAAATGTGATTTCCCAATCTCTGGTAAACGCGTGCTGAGATATGCGTTTGACAAGGTGCTGCGTGTTGTGAAACTCTGCACGGCAGATGTTGGAGACGAATTTACATGGCATACTCCATGTCTGATTTTTCAAGACAAAGACTGGTTTCTGTTTTTCAACTACGTTTGGAGAGATTTGAACGACTGTGGTGATGATCCCTTATACGTCGCCGAGTGGGATGGCTTAACTCCTAACACAAGATTTCGTGTGGTCGGGGACCATAGTAAAAAGCTACCAGATGACTGTGTTTATATTTTTTGCTGCAACGACAAGACAAAGCTCAATGCACGAGCATGGCCTATTCGTGAATCTGAGCATCACAAGTGCTACGACATGAAATTTCTGTTTCATTGGAAGGATGTTCGTATGCTTGACAATATATTTACAAGCATAGACAAGATGTTTAGATGGTGTGACATGTATGATCGTTACAGCTCTGTAAAGATGCAATTGTTTCACCCTGAGAAGGGCGTTACCAACCCCGAAGACCGCCTCTTAAGCCCACCCACATATTACAGTCATTAAAAACGCGTTCGGATCGGTACAATCGCTACATTCATTCACCATGTCTCAAGGATCTACACCTGTCTACTGCTACAGCAACACCCCCGAGACTGTCCCTGCGATGCCTGACGACAATGCCACACCGCTGGAACCCCACCCCCAAACATGTGACGACAGTTGGTTGGATAAATTTTGCATGGATCTAGGATATCACAACCTGACCTTCCTTACAACTCCATATGGCAACACTGGTGCAATAGCTGGAGCTGCGGCCTTAGCAGGAATTGACGACACAGACAGTTGTATCCGTTCTGACGGATTCAAAATCATAAAAGCTACTGTTGTGGTCCTTCTGGAACATGTCATCAACAAAAAACTGAAAGAAATCTGTTTGGGGTGTGAAGCGGATCACCCCAGTCAAATTAGACACTCCTGCTTGTTTGAACCGGACCCCTATTTCTTTGACTCCTGCTTTGAGGAATTGACACGTAATCTGGTGAGACCAGACCTTAAGCACATCGTTGCTCAAGCATTGAGCCGTTGTGGTTTAAGGGTACATCCCCAGAGGATTCAGGGGTCAGTGGATGCTATTTTACACGAACTGCGTGACGAGGTTTTCATTGTGGAGAATCTTCGCGAAGTCAGAGAGAAAGTTGTGGACGGCAGCAGTGAACAAATTGTCTATGACGCTGTGGACAGCTGGAAAGGTATTGTCCAAGTTGACTGTTTGTGACAACAGCATGGGGAACACGTGTTTTACAACTGGACTGGCTAAGTGTCTACTTAAACAACGTATTAGATGTGAGATGACCAACTTGTTGTATAACAACATTAATGAATGTGCCAATGTATCGGCGACTGTAAACAGATGTGGTGTTGATGCCAAACGTTTTACAAACCTTAAGAAACAAATGTCTGTTGTAAGAAATGTGTCAAATGAATGGTCAGATATGATGCGATTATGCGTTAATGCTGGTGATCCAGTTTGTGTAACCATCAGAAAAGTTTTAGATCTGATGACCGAATGTGGTAGCTTTATTAGAATAGCTGATATATTGTGCTTGTGTACATATGTGTCGGATCTATGTGTAGACATGTTGACAAGAAACAATCAGACTGATGTGTGCGAAATTGTTGAAACACTGGTTGATTACATTCTTGAGAAAAACATGGTGATGTGTATAAAATTTCTACACTACATTGATGCTGTATGATACCTTTGTATCCTTTTAATGTTTAAGAAATAAAACCCTGAACCACTTAACCATCTGTGTTATTCTTTTGTGGAGCGTGAAGTGTCAATATGTCAGAAGAAATGAAAAAGATTTATTACACACCTTCTAACCCTGGTTCTTTAGGAGGTAAAAAACGTTTAAAAGAAGCTGTTTTAAAAGAGACGGGGGTTTGTTTAACCGATAAGGAAGTTTCAGACTGGCTCGCTGGCGAGGATGCATATACAGATGTGGCCTTTAAAAATGCGCGTCTCAGAGAGAAGAATGCTGCAAGCACTTCCGAAATTCTGCGGGATCGTGCAGAAGGGGGATTAGGTGTTGGACGCAGGAAATACTTAAACCTGTAGATGGCAGTCGTGTTTCATGTGGCCATACTGAGTTGACGAAGTATGACGAAGACAATGTTTTCTTTTGCCAGTTAGGCTACATAAACAGTCACATATTCTTCATAAAAATCTGACTCAAACGCGCATCATTTGTCTTATTTTTTTTTTTCTGTGTACTTACAGTAGAAGAGACGTGATGTATGATAACTGAGTCTTATAACACAATAATTTGCGAAGACCTTTGAAGAGACCGAGAGCATTTGCGCAATATCATTATCTAATTTTACATTTAGTTTCTTTTTGCATCTTAACGTTTTAAATAGCTTTAACGTGATTGTAATGCGCTTTTCTGCATTACTGTACAGTACTTTTTATATTATCATGTTTCCCTTATAGGCGTCGATTTCGGTGGGGACGGTGGGTACGCACCCACATTTCGTCATGAGTCATTTTGTACCCACCACTTTTAACTTCCGTCCATATTAATTTGACTTTTGGTTCGATTTTTTTGACCGTTTTCAGTGGTTATGAGGAGGAATATGAGAGAGAAATTTGGTAATCATTGTCTGACCCAACAAAAAAAAACATTATAATATTCATTTTATTTTATTTTTCGTGTTCGCATTTATGAGGGAAAAAACAACGTGTCAGTTCTCGGTTACGGACGTGAGCGCTCTGAAAGCGGCACTAAAAGACTGCTTTAAAACTTTCGCAGAGACCTCAAACAGAACAGCTGCCTTTCTTTAAACTGAATTTCGTTTTGTATTAATTATATATTAATTTTAATCAATGTTTCATAAACCAATTGTCTGGATTAAAGAAGTAAATATAGCAGACAATCACGACATTGGAGGCACCGGCGAGTGAACTGGATATGAGAGAAAAAATTGGTAATCATTGTCTGACACAACAAAAAAACATTATAATATTCATTTTATTTTAATTTCCATGTTCGCATTTATAAATATATGAGGGAAAAAACAACGTGTCGTGAGCGCGGCACTAAAAGACTGCTTTAAAACTTGCACAGAGACCTCAAACAGAACAGCTGCCTTTCTTTAAATTGAATTTCGTTTTGTTTTGATTATATCTTAATTTTAATCAATGTTTCGTGAACCAATTGTCTGGATTTAAGAAGTAAATATAGCAGACAATCACGACATTGGAGGCGCCGGCGAGTGAACTGGAGTTCGTCTCATAAATTAACCGAAACTCGGCGTATAATACACATTCACAGCGTATTTAGACACATTTAGACGCATTCATAATCATGACCTTTACCGGATCTTTGTGGCAAGCTTTATGCGTGCGGTCGAGCGCTTGAGTGCGGCTATATTACGTAAACGCTCATTATCCTGTAGGCTATATAAGTAGGCTAATTAAATTAATATAAAGGGGCGATTTGTCCACGAATTACTTAAATGAACAACTAGCCTACTAGAAAAAAAAATGTTAGTCGGAAGCAGCCCTTATTCCACATATTTTCGAACCAGGCAACAGGACATCTGTGTTGAGCGAGCGACCCTGCGGAATGAACGAGCGGAGCGGAATATTCAGAAATGCGCTCTCCACTCACGAGCTCTGATCGGAACAAACCCGAACCTCACTGTCTGCTGAACTTGCAGAATCATCAAAATGTAATATTTTCTAAAGAAGAATTTTAAAACTTTATTGGTGGTAGTTGAGAAGAATTCTTCTTTCCATAATAAATCATTTTGAGCGCAATATAGCCTAAATGTATCATATTGTTATTCGTATTATATAAGAATAATACGTATTTTTAACATATAAAGAAGTTTAGCGTGTTGACCTTTTAGCGTTATTTCCTAATTATAAGTTTTTGCTGAAATTGCAACAAAACTAAAAGTGCATAATACATAAAAAACGTCATTACTTTTTAAATTCTTATTCACTCTTTGTTTAGCGATGTTTATAAATATACTTTTTTTTTGTGTGTGCATTTTTTTGACAATCTGTCCTACACTGAGGCCACATCCACACGAAGCCAGAGCTTTCCCTATCCGATATTTTTTTTCCCCGTTCAAAAAAAAAAATTCTGTAAACATGGCGTCGTCTCAAGAAATATCTGCGTACACACGAAACCACTGAAACCGACTCAAAACGATGTAGCCTAGTATACATACCAGACAGGCGCTGTAATTCTGCCACAGACATACACTAAAAACTGAGAAGAAGACTTAAAGCATGCGCATAAACCTTGCGCGTTGTATACAACAATACTATTAGGCACAGTAGCTTCTTTTTTTCTTTTCTTTTTTTATCAAGAACTTTGTTGAACAATATGAACAACCAAATGGTCTGGTACAAAATATGAGTCACGATATTCGATAGTTAACGGACGCATAAAGCTTGCCACAAAGAACCGGCAAAAGTAATCATGTGTCAAATATAGCAAGAAGACATTTTAATTGTTTATTAATAAAGTAGTGTTTTATGTGTCAGTCAAAGATGTTGACAATGTTGACTCGTCATCTTCGCAGATATTGTGAACGTGCCTGTAGAGAGAAATGCACACTTCAAGAGAGTTCTGTTTCTTTTCATTTTGAATTGTTTTGTTTAAAAGTGGACATTTCAAGCTTTCTAGATGCATTTCTGAGTTTCGGTTCATTTATGAGACGAGCTTAGTTCACGAGCAAAGCGAGTTATATCGCGCCGGTGCCTCCATTTCCTGATTAAATCGTCTTAAATGCGTCTCCGTGTGGACAGAAACCAATGTAATCTTCCTGATTTAATCACGTAAAACACAAGTCTAAACACAAGCACCACTCTTCTGAACCACAAACCTCCAAGAGTTTGTAAACCAAATGTTTGTAAAACATATTTAATACTTTACTTACAAATTAAAAAAAAAAAAATGTTTACAGTGTATAAATAAAACGACATGAAGGAAGTTATTTCCAAAATGTAATTAATTGCACACAATTGTCTTTGTTTTAGCTGCTTGTTTTAGCTGCTACCAACTGACACAGAGTCAAGAAATTACAACCCCCCACCCCCCAGGACTGCCGATTCAACCCCCAATGCTAATCGATCTCCTCTCAGGGAATCAAAAGAAAACCAGTTTTTCCTGTTTTCACCAGCGCGTGGGCGGGGTTTTAATCCCTTGCAGTTCCTTGTTTAAATGCTATTTAAGCAAATCAACATACGCTTTAAGTTGTTTCAAATTAATGTTTATAACTTAATTTGTTGATATCGCGTAACTTAATTTGACATATGTTGATATAACCAACTGACATTGTAGCCTAGTAGATTAGATTGCATGCCAGGAAGAGGCTTATGCTTTGTATTAAGTAATGAGCGTTTACTATAATATAGCCGCACTCAAGCGCACGACCGCACGCATAAAGCTTGCCACAAAGAACCGGTAAAAGTAATGATTATGAATGCGTCTAAATGTGTCTAAAACGCTGTGAATGTGAATGTGCATTATACACCGAGTTTCGGTTCATTTATGAGACGAACTCCAGTTCACTCGCCGGCGCCTCCAATGTCGTGATTGTCTGCTATATTTACTTCTTTAATCCAGGCAATTGGTTCACGAAACATTGATTAAAATTAAGATCTAATTAATACAAAACGAAATTAAATTTAAAGAAAGGCAGCTGTTCTGTTTGAGGTCTCTGTGCAAGTTTTAAAGCAGTCTTTTAGTGCCGCTTTCAGAGCGCTCACAACCGTAAACTGACACATTGTTTTTTTCCCTCATAAATGTGAACAGGAAAATTAAAATAAAATGAATATTATAATGTTTTTTTGTTGTGTCATACAATGATTACCAATTTTTTCTCTCATATTGCTCCTCATAACCACTGAAAACGGTCAACGGAAGTTAAAAGTGGTGGGTACAAAATGACTCATGACGAAATCTGGTGGGCACGTACACTGTCTTTGTATCTCTTTAGAATATTGCTACTTGAATAAAAATGACATAATTATGAATCAAATTATTATGAACAAATAATGAAACTGTGTCAAAATTCGACAACACAAAGAATGATCAAAAAGCAATATAACGCATATCTCAGGTTAAATTAATTATATAAAAAACAGGGAACGTTTTGTAAAAGCAAAACTGATCAAAACGCGTAATTAAAATAATTGTATTATGTGTTACCAAATATTTAATACCACTTCCCCATAATGTTGTAATTATTTTTTAAAACAACATCTGTCAAACTGTCAATCAGATACCTCTTATCTGGTCATTTTTATTTTATTTTAGAAGTCATAACTGTTGATCACCCTTTATATGGAATTTGTGAATATGAATATTTAGAAGATTTACAAACTGTCGGCAAGACCTCAAACCAACCCCGGACATTCTGAGACTAACGTGGAAAAATCTTTATGCTTAATGCAATTCAATTAAAATATTTATTAATAATGTAATGGCAAATCAGATGCGCCCAAAATATAAATGCTATGCGTTGTGCTGCAACATTACCTCACAAGAAATATCTGCCCAAGAACAATCACACAAGAAATGTCTGCACGAATAAAGAATCTGGGTAAGTCGCATTATTTAAGCCTTTCATTATGTTAGGATGATTTTGTGTGTGTATATATATATATATATATATATATATATATATATATATATATATATATATATATATATATAAAAAATACTGCTGGGTTTTTACAGGCAGAGTCACGTGTTTTATGCTCACACTAAATTCTCTGTTGCACTTATATAAATGCGCATTGCATGCACAATCATCTTAATAGTTGTACAAAAAAGTTATGCGCTGGCAAGAACGTCACTTTGGTGTTTTAATAAAAGCAATGTTAAATATTCTGCATGCACTCATCTCCTGGAAACCACAGCAATGACAAAGCATATAAAAATTTGTAAACGTTGTCCAATACCCCTTCTTGTCTTAAGACAACTTTGATTAACCTTTTGCATTTACAAATATTTCTGTATAATACAGTAGCCTACTGTAAATATTTGTCTATTACTATTTATAATTTATATTTTATTGTGGATGTTTTCTCACAATCATGACGTAATTTGAAGTAAACTAAAAAATCTAATGTAAAGTTGTTTTTTATGCGCCACCTGGTGGATATTCTGTGAAGCGAAACACATTGAGGGAATTTGTAAGTAGCGCCCCCCGAAAGCACTTGCAGAATTCTGCGAGACTGTGCGAGACGAATTGCCGAATGCCGCGGGAGAAAACGCGCGTTTCTAAAGGCCACATCTGTACACTACACAGAAGTACACCACTAAAATATAAAAGGAATCGGGGTTTTGTCTATGGTGTTGATATGCAGTTCCAAGCCGATCTAGTAGATATGTCTGCATATGCCAAGGTAAATGACAACAACCACTTTCTGTTGACATGCATCGATTTGTTTAGTAAGTACGCATGGACACGTGCATTAAAAAACAAGAGTGGTGTAGAGGTCTCTAAAGCTTTTGAATCCATACTGAAAGAGGGCCACGTACCACAGAAATTACAGACAGATAAAGGAAAGGAGTTTTTTAACAAACACTTTCAAAATGTGACAAAAAAGTACAATATTAACCATTTTGCAACAGACACAGAATTAAAGGCTTGTGTTATCGAGCGGTTTAATAGGACCTTAAAAGGAAGAATGTGGAGATATTTAACAGCTATAAACTCCAAACGTTACGTCGACATACTTCAAGACATTACACAAGGATACAATGTGAGCTATCACAGAAGCATCAAGATGAGACCGATTGATGTGGGAAAAGAAAATGAATCTGTGGTGCTGCATAACCTATATGGAGATACCAAACCTCGCAATGTTAACCCCATATTTAAATACAAGATTGGTGACGTGGTTAGAATTTCTAAAGAGGCCCGTTTGCAAAAGGGTATGAGGAAAACTACACACAAGAGTATTTTACTGTATCAGCGTGTATTCCACGAGACCCCCCTGTTTACAGATTGAGTGATTATGATGGTGATGTTATCAACAGTGTTTTTTATGCTGAAGAATTGCAAAAAATATTTGTCAGTAAAAACAAGACATTTAAAGTTGAAAAGATTTTGAATAAGAAGACGAAGGGTCGCAAAACATTAGTACTGGTACAGTGGCTCGGATGGCCTGCAAAATTTGCATCATGGATCGATCAGAAAGAATTAGTCGACGTACAGGTACCATAAAAACAAAGGACAAGCACAGACTGTCTGCAGTTGTATAAAAAACAGACATGGCAGAGGGTGGTTTTTATGTCACGCTACCATGCAATGCTTCACAGTCTGTATACCCTGATAATACAATCTCTAATTATAGAACAAGGCTGGCTACCCCTATAAATATAAAAGGAGAATGGGAGGTGGGCCTTGTTCAAATCGAATATCCTAGAAGTTGGTACACGTTTAACTGCAAAGATGCCATTTTTGAGATAAACATCGAACCCACCACTGTCGACGATGAAAAAAACACTAACAACATACGTCGTGGTGTAGATGTGAAGAAGACCGAATTATCAACACTACGCATACCGATAAAAACAGGTTATTACGACAAGGTCCCATCCCTTGTTAGTGTAATAAATGATTTATTATCCCCTCATGGGTCATTCGGTTACGATGTTGTAAAAAACAAAGTATTTCTGAAAGCAAAACCTAACATTTCAATAACCTTACATGGAAAACTAGCCATTATTTTAGGGTTGAAACCAGGCAGACCGATAGGAGATTCCATGCGACAAAAAACAAACCCTGGAAAAACTAATTTTGAAAAGGATGTTGTAACATATGCAATGCATCAGGCAGACATACACGGGGGCTTCTATACTCTTTATATATACACAGATATTATCCGATACCAGTCAGTAGGTGATGCCTTCGTACCACTCCTGGAGTGTGTACAAATAACAGGTGATAACAATAACACAGTCAGTGTTCGATACGACAAACCCCACTACGCATCTATCAACAAATCGGTCATCACAGATATTGCTATAGAAGTGAAGGACGATCAAAATCACCACGTCCCATTTTCTTACGGGAAAGTGTGCATTAAACTACACTTTAGGCCAGTAAAAAGTTTTCATTAAAATGGTATATTTCAACAATCACAATGTTGATCCCATGCGTTATGTGGCCTATTACCAGAATCAAGCAGGAAATGGACTTCCGGGGTATGCAGGAGGCGGAGTTATGTATGGCGCTGGTTTGGGCGGACTTTTTAGGGGTCTCTTTAGAATGGCTATACCACTACTAAGACGAGGATTTAGCATAGCCAAGCCACATCTTAAATCAGCTGCGAAAAACATACTAAGTGACGTTGTTAGTAATATGTTATCACGATCTTTTAATAACAATCACGATACTCAAGACGGATCCGGGTTAATGGTGATGGCACGCAAAAGTGTACCTAGGCCTCCAGGAGTGCGGAGGAGTGGCCAGAAGCAGAAGAAAACAAAATGACCCCCCAAGAAAACATCAGTTGTAAAACGCAAGCGCAAGGAGACAGCTAAGAGCAGTGCTTCAAAAAGATTAAGGAGTTCTGTTAAAACAATATTTTAGATAATGGCGTTACTACACAACATGTCAGAAGAGCTGGATCTGTTTACTGTACCACTGACACAAACCGCAATTGAAAAAAACACTTTTTTCATATAGAAAAAAGAAATACCTCAAAATAATCATATATAGAAATACCACCATTATCAGCGATATCTGACACATCCCCTCTGGAATTTTTTATTGCGGTAGAGACTAGGCTTTCAGAAAAAAAATAAAATTAAAAAAAATAAATCAATTTATTAAACATAAAATTAAATAAAACATGTTATTGCATGGGTTTACCACTAGATGCCTGTATAGCTCTAAATGGAGATGTTTGTGAATTCTAGTTGTTTTTGGACCAAATTATTTACTTTTAAGATGTGGATTGAATGTATTTTTTTAGAAATTCTCAAATAATACTTTTTGCCAAGGTTTATAACATTTTATTAATTATTATTTTAATAATTTTAATAATTATTATATTAATACATATACATATATTAATTATAATTATTAATTATGTTATGTTTTTCACTCTTGATGTTTTAGAGTTTCACCCCTTCATTGCTGAACACTTTTTTTCTGCATCGTGACTGATTTGTAGAGAATTTTTGTGTTTTTGTCAATTTCCCATTCATTTCCTATGGGGGTCATTTTGACCGAAGACCAAAATCGTGACTAATTTTTTTACGACCACTTAGCATGCTCGGATCATGAACTCAATTTTTTTTTGTGTTCACATACCTAATGCCAGAAAAGTCACCAAGTTTCGTAACATTCTGATGAAGCTGTGATTTTTAAAAATTCAAAACAGATTTTTGTAATCTGAATTTATTGGTGTGTATGTGTATAAACGTGTGTTTGTATGAGTGTGTGTGTGGGTGGGTGTGAATTTTTTGCACTCTTGATGTTGTAGAGTGTCATCCCTTTACTGCGGTGTACTTTTTTTTTAGAATCGTGTCCGATTTGTAGATTGTACAGACAAAAATTCTGAGAATTCTGAGAATTTTTGTGTTTTTGTAAATTTCCCATTCATTTCCTATGGGTCGGTCATTTTTGACCGAAGACCACGAGTGTGACTATTTTTTTTACGACCACTTAGCATGCTCGGACAATTTTTTTTTTGTATTCACATACCTAATGCCAGAAAAGTCACCAAGTTTCATAACCTTCCGATGAAGCTGTGATTTTTAAAATTTCAAAACAGAAAATTATTCGGTCAGAAATGACCGAGGACCATCAGAGGGTTAAATGCAAATAAGCTGCTGCTCCCCGCTCCCCTTTCCAGAAGAGGGCTATGCCTGTACAGCTCGTGCTTTGGATACTCCGGCAACAACAAAACAGGAGAAACAGTATGGAGCCGTTTCTACTGAACACGTTTTTGCACTCCACTGCACTGCTTTGATCATTTTGTATGTAAATGCGCTAGACAGGCTTTTTCGTTTCTTTTTTTTTTACCTGTTTGGATCCCTTAATTTTTGTATGGCTAAATTGTTACTAAGGACTTTCTTGCTACGCATAACAGAACTTAAGGGAACTTTCAAGTAGTTAAGGGAAAATACTTAATGACAGCCTTAAAATTCCTTAAGTGGACCCTTGTTTTTTTTTCTTGCAACCCATGTTTCACTAAGGGTACCATTTACCGTATTACTAAGGGTTTTCTTAACTTAAGGGCTTTTATGCAACTGGGCCCAGCTGGTCATAGGTCTGTGCAGAGGTAGCACCATATTTGCACCATATTTGATTTGACTGGAATGAAAACGAAGTTTTAAGGGATAGAAGTACAGTGTTTTCAATGGATTGTACTGTTGTTCAAGATGATGAAACATCTTCCTGCAAGACTTTCGATACACAAAAACTCAAACTCATAGAATTTGAAGTAGTGCATCAACCCTGACTTAGGTCTATTGCCTTATTTATATTAACATTGTAGCAAATTAGATCAAAATGGAAATATAAATAATTAATAGAATTATTATTACAATCAGTTAACCTGTTTGTCCAGCAAACACTCAGTATCAATCGTCAATTAACTCTCAGAAATAATATTTTTCATGGCCACATAAAAATAACTCTTTCTTAGTAAGTTGCTGTGATCGTTAAAGGGACTTTGATTTTCAAGCAGTGGCCAGAATCAAAACTTTTTCAAAACACAAAAGTTTTATTTAGCTAAATCACAGACACAAAACTAATATAAACGAACGCATACACACAATCACACATACATGGGTAAAATGGAAAGTGAAAGTGACTGAATGAAGCTAAAACGGAGACAGGGGAATGAAGCTATGCAAAAGAGTCAGTTAACCACCTGAACAGAACCATCATTTTTTTTGCTCAAAACACCTTCTTAACAATGGGTCTATAGCTTACACTAAACCTCTGTTTACTTTAGTATACTTGCAATGCCATAGCCATTGAACAAGCCTCCGGATGCAGTCTCAGAAGAAAGTCTTGATGGTTCAGTAGTTCGATGGTGAGGGTAGGACAAACTTCAGCTGTGTCGAAAGAGTCCTCTCTCCAGACCAGGAAAGTTACAACAGGACTTACTTTTTTACTTTTACTTTCACCCAAATTCAAAGGCCCCACGGTGTCACAGTCGGGCTGGATGTTTCCAGTCCTTTTGGATGTTTGCCAGAAAATGGAGCGCAACTGGAAGAAAACAAAACTAGAATTTCATAGAAAGAGAGCATGATTGTGTATAGAGAGGCCTTAAAAACTGATAGATCTGCTTGTTTTTCAACCCTCTTAGAAGAAAATAAACATAACCCTTGGTATTTCTTTGAAACAGTGGCTAAATTAACGAAAAATAAAGCTTCAACCCCAGACGTTTCCAAGCAGCACAGCAGTAATGACTTTATGAACTTCTTTACTTACAAGATTGATAATATCAGGGGGAAAATTATAACTATGCAACCGTCTACTACAGTATTGAATCAGGCAGTGCATCGTAGTCTCCTTGAGGACAAATTTGATTCATTCACTGCTAATGGAGAGGAAGAATTTTCTAAACTCGTTAAATCATCTAAATCGACAACATGTATGTTAGACCCTATACCGACTAAGCTATTGAAAGAGATGCTTCCAGAGGTCATAGATCCTCTTCTTAATATCATTAATTCATCTTTGTCATTAGGATACGTACCAAAAACTTTTAAGCTGGCTATGATTAAACCGCTTGTTAAAAAAACTCAACTTGATCCTACAGAATTAGTCAATTACATGCCGATCTCAAATCTACCTTTTCTGTCAAAGATACTAGAAAAGGCAGTATCCTCACAGCTATGTTCCTTTTTAGAAAGAAATGGTATCTGCAAGGATTTCCAGTCAGGATTTAGACCGCACCATAGTACTGAGACAGCTCTCATTAGTCTCACAAATGATTTGCTCTTATCTTCCGATCATGGTTGTATCTCTCTATTAGTGTTACTCGATTTTAGTGCTGCATTTGATACTATTGACCACAACATTCTTTTAAATAGACTCGAAAATTATGTTGGCATCAGTGGAATTGCATTAACATGGTTTAAATCATACTTATCTGACCGTTATCAGTTTGTAGCAGTAAATGAAGATGTCTTATCGATCACAAGTTCAATACGTAGTACCACAAGGCTCAGTACTAGGACCGATGCTGTTCACTCTGTACATGCTACCCTTGGGAGGTATCATTAGGAAGCATGGCATTAGTTTTCACTGTTATGCTGATGATACTCAGCTCTATATTTATTCACGCCCTGACGAAACATATGATTACTTGGGAAAACTGGATACGCGTTTGTACATATATCAAGTGATTATATATAGAGGGTGTATAATGAGGATGCACTGTTTAGGAAAAGGGTACATTTTTCTGTTTCAGAGTAAATTTAGAGTGAGACACTACATTCCTTTTGAGTTATAAACCAACCAGTCTTATTGTGATGATTTGTCTTTTGTTACCCTGGTAACCAGGGGCCTGTTCTGCCCTTTTGGGGGGTTTTCGCTAGGGGCTTGCTGGATCATTAATAAAATATAATGAATAATTTTCCGTCTAATTGGTCAAGACACTACTTTGTTTATTATTTGTAATCTGAATTTGCATGACTTGGAACATGGCATTACACATGCTCTTCTAACCTTAATACTATGCTTTTACACAGAGGGAAGAGCAAGAGCCGCAGACCAAAAGGGAGAGTGAAGACAAGAGCATCACTATAAATATTGACATCCCTGATGTGCTCAAGAAGAAGCTGGAGGATGACTGTTACTATATCAACAAAAGAAAGAAGGTATGCCTGTTACTCCTTAGGTAACATGTTCATAAAAGAGCATGATTCAGTGCAAACCAGAATAGGGCTGTGCGATATGGACCGAAACAAACTATCACGATTTCTTTGATCAATTTTGCGATTTCGATTTGAATCACAATTTTGACATGCACAGACACGCTTTACATTCATAAATGCATTCAGTGTGAATTTAAAACATATTTCCAAAGAAAAACCAATTAGAGCTTTACCAAAAAGCTGTAACATGTCTCTAAAACAGACATGAAACACGCTGTCTGAGAGTCAGAGTGCTCTTCACTAACACGCTGTGCATATATTTATTTAATTAAAAATCGCAGCCTTTGCGATTTCATAATCGCACTAAGCCAAATCGCAATTTCGGTTTGATTTCGATTAATCGTGCAGCCCTTTACCAGATATTGATTTAATGTCTCAAATTAATATGATTAAAATGAAAACACCACAGCATCTCTCTTGGTCTACCAATAAGTTCAGATTTACTTTGGTTTCTTGACCTTAAAGCTTAACATTTTCAAAATTAGTCTCCTTTTAAGGGCATTGTCTAATGTTAACAAAAATTATTATTTAATTTTGTTTCATTGACAACAGCTGGTGAAGCTTCCATGCCTGATGAATGTAGTAAACATTCTGGAGTCCTATGTGAAACACTTCACCCTAAATGCAGCTTTCTCAGCTAATGAGCGCTATCGGCACCCTCAGAGCTCCACGCAGACCAATATGAGCCTACACTATATGCCACCTGAGAGGAAGTAAGTTGTAGCCATTTAAAAAAAAAAAAAAAAAATTATTTGTCATATACATAATGGTACACTCATCATCCATCCAGGCTTCGGCTCCCTGCTTTTGGCCTGAGACAATGGGATAGATTCCAGATTTCCCACAATCCTACATATGACAAGTGATTTACAGGGTTTGTTCAGAGTTTTGAAAATGCTTGATTTAAACTGTTATGTTTTCAGGGTTTGAAATGTGCTGGAATTTTGAATATAGAATCCAATGTTGTTAAAAAAAGAAAAGAAAAAAAACAAAACCTTTTTATTAAAAAACAAATCATGAATCATTTCATATTGTGTGCATTGCTTTATTGCCGCACAAGTAAAACTTGAAAGTGCTGGAGAAATGCTTGAATTTCACTCTGTAGGTACTAGGGCTGTGCGATATAGCAAAAAAAAATTATCATGATATAATGTTTCATATCGTTCAGTATCGATAATTATTGACATTTTGGTTTCACTTTATTTTGATGGTCCCTTTAACACATTCTGTTGACTATAAGTAACACTGCACCTACATGTCTACTAACTCTCATTAGAGTATTAGTAGAGTATTAATAGACTGGTAGGGTTAGGGTTAGATTAAGTTGACATGTAGTTGCAAAATTACTTATAGTCAGTAGAGTGTCTGTTGGAGGACCAGCACAATAAAGTGTTTGCAGATATTAAGCAGACTGTCTACTTATACTCCAGTGAAAGTTAGTTGACATATAGTTGCAAAGTCACTTATAGTCAACAGCATGTTCAAAAGGGACCATCAAAATAAAGTGTTACCGACATTTTTATAACCTTTTTTTTTTTAAAGAAGAAAAGTTTGAATTTAAAACACTTTTTTTATCCACATTATTAAGGCAAACAACAAATTACATTAGTTTTAGCAGTCAAAAACAAATAATAAAATGTATACAAAATTATCTTCTTTATGTCTTATATTAAGATAAAGTAAGTGTTAAAGAAACTCGAACTGGGTGCAGTGAAAAAGTGTAAACGTTGAACAATCAAGGCAAACTTTGAGGTAGATCAACATATGTAATAGTAGTAGTAGTAGTAGTAGTAGTAGTAGTAGTAGAACCTTTGTCACTTAGTCACAAGTACCAGCGAAATTAGCCATCAACCTGTCCATACAAACATACATACAATATGACAAGGGGGTAGACAGGACAGGAAGACAGAGCATTGAGGAAAAATTACAGCATAACATGAGGAAAGGTGAGGAGAAAAAAAAGGCAACCCCCAGACTATGCTCCTGTAAGGAGTGCAGTTTGGGAACAGGAAAAAAACACCTCAGCAACATTAGCACATAATCAGTACACAACATGAACACACAAGACCTGCAACAGGGGAGTGGAGTGGGGGATGGAGGTAACCCAGCACAGATAAGCAGCCATCCGGTCCTGCAGCCATTCTCGGCGCTGGTCACAGACCCGCCTGTCAGACTGGTGGTACAAAGTGTCAAAGGCGAGGGATGGGGGGTGGGGGGGTGATTGCATATCTGTATCTATGTAAGAGTTTGTGTATGTGTAGGCCTGGAGAGTCGCTACGCCTGGCATCCTAATCTAGGTGCCTCAGTCCGCAGGATGTCATAGCGATACACGGCAATTGCCATGGAGACAACCTTGATCAGGTCAACAATCAGCAGGTGTCTGTGGGGAATGGGGGAAGGAACGCAAGAGCGTCTCGCTGCAGTGCTCTTCCGGGGGAGTTGTTGTTTCAGCAGCAGCCTCGGCCAAGGCCAGTGCTGGTTGAGGGGGGCCGAAAGCAGATAAGATTGGGGTTGTTTGGTCTTGGGACGAGTAGCCGCATTCCAATTTGCACAGCTCCTGGTCCATTTTGGTCTCCGAAACGATTCATTTGCCTTTGCAAAGCTGTGAGCTTCTCCATGATGTTATCCATATTGTGGTTCATTGTCACAGTCTGAGTGCTGACAGCTCTGCCCACTGCTTCAATCATGACGGGCAGCCTTGTGGGGTTTTGGACAGCTGTCACCATCTTCTTAATTCCTCGATAAACCAGGGCAATGCCTAATCCAAACAGCAGAAAACCTGTTATCATGGTTCCAAATAGGTAGATATCTTCAATGTCCTCCACGGAAAGAGCCGCCAGACACATGACCCGCCACCTGTCCCACGCGTCCATCGTGTAGCCAGCTGCGAACGTTCCGGCAGGGCAGTCAGGTTCCCCCGAACCCAAGCTTCTTGTCGAGAAGATGGTGTCAATTGCGTTGAGAGACCAGTTGATCAAATCCATAATTTCTTAGTTTGGAGAGCAGTGCGGAGAGAGTCTCTCAAAGTACAAGACAGTAGACTAGACTAGACGAGCAAAGCAGGGAAGGTAAGGGAGAGGAGGGGAAGAAAATGCGACCGCCTTCGTTGAGAGCCAAAGAGAAGAAATAAGCAGGGGTGTAACGGTTCACAAAATTCACGGTTTGATTCAATTCGATTCACGGTTTGGTACGTTCTCGATACAGCAAAAAGAAAGAAATGCCAGAGAAATTTCCTTGATTTTTAAAAATATATATATTTATTAAAAGAAAAAATATTTTTAAATAAGTGTGTTTTCCTATATCTTGAAACTTTTAGTTTTATAAAAGGGGGTATTCTTTGAAGGATGAACAAATTATATTTTGGTCATCACATTAAAAATAACATTTAAATATGATATTTTAATATTTGAGTTTTGAAGTGCTGGAAAAAGATGTGAGACGTACTTGAAAGCATTTTACTATTTCTGCCAAACTTCCATGGTTACATTTGGTAATACTACATTAAATCTATGGTGAATGTTGCTGATCTGTGGACTTAAAACCTAAAACTATAGTTCATTCATGGCACAATGTTTCTCCTGGTGTCCACATCAGCACTGTTTGATCCGTTAATAACAGAGAAATTTGAATGCTTCTCACTAGATCTCGCAGCGATGTTATTAATTCAGTGGCGAATTCAAATGCTTTCGTAACTGGATCTCTTTGCGCTGTGTACCAGTGTCGCTTGATCAAGATCGGCTCGCACTGCATTTACATTGGTCCAAACTTAAAAGCGGTCCGTGAAGCACAAAATGAGTAGCGCAGTTTCGTTCCACTTTCATTATGTCTGCCTATTGATGTTGGGCAACCGAACCGAAAGCCTCGTACCGAACGGTTCAATACCAATACGTGTATCGTTACACCCCTAGGACGATACAAACCTCTAAAGCTGTAAGAGATATTGGGATGTCAAAGCGGTGACTCAACTGAACACGAGAGCAACGCAACCTGGCTGTTTAGATATTATTGGTTGTTTCCTTGTCAATGGTAGCACGCTGACTTGCCAAAACCATCTAATAGGCACAGTAGGTGTCGGTATTGCACCTTAACGCTGGTTGCCACGTCATGTAACACAAGCAGACACACACAGCAATCAGCTGCTACTGCCACGTTAAAGTATGTCATCGGATATGACAGACGAGACACTCTACCCGCACTTCAAAAAACTTTGCTCGCCAGTGTGGAAATTGTTTTGGATTCTGCGAAAATTACTTGTTAATCAGCCCAGTCTGCAGAAAAGGGGGCAAAGCCTCCGTTATCCTGCAGATTTGGCCACTCTACAGAGAGTAAGTTGTCATTATTTTGCTAGTCTTTAACCTGTTAACTGTTGATGCCTTTCTGTTTTATTATATTAACATCCCTCTGGGATTTTAGTCCAAAAGTGTGCATTTCGAATAAAAACACATGGATTATCGTGTTTACTTCAAATATCAAATATCCTGTTTACTTCAAATATCGTGTTTACTTCAAATATTCTGTGTGAGGCCAGTCCACAAGTGAGACTCATGATGAGCAATAAGTTCCAGGAAATCCTTCACTGTAGCTGAATAAAACGTAGATAGAGACATTGTGACTGATTAAGCATACAGAAAGTTAACATTGCGACAGCATTATGGATTATCTGTGTTCTTCAACCCATCTCTGGAATTTTCATAAGGATAATGTATTTTTAAAATACAATGCAAATTGACCTTTATCACTGTTTAAAATACTATAAAATAATTTATTTTTAATTTCTATTTGACTGATAATTTTTTTTTTTTTTTCAAGATTTCTATAGATATCATGATATACTGCTATCGTGAATTCTTTTGGCCACTATAACAGTTTAGTGAACAATCTGATATCGTGAAAGGCCTAGTTCAGAGTATTGAACTGTAGCCTACATTGATTAATGTTTGCCCCGTTGTCTGTAGTGATTCAGTCCAGCTTCTTTTCATCGAGGGCCCACACAGAGACCTGTTTGCACACTTTCCCCTGAGATGCGACCATTGGAATCCCCCATGTTTATTAGGTCCTGTGCTACTCATTTAATGAGATATGTATTAGGCCTATATATATATTAATTTACATGTCAACCTTTTGTGAAGATGACTACTGCAGATTGTTCAAACTCAGCACAGGCTAGAGGTTCTGTATAGCAGATGTGACTTATTGGTCTGAATGACTACAGAGAACAAAGCCTGATTCATAAAATTAGCTTCCAAATGCAAAGGTGCAGTTTTGACTTGAATGAATTAATGAGGCATTTATATAGCACTTTCATATGCACTACTGTACACCCAAAGCGCTTTACAATGATATCAGGGGATCTCTCCTCAACCACCACCAGTGTCACTTGGATGATGCGACGGCAGCCACAGTACTACGGCGCCAGTGCGCTCACCACACACCAGCTACAGTTGGAGAGGAGAGAGAGTGATGGAGCCAATTCAGTGGATGGGGATTATTAGGAGGCCATGATTGGCAAGGGCAAATGGATGGAATTTGTCCAGAACACCCGGGTTATACCCCTACTCTTTACAAGAAGTGCCATGGGATCTTTAATGACCACAGAGAGTTAGGGCCTCTGTTTAACGTCTCATCCGAAGGACTTGAAGTGTCTAAAACTGATTGTTTAAATTGAGAAAGTCATTCGTGCCTTTATTTTTTCAAGGCTTGATTATTGTAATTCTCTTTATATAGGATTCAGTCAGACAGCGTTGTCGCGTTTTCGGGTAGTCCAAAATGCAGCTGCTAGGATGCTGACTGGTACGTGAAAACGAGAGCACATTTCCCTTCATTGGTTGCATGTACATTCCCGAATAGAATGTAGGCTTTTATTGTTTGTTTTTAAATCATTAAATGGGTTAGCGCCACCTTACCTTGCAGACCTTCTAAAACGTCACACATCTACTAGATCTCTGAGGTTCTCTGATCAGCTGCTTTTAACTGTTCCTATAGGTCTAGATTAAAACTATGGGTTTTCCAACTATGTTGGAATTGGGACTTTTATTTTGACGGCACTACAGACTTTTATTTTGACGGCCGGTGCTGAGAACACCAGCGCCTGAGAAGAGAACAGCAGTGCCTGATCACACCATTGTTGCCAACTTAGCGACTTTGTCGCTATTTTTAGCGACTTTTCATACCCCTTTAGTGACATTTTTTCAAAAAAGCGACTAGCGACAAATCTAACGACTTTTTGGACAAACCTTAGCAACTTTCCAAATATCGCCAGTACTGCAAGCGTGAGGTCTTACTTCCCTGCTGCAGCCACATCTCTGTGTCTGCTCTGTTCAGTGAGCGGCTGAGAGGAGCAGCACATTCCGTTGACTGCATGCCAGCTGACATAGACATGAATGAGCTGCGCATGTGCACGCTGTGTTAGCAGGGACCAATCAGTGATCACATATCAGCTGCCTTCTCCTTTGTTTTTAATTCAAACCATTTAATTTGACCGTTTTTTTTCCCCTCAAACTCATATACACATACAAAAACGCATATACACACAATATAAATTCAACTTTATTAAATATATGAACATAATATAAATATAAAAGGCGAATATATACACAAGCAAATATAAATACAAATACACACAGCTAGAACATTACAAACATTTAAAATAGCAAACATGTCACACTCTAAGGTATATTTACAAAAGTACAGGAAAGAATGGGAGTTAATTCCTGAATTTAAAGGGTGGCTGAAGCCCTATGTGGGCAATGACACAAGGGCTTACTGTCTGTACTGCAAGACAGAATTTTGTGCCAAGTTGTCCGATGTTAAAAAGCATGCCTCAACTCAAAAGCACAATGAAAAGTCCAAGCCTTTCAATCAATCCAAGCAAAAAACGTTAACATTTGCTCCAAAAAATGCAGACTCTTGCAAACATGCATAGGCAACCATGGCAATGGCGATTGCAGAGCATTATTCCATTCTTTCTTGTGACCACATTGGTAAGGCATGCAAAGCTGCTTTTTCCGATTCTACTGCAGCCCAACATTTTCGGATGCACCGTACCAAGTGTACGGAAATGATAAATGGGGTGTTGGCCCCATATTTCATTGAAAGACTGGTGGCTGATATTGGTGACTCCAAATACAGCCGCCTCCTTGATGAGAGCACCGATGTAAGTGTCTCAAAATACCTTTGAATCGTGATTCGGTATTTTAGTGAGGAGACAGCAAATGTAGTGGCCACCTACCTAGTCCTTGTTGAGCTGGAGGAAGGGGATGCTAGATCAATAGCCAGAGCAGTTCTAGCTTTTCTTGGGAAGTGTGGCCTCAAGGAGAAGAACTTGCTTGGCATTGGCACAGATAATGCATCTGTAATGACAGGAGTGTACAATGGTGTACACAAAATTCTTAGGGAGGAGGAAGGCTTACAACATCTTGTCCTTATCCTCTGTGTGTGTCATTCACTGCAGTTAGCTGTAAGCTCTGCCTCCAAAAACACTCTTCCACGTAGTGTGGAATTTCTTGTTAGAGAAACATACAACTGGTTCTCTATTTCTCCAAAGCGCAGAGAGGCATACAAGGCTGTCTATCAAACAATAAACTGCGGGGAAGAAGCCTTTGCTGATAACAAAGGCAGGGCTCCAGACTAACTTTTTTTATTAGGAGCGCTGTAGCCCCTGACTTAAAATTTTAGGATCGCAAGCAGAAAATTTAGGGGCACACCTTAAATCACCTTGCAATGCAATTATTCATATCCCCCCCCCCCCCCCCCCCCCCCCCAAATAACTGTATTACTGACAAATGCTTTGATAATAAATAGACTTAACATACAGAAATTACAATGTGCAGTTTTATTTTAAGTTCGCAGGGCTCCAGACTAACATTTGAGGGCAGCAGCACTAAGTTCTACAGAAAGTATTTGGTAGCACTGTGGGATGACATGGCACTGAGCTTAATTTGAGGTGTATAGATAAAGTTAACTTTAATTATTATCATTCATAATGTCTTAATATTAATTCAGAAGCAAAATGAGTGACAAAATAGCTATTAGGGAGTGAAAATAGCCAATAAGCGTCCTCTATGTTTACAATGGTAATTTAATCTTTTTTTTTTTTTTTTGTATTTTGAGTTTTCCTACTTCTTGAAACTTTTAGTTTTATAAATAGGGACAATCTTTAAAGGATGAAAAAAAATGTATTTGGTCAACACATTAAAAATAGCATTTAAATATGATATTATAGTTTTCAAGTGCTGAAAAAAGATGTGTAGGCTAAGTGTATGCGTATGTGTAAGATATGTGGCTGTTATAACCATAGTATACCATAGTTACAGTTAGTGTTACTACATTAAATCCATGGTGAATGTTGCTGATCTGTGGACCTAAAGCCTTCTATAACTTGTTCGTTCATGGCACACGTTTCTCCTGGTTTCCACGTCAGCGCTGTTTGATCTGATATGGTTTATAACAGAATTCTGTGTCGAATCTGAATGTTTCTCACTGGATCTCGCAGCAATGTTATTAATTCTGTCGCGAACTCAATGGATTTCTTCACTGGATCTCAACGATGTAACGGTGTTGTGTGATCGAGAGCCGCCCGCGACTGACGAGAGAAGCTCTGTGCTGTCTATTATTGTTTCGAACTATTAAACGGTCCGTGAAGCAGAAATGAGTAGCACAGTTTTTTTCCGCTTTCATTTTGTTTTTATTTATTAACACGTCACAGCATACTCTATGCTTGAGCCTGAGATTGTGTCTAACTAGCGTATTGTGTTTAAACTGCGAAGTGCCTGCACTGTCTGCAAACTTCGTGTTTCTTCGTGTTTCCAGTCTTCCCGAAAACGGTGGGTTCGGGACTTTATCACCTCACAAACCTCTGACTCTGAATCATCATCCGACTGTGTCTGTGACATTAATATTTGTCTCCGTTTCCTTCCCACAGACGTTTATGCGCGCTCAATTATCTCTAGGACCCTCCCCCTCCACACATTAGCCAGTTACAGTGGCCATTCCCTATTCTTCTCACACTCGTCATCATTGGCCTGCTACCATGCCTGCTACACATTCCGGATTCATTGACGCGCCCCTTCCACGTTTAACGTAAAAAAAATTTACTGGTCGCACATGTGCGACTGGATGTAAAATTCAGCCGCACACTCTCAAATTTTGGTCGCAGTCTGGAGCCCTGAAAGGTCTGTGCCACACGCTGGCTTTTCATAGAGCCTGCTGTGTCCAGAATCCTTGATCAGTGGGAGGAGCTAAAATTGCATTTCAGCCTTACCATGTCAAGTGAACACTGTTATATGGCAGATGTTCTACATTCCATGTACAGTGACCCACAGAACCTCCTGTATCTCACTTTTTAAAAATCTATTATTAGTGAGGTGCAGTCCGCTGTTAAGGCTTTTGAGGGGGAACAGTCAGATCCGCTCAAGCTGCTTGACTGTTTAATGAGGCTAATAAAGTCTGTTTGCAGCAGGGTCATTAACCCAATGGCAAAAATTGATGTCCTAAAAGAATCAATAGATGGCCACATTTCTCCCAAGCCATACCTTGGCTATATATTTGAGTCCAAGGCAGCACAGTTAAACCTCTCTCCAGAGGAGGAGGACTGTGTTCGAAGGAGATGTGTGACCTACACCATCTCCTTAGCAAATGAACTGAGAGCGAGGCTTCCAGAAAATTTGGAGATACTGCAGCACATGTCTTTGTTCAATGTGAGGGAGACAATAAACCACAACAAGAGCCTGACAGACATGGTCAAATTTGCAAATCTTTTAGGATATTGCCCGGACACAATTGATACAATTATTAATAAGTGGAGGTCTATTCAGGAAAGGCTGTTCAGTCAAATGAGTGTTGTTAAAAACAAGCTGAGGAACCGCATGTCCCTGCAGACCCTCAGCTTTATTCTGTACATCAAATATGGTTTGAGGTTGGCTGGAGAAGCATGCTATGAGCACAAACTGCCTGATAAAGTGCTGCAGCTCTTTGGAACTTCAGCTGCTTATTCTTTTAAGTCCTGTCCAGGCTCATCCTCTGCATCCTATATCACCCCACAGGAGGAGAGCACTGAGGGTATGGATCTTGTGGATGAAGATGAATTCAGTCTCAACATTCTAATGATGTGATCTGGAAACAATCCAAGAAAAGTTATTTTTTTAAATGAAAAAAATATTTTCCATTGTCTATGTACATAATTGTGGCACTCGTGTCTGCCAAATTATCACATATAAATGTGTGGTTCGGTTAAATTATCAGATTATAAAATTAGATTAGACTGAATTGTCCGAATTTTTCTGTAAATATGCACATAGTTAGTTTGTAAATATGCACAGTTTTTTTGATGTTGCAAATATGCACACAGTTTGTTTGTACATATGCACATAATTTGTAAATGTGCCCAGATTTTTTTGTAAAAATACACCGTTGATTTGTAAATGTGCACAGGTTTTTTTTTAGTAAATATAAACACAGTTTGCTTGTAAATGTGCCCAGGTTTGCTTTTGTTTTTGTACTTCTGCACATAATTTGTAAATGTGCAGTTTCTTTTTTTTTTTTTTGTAAATATGCACATAGTTTGTTTGTAAATATATGTAATTAATTCAACCCAAGGTTTACCTTCTAGGGGCAGATTATCCTTAACGTCTCTGACTGGAACTGAATATCAATGTTGTGGCTTATAGGCCTACGCTGTGAGAGAATAAGAAACACATTCTGTGGAATCTAATTGTCTCTATGAGTTATCAATGTGCATGTAAATATAACTGATAATATCACAGCAGATATGCTGTCTTTAATTTACATGTACAGTGATTTTGTCCAACAACGTCGAGGTTACAAATCCGGAAATTTGTCAGTGCTGTGGAAGTAACTGCTGGTTAACATGTAACGTTAGCCTAAGTTCCGTTCCGTTGTCTAACAGAAAAGATGCAATTGAGAACAGCTTTACTGGACATTCGGCTATATACTTATATAAAAACAGTATGTGAGCACGGTTTAGGGGAGATAACCATTATTATAAACTGAAGTACCGACAAATTAGGCAGAATGCAAATACGACGTGATGACGTCATTTAATATGCTAATGACGCATGACGTCATCTGGCGACATTTAGCTACTTTTCGAGCAGGCTTTAGCTACTTTTTTTATTGAAAATAGTTGGCAACACTGGATCACACAGCGCTCATTCACATTCTCCATCTTCATTAGTTTACCATCTCTGTCAGTCATATCTAATACTTTGTTAGACATATTATTTGTGACAGAAAAGGCAAACAATCAGGCTAAAATACTTTGTCATTTACCGTCAACATTCAGCAAATGCCAGTTGCCCACTGTGTCATATTCATTTTGTTTTCACTGTGTGATGTATCTTTCTGTTGAAAACTAATTTATTATCTCAGGCTTTTAATTCTACTGAGTATTGAGGCATGTTTTACATTAAATTCTGTATGTACTTTGAATTTACCTCTGTATGTCCAGTTTTATTTATTTTTATCTTTGTACAGCACTTTGGGCAACTGCAGTTGTATTAAATTTTGCTTTATAAATAAACTAAGTAAATTCAGAATCAGAAACAGCTTTATTGCCAAGTATGTTTATACATTCAAGAAATTTTGTATTGGTGACAGAAGCTTCCACAGTACAGACAGAATAACAGCGACAAGACCGATAATAAAAATGGAATAAGGGAATAAAAAATGCAAATATATAAAAGATAAAAAATACACAAACTAGACAATAATATATTAATGTATAGATATGTTATATACAAATGCAAGGAAATGTAAATAAGAGGTATGGTGTGTTATAAATAATGTCAATAAGTATAAATACTGTTCTGTATTGCACGTTTATTGCTCAGTGGGGGCATATAACTGTTCATGAGGTAGATGGCCTGAGGAAAGAAACTTTTCTTGTGCCTGGCTGTTCTGTTGCTCAGTGCAATGTAGTACCGACCAGAAGGCAAAAGTTCAAAAAGGAAGTGACCTGGGTGTGAGGGGTCCAGAATGATCTGCCAGCCCTTTTAGTCACTCTGCATGAGTACAGTGGGAAGGGATGTGTCGATGATTCTTCCAGCAGTCCGGACTATCTGCTGTAGTCTTCTAAGTTCTGATTTGGTAGCTGAGCAGAACCAGATAGTTATAGAAGTGCAGAGGACAGACTCAATGACTGAGTAGAACTGTATCAGCAACTCCTATGGCAGGTTGAACTTCCTCAGCTGGCGAAGGAAGTACAACCTCTGCTGGGCCTTTTTGAAGTCTATGTGGAACTCCCACTTCAGGTGCTGTGAGATGGTGGTGCCCAGGAACCTGAATGATTCCATTGCACCTACAGTGCTGCTCATGATGGTGAGTGGGGGGAGTGCTGGGTGTTTCTCCTAAAGTCCACAATCATTTTCACTGTTTTGAGCTTGTTCAGCTCCAGGTTGTTGTGACTGCACCAGACAGCCAGCTCTTTAACCTCCTGTCTGTAGGCGGCCAGTGCTGATCGTGTGGGTGTTGGATGAGACTTTTCCCAGCTTGTCTGTCTGTCAGGAAGTTGATGATCCATTGACAGATGGAGGTGGGTACAGAGAGCCGAGTTAGTTTAGTCTGGAGGATATCTGGAATGATAAGCCCATTTCAAACGGAGATTCCGGAAAATACACGGATAAAGTGACTCGGGTTCGTTTGATTTGGGTTCATTCACATTGCCAGTGATTTTCCGGAATCAGAGAGTACGTTCAAACACAACCCGAAAAAATCCCGTAAAGACACATGACATCGATGTGACTTGTAATGTCTCAGCAGCATCTTAAGTTTGCTTATGAGCTGCGATTTCTCTCTTGAGAAACCACGCTTGTGCATTTTTTTTCTCTGATTCGATCATAAACTTGCGCATTACGTACAGTAGGCTACCGTTTCACTAGCTGGCGAACGATCCCGGCTTCAGCGTCATCACTACGACATGGCATTATTATGTCTTTTGTTCACACAGCGCGCGTTCCGGGACTGAACACGGCAATGTTACTAGGTCCCCAACCCGGCATCGATGCCGGCATCAATCCCGGGTCGTGTTTGTGTTCATACAGAAGGCACTCTGGCAATTTGCCGGCAATTTGCCGGGTTCAAAGCGCTGTGTGAAAGGGGCTATAGTGTCCACAAACAGGATCCTCACATAAGTCCCTGGTTTGTCCAGATTTTGCATGTGCATTTCCCATGTGGACTGCATCATCAACAGACCTGTTTGCTTGATCAGCAAACTGTACATTTCAAATGTTTTAATTTGTGACAAATAGGCTAATGTGGTCACAACACTGGGAAAACCTACTCATTTATGTATTAGAAACTAGGTGATCACTCTTAACACTCCCATGCAAATATGTAGCCTATATAATAACATTTTCTATAGTTTTTTTTTTTTTAATTTTATTGCAAGGAGAAAATAACATAATAGATATTAAGAATTAATAAATAAATAAAAATTAAATATAGGGTATTAGTAGCCTACTTCACTATAAAGCATAGTGTTACGTGCTTGATGTTGTAAAGCGACGATTGCTTAACATTTAAGTGAGATGTTTTTGTTACAGTATGTGCAATAAACAGAAACAGCCAGCAACAAAGAATAACATACAATGAGTATTATTTCTTAGACAATTTACACAATAGAAATAAAATAAGTATGAACATAGAGAAAGAAAAGGAAATGAGTGTTACCAAATCAAAGAAAGGATCAAAACCAAATGATTCCCATAACTGATAGCCCGCACCCTCTAAATTGTCTACCAAAAAAAATGAAAAAAATTTTTTTGAAGCAAAACCGAAATCTTCAGCGTATTCAACACTTTAAGTAAACTACACAAACCACAACCAAAAATATGGTAGGCAATCACGTGTCCTAACTAATGGAGAAAGTACTACCTGTAGATATGAGAATATTACTATGAGGACACAAATTAACAAAATTAGAAGTCCAGTCAAGTCACCTTCATTTATATAGCGCTTTTAACAATATTGATTGTTTCAAAGCAGCTTTACAGTGGTAATAGGAAATTAAAGTAACGGATTGTTTTGGCTTTACAGCAGCTCTAGAATAAAGTTATTGTCCAGCTAAAGTTAGTTTTTGATTGGTTCACTTTTATTGCAAAAATCATTAATTATTAACTTAGGGGCTGCTTACACGACACCGTTTTAACTGAAAACAGAAAACTTTTAATGTGTTCTGGCCGTTCATTTGCAAGACAACAGTGTTGCTCGAGAATGCAAACTTTGAAATGGGTTCCAAGGCGCAAGTTTTGAACATTTTTGAAAAACGTTATCATCTCTGTGTGAGAAACAAAAATATGAATCTGTGAAAGCGGTAATGGCATGCACATGCATAGTATGTGTTTAGTCTATAGCTATGCACATTTGCATATATATGTGCACAGGCAAATATGCAAATTGACCACCAAATTACTTGTCTGGCCTGCATAATACAGAATTTTTAGTTGCTTACATGCGAATTGGAATCATTTTGATAAAGTTTTTTTTTCTGTACAGAGGTAAAGGGAAGTGAAGGAGGCCTTCATAGGGGAGAGACCAGTTGACACTTTGGGGGTGCGTTGTTGTCATGTCCAGCCGCAGGTCCTTCATCAGATCTGGATTTGGCGGACTACAGTAAACGTCAGGATAAACAGAGAGACTAATATTAGCATAGACAACATTCTTCTTAAGATGTAACGAGTACATCAGGTGTTATAGGAAGTGTTCCCAGTTCTGGCTGACCTAGTTTATGCAGCCTAACATTGAATTATAGAAGTTGATAATGTGTTATGTGTATGCTAGGTTAAAGAGATATGTTTTTAGTCTAGATTTAAACTGACAGAGTGTGTCTGCTTCCTGGACAATGTTAGGAAGACTTAGAAAGTTTAGGTGCTAAATAGGAAAAGTATCTATTGACCGCAGTCGATTTTGATATTCTAGGTATTATTAACTGGCCATAATTTTGAGATCACAATAGATGTGAAGGACTATAATGCATTAAGAGCTCGCTCAAGTACTGAGGAGCTAAACCATTTTGTGCTTTGTTGGTAATCAGCAATATTTTTTTTTTTTTTTTTTAATCTAAGAACTCTGTGTTTTGAACCAGCTGTAGTTTGTTTATTATGCGTACAGGGCAACCACCCATAAGAGCATTACAATAATCTAGCCTTGATGTCATGAACTAATAGACTAACATTTGTCATTGAGAGCATATGTTGTAATTTAGATATATTTTTTAGCCAAGTCACCTTCATTTATATAGCGCTTTTTAACAATATGGATTGTTTCAAAGCAGCTTTACAGTGATAATAGGAAATTACAGTAGCAGATTGTTTTGGCTTTACAGCAGCTCTAGGATAAAGTTATTGTCCAGCTAAGTTAGTTTTAATTGATAGATTCACTTCCATTGCGAAGATCATTAGTTATTAACTAGGGACCGTTAACACGACACCGTTCTAACAGAAAACCCTTAACCCTTATTTGAACTGACAGAGTGTGTCTGCTTCCCGGACAATGTTAGGAAGACTGTTCCAAAGTTTTGGTGCTAAATAGGAAAAGGATCTACCACCAGCAGTCGATCTTGATATTCTAGGTATTATCAACTGGCCGGAATTTTGAGATTGCAATAGACGTGAAGGACTATAATGCATTAAGAGCTCGCTCAAGTACTGGGGAGCTAAACCATTTAGTGCTTTGTAAGTAATCAACAATATTTTAAAATGTATACGATGTTTAATAGGGAGCCAATGCAGTGTTGATAGAACTGGACTAATATGGTCATACTTGAGACTTCCGGGACGTGAACACTTGAGACGTGTTTTGTACCGCTCTGCTGTTCTTGTCAAAATTTCTTTAAAAACCTCTCTTTTGCAACAAAGTGGCGTGTTAATACACTCGTGTGGACAGAATTATGCCTAAAGCAGCAAAAGCTAGCCAAGAAGCAAGTGAAAAATCAAAACAACCCAAGCTGACGGACCATCATCTTCATGGTGAAGCGCAGAAGGCTAATGCTAATACTAACCCGAGTCCTTGCTCTAATGCTAGCTCTGCTCTAATGGCGGCGTCCGGCGGAGAAGATAAACAGAAAGCCCAAAACAGCAAGTTAGACGAAATACTGTCCACTGTCAACTCCATGAAAATGGATTTTTCCTCTAGATTCGACAAAGTGGTGGAGTCCATTGACGGTTTGAAGAAAGAGATAAATGACTGTATCCGGCGAGTATCACAAACGGAAACCCGCATCTCTGATGCAGAAGACGTGATAGAAATCCTACGTGCTAAAGTGAACACACTGGAGTCCAATGAGAAAGTACTGGAAGACAAAGTTATGGACCTCGAGGCAAGATCTAGACGAAACAATCTAAGACTGGTCAATCTGCCGGAGGGAGCTGAAGGACAGGACCCATGTGTGTTTTTAGAGAGGTGGTTACCGGAGATGAAGCAGTTGGCACAGAAGCAGTTGTCATAGAACGAGCGCACCGAATTGGACCTTAGAGGGACAGCAACACACCACCTCGCACTCTCATAATGTACGCTGTGCGGTAAACACCTGTCTTTGTTTAGATTTTTGATATTGAGATAACTCGATATGTCTGAAGTTTTAAAGTGTTCAGTTTTAGTGGTGCATTTTTTATTTTTTATTTTTTATTTTATTTTCACAAGGGCATGGTGATTGGATATGGAGGCGCACTTACTGTGTGTTATAAAAAGAGCATAAAGGGTGTAAACTTGTAGTGAAACAAGAGTGGTTAATTGATTGTTACTAATAGTGAACAGCATCGGTAGTAAGGGTTCTGGTTTGGCTAGAGAAGAGTGGTTAGGCTGCTCCTCAATGTGTGTGGAGTGGTCGTATGCGATAGCGGGAGACATACTGTCGAGGGAGGGATACCCATACGGGGAAGTAACGAGGGGTAGTTTGCGTTCATGGTGTTGGATATATGTTCTCATATCCGGGTTGGTTACGCTTCTCCATGAAAAAATCCTATCTTATGAGGAAAATACTTATTTCCTGATTTTACAGTTTTGATATATCTCAAATGTCACAAACACTGAACCTGAAGTTTGTTATGTGGAACTGCAGGGGCCTACAACGCGTTAAGAAGATTAAACAAGTTATGACTAAATTAAAAGATATGGACTCTAAGATAATATTTCTGCAAGAGACACACCTTCTGGAGGAAGATGAGAGAAGGGTTAGGAGGAGGTTGCGGGGTAGTGTATTTACAGCAGCATTCACATCTAGAGCAAGAGGAGTTATGACTCTGATCCATGATTCCATTCCATTTCATGTAAAAAATGTTATTAACCCCCTGAGGTCGACGGTATCCCCGGCGATACCAGCTCGCTTTTTTTTTATCAGTGTAAAAGAAACTCATAAATACTCTGTTGACTTTGATTTTCCATAGGAGTTTCATACATCAATCTATTCTGTTAAATGTGTATTATTTTTGTGTATACTCACAATAAAAACAGTGTGTTGTTTTTTTCGCCAAATAAAGAAAAATAAACACGAAGCGAGTTCTGCCTTCTCTCTGTCAGTGTAGTCCATTCTGAAACGCGTCCGAAAATGAACTGTAACTCAGCGAATACTTCTCACACAGACACGTGAGATATGTCTTTATGAAGCTTGAAATCTCTTCTTTTAAATGAAGTAATTTATATAAAAAACAAATGTTTTCAACTCATGTAATCCGTTTGAAAGCAAGGAGAGGTACCGTTTTTCCTTCTGCCTCATTATCTCTATAATCAGCTGCGGCCGCCCCGCCCCCGGCGCTATTCACATGGTAAATAGTTTAGGTGATCTAGTATGCATCGCAAACGCCCCCCGATCAATGCCATAAAAACACAGTTTCTTCATCAGACTTACTGATAGTTCATCGCGTTTTGAGTATGGCACGCTTCTCCGGTAAAGACGCCCTTCAGATGATTCTGGACAGCGAGGAAGAATGCATGATACCGGGTTGTTTCCTCAGAGGAAGATTGTAACTCAGACGACGAACGGCAGCATTTTGAAGAGCGAATTCCGCCGAGGACACAATTTCGGAGTAAGTTTTACTTAAAAGTCTTTTGTCTTTTATTTTTCGTGTTCGCATTTATGAGGAAAAAACTATATTACGTGACAGTTCTCCATTATGGACGCGAGCTCTCTGAAAGCAGCACTAAAAGACTTTCAAACTTTCACAGAGACCTCAAAACAGAAAGTACAAATCCTTTCTTTAAAACGAATTTCGTTTTGTATTAATTGTATCTTAATTTTAATAATTTTTTCATTAACAAATTTCCTGGATTTAATACATAAAAGTAAATATAGGCTAGCAATCACAACATAAGGTGCTTGAACTGGAGATCATCATTAACCAGACCGTAGCCTACTCGCCTCACATGTCTAAAAAATGTGAAATATATTTACAGAAAGCTGGTTCTAAACAAAACCATTCAAAACAAAAAACGATGTAGCCTAATAAATGTGCATTTCTCCGGTGCGTTCACTAGCCTACTGCGAAGATCGTGAGTCAATAGCCTATCGTCAACTTCATCTTTGCCAGAAGTTAATAAACAATTAAAATGTCTTATTGCAATATTTTACATATTCATAATCATTACTTCTGGTGGATCTTTGAGGCAGCTTTTTAGGTTTATGGCGTTTTGGAAAAGAGCTCTTCACCTACAAACACCGTTTCACCAAGGCACAGCGGCCCTTCAGCACATCAGGTGTGAACTACTAAATATGCATGATCGTTTACGCCCCATCCGCATATTGGCTTTCCAAACTAGAAGTGTTTCACAAAACTTAAATCAATGTATTGTTTTGTGTGAATGATTAGGCAGGATGATTTTCACATCATTTTGAAGAAAAAACTCTAGGCGAGGATATCCATTAGTCAAAAGTCTTATTGACACATATTTACTATGTGTTTTGTGGCCTTATTTCAGAAACTTTAGTTTTTAGTTTTTTCAATAACCATGCATAAACATTATTCTCTCAAAAATGAAAACATGTACATACACGTGGCTCACATATTATGGTAGCCCTGTTTGTGCTATATAGAGTGAATTTACACCTTTGCCATTAATATGTTTATAAGCAACTGAAAAAAGCACAAATGTCAGGGCATGTCAGAACATCTCAAGGGCCCCAAAAACAGCCCAGACCCCAGAGGGTTAAAGATAAGAAGGGCAGATATTTAATAGTTCAGGGATCTTTATTATTAGAGAACTTAAACTTGGTTAATGTATATGGTCCTAATCTAGATGACTCGGGGTTTTATCAAGATTTATTCCTTTTACTTTCAGCACTACCAGGGCGCTATGTGATTGCAGGGGATTTTAATTGTACCCTTTACCCAGGCATAAATAGATCCACAGGAACAGACCAATCACATAACAACTGTAGGATGACTTTACAAAGCTTTATAAAAGATTTTAGATTGCTGGACATCTTTAGGGAATTGCACCAACAAACCAAAGTCTATTCATGCTATTCAGCAACATTTCAGACATACTCGAGAATAGATTATTTCTTAATATCATCAGAACTACTATCCAAAATTCAAGATTGTTTATACGACAGCATAGTAGTCTCAGATCATGCACCTTGTTGTCTTATATATAGAGATGACAAACTTACATGTGACCCACCTAGATGGCGCTTCCAGCATAAATGGCTGCAGGATGAAGAGTTTAAGTATATTGGACAACAGATTGAAGATTTTTTTCAAATAAATACAAATCAAACGTCAGCGTGCGTGAGATGGGATGCTTTTAAAGCGTTTCTTAGGGGGCATATTATTAGCTACACGGGCAACAAATCTAAGAAAGCTAGAAGGGATAGGTTGGAATTAGAAACTAAAATCAGGACCATTCAGGAAAGGGTTTATCAAACAAATGACACAGATTTGAAAAAAGAATTGCTGTTACTAAGAGCTGAATATGATAAACAATCTAGTTTTAGGGCTGCGTCTAGTCTTTTAAGATTAAAACAGTCATTTTATGAACAAGGAGATAAAGCAGGAAAATTATTAGCCTGGCAAATTAAACAACTTGAATCATCAACACCAATTACATCTATTAGAACACAGGAAAAAACGCTCACAGATCCTAGAGATATTAATAATGCATTTAAAGACTACTATCAGAAGTTATATGATTCCCAAGGAAATCATGATGGTAACGACTTAAACATTTTTTTGAATGCGCTAAATATTCTAGCTATTTCAGATGATTCGAGGGTTAATTTAAATATAGGAATAAATAAAGTGGAAATATCACGGGCAATTGATGGAATGAATTCTGGTAAGCAAGCAGGACCAGATGGTATTCCCATTGATCTTTATAAAAAAAAATTAAAGATAAATTGCTAATACCTCTATTAGATATGTTTACAGAGGCATTCGAAAAAGGCGAACTTCTATCTTCCATGAATAATGCCCTAATTACTTTGCTGCCAAAGCCTGGTAAACCCCCTGATAAATGTGAAAACTTAAGACCTATCAGTTTACTAAATTCTGATCTCAAGATCATTTGTAAACTTTTAGCAATAAGGCTTCAAAAAATCCTGCCGGACATAATAAATAGGGATCAGAATGGGTTTATAATTGGAAGACAAGGTTATCATAATGTAAGAAGGGTTTTGAATGTTATTTGGTCTAAGGAAAATACCCAAGATACTGCGCTCCTATCGTTGGACGCAGAAAAGGCCTTTGATAGGGTCAAATGGCCCTATCTTCTTCATGTTCTGGAAAGGTTTGGATGTGGAACTAACTTTATTAAATGGGTCAAAATACTCTATAATAACCCGACTGCGGAAATCATGTCAAACAAGTTTTCAGTTTTCAGAGCCAATTAAAATTAAAAAGGGTTGTAGGCAGGAATGTCCGCTCTCTCCCTTTCTATTTACGCTAGCAATAGAGCCTTTGGCAACAGCCATTCGCATCCATCCACAAATTTCGGGAATTACAGTGGGACCCACGGAGCACAGAATCTCTTTGTTTGCGGATGATGTCATCTTATTTTTGACAAACCTCAAGACGTCAATCCCGGCGGTGGTGAAAGTGATTCAGGAGTTTGGGAAAATATCAGGTTATAAAGTAAACAATACTAAATCCTCCATTCTCTTATTAAATGTAGCTGAAAGGAACAATCCTATTTGTGAGATTACTCAATTTAAAGTAGTGGAAAATTTTACCTATTTAGTTGTCCAGATTTTTCCAGTATTGAATCAGGTTGTTAAAACTAACTATGAGAATCTAATGAAAACAATAAATGATTCAATTAACAGATGGACAACCATGCCTATATCCGTAATGGGAAGAGTCAATATTCTAAAAATGAATGTACTGCCAAAGTTACTTTACCTTTTTCAAAATGTTCCGCTGACACCTCCTCCTGAATTTTTTATATGGTTGAAAAAAATTACTGTGGGCTTTATATGGAATAATGGGAGGCCTAAGATTCGTCTTTCCTTACTCTATTTACAGTACCATTCGATGGTGGAGGGCTAAAGTGTCCCAACTTTAAATTCTACTATTGGGCCACACAGTTAAGGACTATCATCTTTTACTTTTCAAGCAAAAACAATCCACATTGGGTCGAAATGGAGTCTCATGATTTAAAATTATCTCTCCCATTATTCATGTATTCTGACAGGGCAAAAAAACCTACAGAAACAAACTAGAAATCCAATACTTAAAAATATGATTAAAGTCTGGTATGATGTAAGTAAATCGTTCAAAGAATCAAACATTTTGTCACAATTTAGCCCAATATGGGGCAACCAGCTCTTTATACCAGGAAGGGCAGATGCAACTTTCAAACGATGGGCATCTGTAGGACTTAAAACAATTAATGACCTTTATCCATCAGAGTCTGATATATTTATGTCCATTGAAGAGTTACAATCCAAATTTAAGCTTGATAAAAAACACTACTTTAAATACCTTCAGTTGAGAAGTTTTGTGAAAGCAAATCATAGTAATCTAAGTAAACCTCCCCTTACATCGCTGGAAAAGTTGTTGGTTAAAAATAAATTGAGAAAAGGCATTATTTCTGTTTTTTTTTTTTTTTTATAATCTGTTGATCTCCACTGTAGCAGAGAATTCGAGGGATAAACTTATGTCATGGAATGTGGATCTGTCATTATCGCTTGGAGAGCAGGAGTGGGAAAGTAATATAAATAATCTAAAAAAAAAAAATCCAGAAATCACAATGTATGATTTTTTTTAACTATTTATTTGTATGATACAGCTGCATAAGTATTTGAACACCTGAGAAAATCAATGTTAATATTTGGTACAGTAGCCTTTGTTTGCAATTACAGAGGTCAAACGTTTCCTGTAGTTTTTCACCAGGTTTGCACACACTGCAGGAGGGATTTTGGCCCACTCCTCCACACAGATCTTCTCTAGATCAGTCAGGTTTCTGGGCTGTCGCTGAGAAACACGGAGTTTGATCTCCCTCCAAAGATTCTCTATTGGGTTTAGGTCTGGAGACTGGCTAGGCCACGCCAGAACCTTGATATGCTTCTTACAGAGCCACTCCTTGGTTATCCTGGCTGTGTGCTTCGGGTCATTGTCATGTTGAAAGACCCAGCCTCGACCCATCTTCAATGCTCTAACTGAGGGAAGGAGGTTGTTCCCCAAAATCTCGCAATACATGGCCCCGGTCATCCTCTCCTTAATACAGTCGCCCTGTCCCATGTGCAGAAAAACACCCCCAAAGCATGATGCTACCACCCCCATGCTTCACAGTAGGGATGGTGTTCTTGGGATGGTACTCATCATTCTTCTTCCTCCAAACATGTTTAGTGGAATTATGACCAAAAAGTTCTATTTTGGTCTCATCTGACCACATGACTTTCTCCCATGACTCCTCTGGATCATCCAAATGGTCATTGGCAAACTTAAGACGGGCCTTGACATGTGCTGGTTTAAGCAGGGGAACCTTCCGTGCCATGCATGATTTCAAACCATGACGTCTTAGTGTATTACCAACAGTAACCTTGGAAACGGTGGTCCCAGCTCTTTTCAGGTCATTGACCAGCTCCTCCCGTGTAGTTCTGGGCTGATTTCTCACCTTTCTTAGGATCATTGAGACCCCACGAGGTGAGATCTTGCATGGAGCCCCAGTCCGAGGGAGATTGACAGTCATGTTTAGCTTCTTCCATTTTCTAATGATTGCTCCAACAGTGGACCTTTTTTCACCAAGCTGCTTGGCAATTTCCCCGTAGCCCTTTCCAGCCTTGTGGAGGTGTACAATTTTGTCTCTAGTGTCTTTGGACAGCTCTTTGGTCTTGGCCATGTTAGTTGTGAGGAGACTGCCTTTTCAAGTATCTTTGACAGAAAAGGTAGATTCAAAATCGGCCTGTAATTGACTAATTCTATAGGATCAAGTTGCGTTTTTTTAACCAGCAGTTTAATAATAGCCAGCTTAAATGTTTTTTGGTACGTATCCTAATGACAAAGATAGATTAATGATATTAATTGTGGGCAGTGCCCTGCGGAGATAGAGGGAATGAACCGAGGGCGGGGCTGAGCGGGGGGCATGCACCTGAGACCCACGTTTCAATAGCGTACGCTCTCTGTAGGCATGTTCACATTAGCAGATAATGAGTTGCCATGAGAACAACTGACATCTCTATCTTTTCATACAGATTACATAAACAGATAATATTTTTTTTCATTTGAATTAGATAATTTAATAGCAGAGACTTTTTTATAAGTTTTATAAACATTTTTATATGTTTATAAAGATATATTGCTTATGCCTGTGTGACTAGTATTCGCTGAGCTTTGTTTAAGTTTAGAGACCTGCTCCAGAAAAAAAGTTCACGGAGATGAGAGGCAGAAAGCATACCCTGTTTATTTTCTTTATTTTACAAAAGCACAATGTTTTGTTTAGATTGTAAGTGAACACATAAAAAAGTACAAATTTTACAGTTTATTTTTTCATATTTCTTAAGTCTGTATGACATAAATGAGTATTTTTAGTCTATTGTGCTGCTATGTGAAAAAATCCAGCAAAACGCGCTGGCGAGTTTGTCGACCCCAGAGGGTTAACTTTAGCCTAATAGGAAGGAACATAAATTGTGATTAAAAATATATGCTCACTCACATCAAGACACCGTGGAGTCCATGCAGGAGGAGCAGCGTTTGGCACTGCGTCGCTTTTCAGCGCGAGCTGTTTGGAGAAGCTAAATAACTATATAAATGTTATGATAACTAGATGCTAATATACGCTATCCTGATCGTTTTCAGTACTCGCAATTCCAACTCCTGACTCGCTACAGTGGTTTTGACGGAACAAGATTTTTTTATACCAGGGGCTGAGCCTATGCCAAGGGCATGGTGAGCTCGTACCAAGGGCTTGGTGAGCTGGTGCATGCTTACGTCACGCGGCACCACAGCTTCCAATAGGAAAATTCAACTGCAGTAGCCACCATTCAACCTGAAGAGGCAGCACTCAGATGTTTTTACACCATATATTGTAGAATTAAAACACTTTATACCAAATGTCAAAAAATGTACTCAAATCAATGAACAGCACTAATAAGAAGAGGATCTATGACCTCTGGAAGCATCTCTTTTAATAGCTTAGTCGGTATAGGGCAATGGTCGGCAACAGGCGGCCCGCGGGCCAGCCAGCAATAATATCTGGCCCACGCCCGCAGCCAGATTATTTTGATAGCGGCTGGTTCTGAAATAGATCTGTCATGAGAGCAACAGTTACTCACAATCACTTCGTCTTTAGTGATTTTGCCTTCAAAATAAAAGTACGAGAAAGTTTTTGAAGCAATGTTTTATTTTGAGATGAATTGAGAGCTTTTAATTTGAGAAGTTCTGAAAGACATTCAAAGGAGTCTGTGGATCGCTTCTTTGCAGATAAGACACACCGGCTTTGCATTCACAAAACTAGGTAGGATGAATGCATAGTTGTCTTTCCATTCTTCTTTGTATTTCCCATTTTCGCTGTCAACTTTCCTCTTTAGACTCTTTGATGGTGCCAATTTCCTTCACCAGCTAGCTTAAATGTTAACATCATTCTGCACACGACATACCGTAAAACTTAAAATAATAGCCGAGTCCCAAATAGACGCCTGTCTCTTTTACACGCCTGGTGTGGCTACAGGTTTGGATAAATAAAGGCCGGTCTCAAATAGAGGCCTGGTCTGTTTTTTAGTTTTGGGTTGTATTTAATCTTCTAAAACCCGTCAGATCGTCTGTTTAAGCCAGTTCTATGGAGCAGATTGCGCACGCAAGAGAGCCCTGCGCATCTGGGCGGGAGCTGTTAGTGCAAGCAAGGCAGGCAGAGTTAGCGGAGGCCGGAGAGGGAAGTGGAGGAGGGCGACAATGAACTTGTAGTTGAGGATTGCGGTGATGATGATAGTGATGAATATAGGGTCCTTTTGTATCACATGATTGCAGTTCTTTTACAGGGTAGCCTTCATTCTTTCTTGTTAATGTGTTTCGGGCAACTAGTTCATAGGCTCGATGGATATTACCGGTAACTTGTATTGTTCAGCCCATGGCTGTCACATCATTTCGTTTTTTTATGCTGCCAATAATCTAAAGTCGGTCGCACACCGTACGAGAAGCGCAGCGCCGTGTCGCGTCGCGTCTATGACAACTCGAGGTATCGCACACTGGACGCGCACTTTGTCAGTTTATGGCCAGCAATATTGTTATGTTTAAGGATATTATGGAATTAATATCATGTCTGTACTGTGTTATGATTGTACTGTGCAATTAAATACAATCGTTGCTTAGTCTGCAGTCTGAATTCACTTTACCTCAGAGCGTCCGTTAACTGAATGAACTGAGAATATCACCTGAAAATATACATTATATATGTATATATATACATTAACGACGATTTGAGACAATGTACAGAGAATAATGTGTTCGAATTTTAAAGACGTGGCGCTGCGCTTCTCTTCTGGTGTGTGACCCCCTTTAGACATACGGAAATATAGTAGGCTAATTCTGACATTAACTGATTTGTTAAACACAAACACAGATATGGTAACCTCCTACTGTCATGCTCATCTCAACATTAAATTAAAGTCTCATATAGCCTGTCTCAAATACAAGCCGGTGCAGCTCGGCGATTTGGGAAAATAAAAGCCCGGGCTATTATTTGAAGTTTTACGGTAATAGCTTACCTCCAGCATGCAAAAAAAAATGCCAAGGAATAATTTTGATTGTAAAAGTAGGCTACGTCAAATAATTATTACAATAAGTTAGACTCCATTGTGTAACAAGCAAATTAAAATGATACAAATTTATTATTCACAATATGGGAAGAGGAAATAAAACATTGTTCGTTAAGAGCATGACTCAAACATGCCATTAATGGGCTTATTCAAATCCTCTTTTATTTTTTGAGTTTTTATCCATTCTGCATCTCCCACATATGTGTGTTTTAGCAAGGTAACTGTGTTGCAAGTTGGTGAATGAAGATACTTGCCAGGTTACGTGTCACTACTGCTTTATTAGTTTATCCAGTGTAAAACTTGGACACCGCCACCCATGTGGCTTTTTGTCAATGACTGTCCTTCTATAGGATTTAACACAGAGTAACAGCTCACTACCAGTTAAAAAAGACACTATCAACAGTCTGTAATAGGCAATTCTAGTTGCATTTTTTCAATTCATTTTTTAAATTATACTTTGACAATGTTCTGGTCCGCCATCTAGTGGCGAAATTGTTTTTTTGGCCCGATGCCAAACTTATTTGCCGACCCCTGGTATAGGGTCTAACATTCATGTTGTTGATTTAGATGATTTAACAAGTTTAGACAATTCTTCCTCTCCTATAGCAATGAATGAATAAAAATTTTCCTCCAGGAGACTACAATGTACTCTCTGTACTCTCTGATGTGACACTGTAGTTGTCGGTTGCATAGTTATAATTTTCTCTCTAGTATTATCAATCTTGTAAGTAAGGAAGTTATTCTGCATTTGCTGTTTGGAAGCTTTATTTCTCGTTAATTTAGCCACTGTTTCAAATAAATACCTTGGGTTGTGTTTGTTTTCATCTAGGAGGGATGAAAATAAGCAGATCTAGCAGTTTTTAAAGGGTTATTTCACCCAAAAAGGAAAATTAGCCCATGATTTACTCACCCTCAAGTCATCCTAGGTGTACACGACATTCTTCTTTCAGACTAATACAATCGGAGTTATATTAAGGAATGTCCTGGCTCTTCCAAGCTTTATAATGGAAATGAATGGCTGGAAAAAATGTGCAGCCCATACCATAAATACAACTTTATAATCTAAAATAATTAGCTTCTGCCAGACGACCGTACGCATGCGCCACAAGACTAACCCGTGGCACATGTATGACATAGGATTTTCGCGGTTTAACAACAAACTGAAGCTGTGCAACAAACTGAATCTCCTCTTCTATTATAAAGAAATACTTTTCTTATAAAGCAATAAATATTTTTCTTCAAAATGGCTAATTTGTGACCGGTGTTTTGTTTTGCTCTTTCCTCTGAGCTTCCGCATTCGTCATTATGTTGTGCGTCGGGTCAGGGGTAGTCTTCCACTGTGTTGTCCTCACTGCAGTGTAGCAACTGTAGCTATACAACCAGCTAACTCTGATGCAAAATGACGACAAGTCGTAGTGAGCGATTTCTTGCTGTTTACTGTGGCTTCAACATCATCTTACATGACAGAGTGAAAACTGTAACAAAGAAATAAAGTTCGACTGTTTTAACATAAATCTTGTCTAATGAAATATACCTGTATATACATGTAAATAAATATTGTAACTGTGTAGTCTTTTCTTTTTAAACAGTATTGTAACATTAACTTGTTAACATAAAAATTAATTTTGTACTTACGACATTGCCTCTAGTGCTAACAACAAATGGATTACATGTGCTCACATTCTGTCACCTTCCTTACTTCTGTACAGGAAATAACCTCTAACCCCAAACTCCAGGTCTACATCAAATCAAAATAAAAGTCTCTATCAAATTAAAAGTCCCTAACATTTTGCCTTAATGGCAACACATCCACCGTAAATCGATGCGTACGGCCGTCTGTCGGAAGCGGGTGATTATGTATTTTAAAGTTTTAAATATGGGAATTTCCTTACACAAACGCATCGCTTCACTTCAGAAGGCCTTAATTAACCCCCCGGAGCCATATGGATTACTTTTATAATGGATGGATGCACTTTTGGGCTTCAAGTTTTCTCCAGCCATTCACTCTCATTATAAAGCTTGGAGGAGACCGGACATTTTTTAATATAACTCTGATTGTATTCGTCTGAAAGAAGAATGTCATATACACTTCCATACAAAACCTTCCCCTTTTCCCTTTAGACGAGGCTCGTGTTTATAACAGTAATTTGGGGGGGTAATGCAACTCATTTAAGGTAATGTAATCGTCTGGTTTTAACCAGGTTTCTGTCAAACACAGCACATCTTGGTTATGATCTGTAATCATATAATTTATATGAGTGATTTTGTAGAAAGGGATCTAATATTCAGCAAACTGAGCTTTATCATTTGTTCATCTGTATTATATATGTTTTTTATTTGTTGAACATCAATAAAAATTTTACCATTAATTGAGTTCAAGAGTTTCTTGTATTTACTAATTCGGGGAACAGACCCAGTCTCTATGTGATGATATCTAGGTGAAAGTGCCTCTATGTGATGGGATTTATCTGACCTCAGTGACATGAGAGAGCTAGCAGACGGTCAGTTTAGCGAGTCTGTCTGCTTCCTGAACTGATCCCCAGTTTGTCACGTTTTAGCTCTAAGACTATGTGCCATATTACTAGAGAGGAGCGGCACCATCCCAGGAGGGATGAATACTATCTCTTTTCAACAGGTCAGGTCTGCCCCAAAAACTTTTCCAATTGTCTATGAACCCTATACGATTCTGCGAACACCATGTAGACAGCCAGCCATTGACTGAGGACAGTCTACTAAGTATCTCATTACTCCGGCAAACAGGAAGGGGCCCAGAGCAAATTACAGTTTCTGACATAGTACTTGCGAAGTTGAACATCATTAGTGCCCACGTGAACAATAATCTTAGAGAATTTACAATTAGCATTAGCCAGCACTTTTCAATTTGCCTTGATGTCAGGTGCTCTGGCACCCGGCAAACATGTGACTATGGTGGCTGGTGTCTCTATTTTCACGTTACGTGTAATAGAATCTCCAATAAGTAGGGCACTTTCAACAGGATTTTCAGTGGGTGCGTCACTGAGTGGGAAGAACCTGTTTGATGTTGTAATCGGAACGGAAGAGCAGTGTTTTGTCCCTCGACTATAGCGTCGCATGGTCACCCAGTTGCCCTGCTGCACGGACTCTACAGCTGGTACTGAACAATGTACAGAGTTAGTTGCATCCAAAGCAGTATCTAAAGCCCTTGCATTCTTACTATCCTCGGTTAAAGTTTTCTATGCGTGTCTCTAGTTCTGAAATCTTCTTCGTCAGCCTGACTAATTCCCTGCATTTATGACATGTGAAGCTTTCTTCACTGACAGAGAAGTCAATACTGTACATGTAGCAGGCAGTGCAAGTGACAATAACAGGAGAAGACATGACTCACAATCCAACTCACCACAGTCGTTTGATGGACTCGTAAAAGGCGTGAGTGGAAAAGACGGCAAGCACGGATGGCAGGTTAACAGGCTAGCGAAATGCTAGCGCGTTGTGCTAGTGATAACGATTTAATTAAAAGCTAGCGATGTCAGATCAATGTGATAGGCACTATTAGACAACATCTAATATGAAGATGATCCAACTGAGCAACGTAAAACAAAAGGACTAAGAGTTTTTAACAATTCTTCTGGAGAAAGATTAACATATTTGCCTTTTCTGGCAAAAGACGGGACCTCTCCTGGCCTAATGTGTTCCCTGCAGTTGAAAACACCCTCTAACTTGGGGTGGAGGAGGCTTGAGCACAGAGGTAGCTTGTTGCAATGTTTGTGAGGAAGGGCAGAATAGCTCTCTTTTCCCACCACCACATCACAGGATTTTCAGCCATAGGAATGGGAGGCAGGCTTTTGTAGAGCTTAACCTCTAGGTCAACACATTCGCTGAGGGTGAGGGCCGAGGTATCTTGTTGGATCATCAACCTCAATTTTCTGTTCTCCTCTGAAAATAGCTCCTCCAAGACACTCCTTGTTTTGGACAATGGAGGAATTGTCTCCTCCATTTCCTCACCTTCTCAGATTGTTCTTCTCATATGTTTTTTTTTTTTTTGAACATTTTTAAGTAAATGCACATCTTAATTGACTTGTTTTTTACAAACATAGAAGAACAACAGCAAACTCGGCAGTGTCCTACACAAAAAATAAATAAAAAATTAAGTCATAATAAAATGTCAATCAGTATCCAAAATAACAATTACATTTTTTCAGTTAGATATTCCCATACCATACAATTATAGTGCAATATTCTTTATCTACATTTTACTGCATTTAAAAAAAAAGTAAAAAAATAAAAATGCAAGAAAAATAAGCAAGAAAATCCCCCTTCACTCACATTTTATTGTGTCCAGCCAAAATAATGAATAACCGGATCCCAAAGATCCTTAAACTGATCAACTTTCAAGTGAAGTTGGGCCGTGATTTTCTCCATACAGTATATCTCCTTCAAACCCCTTCTGCCATTGTTCAAGTGTAGGGGGTTGGACCTTGAGCCAGGACTTAGTAATCATTTTTCTTGCCACTAAGAGTAATATCTGAATCAATTTAGTGTACTGTTTGTTAAGACCCTCTCTTGGGGCTACTCCTATTACACAGTGAACAAATTCTAATGACAGGTTACATTTTAACATGACTTGAATTTCCCGCGTAACTCCCCGCCAAAAGGGTTTCAGGATGGGCAATCCCAAAAAATGTGAGTATGATCTCCAATTTGGTTACAATTTCTCCAACACAAATTTGATTTACTTTTGTCAAAACTGAATATAATTGAGGGAGTCCTAAAGAATCTCATCACGACTTTCCAACCGAATTCTTTCCACACGGGACTATTTGTGGTTTTGTGACTAATTTCACATGCCTTAATCCATTTTTCATCTTCAATAATAATATTTGCTTCTAATTCCTATTTGCCTTTTATGTCAAAAGAATTATCTAACAATTGTGACTGTAGGAAATTATACAAATTTGAAACCGTTTTTTTCTTATTTTTTTCAGTGATATTTTTGATCAAATAGGATTCCATTGAGGTAGGCAATCTTTTCAAGGATTCCCATTCCCCACTCGACCTTATATAGTCCCGTATCTGCAAATATCGGAAGAAATCTTTGGAGGATAGTCCATGTTTGTCCTCTAATTGTTTGAAGGATTTTAGGATTTCCCCATCAAATATCTGGTGTACAGTTATCAGTCCCTTCCCTGCCCAATTCAAAAAACCAGGATCCATTTTACTTGGAGGAAAGTCACTCAATTTGGCTATTTGGAGTGCACTTGAAGTTGTTAAAGGAATACCCAGTCTCTTCCTCAACATTGACCAAATACGATGAGTACAGGCGATCCATTAATTTTGTATTTTAACCCTCTGGGGTCTGAGGGGTTTTTGGGCTCCTTGAGATGTTCTGACATGCCCTGACATTTGTGCTTTTTTCAGTTGCTTATAAACATATTAATGGCAAAGGTGTAAATTCACTCTATTTAGCACAAACAGGGCTACCATAATATGTGAACAACTTGCATGTACATGTTTGTATTTTTGATAGAATAATGTTTATGCATGTTTTTTTTTAAACAAAAAACTAAAGTTTCTGAAATAAGGCCATAAAACACATTCTAAATATATGTAAATAAGACTTTTGACTAATGGATGTCATTGCCTAGAATTTTTTCTTCAAAATTATGTGAAAATCATCCTGCCTAATCATTCACATAACACAATACATTGATTTAAATCTTGTAAAACACTTTTTGTTTGGAAAGGCCATATGCGGGTGGGCGTGATTCACACCTTAGGAGTCAATGGGGCCCGCATAATGAGGCTGCATATGTAATGAGCCTTTCATTCAGGTGTGTGACTGAGCCACAAGAATGCAAGGACAATATATAACTGGTTTGTTGTTTTTTCCACAAATTTTGCTTGCAAATTGTACAATATCCAAGGTAAACATTTCTAGTAATTGTGCAGTTAATTGTTCTCATACTGTATTTTCAGATTTGGAATATATTCTCTTCCCAAATGTGTCACTAATAAAGCATAATAAAATTATTTAAAGAGAAGGCTTATAATGACCTTTTAAGATTTTGTTTACATCTATCCTTATATATATATATATATATATATAATATTATATATATATAATTAAAATTATATATATATAATTTTTTTTTAAGGTTATACAATTACAACAACATTTAAAATTGTAACAATATTTCCAGAGTAATCTATCTTTGTATTCGCGATTCATATTAAAACAGTATTTTTGCCAGCTGTAGTAGCTCCACAACAGCACGCATCTTTGCGTTCATTCATTCCGATTAGAACAAAGCAAACAGAACTGACCTAATTCCTCAGCGGGATCCGTTTGCTCCTCGAAATGATACTTCCAGAACTTCTGAGGTAAATTTTTGCAGGATTATTATCAAGATAGTATTATTCCTCACAGCATCGTAAAGTACATAAGTCTGAAAGTGAACTCGCGGTGTGTGTTATCCAGCTGATGTGGGCGTTTCACAGGTTTGTTTGGATCGCCTTACATTTGCGTTTGAATAGTGCGCGCTCTCCGTGGGCGGAGCACATTAAAACTTAATTAGCTGAGATGAGAACGACTGACATCTCTCTCTTTGCATACATATTACATAAACTGTGAATATTTGTTTTTTATAAAAATTACTTCATTTAAAAGAAGAGAATTCAAGCTTCATGCCTGTATGTCTGTATGTCTGTTTGACTGAGTATTCGCTGAGTTATGGTTCATTTTCGGACGCGTTTCAGAATGGACTACACTGACAGAGAGGAGGCAGAACTCGCTTCGTGTTTATTTTACTTTATTTGGCAAAAAGCACAACACTTTGTTTTTATTGTGAGTATACACAAAAATAATACACATTTAACAGAATCGATTGATGTATGAAACTCCAATGGAAAATCAAAGTCAACCGAGTATTTATGAGTTTCTTTTACACTGCTAAAAAAAAGCGAGCTGGTATCGCCGGCGATACCACCGACCTCAGGGGGTTAAGTTCTCTCCATTTCTTTTGTTCCAAAAATAATGCTGTCTCCAAGGGAACCGATGGGCTCGAGATTCTCCAACCATAACCAATTTGTATCCACATCCTGAATCACCCATTCCACTATTGCTCGTAACTGTGCTGCCCAATAATACAGCTTGAAATTGGGTAGACTCAAGCCACCAGCTCCCTTAGAGCTGCACAGCAGTCTCTTCCGGATCCGGAAAGATACAAAAGACGAGGAAGAATGTTCATTTTTACAACTTCTATTCTGCCTATTAAAGACGGGGAGAATATCCCAACGCCCCACATCTGCTTTGATTTTGGACATTAGTTTACCATTGGTCTCATTATATAATTGGGAAGCATGAGGCGTAACAACCACACCCAAATATCTGAAGCCCTGAGTGGGCCAATTAAATGAAGCTATTTTGTCCAATTCATTTGGTTTGTCCCCTACCAACCACAAAGCTTGTGACTTGGTCTCATTGACCTTATAGCCCGAAACTAGTCCAAATTCTCTCAGGCACTCTAACAATGCAGGAACAGAAGTCAATGGGTTAGAAATATATAGAATAACGTCATCGGCATACAATGACAGTTTGAACTCTGTGCCTCCGACTCTATGATCTTCCCTAATCAACTATGCCAATGGTTCTATACTATTTGCGAACAACAGGGGGCTGAGGGGACAACCCTGTCTTGTTCCTCTTTTAAGCACAAATTCGTCAGAGATATAGCCATTTACCCTAACTTTGGAGGAAGGATTCAAATACATCACCCCAATCCACTTGATAAATTTAGAATGAAATCCCAATTTCTTTAAAGTATACTCTAAAAACAACCAGTTCACCCTGGCTGAGAAGCATTGATGGGTCTGTTTTTTTCTTAGCTACTGTCATTATGTTTAATGTTCTCCTAATGTTATTAATTCCCAAGCGACATGGTATGAAACCAGTTTGGTCAATACCAATTACATGTTTTATACACTCCTCTAATCTTTTGGCCAATATAGATGTTAAGATTTTCATGTCGCAACATAACAGACTTATTGGTCTATATGAGGAAAAACTTGTTGGGTCTTTGCCTTCTTTATGAATTACGGATATTGTTGCTTGAGACCAGGATTTAGGGGGATCATTTTGAGTGAGAGCATAGTTAAAGGTTCTTTGTAATAGAGGGATAATTTCATCTTTGAAACATTTATAAAACTCACCTGGATAGCCGTCCACCCCTGGGGACTTATTATTTTTTAAATTCTTAATGGCACCTTCAATTTCTTTTATTGAGATTGGTTTTACTAATGCTTCAGATTGGGTGTCAGTTAATGAAGGTAGATTAATATTTTCCAAAAATCTTTCAATCTTAATTGCCTTGTCAGTGGCTTCCGGTGAGTCATACAATGCCTCATAGTAAGTGGAGAATGCATTGGCAATATCTTTAGGATGAGATATGACTTTTTTGGAATTTGGATGTAGAATTTTTGCTACTGTACGACTGGCCTGTGCTTTGCATAATTAAAAAGCTAGTAATCGACTAGCTCGATTTCCCGATTCATAATATCGTTGATTGGCAAATCTTAGGGCCCCCTCCGCTTTATATGTTAACAGGTCATTAAGCTCTTGTCTGCACTTCTTTAAAGCTTGAAGAGTATTCTCTTGACTAGTCTCCTTATGCCCCTTTTCTAAGTCTAAAATATTTTTTTCCAATTTTTGTTGTTCCTTAATCCTTTCTTTCTTAATTTTTGATGATAATGCAATAAATTTTCCTCTTATAACCACTTTTGCTGCCTCCCATAACGTAGAGGCCGAGACCTCTCCATTATCATTATGATCTAAATAATCTTTCCATTCTTGCTTAATCTTTTTTACAACACTCAAATTATTAAGGAGGGAAACATTCAACCGCCACTGTTTTAAACTGCTACTTCTATCCAGAACCAACGAAAGGATTAACGGATCATGATCAGAGATTGTTATTGATTCAATATGGCAGCTGGTCACTTTGTAAACATCTCCTTTTAACATACATAACATATCTATTCTGGAGTAGCTACCATGTACTTTAGAGAAAAATGTGTAATCTCGTTCTTTAGGATGTTTTTGGCACCATACATCTACTAAACCCATCTCTTCCATCATACTCCGCAGTACCCCTGTTTTTCTTGGTATTGGACCAGACTCAGAAGGTTGTTTATCTAATTGCTGGTTCAACACGCAGTTGAAATCCCCCCCCCCCCCCCCCCCCCCCCCCCCAATATGAGCAACCCCTCAACTAGTGAAGTTAGGACAACTGAAATATCTTTGAAAAAAGCAATGTCGTCTTCATTTGGGTCATACAAATTTAAAATGGATATTTTTATCTCTCCTATTGTTCCAACAATCAAAATGTACCGACCTGCTTTGTCCGCATGCGTTTTCTCAACAGTGAGGCCCAGAGCTTTATGCACTAATATGGCACCCCCTCGTTTTCTTCCCTCTTTATACGCTGAACTAAAAACCTGTCCTACCCATTCCCTCCGTAGCTTTTGGTGCTCTTTATCATCAAGCTGGGTTTCTTGAAGTAAAGCAATTGAACAATTTAGTTTTTTTAATTGGGACAAAACTTTTTTCCTTTTGATGGGATGATTAATACCATTTATGTTATAACTAACCACCTTGAGATTATTCATACCATGTGTTTAGAAACAGAAGAAAAAAAAAATCACCATACATGTTGCTGCCGAGTGCCAAAACAAAGAAAACGGAGATAATAACAGTGCAAATAGCTATGATGAACAAGTCTTTATAAACTTCCAGAAAACCAGTGGTTAGCCCTTGAAATAAGAACAACTGAAGACACCCTGCTGAGTTCACTATGATACAGATCATGCAGAAAAGCCTGTTGTTCAAAACTTTTAAAATGTCTTTTTAGGATCATGCACGGTTTTACCTTAGGGATTTTTGTATTTCTTACACAAGCGACTGCACAATGGTCACTGACGTCATTACAAAATACGGCAGTTGAGGTATATTTATGAACTGAGTTTGTTACGATTAGATCTAGGAGAGTAGATTTTATTTCTGCTTTGGGATTTATTCTTGTCAGTTCATTAATAAGTTGCACTAAATTTAAGTCATTACATAAGTCTTTAAAACAATCAGAGTTCCCAGACAGCCAGTCCCAATTCATATCACCCATAAGAATAAATTCAGAGTCATTAATTTCATGTAATATTTCGGATATAGATTGGAAAGCATCCTTTGAAGCAGATGGAGGTCTATAGCACCCAACTACTGTAATATCAGCGTCTTTTGAAATATTCACTTTCACGGTCAGAATTTCAAACTGTTTAGCTTTAGTTAGTGACAGGGTTACCGAGCTTATAGACTTGGATTTCACATATATGGCAACCCCACCTCCTTTGCCAACCCGATCAGTTCTATAAACTTTAAAACCTTCAATAGAAATAAGTTCATCATATACAGATTTTTTAAGCCAGGTTTCAGAGATAATAATGATATCAGCATTGGTTGTATTAGCCCAGATCTTAATCATATCCATTTTAGGGACTAGGCTTCTAACGTTTAAATGTATAAAACCAAGCCCATGTCTGCTTTTGAAATCTGAAGGAGTGGCTAAGGATTGCAAAGTATTAAAAAGACCAAGAACAGGACCAGGATTTGGCTGAACATTACCAGAAAACATCAATAAAAGCATAATCAAACAACGTAGTTTTTGTTTGGCTAGGTAATATTTATCATTACCACTGTCCTCTATGAACTGAGAAAAAGAGTAATCTGAGACAGAAAAATGATCATTTAACAACAGTAAGTTCTGGAGATACAGGGTGTTATTAATTTGTGAACAATTTTTTTGGTTACACAGGTTGATCTGGTGGTACATCTCATAATGACTTGTAGATGAAATTGAGAAATGACCATAATTTAACTATCAGTATACTACTTCTCATTTTGGGCATATTAAATTCATCTAGTATAGGGCTGGACTGTAAAAGTATGAAGAGTATAAACAAATGCATGATGTCAAGTTACCAGGTTTAGTTGAAGACAGCCTTAACAGGGGTGAACAGTAGCTTGGAGTCAAAAAGTCAGGGCTATAGGATGGAGGCTAGCAGGGAGGCTTCCAGGTGATAGCTAGCAAGCAAGGCTAATAGTAGCAGGCTAGGAGTAGGGCTATCAGTAACAAAACTAGCAGCAGGGCATCCAGGTGGTGGCTAGCTAGTGGGGCTAACAGCAGAGCATCCAGGTAGTGGCTAGCAAGTGGGGCCAGCAACAAGGCATCCGGAAGGTGGCTAGCAAATGGAGCTAGCAGCAGGATCCAGGTGGTAGCTAGCAAGGACAGCTAGCAGCAGGGCATCCAGGTGGTAGCTACCAGCAACAGGCTAGCAACAGAGCATCCAGGTGATGGCTAGCAGGCAAAGCTACCAGCAGCAGGCCATGAAGCAAGGCTACCAACAGCAGGCTAGCAGCAGAGCTACCAGTAGCAGGGTAGCAGCAGGGCATCCAAGAGGCGGCTAGCAAGCAGGACTACTGACAGCAGGCTAGCAGCAGTAATTCCAGCAGCAGGCAAGCAATAGATCATGCAGGTGGTGACTAGCTGTAGGGCTAGCTGCAGCAGGCTAACTAGCAGGGCTACCTGTAGCAGGCTGCTAGCAGAGGCGTCCAGGTGGTGGCTAGCAAGCAGGGCTATCAGGTGGTCAATGTCCAGGTTTTAAGTTCAAAATTCAGCCTTATCCGCTATTAAAATAATCCCAGTATGGGAGAGAATGTCCTGTTTCTCGAGAGTATACTCATTTGAGTTTAAAAAACATAAAACATCACAGAAAAAAAAACTAAAATCTTGAGATCTCAAACACTGAGATCCACACATAGGTGTGGCTCGGCTGCCATCTTAGATATTTAGGGTATAAAGGCACCGAGGTAAATAATTAGTTTAATAATAGATTAATAAAAATATAAAAAAGACCTTGAGATAAAAAATGTCCTTGGGCAAAAGTTAACTTCACTCTAATTTTAAAGTGACCTATGACATTCAATGACATGAATCCATCTAAATTTAAATGATCTCATGGTTGTGGCTGCTATGGTTCACAGTCATAGTGGCACCAGCTGCTTCAGTAAATGTGGTGCATTCAGACGACTTCGATGTGGTTCTTTTACATTTATCGTGTTTTAAATTCATATTGCCCATCGTGCACTGTTACCCTAAAGGCACCGGAGTGGCGGTGCCACCGGCTTGGGCCCGTCATTGCTGCTCGCAGCTATATTTTTTTCATATATATAATTGTAATTATAATTAGTGGGTGCTTGCCAAAGGCAAGGCACTCACTATTGTTATTGCTCATACTTATTATCCTTATTAGTGGGTGCTTGCCAAAGGCAAGGCACTCACTATTGTTCTTCTCCATACTTATTACAAAGGCAAGGCAGCACTATTGTTATTGCTCATACTTATTAGTGGTGCTTGCCAAAGGCAAGGCATCACTATTGTTATTGTTCATACTTATTAGTGATGCTTGCCAAAGGCAGAATACCCTATCAACCGCCTAGCAACACAATAGCAACCACCCAGAACACCCTAGCAACTGCCTAGCAACTCACTAGCAACCACCCAGAATACCTTGGAAACTGCCCAGAACACCATAGCAACTGCCTGGTAAAACCCTATCAACCGTGCCGGAGAGGTGTGCTATGGCTTTTCTAAGCGATCGGGTGTACGATGTTCGCACAGCGGACAAAAAAGCGTCCAAAAAAGTCCCATTGACACACACAGACTCCAAAGGGCCTGACACCCCTGCGTCTCTCCCCCTCTCTCTCTCTCTCTCTCTCTCTCTCTCTCTCTCTCTCTCTCTCTCTCTCTCTCCCTCAGAGGATTTATATTATCAAGCAGCCAATAAGTAATGGCCTAAAATCTTCATAGCCACACCCTAGCAACCAGTTACAGCACCCTAGCAACCACTAAGAGCTCCCTAGCAACCACCCTAAACCAATAAAAAAAAAAATTATAAAAATATCGCTCCATGCTTGTGCCTATTCGGCCATAGGCACGAGGCCGCAGGCTGAGTGCCGTACTGAAGGCACTCATTATTAAAGATTTTAAGAACTCAATAAAAACTCCATAGTAACCATCTTTGACAAATACCAACCACCTAGTAACACCATAGCAACTACCAAAAATACCTTAGCAACCACCCTGAACACCCTAGCAATGTCTAGAAACGCTCTAGTAACCACCAAAAATACCCTAGTAACCACCCAGAACACCCTAGCAACTGCCTAGCAACCACGCAGAACACCTAGCAACTGCCTAGCAATCACCCAGAACACCCTAGCAACGCTCTAGCATCCACCCAGAATACCATAGCAACTGCCTAGCAACTCCATAGCAACCACCCAGAACACCCTAGCAACCACCTAGAATACCCTAGCAACCGCCTTGCAACCACCCAGAACACCCTAGCAACCACCTAGCAACGCCCTAGCAACCACCAAGAATACCCTAACAACTGCCTAGCAACACCATAACAACCACCCAGAATACCCTAGCAACTGCCTAGCAATCACCCACAACTCCCTAGCAACCACTCACAACTCCCTAGCAACCACTCAGAATACCCTAGCAACCGCCTAGCAACACAATAGCAACCACCCAGAACACCCTAGCAACTGCCTAGCAACTCCCTAGCAACCACCCAGAATACCTTGGAAACCGCCCAGAACACCATAGCAACCGCCTAGTAAAACTCTAGCAACCATGGCGAATTTTGCCACTGCAAGCACCACTCACATTTTCTTCAGGAAATGTACATTCTAGTTATTATTATTATTCTGAGACTAAAATTTCTATATGTGTCTCCTCCTAGAGCTTTAACTCTACATACTCCAACTTAACTTAATCAGACTTATTTTAGTTTTCCTAAAAATGACGATCAAAACTCGGAAAAACTCCTATTGACTTAACATTGTGGAATGTTTTCATTTTCAAACTCACCAACTGACAAAAATTCAAATCTAAACTCATTGAAGACTAAATCAAACTGCCATTCTATATACTATATGAGCCATTGAGACTCATTTAAACTAACAAACTCTAAACTCATACACTTATAAACTAATTAACTTATAAACTCATGAATTCATAGACTTATGAACTCTTAAACTCATAAATTAATAAACTGTGAACTCTTAAACTCATAAACTTCAAACTACTTTAAACTACTTTAAACTTCAAACCACTTTAAACTTAAGTTTAAAGCTTCCAGCTCCCAAGCAACTCCATAGCAACCAAACTTGAGTACCCTAGCAATCGTTTTGCAAGACCTATATCTCTGTATCAGAACATTGTATAGAGATGAGGTTTGGCTCTTTTGACTCATGCTAGCAAACAGCACTTCCAACATGCTACCCATGCTAGCAGTGAATAGCTACATGCTAATAGCGATTAGTTAACCCTCTGGGGTCTGGGCTGTTTTTGGGGCCCTTGAGATGTTCTGACATGCCCTGACATTTGTGCTTTTTTCAGTTGCTTATAAACATATTAATGGCAAAGGTGTAAATTCACTCTATATAGCACAAACAGGGCCACCATAATATGTGAGCCACGTGTATGTACATGTTTTCATTTTTGAGAGAATAATGTTTATGCATGGTTATTGAAAAAACTAAAAACTAAAGTTTCTGAAATAAGGCCACAAAACACATAGTAAATATGTGTCAATAAGACTTTTGACTAATGGATGTCCTCGCCTAGAGTTTTTTCTTCAAAATGATGTGAAAATCATCCTGCCTAATCATTCACATAAAACGATACATTGATTTAAGTTTTGTGAAACACTTCTAGTTTGGAAAGCCAATATGCGGATGGGGCGTAAACGATCATGCATATTTAGTAGTTCACACCTGATGTGCTGAAGGGCCGCTGTGCCTTGGTGAAACGGTGTTTGTACGTGAAGAGCTCTTTTCCAAAACGCCATAAACCTAAAAAGCTGCCTCAAAGATCCACCAAAAGTAATGATTATGAATATGTAAAATATTGCAATAAGACATTTTAATTGTTTATTAACTTCTGGCAAAGATGAAGTTGACGATAGGCTATTGACTCGCGATCTTCGCAGTAGGCTAGTGAACGCACCGGAGAAATGCACATTTATTAGGCTACATCGTTTTTTGTTTTGGATGGTTTTGTTTAGAACCAGCTTTCTGTAAATATATTTCACATTTTTTAGACATGTGAGGCGAGTAGGCTACGGTCTGGTTAATGATGATCTCCAGTTCAAGCACCTTATGTTGTGATTGCTAGCCTATATTTACTTTAACCCTCTGGGGACCACAAACACGCTGCGTTTTGCTCGTTTTTTTTTTTTAGCAATGAAAATAAACACTAAATGCTCTGTTAATTTTGATCTTTCATTTTCGTGTAATACATCAATCGATCCTGTTCAGTTTCTATTTTTTTTATGTATACTCACAATAAAAATAAAGTGTTTTGCTTTTTGACAAATAAAGAAAAAATAACATGATGCGATTTCTGCCTTCTCTCTCTCAGTGAACTCCCATTTGAAACGCCCTCGAAAATGATCTATAACTCCGCGAAAATTCAGTCAAACAGGCAAACAGACCCACGGGCATAAAGCTTGAGATAGCATCTGTTAAATGAAGTCATTTATATAAAAAACAAATATTCTCAGCTTCTGTAATCTGTATAAAAAGAGAGCGACTCCAGTCGAGCTCATTACGAGCTCATTCACAGTAATGTGACCACTCCCCAGAGAGCGCGTGCTATTCAAACGCAAATTCTGAGAAGAAGATCTGTGAAACGCCCATCTGCTGTAAACACAGCGCGTCGCGATCGAGTGAGGCATAATATAGCCTACCTTATGGAGAAAAGATTCCTCAGAACAGTGCTGATATGAGGAGCAATATCTCCTGATATGAGGAGCAGATTCAGCTGAGGAGTGAGGTAGGCTGTTTTCTTTTCTCACGTGTGGAATAACGTTATGGAATAACGTTAGTGTAGGCCTATGCAAACCGCAAAAAGATGAATCGCATTTCTATAATATGACTCGCCTTTCTGTGAGATGAATGAAGGGTACATATTTGTAAAGACTGTTTAGCCTAAATATAAATCGCGCGTCTGTGTGTGAAAGAATAAACTGCTTTGCTATAGCCTACTGAGATGAGTAAAAATCGACTGGAATATTGAAATAAAATGTATTTGTATAAGCAACGTATTAAATCCAGGAAATTTGTTAATGAAAAAATTATTAAAATTAAGATACAATTGATACAAAATGAAATTCGTTTTAAAGAAAAGATTTGTACTTTCTGTTTTGAGGTCTCTGTGAAAGTTTGAAAGTCTTTTAGTGCTGCTTTCAGAGCGCTCGCGTCCATAATGGAAAACTGTCACGTAATATTGTTTTTTCCTCATAAATGCGAACACGAAAAATAAAAGACAAAAGACTTTTAAGTAAAACTTACTCCGAAATTGTGTCCTCGGCGGAATTCGCTCTTCAAAATGCTGCCGTTCGTCGTCTGAGTTACAATCTTCCTCTGAGGAAACAACCCGGTATCATGCATTCTTCCTCGCTGTCCAGAATCATCTGAAGGGCTGATCTTTACCGGAGAAGCGTGACATACTCAAAACGCGATGAACTATTAGTAAGTCTGATGAAGAAACTGTGTTTTTATGGCATTGATCGGGGGGCGTATGCGATGCATACTAGATCACCTAAACTATTTACCATGTGAATCGCGCCGGGGGCGGGGCGGCCGCAGCTGATTATAGAGATAATGAGGCAGAAGGAAAAACGGTACCTCTCCTTGCTTTCAAACGGATTACATGAGTTGAAAACATTTGTTTTTTATATAAATTACTTCATTTAAAAGAAGAGATTTCAAGCTTCATAAAGACATATCTCACGTGTCTGTGTAGGAAGTATTCGCTGAGTTACAGTTCATTTTCGGACGCGTTTCAGAATGGACTACACTGACAGAGAGAAGGCAGAACTCGCTTTGTGTTTATTTTTCTTTATTTGGCGAAAAGCACCACACTTTGTTTTTATTGTGAGTATACACAAAAATAATACACATTTAACAGAATCGATTGATGTACGAAACTCCTATGAAAAATCAAAGTCAACAGAGTATTTATGAGTTTCTTTTACACTGATAAAAAAAAAGCGAGCTGGTATCGGTATCGCCGACTCCAGGGGGTTAAGTGTTAAATCATGCCAAGATCATGCTAAAAACTCTATAAAAACTCCATAGTAACCATCTGTGACAACTACCAACCACCTAGTAACAACATATTAACCGACCTGAACAGCCTAGCAACCCCTTATAAACGCCCTAGCAACCACCCAAAGTACCCTAGCAACTGCCTAGCAACAACATAGTAACCACCCAGAACACCCTAGCATCCGCCTAGCAACACCCTAGCAACCACTCAGAATACCCTAGCAACACCATAGCAACCACTAAGAGCCCCCTAGCAACCACCCTAAACCAATAAAAAAAATTTTTTTAAAGCAATATCACACTTGTAGCCTTGCGATATCACTACGAATAGCAGTTATTGCTCATACTTATTATTCTTATTAGTGGGTGCTTGCCAAAGGCGAAGCAACACTATTGTTATCCTCCATACTTATTAGTGGTGCTTGCCAAAGGCGAAGCAACACTATTGTTATTGCTCATACTTATTAGTGGTGCTTGCCAAAGGCAAGGCATCACTATTGTTATTGCTCATACTTATTCTTCTTCTTATTAGTGGTGCTTGTCAAAGCAAAACTATTGTTATTGCTCATACTTATTATTATTCTTTTTCTTATTATTCCGGACAAAAGTTTGGCACGTAACTCGCCCCACACCGTTTGTCACAGACCCCAGTGAGGTGTCAAATCAACCAGCTCATTGAGGAGAGGTGTGCTATGACTTTTCTAAGCGATCGGGTGTACGATGTTCGCACAGCAGATGAAAAAGCGGCCAAAAAAGTCCCATTGACTTTACATTATAGATGTTGCTAGGGTGTTCAGGGTGGTTGCTAAGGTATTTTAGGTAGTTGCTATGGTGTTACTAGGTGGGTGGTAGTTGTCAAAGATGGTCACTATGGAGTTTTTCTTAAAATCTTTAATAACGAGTGCCTTCAGTAAGTATATAAAATATATATATATTTTTTTTAATTTTTAAAGCAATATCACACTCGTAGCCTTGCGATAAATCGATCCATGCTTGTGCCTATTCGGCCATAGGCACGAGGCCACAGGCCGAGTGCCGTACTGAAGGCACTCGTTATTAAAGATTTTAAGAACTCTATAAAAACTCCATAGTAACCATTTTTGACAACTACCAACCACCTAGTAACACCATAGCAACTACCAAAAATAACTTAGCAACCACCCTGAACACCCTAGCAACGTCTAGAAATGCTCTAGTAACCACCAAAAATACCCTAGCAACCACCCAGAACACCTAGCAACCACCCAGAACACCCTAGCACTGCCTAGCAACACCCTAGCATCCACCTAGAATACCATAGCAACTGCCTTGCAACACCATAGCAACCACTCAGAACACCCTAGCAACCACCTAGCAATGCCCTAGCAACCACCCAGAACACCCTAGCAACCACCTAGCAATGCCCTAGCAACCACCCAGAATACCCTAGCAACCACTTTGCAACACCATAGCAACCACCCAGAACACCCTAGCAACCACCAAGAACACCCTAGCAACTGCCTAGCAACCATCCAAAATATCTAGCAACAGCATAGCAACCACCCAGAACACCCTAGCAACCGCCTAGCAACACCATAGCAACCAGACAAAATACCCTAGCAACCACCCGGAACACCCTAGCAACTGCCTAGCAACTATCCAGAACACCCTGGCAACCACCAATAATACCCTAGCAACCGCCTAGCAACAGCAACCACCTAGCAACACCATAGCAACCACCCAGAACACCCTAGCAACCACCTAGCAACCACCCAGCAATGCCCTAGCAACCATCCAAAATACTTAGCAACCACCTAGCAACAGCATAGCAACCACCCAGAACACCCTAGCAACCGCCTAGCAACACCATAGCAACCAGTCAAAATACCCTAGCAACCACCTAGCAACACCATAGCAACCACCCGGAAACACCCTAGCAATTGCCTAGCAACCATCCAGAACACCCTAGCAACCACCCAGAACACCCTAGTGACTGTCTACAAACGCCCTAGCAACCACCCAGAACACCCTAGCAACCGTTTAGAGCCACATATAAACCAAATTGCAACAGACACTCACCTAAAGGATTATTAGGAACACCATACTAATACTGTGTTTGACCCCCTTTCGCCTTCAGAACTGCCTTAATTCTACGTGGCATTGATTCAACAAGGTGCTGAAAGCATTCTTTAGAAATGTTGGCCCATATTGATAGGATAGCATCTTGCAGTTGATGGAAATTTGTGGGATGCACATCCAGGGCACGAAGCTCCCGTTCCACCACATCCCAAAGATGCTCTATTGGGTTGAGATCTGGTGACTGTGGGGGCCATTTTAGTACAGTGAACTCATTGTCATGTTCAAGAAACCAATTTGAAATGATTCGAGATTTGTGACATGGTGCATTATCCTGCTGGAAGTAGCCATCAGAGGATGGGTACATGGTGGTCATAAAGGGATGGACATGGTCAGAAACAATGCTCAGGTAGGCCGTGGCATTTAAACGATGCCCAATTGGCACTAAGAGACCTTAAGTGTGCCAAGAAAACATCCCCCACACCATTACACCACCACCACCAGCCTGCACAGTGGTAACAAGGCATGATGGATCCATGTTCTCATTCTGTTTACGCCAAATTCTGACTCTACCATCTGAATGTCTCAACAGAAATCGAGACTCATCATTTTTCCAGTCTTCAACTGTCCAATTTTGGTGAGCTTGTGCAAATTGTAGCCTCTTTTTCCTATTTGTAGTGGAGATGAGTGGTACCCGGTGGGGTCTTCTGCTGTTGTAGCCCATCCGCCTCAAGGTTGTGCATGTTGTGGCTTCACAAATGCTTTGCTGCATACCTCGGTTGTAACACGTGGTTATTTCAGTCAAAGTTGCTCTTCTATCAGCTTGAAACAGTCGGCCCATTCTCCTCTGACCTCTAGCATCAACAAGGCATTTTCGCCCACAGGACTGCCGCATACTGGATGTTTTTCCCTTTTCACACCATTCTTTGTAAACCCTAGAAATGGTTGTGCGTGAAAATCCCAGTAACTGAGCAGATTGTGAAATACTCAGACCGGCCCGTCTGGCACCAACAACCATGCCACGCTCAAAATTGCTTAAATCACCTTTCTTTCCCATTCTGACATTCAGTTTGGAGTTCAGGAGATTGTCTTGACCAGGACCACACCCCTAAATGCATTGAAGCAACTGCCATGTGATTGGTTGATTAGATAATTGCATTAATGAGAAATTGAACAGGTGTTCCTAATAATCCTTTAGGTGAGTGTATAGAAGCTATATTTCAGCCCCACAATATCATACAGACATGTTTGTTGGTTCATATTCAATCATGTACTACACTCTAGCAACGAGTTGCGAGTTTTGCCACTGCAAGCACCACTTCACATTTTCTTCAGGAAATGTACATTCTAGTTAGTGGTGCTTGCTGAAAGCAAGGCATCACTATTGTTATTGCTCATACTTATTATTTTCTTCTTCTTCTTTTATTATTCCGCCGAAAGTTTGGCGCGTAACTCCTCCTGCAGCTTTTGTCACAGACCCACGAATGAGGCGTCAAATCGTGCGGATTATTCGGGAATGGTGTGCTATGAATTTTATAAGCGATTGGGGGTACGGTGTTCGCCCCAGGGGCGAAAAAGTGGCCGAAAAATCCCATAGACTTAACATTGCGACAAACTTTGACCACTCGTAGCTCTGAGCGAGGATTTCGCAGAAACATGTGATTTGCCACATTTGAAGAGGCTGACAGGCTCTGTAAGAACATACCTCACAATGGGGTTGCACCCCTGGGTGCTGGGAGCTGCCCAAAGGAGCCAGGAGCTGCCCAAAGTTGCCCCTTTGACTTACTATGGGGAAGGAACGTCCCGTGAAACACACATGCTTTTCCTACTATGGTAAATTGCATAGGGACTTTGTATTGAACGTAGCGCTGGATCACAGTGTCATAGAGACAAGGGGGAGGGCTCATTTTACTCAGACGACCAATCAGGCTGCGTCCGAAATCGCATACTTTGTGAGAAGGTACTACATTTAAATTAGAACGTACTTCGCGACCGTTAAAAAAGTATGTTCTATATAGTATGAATACGGGTAGTATGAATGGAGTCCGGACGTACTACATGCGCCATGTTGGTATTGTCACGTAACATGCGCGGTCACATCAGCGCGAATATTTAAAGAGCCCGTTCCACTGACTGCACCAACTGAGCAATGTTTTTAGTTCTTCTTTCCGCTTTCGTCTGCGTTTTTACGTCGTTCGTGCTCACAATTCAGAGTCGTCGGTCAGTTGCTCGCACACACACAAACCTGTGAACAATGACAGAGGTTGATTTTTGGTAAGGAAAAAGTAATTAATTTGCTTGTGATATTGCCATCAATGAATAAACATGAATGAATCAATAATATGCGTGTGTTTATCTCTGTCGATTCATTCATGGATGGCAATATCACAGTGTGTGTGTGTGTGTGTGTTTTTTTTATCAAGCTTGTATTATTTAGGTTCAGTAATTTCACTTTAATGACAATTAATAGGTCCTTTTCATTGCCATTAAAGTGAAATAACTGAACATAAACATACAAGCCTGATAAAAAATAATCAAACTAGAAGAAAATTCCAGATGGCACTTAGAGGCTTTTACATCTTAAGTATTCATATATGTGTGTGTGTGTGTGTGTGTATATATTAATATATATATATATATATATATATATATATATATATATATATATATATATATATATATATATATATATATATATATATACACATATACATATACACACACACAGATATAAGAAATGGATCATATACATATACATATAAATAATCCAACACCGAAAACAAGTGTCTTGTCGATTCAAATTGTATTCTAAAATAAACTATGAACACGTTTACAGATTGTGAGCCCTACAACGCCAATTCTTCATCTATATTTTAAAGATGGAGCTGACCTCCACCCCTCACGGTAGTCCATCCAGTCACTGATTGCGACCATGGGTGGAAAAAAAGCACATCGAGGTGCTGGTGTTCTAGCTACATATCACATATTTGAGCTTAATTTTTTACAAATTATTTACTTTAAATTTAGGTAGGAAAAATTCAAGTGGAAATCCAAAAATTGCCCAGGGTGTAAAGTTCTCATCTTGTACACATGCTTTTAAAGAAACAGATTTTAAATTATTTTAAAGTGATGCCCAACAAATGAGATTGTTAGTTAGAAAGTCCCTTTAGATCTTTAGAAACCTGTGAAGGTTACCTTACTGAAGCTGCTGACGTTCATTTTCTTCCCTCAAGATGACACTTTAATAAAAAAAGTTTTAAAACTTTTGCTTTTGGTGGTGCTTTAAGCTCTATTATACTACTTTGTGCCAAAGTTTTGTGATTTTGTTTTAAACTTTTGTATTCTGTATCCATTTAAAAGTTAAATAATATACAAAAATAAAGCAAATAGCCTACATTTTAAAGGTGTCTGGGGTGTGTGGGTATTTCTCTTCAGTGTGGCACTCATATTTTTCAGATATACCTGCAATTTGCTTTTCAAAAAAAAAACAAAAAAAACATCTGGAATCGGTCACAAAATAAGTGCACACACAACACCCTTTAAAAATATCAATTACTCCATGCCACATATTAAATACTTTACAACTGACAATCTAACTACTGTAAATCCCTGGGAATTAAGTGTTTTGTAATAAAACTTGCTAAAACAGCATTACAAAATGAACTTACTAACAAATAAATGGAAAGAGAGTGTGTAACATTTGTTTTCTTTATTATATTTTTTTTTTAGCAATTTCTAAAAGCTGAAGGAATCTTTCCTCTCTCTCGTCGCTCTTTCTTTTCTTTCCTCCCTTTCATTAGCCACTCTATAAGAACACAGGTGTGGTCATCAACCCCCTGCAAAATCAACACAGAATTTAACATTAGTGATGAACCATGGTCAATCTATATTAGGCTATTATATTAATATTAATGTTGGACAAGTTGAGGTACACTTGATAACAGTAGCTTGCTACGTAGCCAACACATATTACATATCAACACTGGTAAAGAAGAAATAAAATCGTTGTAAAATTAAAAAATAAAAGTTTTGTAACCCTCTCATTTAACTGAGAAACAACGTTGTTGTTTAAATAAAACAGTGTTAACTGACAGACATTAGCTCGTTATGTTCGGCAATAATAATAATGGTAAAATTGTCATTTTGCAGCCAATTCACAAACTTGTACCCTCGATTTACATTATTTAAACTTTTAACAAGTCAATCGTTTACTTGTATGATGTTAAACGAATACAATTTAACCACAAATAAACAAAAAGTGTGTTGTAAAGTACTTACAATTGAAAACAGCCGCGTCTCCGTTTTCCGCCATTTTCAAATATAACGACGACAACTCCTCTCCCGTGGCATCATGGGATAGTAAAGTGTCCATCGTATGCGCACTTCAGAATCTCGCCGGATGTAGTAGGTCATCCGGGTACTTCTCGCCTACTGTTTTTCGAATTCTATGATTTCGGACATACTACTCTGCTCGCGTACTGTTTTTCGCATACTATATAGTAGGGAAGTATTCGATTTCGGACGCAGCCTCAGTCTCTCATGATCATTGTGAAGCTATCAAGCCACGCTCTAGCAACCATTTAGAGCCCCTTAGCAACAAGATCCATAGACTTCTGTTGAAAGAGTTCAAAGAGATATCTCCGGACTGAATTGTCATAGAAACATGAAGGTGGTCTCGTTTGACTCGGGGCAGCAAACAGCCAATCATGAATCACCTCAACACTTCCTAGCCCCTCCCTAGCAACCATTGTTGAGCCCCTTAGCAACCAAAATCCAAAGAGGGATATCTTCCATTCTGAATGTCACAGAGGCATGGGAGTTGGTTTATATCATTCATAGTGACAAGAAGCCTTTGCAGTTTCATCATTGGCAGATGCCAAGCAACTCCATAGCAACCAAACAGAGTACCCTAGCAACCGTTTAGCAAAACGTATATCTCTGCATCAAAACATCGTATAGAGATGGGGCTTGGCTCTCTTGACTAAATCATGGTAAACTATGGTAAATCATGCTAGAACATGGTAAATCATGGTATACTATAGTAAATCATGGTAAACTATGGTAAATCGTGGTAAATCATGGTAAACTATGGTAAATCATGGTAAACTATGGTAAATAATGTTAAAATCATAGTAAATCATACTTGAACATGGTAAATCATGGTATACTATAGTAAATCATGGTAAACTATGGTAAATCGTGGTGAATCATGAATCAGAACACCTTAGCAACTGCCTATCAACACCATAGCAACCACCCAGAAAACCCTAGCAACCACCTGGCAACAGCATCTTGTTAAAAACATATTAGCAACATGCTAATCATGCTAGCATCATGCTAATCAAGCTAACATCATGCTAGCATCATGCTAATCAAGCTAGCATCATACTAACAACATGCTAATCATGCTAGCATTATGCTACCAACATGCTAATCAAGCTAGCATCATGCTACCAACATGCTAATCAAGCTAGCATCATGCTAATCATGTTAGCATCTAGCTAAAACATGCTAACAAACATGCTAATCATGCTAGCGTCATGCTACCAACATGCTAATCAAGCTAGCATCATGTTAACAACATGTTATTCAAGCTAGCATAATGCTAGCAACATGCTAATCCTGTTAGCATCTAGCTAAAAACATGCTAGCAAAATGCTAATCATGCTAACATCTTGTTAAAAGCATGTTAGCAACATGCTAATCATGCTACCATCATGCTACCAACATGCTACCAACATGCTAATCATGTTAACAACATGCTAATCATGCTAGCATCATTCTAACAACATGTTAATCATAGTAAATCATGCTGGAATGTGGTAAATCATAGTAAATCATCTTAGAAACATGGTAAATCGTGGTAAATAATGTTAAAATGTGGTATATCATGGTATCACAACATGTCAATTGTGTTAGCATCTGCCCAGAGGCGAGTTTTGCCACTGCAAGCACCACTTCACATTTTCTTCAGGAAATGTACATTCTAGTTAGTGGTGCTTGCTGAAAGCAAGGCATCACTATTGTTATCCTCCATACTTATTTTTATTATTCTTACACACAAAAGTTTGGCGCGTAATGCGCCCCGCACCGTTTGTCACAGAGCCGTGAGTCAGGCGTCAAATCGAGCGGCTCATTGAGGAGAGGTGTGCTATGACTTTTCTAAGCGATCAGGTGTACGATGTTCGCACAGCGGACGAAAAAGCGGCCAAAAAAGTCCCATTGACTTTACATTGGGAGTTCTAAAAATATTTGAATCCCAACCGACGTTTTCACACACACACACTCCAAAGGGCCTGTCACCCCTGCATCTCTCCCTCTCTCTCTCCCTCAGAGGATTTATATTATCAAGCAGCCAATAAGTAATGGCCTAAAATCTTCATAGCCACACCCTAGCAACCAGTTTTAGCACCCTAGCAACCACTAAGAGCTCCCTAGCAACCACCCTAAAACAAAAAAAAACATTTTTTTTTTATTTTTTAAAGCAATATTACACTCGTGGCCTTGCGATATCGCTCCATGCTTGTACCTATTCGGCCATAGGCACGAGGCCGCAGGCCGAGTGCCGTACTGAAGGCACTCGTTATTAAAGATTTTAAGAACGCTATAAAAACTCCATAGTAACCACATCTTTGACAACTACCAACCACCTAGTAACACCATAGCAACTACCAAAAATACCTTAGCAACCACCCTGAACACCATAGCAACGTCTAGAAACGCTCTAGTAGATCATAGAAACACGAAGGTGGTCTCGTTTCACTCAGGGCATCAAATGGCCAATCATGAATCACCTGAACACTTCCTAGCCCCTCCCTAGCAACCATTGTCGAGCACCTTAGCAACCAAAATCCTAGAGGGATATCTTCTATTCTGAATATCACAGAGGCATGGGAGTTGGTTTATATCATTCATACTGAAAAGCAGCCTTTGGAGTTTCATCATTAGCAGCTGCCAAGCCACTCCATAGCAACCAAACAGAGTACCCTAGCAACTATTTAGCAAGACCTATATCTCTGTATCAGAGCATCGTATAGAGATGGGGGTTGGTTTATTAAATTCATAGTGACAAAAAGCCTTTGGAGTTTCATGATTGGCAGCTGCCAAGCCACTCCCTAGCAACCAATCAGAGTACCCTAGCAACCAAAATCCAAAGAGGGATATCTTCCAGTCTGAATGTCACAGAGGCATGGGAGTTGGTTTATATCATTCATAGTAACAAAAAGCCTTTGCAGTTTCATCAATGGCAGCTGTCAAGCAACTCCATAGCAACCAAACAGATTACCCTAGCAACCAAAATTCAAAGAGGGATATCTTCCATTCTGAATGTCACAGAGGCATGTGAGTTGGTTTATGTCATTCATACTGGCAAGAAGCCTTTGGTGCTTCATGATTGGCAGCTGCCAAGCCACTCCCTAGCAACCAAATAGAGTACCCTAGCAACCAAAATCCAAAGAGGGATATCTTCCATTCTGAATGTCACATAGGCATGGGAGTTGGTTTATATCATTCATAGTGACAAGAAGCCTTTGCAGTTTCATCATTGGCAGCTGTCAAGCAACTCCATAGCAACCAAACAGAGTACCCTAGCAACCAAAATCCAAAGACGGATATCTTCCATTCTGAATGTCACATAGGCATGGGAGTTGGTTTATATCATTCATAGTGACAAGAAGCCTTTGCAGTTTCATCAGTGGCAGCTGTCAAGCAACTCCATAGCAAACAAACAGAGTACCCTAGCAACCAAAATCCAAAGAGAGATATCTTACATTCTGAATGTCACAGAGGCATGGGAGTTGGTTTATATCATTCATAATGACAAGCAGCCTTTGGAGTTTCATGATTGGCAGCTGCCAAGCCACTACCTAACAACCAAATAGAGTACCCTAGCAACCAAAATTCAAAGAGGGATATCTTCCATTCTGAAAGTCAAAGAGGCATGGGAGTTGGATTATATCATTCATATTGAGAAGAAGCCTTTGGAATTTCATCATTGGCAGCTGCCAAGTAACTCCATAGCAACCACACAGAGTACCCTAGTAACCAAAATCCAAAGAGGGATATCTTCCATTCTGAAAGTCACACAGGCATGGGAGTTGGTTTATATCATTCATAATGACAAGCAGCCTCTGGAGTTTCATGATTGGCAGCTGCCAAGCCACTCTCTAGCAACCAAACAGAGTAGCCTAGCAACCAAATTCCAAAGAGGGATATTTTCCATTCTGAATATCACAGAGGCATGGGAGTTGGTTTAAATCATTCATACTGACAATCAGCCTTTGGAGTTTCATGATTGGCACCTGCCAAGTCACTCCCTGTCAACCAAACAGAGGACCCTAGCAACCGTTTATCAAGACCCATGTCTCTGCATCAGAACATCATGTAGAGATGGGGGTTGGCTCTTTTGTTTTGGTTGGGAAACAGTCTGTAAATTTCACCATGGTAACTTTGTATTCACACCCTAGCAACCGTTTACAGCCACCTAGCAACCATATTGCAACATATAGAAGCCATATTTCAGCTCCACAACATCGTACAGACATGGTTGTTGGCTCGTATGCAATCATGTACAACACCGTTGCAACCGAGTGGCGAGTTTTGCCACTGCAAGCACCACTTCACATTTTCTTCAGGAAATGTACATTCTAGTTCTTCTTATTATTATTATTCTGGACAAAGTTTGGCGCGAAACTCGCCCCGCACCGTTTGTCACAGACCCCTGAGTGAGGTGTCAAATCGACCGGCTCATTGAGGAGAGGTGTGCTATGACTTTTCTAAGCGATCGGGTGTACGATGTTCGCACAGCGAACGAAAAAGCGGCCAAAAAAGTCCCCATTGACTTTACATTGGGAGTTCTAAAAACATTTGAATCCCAACTGCCGTTTTCACACACACAGATTCCAAAGGGCCTGACAGCCCTGCGTCTCTCCCTCTCTCTCTCCCTCAGAGGATTTATATTATCAAGCAGCCAATAAGTAATTTCCTAAAATCTTCATCGCCACACCATAGCAACCAGTTTCAGCACCCTAGCAACCACTAAGAGCTCGCTAGCAACCACCCTAAACCAAAAAATTTTTTTTTTACATTTTTTTTGTATTTTTTAACGCAATATTACACTCGTGGCCTTGCGATATTGCTCCATGCTTGTGCCTATTCGGCCATACTGAAGGCACTCGTTATTAAAGATTTTAAGAACTCTCTAAAAACTCCATAGTAACCATCTTTTGACAACTACCAACCACCTAGTAACACCATAGCAACTACCAAAAATACCTTAGCAACCACCCTGAACACCATAGCAACATGAAGAAACGCTCTAGTAACCACCAAAAATACCCCAGCAACCACCCAGAACACCCTAGCAACTGCCTAGCAACCACCCATAACACCTAACAACTGCCTAGCAACCACCCAGAACACCCTAGCAACAGCCTAGCAACGCCCTAGCATCCACCCAGAATACCATAGCAACTGCCTAGCAACACCATAGCAACCACCCAGAACACCCTAGCAACCACCTAGCAACGCCCTAGCAACCACCCAGAACACCCTAGCAACTGCCTAGCAACCACCCAGAACACCTTAGCAACTGCCTAGCAACACCATAGCAACCCCCCAGAACACCCTAGCAACCACCTGGCAACAGCATCTTGTTAAAAACATGCTAGCAACATGCTAATCAGGCTAGCATCATGCTAGCTTCATGTTAATCAAGCTAGCATCATGCTAACATGTTAATCATGTTAGCATCATGCTAACAACATGTTAATCAAGCTAGCATCATGCTAACAACATGGTAATCATGCTAGCATTATGCTACCAACATGCTAATCAAGCTAGCATCATGCTAGCAACATTCTAATCATGTTAGCATCTAGCTAAAAATATGCTAGCATAATGCTAACAACATGCTAATCAAGCTAGCATCATTCTAGCTTCATGTTAATCAAGCTAGCATCATGCTAACAACATGCTAATCATGCTAACATCATTGCTAGCATCATGCTAATCAAGCTAGCATCATGTTAGCAACATGCTAATCATGTTAGCATCTAACTAAAAACATGCTAGCAAAATGCTAATCATGCTAGCATCCTGTTAAAGTCATGCTAGCATAATGTTAGCAACATGCTAATCATGTTAACATCTAGCTAAAAACATGCTAGCAAAATGCTAATCATGCTAGCATCTTGTTAAAATCATGCTAGCAACATGCTAATCATGCCAGCATCATGCTAACAAAATGCTAATCATGCTAGCATCATTCTAACAAGATAGAAAATCATGCTGGAATGTGGTAAATCGTAGTAAATCATCTTAGAAACATGGTAAATCGTGGTAAATAATGTTAAAACGTGGTATATCATGGTATCACAACATGGTAATTGTGTTAGCATCTGCCCAGTGGTGAATTTTGCCACTGCAAGCACCACTTCACATTTTCTTCAGGAAATGTACATTCTAGTTAGTGGTGCTTGCTGAAAGCAAGGCATCACTATTGTTATTGCTCATACTTATTATTCTTATTAGTGGTGCTTGCTGAAAGCAAGGCATCACTATTGTTATTGCTCATACTTATTAGTGGTGCTTGCTGAAAGCAAGGCATTGTAGTGAATGTGAAAGACAATTCACCTTTGTTATTAAGTGTAGTTCTGTACACTGTTTTTCTGCATAACCGTTCAGGGATCGCGGTCCCTTTAAGATGTTGGGAAGGCGTGATGACGCGGGACGCTGTTCAGCGCCATTGATCTGTGGTTTTGTTTACCTTAAAAAATAAACGACACACGCATTCGTGTGCTCAAAGTGAGAAGTTGTCTCTTGCAAATTCGGAAATTCAACAGCATCCAGGGTGGTTAGCCTTCTTACAAATCCTCCCGAAAATGAGAAGTATAAAGCGCTTAAAACCCACCTGTTGAAAACGTTTGAACTGTCGGACACTGAGAGAGCCAGCAGGCTTTTCTCACTTCAAGGACTGGGTGACAGCAAACCGTCCGAGCTCATGGACCGTATGCTGGATCTTTTGGGCGAACACAGACCTGACTTTCTATTCATCCAGCTTTTCCTGCGTCAGCTGCCTTCCCAAGTGAGAGCTGCATTAGCCAACACCACAATCACTGACTGTCGTAAACTAGCTGAAGAGGCTGATAAATTTTTCCTGGCGAGTCAGGGACATTGTGCGGCCGCGTTTTTCCCCGCACATATCTCTTCAGTGACACATGACGACTCCACACTCATTGCTGCGACTACTTCTCGTCGGCAGCAGTTTTCTGGCACCCAACAGCTCTCAGGATTGTGTTTCTATCATGCAAAGTTTGGAAACAAGGCCAACAAATGCCGTCCACCATGCAGTTTCAGTGTTTCGGGAAATGCCAGGGCCGGCGCTCAGTAGTGGCCATGAGTGTCGGCCGAGTAGGCAGGCTGCTTTTCATCCACGATAGCATCTCCGGTCGCCGTTTTCTGTGCGACACGGGAGCACAAAGGAGCGTTCTGCCTGCATCCCGTTTGGACATGGTGACCGACAGCCACGGCCCCCCTATGGAAGCTGCCAACGGTAGCCCCATCCGCACATATGGAACGAGGTATGTCGAACTGTGTTTCGGAGGACAGCAGTTCGGTTGGGACTTTGTTACTGCAAAGGTTGCCGTTCCCCTCCTCGGCGCTGATTTTTTGTGTGCACATGGACTGTTGGTAGATGTTAAGAACCGCCGTCTGATTGATGCTGTCACGTTTTGTTCTTATACGTGCACGCTCAGCGAGGCTGACCCTGTCCGATTGTCTAACATGCTCTCAGCTTCCGATGACTTCCACCGTCTACTGGCCAGTTTCCCAGCCCTCACTCAGCCCACTTTCTCTGCATCCACTGTGAAGCATGGTGTGGAGCACCATCTTGCCACTGCTGGTCCACCCGTATACGCCCGCGCTCGGCGCCTCGACCCGACCAAGCTTGCCATTGCAAAGGCTGAGTTTGCAAACATGGAACGCCTGGGCATAATACGCCGATCCGACAGCCCATGGGCATCACCCCTCCACATTGTCCCCAAACCTGGCGGCGGCTGGCGCCCGTGTGGCGACTACCGGCGGCTTAATGAGGCAACGGCACCTGACCGATACCCAGTCCCGAACATACAGGATTTTTCAGCACACCTGGCTGGCAAGGTAATTTTTTCCAAGGTGGACCTCGTCCGGGGATATCATCAGGTGCCGGTACACCCACGGGACATTCCCAAAACAGCAGTGATCACGCCGTTTGGTCTGTTTGAGTTCCTGCGCATGCCGTTCGGCCTTAAAAACGCCGCCCAATCTTTCCAGCGCCTCATGGACTCTGTTTTGCGGGACCTGCCTTTCCTTTTTGTGTACTTGGATGACATCCTGGTAGCAAGCACGTCCAAGTCTCAGCACCTGGCGCACCTCCAAACCCTTTTTGAGCGGCTTAGCCACCATGGACTAATTGTCAACCCCGCCAAGTGCCAGTTTGGTCTCTCCACCATCGACTTCCTAGGACACAGAGTCACTAAGGACGGGGCAGTTCCTCTCCCATCAAAGGTGGAGGCAGTCATACAGTTCCCACGCCCACCCACTGTCAAATCCCTGCAGGAGTTCCTCGGCATGGTAAATTTTTATCACCGCTTCATCCCTCGAGCCGCTCAGCTCATGGGGCCTTTGCACGAGGCCCTGAAGGGTAAACCCAAACATGCTGTGGACTGGACTGAGAGCAGAGTCAAGGCTTTTGATGCCACTAAAACAGCACTAGCGAATGCCACCATGCTGGCGCATCCTTCTCCTACAGCCCCCATTGCCATCACCTCGGACGCCTCGGATTATGCTGTCGGCGCTGTTTACGAGCAGTGGGTAGGCGGGGCCTGGCAGCCGCTGGCTTTCTTTAGCCGTCAGCTGCGCCCTTGTGAGCGGAAGTACAGCACTTTCGACCGGGAGCTGCTGGGTCTCTACCTCGCCATTAGACACTTTCGTTCCCTGCTAGAAGGCCGACACTTCACTGCTTTTGTGGACCACAAGCCGCTGACTTTTGCCATGGCCAAGGTGGCTGAGCCGTGGTCCGCCCGCCAGCAACGGCATCTGTCTTACATTTCTGAGTTCACCACGGACTTGCAGCACGTTGCCGGTAAGAGCAACCACGTGGCGGACTGCCTATCACGGGCCGTGGCAGGGGCAGTCCATCTTGGTTTAGATTACAACCACATGGCCGCGACTCAGACCACAGATCCAGACGTGCAACATCTGAAAAACTCTACTACTGGGCTGCAGATTGAGGACGTGGTTTTTGCCGATACCGGCACAACGCTCCTGTGTGACATCTCCACAGGTAGTCCTCGGCTAATCGTTCCCTCGGGGTGGAGACGACAAGTGTTTGATGCCATCCATGGTCTCTCCCACCCAGGTGCGAAAGCTTCACAGAGACTTGTTGCAGCTAAATTTGTTTGGCACGGCCTCAAGAAGGACGTTAGGGACTGGGCTAACACCTGTGTTGAGTGCCAACGGGCCAAAGTACACCGCCACACTAAAGCCCCGTTAGAATCATTCCCGGTTCCTGAGAGGCGTTTTGACCACGTAAACGTGGACCTGGTTGGTCCTCTGCCCTGCTCTCAAGGTTTCACATATTTGTTAACCATGGTTGACAGGACCACCCGCTGGCCTGAGGCTGTGCCACTGACATCTGTGACGTCTGTCGAGATGACACGGGCATTCATTGGCACCTGGATTGCCCGTTTTGGTACCCCTTCTGACATTTCCTCTGACCGTGGTGCGCAATTCACTTCTGAGCTTTGGGACACTCCACCGCACGACTGCATATCACCCGCAGGCTAACGGACTCTGTGAACGTTTTCATAGGTCGATGAAGGCTTCCCTGCGTGCCAGCCTCAAAGACAGCAACTGGGTCGACAAGCTCCCGTGGGTGATGCTGGGCATCAGGACTGCACCAAAGGAGGACCTTCAGTCCTCATCCGCGGAACTTGTTTACGGACAGCCGCTGCGAGTGCCAGGGGATTTTGTCCCTAACACCTCCGTTCCCTGGTCTGCTTCTCTCCAGCGGTCTACTCTACTGGATAATGCGAGGCTTTTTGCACCCATCCCCACTTCCCGTCACGGCCTCCCTCAGTCGCACATCCCCGCAAGACTTCAAACAGCCGACTATGTTTTCATTCGCCACGATGCCCACAGGGGACCGCTACGCCCGCCCTACGAGGGCCCATTCCGGGTTCTGGAGACAGGGGACAAACACTTTGTGGTGGACAAGGGTGGCAAACCGGAGCGACTCTCCATCGACCGCCTTAAACCGGCTCATTTGGACGTGGCCAGGCCCATTGACCTGGCCCAGCCCCCGCGACGCGGACGGCCTCCTGCTCTGCCCCCGCCTTGTGCTCCCATCCCACTCAAGCCTCCCACACTCCATGCCCCTCACCTGTGTAATGACGTTACACCGGCTGCATTGGGGTCTCCTTGACCTTCAGTACAGCGCAGTCGTTGTGGCCGGTTGATACGCCCACCTCCACATTGACTTTGGTTTTTCTGTTACGGTGAATTCTGGGGGGACGTGTGTAGTGAATGTGAAAGACATAATTCACCTTTGTTATTAAGTGTAGTTCTGTACACTGTTTTTCTGCATAACCGTTCAGGGATCGCGGTCCCTTCAAGATGTCGGGAAGGCGTGATGACGCGGGACGCTGTTCAGCGCCATTGATCTGTGGTTTTGTTTACCTTAAAAAATAAACGACACACGCATTCGTGTGCTCAAAGTGAGAAGTTGTCTCTTGCAAATTACTGCAATTTCCACAGCATCACTATTGTTATTGCTCATACTTATTAGTGGTGCTTGCTGAAAGCAAGGCATCACTATTGTTATTGCTCATACTTATTATTATTAATGGTGCTTGCTGAAAGCAAGGCATCATTAGTGTTCTCTTGCATACTTCTTCTTCTTCTTCTTCTTCTTATTATTATTCTGGACAACATTTCGGCGCGTAACTCGCCCCGCACCATTTGTCTCAGACCCCTGAGTGAGGTGTCAAATCGACCGGCTCATTGAGGAGAGGTGTGCAATGACTTTTATAAGTGATCGGGGGTGCGGCGTTCGCCCCAGGGGTGAAAAAGCGGCCAAAAAAGTCCCATTGACTTAACATTGCGGCGAACTTTGACCACTCGTAGCTCTGAGCGAGGATTTCGGAGAAACGTGTGATTTGCCACATTTGAAGAGGCTGACAGGCTCTGTAAGAACATACCTCACAATGGGGTAAAAGTTGCACCCCTGGGGGGCAGGAGCGTCCCAAAGTTTCCCATTGACTTACAATGGCGTCCTACACATTGCATAGGGATTTTGTATTGAACGTAGCTCTGGATCACAGTGTCATAGAGACAAGGGGGTGGGCTCATTTTACTCAGACGACCAGTCAGTCTCTAAGGATAATTGTGAAGCTATCAAGCCACGCCCTAGCAACCATTTAGAGAACCTTAGCAACAAGTCCCATAGACTTCAATTGAAAGAGATCAAAGGGATATCTCCAGACTGAATTGTCATAGAAACATGGGGGTGGTCTCAGTTGACTCGGGGCAGCAAACAGCCAATCATGAATCACCTCAACACTTCCTAGCCACTCCCTAGCAACCATTGTCGAACACCTTAGCAACCAAAATCCAAAGAGGGATATCTTCCATTCTGAATGTCACAGAGGCATGGGAGTTGGTTTATATCATTCATAGTGACAAGAAGCCTTTGCAGTTTCATCATTGGCAGCTGCCAAGCAACTCCATAGCAACCAAACAGAGTACCCTAGCAACCATTTTACAAGACCTATATCTCTGCATCAGAACATCATAAAGAGATGGGGTTAAGACAAGTTTGACTCAGGGCAGCAAACAGCCATTCATGAGACACCACAACACTTGCTAGCCCCGCCCTAGCAACCATTGTCAAGCACCTTAGCAACCAAAGTCCATAGAGGGATGTCTTTCATTCTAAATGTCACAGAGGAACGGGAGTTGGTTTATATCATTCATACTGACAAGCAGCCTTTAGAGTTTCATGATTGGCAGCTGCCAAGCCATTCCCTAGCAACCAAACAAAGTACCTTAGCAACCATTTTGCAAGACCTATTTCTCTGCATCAGAACATCGTATAGAGATGGGGGTTGGCTCTTTTGACTCATACTAGCAAGGAGGAATTCCAACATGCTACACATGCTAGCTGTGAATAGCTACATGCTAATAGTGATTAGGTAAGTGCTAAATCATGCCAAGAAAATGCTAAGAACTGCAATAGTAATCATCAGTGACAACTACCAACCACTTAGTAACACCATAGTAACCACCCATAATACCTTAGCAACCGCCCTTAACACCCTAGCAACTGCCTAGCAACCACCTAGAAACCACCCAAAATACCCTAGCAACCACCTAGCAACACCATAGTAACCACCCAGAACACCCTAGCAACTGCCTAGCAACACCATAGCAACCACCCAGAACACCCTAGCAACTGCCTAGCAACACCCTAGCAACCACCCATAATACCCTAGCAACCGCCTAGCAACACCATAGCAACCACCCAGAACACCCTAGCAACGCCCTAGCAACCACCCAGAATACCCTAGCAACCGCCTAGCAACACCATAGCAACCACCCAGAACACCCTAGCAACTGCCTAGCAACGCCCTAGCAACCACTCAGAACACCCTAGCAACTGCCTAGCAATACCCTAGCAACCGCCTAGCAACACCATAGCAACCACCCAGAACACCCTAGCAACCGCCTAGCAACGCCCTAGCAACCACCCAGAACACCCTAGCAACCACCCAGAATACCCTATCAACTGCCTAGCAACCACCCAGAACACCCTAGCAGCCGCCTAGCAACACCCTAGCAACCACCCAAAACACCCTAGCAACTGCCTAGCAATGCCCTAGAAACCACCCAGAACACCCTAGCAACCACCTGAACAACACGAATAAGCCATATCTCAGCACCAGAACATCGTACAGACATGTTTGTTGGCTCGTATGCAATCATGTACCACATTCTAGCAATCGAGTGGCGAGTTTTGCCACTGCAAGCACCATTTCACATTTTCTTCAGGAAATGTACATTCTAGTTATTATTCTTATTAGTGGTGCTTGCTGAAAGCAAGGCATCACTATTGTTATTGCTCATACTTATTAGTGGTGCTTGCTGAAAGCAAGGCATCACTATTGTTATTGCTCATACTTATTATTATTCTTCTTTTTATTATTATTCCACACAAAGTTTGGCGCGTAACTCGTCCCGCACCGTTTGTCACAGATCCATGAATGAGGTGTCAAATCGACCGGCTCATTGAGGAGAGGTGTGCTATGACTTTTATAAGCGATCGGGGGTGCGGTGTTCGCCCCAGGGGCAAAAAAGCGGCCCAAAAAGTCCCAATGACTTAACATTGCGACGAACTTTGAGCACTTGTAGCTCGGAGCGAGGATTTCGCAGAAACGTGTGATTTGCCACATTTGAAGAGGCTAACAGGCTCTGTAAGAACATACCTCACAATGGGGTAAAAGTTGCACCCCTGGGGGGCAAGAGCTGCCCAAAGTTGCCCCATTGACTTACTATGGGGAAGGAACGTCCCGTGAAACACACATGCTTTTCCTACTATGGTAAATTGCATAGGGATTTTCTATTGAACGTAGCTCTGGATCACAGTGTCATAGAGACAAGGGGGCGGGCTCATTTTACTCAAACGACCAATCAGTCTCTCAGGCTCATTGTGAAGCTATCAAGCCACACCCTAGCAACCATTTAGAGAACCTTAGCAACAAGTCCCATAGACTTCCATTGAAATAGATCAAAGGGATATCTCCAGACTGAATTGTCATACAAACACGAGGGTGGTCTCATTTGACTCAGGGCAGCAAACGGCCAATCATGAATCACCTCAACACTTCCTAGCCCCTCCATAGCAACCATTGTCGAGCACCTTAGCAACCAAAATCCAAAGAGGGATATCTTCCATTCTGAATGTCACAAAGGCATGGGAGTTGGTTTATATCATTCAAAGTGTCAAGAAGCCTTTGCAGTTTCATCATTGGCAGCTGTCAAGCAACTCCATAACAACCAAAAAGAGTACCCTAGCAACCGTTTAGCAAAACGTATATCTCTGCATCAAAACATAGTATAGAGATGGGACTTGGCTCTTTTGACTAAATCATGGTAAACTATGGTAAATCATCCTAGAATCATAGTAAATCATACTAAAACATGGTAAATCATGGTATACTATAGTAAATCATAGTAAACTATGGTAAATCGTGGTAAATCATGGTAAACTATGGTAAATCATGCTAGAATCATAGTAAATCATACTTGAACATGGTAAATCATGGTATACTATAGTAAATCATGGTAAACTATGGTAAATCATGGTAAACTATGATAAATCATGCTAGAATCAGTAAATCATACTTGAACATGGTATATCATGGTATACTATAGTAAATCATGGTAAACTATGGTAAATCGTGGTAAATCATGGTAAACTATGGTAAATCATGGTAAACTATGGTAAATCATGCTAGAATCAGTAAATCATACTGGAACATGGTAAATCATGGTATACTATAGTAAATCATGGTAAACTATAGTAAATCGTGGTAAACTATGGTAAATCATGGTAAACTTTGGTAAATCATGCTAGAATCAGTAAATCATACTTGAACATGGTAAATCATGGTAAACTATAGTAAATTGTGGTAAATCATGGTAAACTAGGGTAAATCATGGTAAACTATGGTAAATCATGCTAGAATCAGTAAATCATACTTGAACATGGTAAATCATGGTATACTATAGTAAATCATGGTAAACTATAGTAAATTGTGGTAAATCATGGTAAACTATGGTAAATCATGGTAAACTATGGTAAATCATGGTAGAATCAGTAAATCATACTTGAACATGGTAAATCATGGTATACTATAGTAAATCATGGTAAACTATAGTAAATCGTGGTAAATCATGGTCAACTATGGTAAATCATGCTAGAATCATAGTAAATCATACTTGAACATGGTAAATCATGGTATACTATAGTAAATCATGGTAAACTATGGTAAATTGTGGTAAATCATGGTAAACTATGGTAAATCATGGTAAACCATGCTAGCAACGTGGTAAAACAAGCTAGCATCATGCTAGCTACATGCTAATCATGCTAACATGATGCTAGCATGATGCTAATAATGCTAGCATGATGCTAGCAACATGCTAATAATGCTAGCATGATACTAGCTACATGCTAATCATGCTAGCTTCTTGCTACAAACATGCTAGCAAACATGCTTTTCATGTTAGCTTTTTGTTAAAAAATGCTAGCATCATGCTAACAACATGCTAATCATCACGTTAGCTTTTGCTAAAAACATGCTAACATGATGCTAGCAACATGCTAATCATATTAGCATTATGCTAGCAACATGTTAGCATTATGTTAGTCACATGCTTATAATGCTAGCATGATGATAATTTTGTTATAATCTTGATAAAAACTAGCTAAACGCACTTTAGCAACCGATTGGTGAGTTTTGCCACTGCAAGCACCACTTCACATTTTCTTCAGGAAATGTACATTCTAGTTATTATTCTTCTTTTTATTATTATTCCACACAAAGTTTGGCGCGTAACTCGTCCCGCACCGTTTGTCACAGATCCATGAATGAGGTGTCGAATGGACCGGCTCATTGAGGAGAGGTGTGCTATGACTTTTATAAGCGATCGGGGGTGCGGTGTTCGCCCCAGGGGCGAAAAAGCGGCCCAAAAAGTCCCAATGACTTAACATTGCGTCGAACTTTGAGCACTTGTAGCTCGGAGCGAGGATTTCGCAGAAACGTGTGATTTGCCACATTTGAAGAGGCTGACAGGCTCTGTAAGAACATACCTCACAATGGGGTAAAAGTTGCACCCCTGGGGGGCAAGAGCTGCCCAAAGTTGCCCCATTGACTTACTATGGGGAAGGAACGTCCCGTGAAACACACATGCTTTTCCTACTATGGTAAATTGCATAGGGATTTTCTATTGAACGTAGCTCTGGATCACAGTGTCATAGAGACAAGGGGGCGGGCTCATTTTACTCAGACGACCAATCAGTCTCTCAGGCTCATTGTGAAGCTATCAAGCCACGCCCTAGCAACCATTTAGAGAACCTTAGCAACAAGTCCCATAGACTTCCATTGAAATAGATCAAAGGGATATCTCCAGACTGAATTGTCATACAAACACGAGGGTGGTCTCATTTGACTCAGGGCAGCAAACAGCCAATCATGAATCACCTCAACACTTCCTAGCCCCTCCCTAGCAACCATTTTCGAGCACCTTAGCAACCAAAATCCAAAGAGGGATATCTTCCATTCTGAATGTCACAAAGGCATGGGAGTTAATTTATATCATACAAAGTGTCAAGAAGCCTTTGCAGTTTCATCATTGGCAGCTGTCAAGCAACTCCATAACAACCAAAAAGAGTACCCTAGCAACCGTTTAGCAAAACGTATATCTCTGCATCAAAACATAGTATAGAGATGGGACTTGGCTCTTTTGACTAAATCATGGTAAACTATGGTAAATCATCCTAGAATCATAGTAAATCATACTAAAACATGGTAAATCATGGTATACTATAGTAAATCATAGTAAACTATGGTAAATCGTGGTAAATCATGGTAAACTATGGTAAATCATGTTAGAATCATAGTAAATCATACTTGAACATGGTAAAACATGGTATACTATAGTAAATCATGGTTAACTATGGTAAATCATGGTAAACTGATAAATCATGCTAGAATCAGTAAATCATACTTGAACATGGTATATCATGGTATACTATAGTAAATCATGGTAAACTATGGTAAATCGTGGTAAATCATGGTAAACTATGGTAAATCATGGTAAACTATGGTAAATCATGCTAGAATCAGTAAATCATACTGGAACATGGTAAATCATGGTATACTATAGTAAATCATGGTAAACTATAGTAAATCGTGGTAAACTATGGTAAATCATGGTAAACTATGGTAAATCATGCTAGAATCAGAAAATCATACTTGAACATGGTAAATCATGGTAAACTATAGTAAATTGTGGTAAATCATGGTAAACTAGGGTAAATCATGGTAAACTATGGTAAATCATGCTAGAATCAGTAAATCATACTTGAACATGGTAAATCATGGTATACTATAGTAAATCATGGTAAACTATGGTAAATTGTGGTAAATCATGGTAAACTATGGTAAATCATGGTAAACCATGCTAGCAACGTGGTAAAACAAGCTAGCATCATGCTAGCTACATGCTAATCATGCTAACATGATGCTAGCATGATGCTAGCAACATGCTAATAATGCTAGCATGATACTAGCTACATGCTAATCATGCTAGCTTCTTGCTACAAACATGCTAGCAAACATGCTATTCATGTTAGCTTCTTGTTAAAAAATACTAACATCATGTTAACAACATGCTAATCATCACGTTAGATTTTGCTAAAAACATGCTAGCATGATGCTAGCAACATGCTAATCATATTAGCATTATGATAGCAACATGCTAGCATTATGTTAGTCACATGTTTATAATGCTAGCATGATGATAATTTTGTTATAATCTTTGCTAAAAACTAGCTAAACGCACTTTAGCAAACCGATTGGTGAGTTTTGCCACTGCAAGCACCACTTCACATTTTCTTCAGGAAATGTACATTCTAGTTATTATTCTTCTTTTTATTATTATTCCACACAAAGTTTGGCGCGTAACTCGTCCCGCACCGTTTGTCACAGATTCATGAATGAGGTGTCAAATCGACCGGCTCATTGAGGAGAGGTGTGCTATGACTTTTATAAGCGATCGGGGGGGCGGTGTTCGCCCCAGGGGCGAAAAAGCGGCCCAAAAAGTCCCAATGACTTAACATTGCGACGAACTTTGAGCACTCGTAGCTCGGAGCGAGGATTTCGCAGAAACGTGTGATTTGCCACATTTGAAGAGGCTAACAGACTCTGTAAGAGCATACCTCACAATGGGGTAAAAGTTGCACCCCTGGGGGGCAGGAGCTGCCCAAAGTTGCCCCATTGACTTACTATGGGGAAGGAACGTCCCGTGAAACACACATGCTTTTCCTACTATGGTAAATTGCATAGGGATTTTCTATTGAACGTAGCTCTGGATCACAGTGACATAGAGACAAGGGGGCGGGCCCATTTTACTCAGACGACCAATCAGTCTCTCAAGCTCATTGTGAAGCTATCAAGCCACGCCCTAGCAACCATTTAGAGAACCTTAGCAACAAGTCCCATAGACTTCCATTGAAATAGATCAAAGGGATATCTCCAGACTGAATTGTCATACAAACACGAGGGTGGTCTCATTTGACTCGGGGCAGCAAACGGCCAATCATGAATCACCTCAACACTTCCTAGCCCCTCCATAGCAACCATTGTCGAGCAACTTAGCAACCAAAATCCAAAGAGGCATATCTTCCATTCTGAATGTCGCAGAGGCATGGGAGTTGGTTTATATCATTCATAGTGACAAGAAGCCTTTGAAGTTTCATGATTGGCAGCTGACAAGCCACTCGCCAGCAACCAAATAGAGTACCCTAGCAACCGTTTAGCAAAACGTATATCTCTGCATCAGAACATCGTATAGAGATGGGAGTTGGTTTATATCATTCATACTGACAAGAAGCCTTTGCAGTTTCATCATTAGCAGCTGACAAGCATCTCCATAGCAACCAAACAGAGTACCCTAGCAACCATTTTACAAGACCTACATCTCTGCATCAGAATATTGTATAGAGATGGGGGTTGGCTCATTAGTTTCAGTTGGAAAACAGTCTGTAAATATCACCATGGTAACTGTGTATTCACAGCCTAGCAACCATTTAGAGCCACCTAGCAACCATATTGAAACATATAGAAGCCATATTTCAGCTCCACAACATCGTACAGGCATAGTTGTTGGTTCGTATGCAATCATGTACAACACCCTAGCAACCGAGTGGCGAGTTTTGCCACTGCAAGCACCACTTCACATTTTCTTCAGGAAATGTACATTCTAGTTATTATTATTATTCTTTTTATTATTATTCCACACAAAGTTTGGCGCGTAACTCGTCCCGCACCGTTTGTCACAGATCCATGAATGAGGTGTCAAATCGACCGGCTCATTAAGGAGAGGTGTGCTATGACTTTTATAAGCGATCGGGGGTGCGGTGTTCGCCCCAGGGGCGAAAAAGCGTCCGAAAAATCCCATAGACTTAACATTGCGACAAACTTTGACGAGTCATAACTCTGAGCGACGATTTCGCAGAAACGTGTGATTTGCCACATTTGAAGAGGCTGACAGGCTCTGTAAGAACATACCTCTCAATGGGGTAAAAGTTGCACCCCTGGGGGGCAGGAGATGCCCAAAGTTGCCCCTTTGACTTACTATGGGGAAGGAACGTCCCGTGAAACACACATGCTTTTCCTACTATGGTAAATTGCATAGGGACTTTGTATTGAACGTAGCTCTGGATCACAGTGTCATAGAGACAAGGGGGAGGGCTCATTTTACTCAGACGACCAATCAGTCTCTCAGGATCATTGTGAAGCTATCAAGCCACGCCCTAGCAACTATTTAGAGCCCCTTAGCAACAAGTTCCATAGACTTCCATTGAACGAGTTCAAAGAGATATCTCCAGACTGAATTGTCATAGAAACATGGGGGTGGTCTCATTTGACTTGGGGCAGCAAACAGCCAATCATGAATCACCTCAACACTTCCAAGCCCCTCCCTAGCAACCATTGTCGAGCACTTTAGCAACCACAATCCAAAGAGGGATATCTTCCATTCTGAATGTCACAGAGGCATGGGAGTTGGTTTATATCATTCATAGTGACAAGAAGCCTTTGGAACTGCATCATTGGCAGCTGCCAAGTAACTCCATAGCAACCAGAGTACCCTAGCAACCAAAATCCAAAGAGGCATATCTTCCATTCTGAATGTCACAGAGGCATGGGAGTTGGATTATATAATTCATACTGACAAGAAGCCTTTGGAATTTCATCATTGACAGCTGAGAAGCCACTCCCTAGCAACCAAACAGAGTACCCTAGCAACCAAAATCCAAAGAGGCATATCTTCCATTCTGAATTTCGCAGAGGCATGGGAGTTGGTTTATATCATTCAAAGTGTCAAGAAGCCTTTGCAGTTTCATCATTGGCAGCTGTCAAGCAACTCCATAACAACCAAAAAGAGTACCCTAGCAACCGTTTAGCAAAACGTATATCTCTGCATCAAAACATAGTATAGAGATGGGACTTGGCTCTTTTGACTAAATCATGGTAAACTATGGTAAATCATCCTAGAATCATAGTAAATCATACTAAAACATGGTAAATCATGGTATACTATAGTAAATCATAGTAAACTATGGTAAATCGTGGTAAATCATGGTAAACTATGGTAAATCATGCTAGAATCATAGTAAATCATACTTGAACATGGTAAATCATGGTAAACTATGGTAAATCATGGTAAACTATGGTAAATCATGGTAAACTATGGTAAATCATGGTAAACTATGATAAATCATGCTAGAATCAGTAAATCATACTTGAACATGGTATATCATGGTATACTATAGTAAATCATGGTAAACTATGGTAAATCGTGGTAAATCATGGTAAACTATGGTAAATCATGGTAAACTATGGTAAATCATGCTAGAATCAGTAAATCATACTTCAACATGGTAAATCATGGTATACTATAGTAAATCGAGGTAAATCGTGGTAAACTATGGTAAATCATGGTAAACTATGGTAAATCATGCTAGAATCAGTAAATCATACTTGAACATGGTAAATCATGGTATACTATAGTAAATCATGGTAAACTATAGTAAATCGTGGTAAATCATGGTAAACTATGGCAAATCATGCTAGAATCATAGTAAATCATACTTGAACATGGTAAATCATGGTATACTATAGTAAATCTGGTAAACTATGGTAAATTGTGGTAAATCATGGTAAACTATGGTAAATCATGGTAAACCATGCTAGCAACGTGGTAAAACAAGCTAGCATCATGCTAGCTAAATGCTAATCATGCTAACATGATGCTAGCATGATGCTAATAATGCTAGCAACATGCTAATAATGCTAGCATGATACTAGCTACATGCTAATCATGCTAGCTTCTTGCTACAAACATGCTAGCAAACATGCTATTCATGTTAGCATCTTGTTAAAAAATGCTAGCATAATGCTAACATCATGCTAATCATGCTAGCTACATTCACGTTAGCTTTTGCTAAAAACATGCTAGCATGATGCTGACAACATGCTAATCATATTAGCATCATGCTAGCAACATGCTAGCATTATGTTAGTCACATGCTTATAATGCTAGCATGATGATCATTTTGTTATAATCTTGCTAAAAACTAGCTAAACGCACTTTAGCAACCGAGTGGTGAGTTTTGCCACTGCAAGCACCACTTCACATTTTCTTCAGGAAATGTACATTCTAGTTAGTGGTGCTTGCTGAAAGCAAGGCATCACTATTGTTATTGCTCATACTTATTATTATTCTTCTTTTTATTATTATTCCACACAAAGTTTGGCGCGTAACTCGTCCCGCACCGTTTGTCACAGATTCATGAATGAGGTGTCAAATCGACCGGCTCATTGAGGAGAGGTGTGCTATGACTTTTATAAGCGATCGGGGGGGCGGTGTTCGCCCCAGGGGCGAAAAAGCGGCCCAAAAAGTCCCAATGACTTAACATTGCAAAAAACTTTGACGAGTCATAGCTCTGAGCGAGGATTTCGCAGAAACGTGTGATTTGCCACATTTGAAGAGGCTGACAGGTTCTGTAAGAACATACCTCACAATGGGGTCAAAGTTGCACCCCTGGGGGGCAGGAGATGCCCAAAGTTGCCCCATTGACTTACTATGGGGAAGGAACGTCCCGTGAAACACACATGCTTTTCCTACTATGGTAAATTGCATAGGGACTTTGTATTGAACGTAACTCTGGATCACAGTGTCATAGAGACAAGGGGGAGGGCTCATTTTACTCATATGACCAATCAGTCTCTCAGGATCATTGTGAAGCTATCAAGCCACGCCCTAGCAACCATTTAGAGCCCCTTAGCAACAAGTTCCATAGACATCCATTGAAAGAGTTCAAAGAGATATCCCTGGACTGAATTATCATAGAAACATGGGAGTGGTCTCATTTGACTCGGGGCAGCAAACAGCCAATCATGAATCACCTAAACACTTCCAAGCCCCTCCCTAGCAACCATTGTCGAGCACCTTAGCAACCAAAATCCAAAGAGGGATATCTTCCATTCTGAATGTCACAGAGGCATGGGAGTTGGTTTATATCATTCATATTGACAAGCAGCCTTTGAGTTTCATGATTGACAGCTGCCAAGACACTCCCTAGCAACCAAACAGAGTATCCTAGCAACCAAAATCCAAAGAGGGATATCTTCCATTCTGAATGTCACAGAGCCATGGGAGTTGGTTTATATCATTCAAAGTGTCAAGAAGCCTTTGCAGTTTCATCATTGGCAGCTGTCAAGCAACTCCATAACAACCAAAAAGAGTACCCTAGCAACCGTTTAGCAAAACGTATATCTCTGCATCAAAACATCGTATAGAGATGGGACTTGGCTCTTTTGACTAAATCATGGTAAACTATGATAATTCATGCTAGAATCAATAAATCATACTTGAACATGGTAAATCATGGTATACTATAGTAAATCATGGTAAACTATGGTAAATTATCCTAGAATCATAGTAAATCATACTAAAACATGGTAAATCATGGTATACTATAGTAAATCATAGTAAACTATGGTAAATCGTGGTAAATCATGGTAAACTATGGTAAATCATGGTATACTATAGTAAATCATAGTAAACTAGGGTAAATCATGGTAAACTATGGTAAATCATGGTAAACTATGATAAATCATGCTATAATCAGTAAATCATACTTGAACATGGTAAATCATGGTATACTATAGTAAATCATGGTAAACTATGGTAAATCATGCTAGAATCAGTAAATCAGACTTGAACATGGTAAATCATGTTATACTATAGTAAATCATGGTAAACTATGCTAAATCGTGGTAAATCATGGTAAACTATGGTAAATCATGGTAAACTATGGTAAATTATGCTAGAATCAGTAAATCATACTTGAACATGGTAAATCATAGTATACTATAGTAAATCATGGTAAACTATGGTAAATGATCCTAGAATCATAGTAAATCATACTAAAACATGGTAAATCATGGTATACTATAGTAAATCATAGTAAACTATGGTAAATCGTGGTAAATCATGGTAAACTATGGTAAATCATGGTATACTATAGTAAATCATGGTTAACTATGGTAAATCATGGTAAACTATGATAAATCATGCTAGAATCAGTAAATCATACTGGAACATGGTAAATCATGGTATACTATAGTAAATCATGGTAAAGTATGGTAAATCGTGGTAAATCATGGTAAACTATGGTAAATCATGCTAGAATCAGTAAATCATACTTGAACATGGTAAATCATGGTATACAATAGTAAATCATGGTAAAGTATGGTAAATCGTGGTAAATCATGGTAAACTGGTAAATCATGCTAGAATCAGTAAATCATACTTGAACATGGTAAATCATGGTATACTATAGTAAATCATGGTAAACTATGGTAAATCGTGGTAAATATTGGTAAACTATTGTAAATCATGGTAAACTATGGTAAATCATGCTAGAATCAGTAAATCATACTTGAACGTGGTAAATCATGGTATACTATAGTAAATCATGGTAAACTATGGTAAATCATGGTAAACTATGGTAAATCATGGTAAACTATGATAAATCATGCTAGAATCAGTAAATCATACTTGAACATGGTATATCATGGTATACTATAGTAAATCATGGTAAACTATGGTAAATCGTGGTAAATCATGGTAAACTATGGTAAATCATGGTAAACTATGGTAAATCATGCTAGAATCAGTAAATCATACTTGAACATGGTAAATCATGGCATACTATAGTAAATCATGGTAAACTATGGTAAATCGTGGTAAACTATGGTAAATCATGGTAAACTATGATAAATCATGCTAGAATCAGTAAATCATACTTGAACATGGTAAATCATGGTATACTATAGTAAATCATGGTAAACTATAGTAAATCGTGGTAAACTATGGTAAATCAATAATATGGTAAATTTATAAGACCTACATCTCTGCATCAGAATATTGTATAGAGATGGGGGTTGGCTCATTAGTTTCAGTTGTAAAACAGTAAATATCACCATGGTAACTGTGTATTCACACCCTAGCAACCATTTAGAGCCACCTAGCAACCATATTGCAACATATAGAAGCCATATTTCAGCTCCACAACATCGTACAGACATGGTTGTTGGCTCGTATGCAATCATGTACAACACCCTAGCAACCGAGTGGCGAGTTTTGCCTCTGCAAGCACCACTTCACATTTTCTTCAGGAAATGTACATTCTAGTTCTTTTTATTATTCTGGACAAATTTTGGCGCGAAACTCGCCCCGCACCGTTTGTCACAGACCCCTGAGTGAAGTGTCAAATCGACCGGCTCATTGAGGAGAGGTGTGCTATGACTTTTCTAAGCGATCGGGGGTGCGTTGTTCGCCCCAGGGGTGAAAAAGTGGCCAAAAAAGTCCCATTGACTTAACATTGCAACGAACTTTGACCACACGTAGCTCTGAGCGAGGATTTCGCAGAAACGTGTGATTTGCCACATTTGAAGAGGCTGACAGGCTCTGTAAGAACATACCTCACAATGGGGTAAAAGTTGCACCCCTGGGGGGCAGGAGATGCCCAAAGTTGCCCCATTGACTTACTATGGGGAAGGAACGTCCCGTGAAACACACATGCTTTTCCTACTATGGTAAATTGCATAGGGACTTTGTATTGAACGTAGCTCTGGATCACAGTGTCATAGAGACAAGGGGGAGGGCTCATTTTACTCAGACGACCAATCAGTCTCTCAAGATCATTGTGAAGCTATCAAGCCACGCCCTGGCAACCATTTAGAGCCCCTTAGCAACAAGTTCCATAGACTTCCATTGAAAGAGTTCAAAGAGATATCTCCAGACTTAATTGTCATAGAAACATGGGGGTGGTCTCATTTGACTCGGGGCAGCAAACAGCCAATCATGAATCACCTCAACACTTCCAAGCCCCTCCCTAGCAACCATTGTCGAGCACCTTAGCAACCAAAATCCAAAGAGGGATATCTTCCATTCTGAATGTCACAGAGGCATGGGAGTTGGTTTATATCATTCATAGTGACAAGAAACCTTTGGAGTTTCATGATTGGCAGCTGACAAGCCACTCCCTAGCAACCAAACAGAGTACCCTAGCAACCAAAATCCAAAGAGGGATATCTTCCATTCTGAATGTCGCAGAGGCATGGGAGTTGGTTTATATCATTCATAGTGACAAGAAGCCTTTGGAGTTTCATGATTGGCAGCTGACAAGCCACTCCATAGCAACCAAACAGAGTACCCTAGCAACCAAAATCCAAAGAGGGATATCTTCCATTCTGAATGTCGCAGAGGCATGGGAGTTGGTTTATATCATTCATACTGACAAGCAGCCTTTGGAGTTTCATGATTGGCAGCTGACAAGCCACTCCCTAGCAACCAAACAGAGTACCCTAGCAACCAAAATCCAAAGAGGGATATCTTCCATTCTGAATGTCACAGAGGCATGGGAGTTGGTTTATATCATTCATACTGACAATAAATCTTTGGAGTTTCATCATTGGCAGCTGCCAAACCACTCCATAGCAACCAAACAGAGTACCCTAGCAGCCAAAATCCAAAGAGGGATATCTTCCATTCTGAATGTCACAGAGGCATGGGAGTTGGTTTATATCATTCATAGTGACAAGAAGCCTTTGCAGTTTCATCATTGGCAGCTGACAAGCAACTCCATAGCAACCAAACAGAGTACCCTAGCAACCGTTTATCAAGACCCATGTCTCTGCATCAGAACATCGTATAGAGATGGGGGTTGGCTCTTTTGTTTCGGTTGGGAAACAGTCTGTAAATATCACCATGGTAACTGTGTATTCACACCCTAGCAACCATTTAGAACCACCTAGCAACCCCTGGCAGCCCATATAACCGATTGCGGGAAAGTTGTAATGGTTTGACATTCTGATAGAGGACAGTCCCAACATTAAATACACCAATTTTGGTGTTTCTAAATCATTCCCTCTAGCGCCAACACCTGTCCAAAGTGTCAATAATATTTTTCTAATAACTTTTGAACCGTTTGGCTAATCAACAAAATTATTTTTTCCTCTGATTCCTTAGCTCATGACGATTCGATTCGTCATTTTCCGTTATGAAAATATGGCCGCCATTTTGAATTTATCTAAAAAGCTACTTTTTCAAACTCATCCTAGACGGTTTGTCCGATTTGCACGAAAATTTAACCAGATCATCTTCAGGCAGTGCTGACCAAAAGTTATGGAATTCAAATTGATTCGTCAAACCGTTTTCGAGAAACGCTCGAACAAATTTTACGTAGCGCCTGCAAAAACAGTCGTAAGGCTGTATCTCCGCAACGGTTTATCGGATTCAGACCAAACTTGGTACATGTCATCACAAGCATGACCTGAGGCTACATGCTGCGTTTCGGCGCAGCGCCACCTACTGGTCCGGAGATATGAAAAATGGCTATTTTTGCTTATAACTTCTGAACAGTTAGTCCAAAAATCATAAAATTGATTCAGGACAACATGCCGAGTCGACTGATATCCAATTTTACCATATCGGCCATTTTGACTGTCGGCCATTTTGAATTTTGTGCTAAAATGCTGTATTTTAAGAACGCATGAACGGATTGTTACGAAACTTGGTATGGGTCATCAGCAGAATGCCCTGAAGGAGCGTGAGAAGTTTCGAAACAGCGCCACCTAGTGGTGAATTTTTTTTTTCAAATGCTTAGAACTTTGGGTGCGGTCGACTTATTTTCACGAGACTCATCTAATTAGACTCCTGAAACCTTGCCGAGTCCTACGATACCAAACATGCTAGGTTTCGCCTTACGGTTTGTGTAGCGTTGTGATTTAGCGCTTAAAAAACATTTGGCTATATCTTCGAAACCGCTTGTCCGATCGAGACGAAACCACCGTCAGAAGTTTGGAAACATAGGTCGATAGTTAAACACTAAAGCCCAAATGTGAAAATATTGATAGTAAGGGGTAGTAAAATTCAATCAAAGTCATGTGTCAGTCATTTATTACGTGTTTTTTTTATTACGTGTTCTTATTTGGCCGAACTTCCTGTCCGCCATCTTGATTTTCAGTCAAAACCTACTTTTTCGAACTCCTCCTAGACCGTTTGTCCGATTTTCGCCAAAATCGAATCGTATCATCTCCAGACTGTGCCGACTAAAACTTATGGATTTCGTGTTGATTGACGAAACCGTTTTCGTATAGCGCAGCAGCAAATTTGAGGCATGATGCTAAAAGCACTATTCAGGCTTTATCTCTGCAATGCCTTGACATATTGACACCAAACTTTGTATGTGTCATTGTCTCCTCACTCTGACCACATCACATCAGTTTTGTAACTGCGCCACCTATTTGTCGAAAGTGATAATCAATTAAATCATATTTTTAATTACTGTTTCTATGATTTTTCAGCCATTTCGTCTAAAATCCTCTTTAAATGTCTTTAATTGCTCATTGTTGCAGTTGGTCTGACACTTTCAGCCATGTCTTGTCGTCTTATTCTGCTTGACCCCGGTAATTGCTGCTTGCAGCTATATTTATTATTGTTATTATTCCACACAAAGTTTGGCGTGTAACTCGTCCCGCACTGTTTGTCACAGACCCATGAATAAGGCATCAAATCGTGCGGCCTATTGAGGAGAAGTGACCTATGACTTTTATAAGAGGTCGGGGTATGGTGTTCGCCCCAGGGGAGAACGAATGGCCGAAAAATCCCATAGACTTAACATTGTGACAAACTTTGACGAGTCATAGCTCTGAGCGAGGATGTCGCAGAAACGTGTGATTTACCACATTTGAAGAGGTTGACAGGCTCTGTAAGAACATATTTTACAATGGGGTAAAAGTTGCACCCCTGGGGGGCAGGAGCTACCCAAAGTTTCCCCATTGACTTACTATGGGGAAGGAACGTCCCGTGAAACACACGTGCTTTTCCTACTATGGTAAATTGCGTAGGGATTTTGTATTGAACATAGCTCTGGATCACAGTGTCACAGAGACAAGGGGGCGGGCTAATTTTACTCAGACGACCAATAAGTCTCTCAGGATCATTGTGAAGCTATCAAGCCACGACCTAGCAACCATTTAGAGCACCTTGGCAACAAGTCCCGTAGACTTCCATTGAAAGAGATCATAAGGATATCTCCAGACTGAATTGTCATAGAAACATGAGGGTGGTCTTGTTTGACTCGAGGCAGCAAACAGCCAATCATGAATCACCTCAACACTTCCTAGCCCCTACCTAGCAACCATTGTCGAGCACCTTAGCAACCAAAATCCATAGAGGGATATCTTCCATTCTGAATGTCACAGAGGCATGGGAGTTGGTTTATATCATTCATACTGACTAGCAGCCTTTGGAGTTTCATGATTGGCAGCTGCCAAGCCACTCCCTAGCAACCAACAGAGTACCCTAGCAACCAAAATCCAAAGAGGTATATCTTCTATTCTGAATGTCACAGAGGCATGGGAGTTGGTTTATATCATTCATACTGACAAGCAGCCTTTGGAGTTTCATGATTGACAGCTGCCAAGCCACTCCCTAGCAACCAAACAGAGTACCTTAGCAACCAAAATCCATGGAGGGATATCTTCAATTCTGAATGTCACAGAGGAATGGGAGTTGGTTTATATCATTCATATTGGCAAGCAGCATTTGGAGTTTCATGATTGGCAGCTGCCAATCCACTCCCTAGCAACCAAATAGAGTACCCTAGCAACCATTTTGCAAGACCTATATCTCTGCATCAGAACATCGTATAGAGATGGGAGTTGGCTCTTTTGACTTATGCTATCAAACAGGATTTGTCAATTACACTCTGACAAGAGTTTAACCCTTCCATTGCTGTGTGCATTGGTCTGCATTGAAGGATAAGAACTGTATTAAGCCTTGTCTCTTCTTAACAAGTTTGATTAACAAAGTCATAGAACCAGTTTATTTGTAGTGCACTCACAACATAGTTTTAAATAATTAGTTTAATAATTAGATTAATAAAAATATAAAAAAAGACCTTGAGATAAAAAAACTGTCCTTATGCAAAAGATAACTTCACACTCATTTTAAAGTTACCTATGACATTCAATGATGTGAATCCATCTAAATTTAAATTATCTCATGGATGTGGCTGTTGTGGTTCACGGTCATAGTGGCACCAGCTGCTTCAGTAAATGTGGTGTATTCAGACGACTTGTATGTGGTTCTTTTACATTTATTGTGTTTTACATTCATATTGCCCGTCGTGCACAGTTACCCTAAAGGCACAGGGGTGGTGGTGCCACCGGCTTTGGTCCGTCATCGCTGCTCGCAGCCATATTTAGGGCCCAAGCCCTGAAAGGGCGAAGAGCCCTATTGTTTTCCTTAGGATTATTTGTTATTTTTAGGGCCCAAGCCCTGAAAGGGCGAAGGCCCTATTGTTTTCTTTAGGATTATTATTAGGGCCCGAGCACCGATGGTGAGAGGATCCTATTGGAATTGCTCCGTTTATTATTATTCCGCTTCTTCTCCAAAGTGAATCACTTTTTTGAGGGCCTAAACATGCTTGAAAACTCACGAAGTGTGTCACTTTCAAAATGCTTTGAAATCACCCTCTAATTTTTACCTGATTTGCTTAAAACTTTATCTGTATAATGTAAACACATGGCAGATGTAGACCTATGAAAGGATTATTGAGATTGTTAATACTGTTGCCATGGCAACATATACAAACATATTAAACTTAAATATTCTTTTTGGATGCTTTTGAGACTCTTAGCATGCTTGAAATTGCATGAGGGGCTCAGTAGCGCTACCTTTTGACAAAAGTGGGGGGGTTAGTTTTATCTACAGTCACAAAACTCGGTATGTATATCGTGCTCATCAAGCCGGACAACTTTCTAATTTACAGTCATTAGCTCTGACTAACAGGAAGTCAGATATTTTGGTCTGAATGTGGATTTTTTTGAAAAATCAGCTTCTGAATTTTTACCCACTCTTCTTAAGTGGTTTATTTTATTCTCGACAAAATTTTTCAACATTATAAATACATTAAAGATGCTAAATTGTGAACGGATATTGAATATCTCAAACGATTTTGCTATGGCGAGGGATTAAACTCATGTCAGAAAAGTAAGCAGGAAACGTCTCATATATTTGAAATATTTAATTATACACTTTTTTTTTTATATATAAAATTATACAAATATTAGAACCAATGTATAAGTTTTATGTATAAGTTAAAACAGGCAGAATAGATCTATTTGGTTAAAAAAAAAAAAAAAAAAGCCTGCATTTATGTGATCAAAAACACAGAAAAAACTGTAATATTGTGTAATATTACAATTTAAAACTAGAAAAAAAAGTTTGTTGAGACAAACTTTAAGTTGGCTTGAGAAATCCAGACCAGAGAGTTTGAAGAAGTTTAAAGTAGTTAAAGGTTTTAAGAAGTTTGAAGTTTAAAATAGTTTAAATTTTGATTGATAAATTAGTTAAAAAGAAAGAATAGTTAGAAAGAAGGAAAGATTAGTTAGAAAGAAAAAAAGATTAGTTAGAAAGAAAAAGAAAGATTAGTTAGAAAGAAAAATAAATATTGATTAGTAAGAAAGAAAGAAAGAAAGAAAGATTAGTTAGAAAGAAAGAAAGATAAATAGATTAGTTAGAAAAAGAAAGATAGATTGATTAGTTAGAAAGAAAGAAAGATAAATAGATTAGTTAGAAAGAAAGAAAGAAATAAAGAAAGAACGATTAGTTAGAAAGAAAGAAAGAAAGAAAGAAAGAAAGAAAAAGAAAGATTAGTTAGAAAGAAAGAAAAAAGAAAGATTAGCTAGAAAGAAAAAAGAAAGATTAGTTAGAAAAGAAAGAAAGAAAGAAAGAAAGAAAGAAAGAAAGAAAGACTGATTAGTTAGAATGAAAGAAACACTAATTATTTAGAAAGAAAGATAGATTAGTGAGAGAGAAAGAAAAAAAGATTGATTAGTTAGAAAGAAAGAAACAAAGAAAGAAAGAAAGATGGATTAGTTAGAAAGAAAGAAAGATAGATTAGTTAGAAAGAAAGAAAGAAAGAGAAAGAAAGATGGATTAGTTAGTTAAAAAGAAAGAAAGATGGATTTAGTTAAAAAGAAAGATAGATTAGTTAGTTAAAAAATAAAGATAGATAGATAGATAGATAGATAGATAGATAGATAGATAGATAGATAGATAGATAGATAGATAGATAGATAGATAGATAGATAGATAGATAGATAGATAGATAGATAGATAGATGGATAGATAGATAGATAGAAGGAAAGATTAGTTAGAAAGAAAAAGATTATTTAGCAAAAAAGAAAGATTAGTTAGAAAGATAGATAAATAGATTAGTTAGAAAGAAAGAAAGAAAGATTGATTAGTTAGAAAGAAAGAAAGAAAGAAAGAAAGAAAAAAGGAAAGAAAGATTAGTTAGAAAGAAAGAAAGAAAGATTAGAAAAAAAAGAAAAAAGATTAGCTAGAAAGAAATAAAGAAAGAAAGAACGAAAGATTAGTTAGAAAGAAAAAGAAAGAAAGAAAAAAGATTAGTTAGAAAGAAAGAAAAAAGATTAGTTAGAAAGAAAGAAAGAAAGAAAGAAAGAAAGAAAGAAAGAAAGAAAGAAAGAAAGATGGATTAGTTAGTTAAAAAGAAAGATGGATTATGTAGTTAAAAAGAAAGATAGATTAGTTAGTTAAAAAGAAAGATAGATTATTTAGAGATAGATAGATAGATAGATAGATAGATAGATGGATAGATAGATAGATAGATAGATAGATAGATAGATAGATAGATAGATAGATAGATAGATAGATAGATATATAGATAGATAGATAGATAGATAGATAGATAGATAGATAGATAGATAGAAGGAAAGATTAGTTAGAAGGAAAAAGATTATTTAGCAAAAAGAAAGAAAGATTAGTAAGAAAGAAAGGAAGAATGAAAGAAAGAAAGAAAGAAAGAAAGAAAGAAAGAAAGAAAGAAAGAAAGAAAGAAAGAAAGAAAAAGAAAGAAAGATTAGTTAGAAAGAAAGAAAGAAAGAAAGAAAGAAAGAAAGAAAGAAAGAAAGAAAGATGGATTAGAAAGATAGACAGATTAGTTGGAAAGAAAGAGAAAGAAAGAAAGATTAGTTAAAAAGAAAGAAAGAAAGAAAGAAAGAAAGAAAGAAAGAAAGAAAGAAAGAAAGAAAGATGGATTAGAAAGATAGACAGATTAGTTGGAAAGGAAGAAAGAAAGAAAGAAAGAAATATTAGAAAGAAAGAAAGATTAGCTAGAAAGAAAGAAAGAAAGAAAGAAAGAAAGAAAGAAAGAAAGAAAGAAAGAAAGAAAGAAAAAGAAAGATTAATTAGAAAAAAAGAAAGAAAAGAGAAAAATTAGCTAGAACAAAAGAAAAAAGAAAGATTAGTTAGAAAGAAAGAAAGAAAGAAAGAAAGAAAGAAAGAAAGAAAGAAAGAAAGATTGGTTAGAAAGAAAGAAAGAAAGAAAGAAAGACTGATAGTTAGAAAGAAAGAGAGAAAGAAAGAAAAAAGACTGATTAGTTAGAAAGAAAGAAAGAAAGAAAGAAAGAAAGAAAGAAATAGAAAGATTAATTAGAAAGAAAGAAAGAAAGAAAGATAGAAAGAAAGAAAGACGAATTAGTTACAAAGAAATAAAGATTAGTTAGAAAGAAAAAAGATGGACTAGTTAAAGAAAAGAAAGAAAGAAAAAAGAAAGATGGATTAGTTAGTTAAAAAGAAAGATAGATTAGTTAGTTAAAAAAGATAGATAGATAGATAGATAGATAGATAGATAGATAGATAGATAGATAGATAGATAGATAGATAGATAGATAGATAGATAGATAGATAGATAGATAGAAAAAGTTTGAAGATAGATAGATAGATAGATAGATAAGGTTTGAAGATAGATAGATAGATAGATAGATAGATAGATAGATAGATAGATAGATAGATAGATAGATAGATAGATAGATAGATAGATAGATAGATAGATAGATAGATAGATAGATAGAGTTTATTAGTACACAGAATAGGAATTTAATTAAGTCTAGGGCTTCAGGGAGTTTAGATTTGAGTTTTTGGGTTGTGCACTAATGGGCCACCGTAGTCTTGGCTCAATTTGAACAGTCCACAATGAAAGTCTATGGGATTTTTATGATATTTAAGATTAATTTTTAAGAAAACTGAAAGTCAAATCAGTCTGAAAAGATATAGCATACCGAGTCAGAACAGTCTGAAGGTCTGACCCGAGTTTGGAGTTTGTAGAGTTAAAGCTCTAGGAGGAGATAGAATTGTAAATTTAGTCTCAGAAGAATAATAATAAGTTTAAATAGGATTTCAGTAAGTTGGCTTTCCCAAGCCAACTTAATAATGGTTTTCTATTTTAATATACTTCAAAATATAATTTATTTTTGTGATGCAAAGCTGAATTTTCATCAGCCATTACTCCAATCTTCAGTGTCACATGATCCTTCAGAAATCATTCTAATATGCTGATTTATTATCAATGTTGGAAACTGCTGTGCTGCTTAATATTTTTTTATAACCTGTGATACTTTTCTCAGGATTCTTTGATGAATAAATTAAGTAATGGCTGATGAAAATTCAGCTTTGCATTACAGAAATAAATTATATTTTACAGTACATTCAAATAGAAAACCATTATTTAAAACTTTAATAATATTTTAATAATAAACTTTAATATTTTATGTATTTTTGATCAAATAAATGCAGGCTTGATTAGCTTCAGAGACTTCATTCAAAAACATTAATTCAAATAGTAATGTGTCCAAACTTTTGACCTGTTCTGTATTTAGCATCTGAGCAGAAATATGCGAGCAAAAGCTTCAATGATGTGGCATGATGTATCTATTTTAGAGTAAACACTTCATAATCTGTACAAAACAGGCCAAAGAAATCTTGTCTAAACATTCATATTATGTCTATGACATTTTATGTACTGTATTTGTTATATTATAGAGCCTATAAATGTTAATTTTACATAAACAGAGAACATTTGTTGTCGATTTGACTTGCATTATTTAAAACGTACTCGGTTACTAACGTAACCTCGGTTCTCTCTAGAAGAGGGAACGAGTACTGCGTTGAAAACGCTATGGGAAAAGTCTCTTTTCACGAAACACTGAAGCAAAAATTATCCTTTAATTTTTCATATATGTAAAACGCGTTGCGGCAGCAGCAGACAGCTGAAGCAAGACGGCTTGTCTGCTCATTGGCTGCTCTGCGGCAACTGCATAAGCCTATCGAGCGCAGGCTGATGCAACATCAGACCAATGAGACGGGCGTGGCTTACCTCTATAAAAGGAGCTCGAGAAGGCTGATTCACTTGATTTTGATCGCCGAAGCGAACCAGAGTGAACCAAACGCACGGCAAGGGAACGCAGTACTCGTTCCCTCTTCTAGAGAGAACCGAGGTTACGTTAGTAACCGAGTACGTTCTCTTACGAGAGTTCTCTCGTACTGCGTTGAAAACGCTACGGGAACCCCTTGCAAAACGCCGTGCGTGCTGGGATAAGAACACTGATCACCGGAAGCTATTTCAGGCATACAGTGCATAATCACCAGATAGACTCACACAGAGTCAGGGAATAAGGGGGGGAGCCTTAATTCCCTATATTGTAGCGTCCGCAGGCTTAACATGACCTCACAGGGAGAGTCTAAAGACAGGAGGGGTTTCCTCCGTCCTTATATAGACATGTCCACAGACGCGAATATGACATCACATAGCCAGGGTAGGGAGCCTGCACTAATGTGGGAAAACGTGGGTCTTACACAGTTCTGCCCAGTATAGTCGGTAGCGCATTGCGCCTGTAATCAGTTTACACCGACAAAAGCTTAGCCTGTAAGGCGGGAACCTCTAGGTTATAAAACCTGATAAATGTAGATGGAGAGGCCCAGCCTGCCGCCGTACATATATCCTGTAAGGAAATCCCGCTGGACCAAGCCCACGAGGAGGCAACGCCTCTCGTAGAGTGCGCTCTGACTCCCAACGGGCATTGAATGCCCTTGGCAGTATAAGCCAGCGCTATGGCGTCAACTATCCATCTGGATAGACTTTGTTTCGAAACAGCCGTTCCTTTGGAACGTCCACTGAACGAGACAAAGAGCTGCTCTGTCTGTCTAAAGCAGCAGAGCGGGACATATAAGTTCTTAAAGCCCTAACAGGGCAAAGAAAACTCGAGTCCCCTTCCTCACTCGACGCCGGCAGGGCAGCCAGGGAAATGACCTGAGCCCGAAAAGGCGTGTTGAGGGATTTCGGCACATAGCCGTGCTTAGGTTTGAGTATGACTTTAGAGTCATTAGGACCAAACTCCAAGCACGTCGGGCTCACTGAGAGCGCGTGCAGATCGCCTATGCGCTTCACTGAAGCGAGAGCCATCAAAAACACTGTTTTGAAAGACAAATGTTTGAGGCTGATTGACTGGATAGGCTCGAAAGGGGCACCTTTCATGGCCGCCAGGATCGTAGAAAGGTCCCACATAGGGACTGACGGAGGTCTGGGTGGATTCAGTCTCCTAGCTCGCCTGAGGAAGCGGATGACTAAATCATTCCTTCCTAGTGACTGACCCAGCGTTGAACCGGAGAACGCTGAAATAGCCGCCACATACACTTTGATCGTGGAAGGGGATCTGCCCTTATCCAGCAGCTCTTGTAGGAAGGAGAGAACCTCCGTTACCTCACATTCGAGGGGTGAGAGGCTCCGAGCTGTACACCAGCCGGAGAAAACCGACCACTTTGAAGCATAGAGTCGCCTGGTTGACGGCGCTCTAGCCTCCGTGATGGTATTCATGACTCCCTCTGCGAGACCAACGGGTATCCGTTGAGCGCCCACACATGAAGGGACCATAGTTCCGGGTGTGGGTGCCAGATCGAGCCCCTGGCCTGCGAGAGGAGATCTCTCCTCAACGGCACTGGCCATGGAGCAATGTCTGCTAACTGCATCAGAACTGGGAACCATGCCTGGTTCTTCCAGAACGGTGCTACAAGCAGCACTGGGCATTTCGTTTTCCTGACCCGTTCCAACACCTGAGGCAGGAGGGAGACGGGGGGAAAAGCGTATAGCGGGCAGCGCGGCCACTTTTGGGACAGCGCGCTGTCGGTCTTTGAAAAGAATGCGGGGCAGTGAGCATTTTCGCGGGACGCGAATAGGTCCACCTCCGCTTTGCCGAATCTCTCCCACAACAGCCGGACTGTTTGTGGGTGTAGAGACCATTCGCCCGTAGGAACGTTGTTCCTGGACAGTCTGTCCGGGCCCACATTCAGCAGCCCGGGCACATGTACTGCTCTCAGCGAGCGCAGGTTGTGCTGAGCCCATAGCAGGAGGCGTTTCGCCAGCCTGTACAGGGGTATGGAATTCAGACCGCCCTGGCGATTTATGTAGGACACCACTGCCATGTTGTCCGAACGGACTATGACGTGTTGGTCCTTGATGTGGGGACAAAAACGCGTCAGCGCGTTGTGCACTGCCAGCATTTCTAGGCAGTTTATGTGTTGGAGCTTTTCCCGTTCCGACCATAGGCCGAAGGACGGTCTGCCCTCGAGCAGCGCTCCCCATCCCGAGGTGGATGCGTCCGTAGACACCATCCTCACCCTCGAGGAAGTCCCCAGGCTTACACCTGATTGGTACCAGTCGTTCGCCATCCAAGGCACCAGGGCTGTGACACAGTCCTGATCGACCTTGAGGCGTAAATGACCGGACACCCACGCTCTGCGCGGAACCGGCGCTTTCAACCAGAACTGCAGCGGGCGCATGCGGAGCAAGCCCAGCCGGAGAACTGACGATGCTGAGGCCATGAGACCCAGCATCCTTTGAAATTTTCTGAGCGGGGTGAAAGCGCCGCGGCGGAAAGACATCGCCGCGCGCTGAATGTTCATCACGCGCTGTGGCGACAGCCGCGCTTTCATAGACTGTGAGTCCAGAACTATACCCAGAAACGGAATCGTTTGGCTGGGGTTCAGTGAACTCTTCGCCCAATTGACCGTGATACCAAGATTCTCGAGGTGATCGAGTAAAATGGCTCTGTGCTCTATGAGCTGAGATCGTGATTGGGCTAGGATCAACCAGTCGTCCAAATAGTTCAGCACTCGCATGCCTCTGAGTCTGAGAGGAGCGATCCATGCATTTCGTAAATGTACGAGGTGCCAGGGACAAGCCGAAAGGCAGGACTGTATACTGGTATGTCTGACCCTCGAAGGCGAATCTCAAGAATCGCCTGTGATGTGACGCTATCTGTATTTGAAAATACGCGTCCTTCAGATCTATCGACATGAACCAGTCTTCTTGGCGAACATGCGCGAGAATTTTGCTGGTTGTGAGCATTTTGAAACGGCGTTTCACTAATACTCTGTTCAGTCGTCTTAGATCCAGAATGGGTCTGATACCGCCGTCCTTTTTGGGGACTAGAAAGTATCTGCTGTATATCCCCTGTTCGCTTTGAACACGGGGGACAAGCTCTATCGCCCCTTTGCTTATCAGTTTTGATATTTCGGCGCGAAGTAGGTGTGCTACATTCAGCGGAACCGAAGTTTCGACGCGCGCTGTGAAGCGCGGAGGACGTCGACAAAACTGTAGCGAGAAGCCTCTCTTTATAATGCCTAAGACCCAGTCCGAAACCCCGGGAAGCGCTGCCCATGCATCTGCATGGTTGGCTAGGGGCCGGATACAGAGCGCGCTCTGTTCGCAGTGCGACAGAGGTGCTACGGGGCTCACAAACATAGGTGTTATGCCTGCGGCATTTGAGGCGGGGGGCGCGCTTAATACAGCGGGCGGAGCGCTCGCCCTCGACCTTACAACAGCGTTTGACTGAGTGAGGGAGGGCTGCGCGAGCCCCGTAGGACTCATGTGTGCGAGTAGATGTGGGCTGGGAGCGGGCACATTTACTGCTTGGGGCGCGCTGCTTGTGTAAGCAGCGCGCGCGCTCACAGGTCTCGTTTTTACAGAGAGCCTGTGATCTGATAGACATAGTGTTCGTGGGCACTGAGTAGTGGGCACTTTTACTATGTGGGGGGCGCAATCGACCTGAGTCGACTTTATTTGCGCGAGCCCTGAGTGCAGGGCTGTGCTTATGTGTATGGATGGGCACAGAGGAGTGGGCATCGACACTACATTTATAGCACCATCGGCCGTGGCCGGGACACCAGAAATCACACTCTTTTCGAGACATATCTGGGTAGCCGTAAAAACGGCTTTTGAGTGCAGGCAAGCGGGCACTTGTACAGGCTTGCGCTTTGCAGAAGACGCTGGGACAGCCGCGAAGCTTGGGGCTGAGACAGCGAGGCGCTTGGGTGGGAGGCCGGCCGCAACGGGACTCACACACCTGCGCTTTCCTAGGCGGGCTAGGACTTCTTCGGGGCCTCTGGTTTCACCACAATCCTCGGCCGCGGCGTGCGCGCGGGGCGCCGGGCGCTCGATCGAGAGCGGGGTCTCGAGCTGCGCTGTTGAGGCTGCTGCGAAGAGGAGGCCGAAGGCGGGGGCTGAGGCTGTGAGGTTCGCGGGGTCCGTTTGTCTCGACCCGCCGCGGAACCAGAGCGCTTCGGTAGGAAGTGCTTGAAGGCTTGAGACGCTTTCTGGGCTTCGGTAAATCTCTCTACGAACTTTTTGCGAGCAGCGTCGACGTCATGCGGCAGGCTTTTGAAGGCAACACTGGTTTAGTCCGCCGTCCAGCAGAGGGCGGGCACAGATGGGTCGCTATAGCCTGTTCCACCGGCGGCAGAGAGAGGTAGCCTCGTTCATTCGCCTTGTCCAGTGAGGAGAATGCAGGCGACACAGATGAGCGCGTACGCGCAGAGTAGGGCGCGTTCCAAGCCTTCGCAACTTCTTCGTGTAACTCAGGAAGAAAAGGAGCGGGCTTAGATTCCGGTGAATTGCGCTCACCTGGGAGGAAGCTACCATCGAGCCGGGTGCGAGAGGGGGGGCTCCGGTGCAGACCACTCGAGGCCGAGGCTCGCCGCGGCTAACGCGAGTACTCGCATGAGCTCCGTCTCAATACTGGCTCTCACTGAGGGCTTTTGGGCAGGAGGCGCGAGGTCCTCAGAGCTCGCCCAATCCTCACTGCCTGAAGCGAGGAGAGAACAGGAATCCTTTTCCCCTGACGCGGCCTCCGAAACAACTTCCTCTGATGAAGCGGCGGCAGGCTGCGGGCGCTGAGCATCAGGAAGTGATTCGGGGGAGGTCGGTGAAGCTGGCGGGCGAACCGGCGAGCTTGGTCGGGGTGGAGAGGGTTTCCGGGACCCGCTGCGAGCGGCGCTTCTTACGGCGCGGCATCGCGGCGGTGAATGCAGGCTTCGAGAAGGATGCCAGGCGGGTCCTCAGAGCCACCATAGGCAAAAGCTCGCAGTGAGGGCAGCCGCCGTCAGCGAGCGCGAGCGCTGCATGGTCCTCACCGAGGCAGGAAACACAGATGACGTGGTCGTCTCCCCCGGCGAGTGGGGCTCTGCACGAGCCGCAGGATTTAGGCATCTTTAGAAAGACGCCGCTCTTTTAGGGGGTGAGTGCTACGAGAACACTCACACACACACACACACAAAACAGAGCACAATAAAGGATATGGGCGTCGGAAAGCGCAGCAGGTACGGCTGTAGAAGGCGGCGTAGGCCAGCGGCTTCGAGGGCTCGTCCCGCTGAAGTGCTTGCTTCGAACGACGCTGCTTCCATGATCCAGCGGTGCGTGCGCTTCGCTGAAGAGATTAAAATCAAGTGAATCAGCCTTCTCGAGCTCCTTTTATAGAGGTAAGCCACGCCCGTCTCGGCGGGAAGTGGCGAGGAGGGCGCGAAGCGCCCTCATTGGTCTGATGTTGCATCAGCCTGCGCTCGATAGGCTTATGCAGTTGCCGCAGAGCAGCCAATGAGCAGACAAGCCGTCTTGCTTCAGCTGTCTGCTGCTGCCGCAACGCGTTTTACATATATGAAAAATTAAAGGATAATTTTTGCTTCAGTGTTTCGTGAAAAGAGACTTTTCCCGTAGCGTTTTCAACGCAGTACGAGAGAACTCTCGTAAGAGAACCTGACATTTCAACGTTTCTTTAGACATGTCACATGTTTGTGTGACAAGAATTCGCTAAGTTAGTTAATTTTCTGATGAGTATCAGAATCGACTTCATTGAGAGAGAGATGGCAGATCACGCATCATGTTTGTTTTCTTTATTTTGCAAAAAGCACAACATTTTGTTTTTATTGTGTGTACACAAATAAAAGTAGACACTTAACAGTTTTGAATGATGTACAACACTTATCTGTAGTACCAAAATCGATGGAGTATTTTGAGTCTCTTTCGCACTGATAACAAACCAGCCGACCACCTGGGGTTTAACAGCTTTTATTTCATTGTTTGTAATTTAGTTTTTTCAGTGTTGTTTTTAATTAGATTTTTAACAGTTAGCCTCGTACATTGTTTAACAACATAAAGTTAAAGAAGGTAACTTTTATCATTCAGCTGAACTGTACACGTTTAAACACTTACCTTATGTTATCCGTTCATGCATTAAATTGCATGGCCTTGAAAGAGAGCATGCAGCTTACTAACGTATTTAGTTTGACTCCTCAGGTAATGTCAATGGTATGACCCATTTCAGATGTGACCAAAATTACAACAACAGTGGCTGCATATAAATATATTTTAATTGTTTGTTCAAAATTATTGCTAGGGACAATTCAGTAGTCAACGGATATTGTTAGGGAAATGTTCCTAGCGTGGGGAACATTCTATTGCAGTTTACTGATGCTATTCATGTCGTGACAAACCCCCTCACCCATGACTGTTTTCACGATACAGTACGGCTTCTCATTCTATCCAGATGCACACATTTGTCTTTCTAACCTCTTATGTGAAGAGATGCCATGTGATACAAGTCTACTTGAAATTTTACAGAAATTACTCAGATCTTGAAGCTAAGTGGGCTTTCTTTGTTCTTCCATTACAGTGAGGATCTCTGTAAAGAAATGGTGGATGGTTTGAGGATCACATTCGACTTTACCCTTCCACTGATCCTACTGTACCCAAACGAACAAGCTCAGTTCAAAAAAATCAGCTCCTCCAAGTTCTTCCAGCCAATTACTGACAGCGCAGCCTGCACTAGTAGGTAAGAGAGTTAACTTTTAGTAAAATGTACCAAAGACATCAGTTTGTTTTTAAATGTCTTAATTTAGTTTAGTTCCAAATTGAATGTAAATTTTTTACTTTTTTTATGGTTCACAAATATTTTATCAAATTAAAGGAAATTAAAATGCTATGGTTTAAAAAAAAAAAAAAAAAAAAAAAAAACTTGATGCAACTAAAGTAATGCAAAAATCACAGTACAGCAGTGGTTTTCAATCCTGGTCCTGTGAATTCACCACTCCGCACATTTTATATGTATATTATTTAACACCTGATTCAGATCATCAGCTCATTAGGTGAATAGGTGAGAGTTCAATTAACTGTGAAGTGTGTCAGATAAAAAAACATACAAAATGTGCCAAGTGCTGGGTCCCCAGGATCAGGATTGAAAACCAGTGTTGTACAGGATCTTGGATTTCACTAATTTATACTATGATCTGGGGTTGACATGATTCCAGATCTTCAGTAGTTAATACAAATATCTTGTCACCTTAGTTATGTTTCACTGTATAGTAAGTCACCTTTATTTATAAAGAGCTTTATACAATACAGATTGTTTCAAAGCAGCTTTACAGTGATAACAGTTAAAAATATGAATTTCGGCTGTAGTTCAGCTGAAGTCAGTTCAGTGTTGATTCAATTCCATTGTAAAAATAATTATTAAAGTAGTTCATTTCATCTATAAAGCAGTTCTGCAACAAAAAAAAATTATCATTCTCCAGCTCAGTTCAGTTCTCATACAACAGCGTTAGTACAGTCAGATCAATAATTTTGTTGAATATTTAGTGTCCCCAACTGAGCAAGCCGGAGGCGACAGTGGCAAGGAACCCAAACTCCATCAGGAGAAAATTAATATGGAGAAAAAACCCTTAGGAGAAACCAGGCTCAGGTGGGGGGGCAATTCTCTGGCCAACGAATGAAAACGGTGTCATTATGATTCAGGCTGCATTCACAAGTCAGAATTCAGATTGGGATTGGTAGCATTCAAATATTCATCCAGTTCCTTTTGCTTGAAGAGCGATTCATCACGCCAGTATGGAGCCGAAGCTGGCAATAGGGTCTGTGCGGAGGACCTGTCTGGTTCTTGTGGTCTCTGCTGAGGATCTGTGCCAATGACTGTCATTTCGACGAGGTCTTCACAGGGGATTGTCTAGTTGACACGGTCTCTGCTGACATTCAGGGGTGCGTTTTGGTCATGTCTAGGTGCATGTCCACCATCTGATATGGATACGGACCAGATCCGGCTGACTACGGTAACCTTGGGATAAGGATAAGACAGACAGACTAATATTAGCGTAGATGCCATTCTTTTTACATTGTAACAAGTACATTTGGTGTTATAGGAACTGTTCCCAGTTCCGGTTGACCTAATTTATGCAGCCTAACAATAATTTAACTGATTTTAATAATAGAATTGATCATGTGTTATGAGTATTCCAGGTTAAAGAGATGTGTTTTAGTCTAGATTTAAACTGACAGATTGTGTCTGCTTCCAGAGTTTAGGTGCAAAATAGGAAAAGGATCTACCTCCTGCAGTTGATTTTAATATTCTAGGTATATTTAACTGATCAGAATTTTGAGATTGCAATACACGTGAAGGACTATTATGCGTTAAGAGCTTGTTCAAAAAATGAGGAGGTAAACCATTTTGTGCTTTGTAAGTAATTAGCAAGATTTTAAAATGTATGCAATTTTTAATAGGGAGCCAATGCAGTGTTGACAGAACCGGGCTGCTGCATTTTCGACCAGCTGGAGTTTAAGCGTGCAGGGCAACCACCTAGTTGAGCATTAGACCTCAAATCTAACCTTGAGGTCATAAACGCATTAACTAACTTTTCTGCATTTGTCATTGTATGTTGTAATTTAGATATATTTTAAGATGGAAAAATTTGGTTTTACAGATGCTAGAAATTTGCCTTTCAAATTAAAGATTGGTATCAAAGAGCACACCCAGGTTCCTAAAGGATGACGATGAACACTTGACAGAGCAGCCATCAAATGTTAGACAATATTCTAGGTTATTATGTGTGGAGGTTTTTGGTCCAATAATTAGAATCTCTGTTTTTTCAGAATTAAAGGTAGGGTATGGGATTTGCAAAACGGCCGGCAGATTTTGAAAATACACAACTCAAATGGTCCTACCTTCTTTCCTCCAACGCTGGCCCTGACTCCACCCATTCATGTGGAGGGAGGGGGTGGGGGGAGGGTGTTATGGTACGACCGTTTGATTGACGAACTTACTGTCCAATGATTCTAGGTGGTCTTGGAAATGATTGGCTGGAGTTTTTCGAGTCCTGCCCGTTCCACAGATGATTAAATTGCTTAATTTTCATTTCAGTGCTTCTAACTCAGTGGCTGTAAGTGGGTTAGGAATAGGATTTCAAGTGATTTTGAAAAAAAATGGACAAAAAAGAGAATCACATACCCCACCTTTAAGTTAAACTTTTTTTATATCAACTATGCATTCTGTTAATTTTGTGAATTCCATTAATTTTGTGAATGGGTATGTTTCATCAGGGTGCGAAGAAATATAGAGCTGAGTATCATCAGTGTAACTGAAAACTAATGCCATGCTTCCTAATGTTACTTTCCAAGGGTAACATGTAAAGGGTGAAAAGCAACGGTCCTAGTACTGAGCCTTGCTATACTCTATACTGAACTTGTGATTGAAATGACAACCTCTTCATTTACTGCTACAAACTGATAATGGTCAGATAAGTATGATTTAAACCATGTTAATGCAATTCCACTAATGCCAACATAATTTTCGAGTCTATTTAAAAGAATGTTGTGGTCAATAGTATCAAATGCAGTACTAAGATTGAGTAACACTAATAGAGAGATACAACCACGATCGGATGATAAGAGCAAATCATTTGTAACTCTAATGAAAGCAGTCTCAGTACTATGGTACGGTCTAAATCCTGACTGAAAATCCTCACAGATATCATTTCTTTCTAAAAAGGAACATAGTTGTGAGGATATCGCCTTTTCTAGTATCTTTGACAGAAAAGGTAGATTAGAGATCGGCCTGTAATTGACTAATTCTGTATGATCAAGTTGCGTTTTTTTAACAAGTGGTTTAATCATAGCCAGCTTAAAAATTTTTGGTACGTATCCTAATGACAAAGATGAATTAATGATAATAAGAAGAGGATCTATGACCTCTGGAAGCATCTATTTCAGTAGCTTATAGGGTCTAACATACATGTTGTCGATTTAGATGATTTAACAAGTTTAACAAATTCTTCCTCTTCTATAGCAATGAATGAATCAAATTTTTCCTTGGGTAGACTACAATGCACTGCCTGATGCGATACTGTAGTAGACGGTTGCATAGTTATAATTTTGTCCCTGATATTATCAATCTTATAAGTGAAGAAGTTCATAAAGTCATTACTGCTGTGCTACTTGGAAACTTCTGGGCTTGAAGCTTTATTTTTTGTTAGTTTAGCCACTGTTTCAAATAAATACCTAGGGTTTTGTTTATTTTCTCCTAATAGGGTTGAAAAATAAGCAGATCTAGCAGCTTTTAAGGCCTCTCTGTATGCAATCGAGCTCTCTTTCCATGAAATGCGAAATACCTCTAGTTTTGTTTTCTTCCAGTTGCGCTCCATTTTTCTGGCTGCTCTCTTAAAGGCAGGGTAGGCAGGTTTTTTCTAAAAAACTTTTCCCCAAATTTGTTTAAACTGTCTTTATATACCAATACATAATTAAAATGTAAGTACTCTGAAAAGGAGAGTATAAAAATCGAGTGTCTGTAGTCCTCTCAGGGCTGCAATAAACGCAGCTACTTATTTCCATTCGGAACGAATGAAATGATTGGCAGTCAGCGAAGGCAAACAAGGCAAAAAAAGGAAGACCGTATTCGAAAAGGCTATGACCAAAAAGTCTTTGGATAAAGCAAGAAGTCAGACGAGAGTCAATATAGTGTAGTCCTCATCAGAGCCAACAGTGCTTTCATTGTGGAAGCTCTTACATGCAAAACACCGTATATGTTATGAATCTTACACGAAATTCACCTTCATCACAGTGTAACTGATGGTAATGGGAAAACGTGTATCAATGCAACCTGTTTTTAGCTTTGCCTTATGTTACTAGCTCATTACCGAATCAAACTCAATATATTTAAAACTTTACTAGTGTCGATATGCTAGCTTGATAGTGAGTACTAACAGCCATATTAGTTGTTTATATTCATAATGATAAAGTTAGGTATTTTATTACATGTGATTCTGACATGATGTCACTACATGCACTGCGCTCCTCTCCGCTCGGCTCTGGCAAACGCGTCCTCCAGCTGAGCGGTCGGCATCGCGCGTTCATGTGTTTTGGGGGCGTGGCTTTGGAAGGAGCCCAGAAGGAAGGGGGTGGGAGTGAATGGAATAAGTAGCTGTTTATTGCAGCCCTGAGAGGACTACAGACACTCGATTTTTATACTCTTTTTTTCAGAGTACTTACATTTTAATTATGTATTGGTATATAAAGACAGTTTAAACAAATTTGGGAAAAAGTTTTTTAGAAAAAACCTGCCTACCCTGCCTTTAAGGGCCTGAGTGTGCTCGTTGTACCACGGTGTTGGACTATTTTCTTTAATCTTCTTTAAGCGCAACGGAGCAACTGTGTCTAAAGTGCTGGAAAAGAGAGAGTTAAAAGTTTCTGTCGCAATATCGAGTTCTTCTAAGATATCTGGGATGCTGAGATGATGAAACTGATCAGGAAGATTATTAATAAAGCAATCTTTAGTGGCAGAAGTAATAGGTCTAACATATTTGTAACACAGAGTCGGCTTTGCAGCCTTGGCTAAATGAAGTTTACACGAGACCAGATAATGATCTGAGATATCATCGCTCTGCTGCAGAATTTCAAAGGCATCAACATTGATTCCGTGTGATAATATTAGATCTAGGGTATGATTACAACAATGAGTAGGTCCTGACACATGTTGTCTAACTCCAATAGAGTTAAGAATGTCTTTAAATGCCAGCCTCAATGCATCTTTTTCGTTATCTACATGTATATTAAAATTACCAACAATTATGACTTTATCTGCAACCAGTACTAACTGATAGAAAGTCAGCAAATTCTTTGATAAAGTCTGTATGGTGCCCTGGTGGCCTGTATACAGTAGCCAGCACAAATCTCAAACGTGATTTATCCATCCATCCATCTTCTACCGCTTATCCGGGGCCGGGTCGCGGGGGCAGCAGTCTAAGCAGGGATGCCCAGACGTCCCTCTCCCTAGACACTTCCTCCAGCTCTTCCGGGGGGACACCGAGGCGTTCCCAGGCCAGCCGGGAGACATAGTCTCTCCAGCGTGTCCTAGGTCTTCCCCGGGGTCTCCTCCCGGTGGGACATGCCCGGAACACCTTCCCGGGAAGGCGTCCAGGAGGCATCCGGAAAAGATGCCCGAGCCACCTCAACTGACCCCTCTCGATGTGGAGGAGCAGCGGCTCTACTCTGAGCTCCTCCCGAGTGACCGAGCTTCTCACCCTATCTCTAAGGGATCGCCCAGCCACCCTGCGGAGAAAGCTCATTTCGGCCGCTTGTATCCGGGATCTTGTCCTTTCGGTCATGACCCACAGCTCATGACCATAGGTGAGAGTAGGAACGTAGATTGACTGGTAAATCGAGAGCTTCGCCTTGCGGCTCAGCTCCTTCTTCACCACGACAGACCGGTACAGGGACCGCATTACTGCAGAAGCTGCACCGATCCGCCTGTCAATCTCCCGTTCCATCCTTCCCTCACTCGTGAACAAGACCCCAAGATACTTGAACTCCTCCACTTGAGGCAGGAGCTCTCCACCAACCTGAAGCGGGCAAACCACCCTTTTCCGACTGAGAACCATGGCCTCGGACTTGGAGGTGCTGATTTTCATTCCAGCCGCTTCACACTCGGCTGCAAACCGTCCCAGTGCATGCTGGAGGTCCTGGTCTGATGAGGCCAACACGACAACATCATCCGCAAAGAGCAGAGATGAAATCGTGTGGTCCCCAAACCCGACCCCCTCCGGCCCCTGGCTGCGCCTAGAAATTCTGTCCATAAAAATCATGAACAGAACCGGCGACAAAGGGCAGCCCTGCCGGAGTCAAACACGCACCGGGAACAAGTCTGACTTACTGCTGGCAATACGAACCAAGCTCCTGCTCCGGTCGTACAGGGACCGGATAGCCCTTAGCAAAGGGCCCCGGACCCCATACTCCCGGAGCACCCTCCACAGGCCGCCGCGAGGGACACAGTCGAATGCCTTCTCCAAATCCACAAAGCACATGTAGATTGGTTGGGCAAACTCCCATGAGCCCTCCAGCACCCTGTAGAGGGTATAGAGCTGGTCCAGTGTTCCACGACCGGGACGAAAACCACACTGTTCCTCCTGAATCCGAGGTTCTACTATCGGCCGGATTCTCCTCTCCAGTACCCTGGCATAGACTTTCCCAGGGAGGCTGAGAAGTGTGATCCCCCTATAGTTGGAGCACACCCTCCGATCCCCCTTCTTGAAAAGAGGGACCACCACCCCGGTCTGCCAGTCCAAAGGTACTGTCCCCAACCGCCACGCGATGTTGCAGAGGCGTGTCAGCCAAGACAGCCCCACAACATCCAGAGACTTGAGGTACTCAGGGCGGATCTCATCCACCCCCGGTGCCTTGCCACCGAGGAGTTTCTTGACTACCTCGGTGACTTCAGCTTGGGTGATGGACGAGTCCGCCTCCGAGCCCTCAGCCTCTGCTTCCTCAATGGAAGACGTGACGGCGGGATTGAGGAGATCCTCGAAGTATTCCTTCCACCGTCCGGTGATATCCCCAGTCGAGGTCAACAGCTGCCCACCTCCACTGTAAACAGCGTTGGTAGGGCACTGCTTCCCCCTCCTGAGGCGCCGGACGGTTTGCCAGAATCTCTTCGAGGCCGACCGATAGTCCTTCTCCATGGCCTCACCGAACTCCTCCCAGGCCCGAGTTTTTGCCTCCACAACCACCCGGGCTGCAGTCCGCTTGGCCCGTCGGTACCCATCAGCTGCCTCAGGAGTCCCACAAGCCAGCCAGGCCCGATAGGACTCCTTCTTCAGCTTGACGGCATCCCTTACTTCCGGTGTCCACCACCGGGTTCGGGGATTGCCGCCTCGACAGGCACCGGAGACCTTACGGCCACAGCTCCGAGTGGCCGCGTTGACAATGGAGGTGGAGAACATGGTCCACTCGGACTCAATATCTCCAGACTCCCTCGGGATCTGGTCGAAGCTCTGCCGGAGGTGGGAGTTGAAGATCTCTCTGACAGGAGATTCGGCCAAACGTTCCCAACAGACCCTCACAGTACGTTTGGGTCTGCCGAGTCTGTCCAGCTTCCTCCCCCGCCATCGGATCCAACTCACCACCAGGTGGTGATCAGTTGACAGCTCCGCCCCTCTCTTCGCCCGAGTGTCCAAGACATACGGCCGGAGGTCGGATGAAACGACCACAAAGTCGATCATCGACCTCCGGCCTAGGGTGTCCTGGTGCCATGTGCACTGATGGACACACTTATGCTTGAACATGGTGTTCGTTATGGACAAGCTGTAACTAGCACAGAAGTCCAATAACAGAACACCACTCGGGTTCAGATCAGGGGGGCCGTTCCTCCCAATCACGCCCCTCCAGGTGTCACTGTCGCTGCCCACGTGGGCGTTGAAGTCCCCCAGTAAAACGATGGAGTCCCCAGTCGGAGCACTTTCCAGCACCCCTCCCAGAGACTCCAAGAAGGCCGGGTACTCTGCACTGCCGTTCGGCCCGTAAGCACAAACGACAGTGAGAGACCTATCCCCGACCCAAAGGCGTAGGGAAGCGACCCTCTCGTTCACCGGGGTGAACTCCAACACATGGCGGCTGAGCTGGGGGGCTATAAGCAAACCCACACCAGCCCGCCGCCTCTCACCATGGGCAACTCCAGAGTGGTGAAGAGTCCATCCTCTCTCGAGGAGTGTGGTTCCAGAGCCCAAGCCGTGCGTAGAGGTGATCCCAACTATCTCTAGTCGGAATCTCTGAACCTCACGCACAACCTCAGGCTCCTTCCCCGCCAGAGAGGTGACATTCCATGTCCCTAGAGCTAGATTCCGCGTCCAGGGATCGGGTCGTCTAGGCCCCCGCCTTCGACTGCCGCCCGATCCACTTAGCACCGGCCCCTTACGGTCCCTCCTGCAGGTGGTGGGTCCACGGGAGGGTGGCCCCACGTCACTCCTTCGGGCTGAGCCCGGCCGGACCCCATGGGGGGAGGCCCGACCACCAGGCGCTCGCATACGAGCCCCAACCCCGGGCCTGGCTCCAAGGTGGGGCCCCGGCCCCTGGGGCCCCGGGCCCCGGCGACGTCACGGTCCTCCTTTTTTTGGGCATCATAAGGGGTTTTTGAACGTGATTTATCGTTTACATTAAATATTGCTATATTAAGTACCAACACTTCAAAAGAATTATATTTGAAACTAGACTTCTTAGTAATTCTAAAAATATTACTATAAATTACAGCAACACCTCCCCCTTTGCTTTTCAGACAAGGTTCATGTTTATAATCTTGCGGGGTGGTCTCATTTAAAGTAATGTAATCGTTTGGTTTTAGCCAGGTTTATGTCAAACACAGCACATCTAGATTATAGTCTGTAATCATATCATTAACAATAAGTGCTTTTGAAGTAAGGGATCTAATATTTTTTGTATGTCCTAATTCGGGGAACAGACACAGTCTCTGTATGATGATATCTAGGTGAAAGAGGCTCTATGTGATGGGATTTATCTGACCTTGGTGATGTGAGACAGTTAGCAGACGGTCGGTTTAGCCAGTCTGTCTGCTTCCTGACCTGAGCCCCAGATTGTCATGTTTGAGCTCTAAGACTATGTGCCATATTACTAGAGAGAAGAGCAGCACCATCCCAGGAGGGATGAATACCATCTCTTTTCAACAGGTCAGGTCTGCCCCAAAAACTTTTCCAATTGTCTATGAATTCTATATTATTTTGCAGACACCACTTAGACAACCAGCCATTGAGTGAGGACAATCTACTAAGTATCTCATCACTCCTGCGAACAGGAAGGGGGCCAGAGCAAATTACAGTGCCTGACATCGTACTTGCGAGTTCACACACCTCTTTAACATTAATTTTGGTGATCTCTGACTGGCGGAGTCGAACATCATTAGTGCCGACGTGAATAATAATCTTAGAAAATTACGATTAGCATTAGTCAGCACTTTTAAATTTGCTTTGATGTCAGGCGCTCTGGCTCCCGGCAAACGTGACTATGGTGGCTGGTGTCCTGTGGCCCCCTCTATAGGACAACATTAGTATTACAGCCAATGTGAGTCTGTGGGATTTAAAAACATAGACGAAATATGATTTGAAATGTTATTATAATGATTTTATAAAGTTTAAACAAGAACTTGAAAATATTATTTTAGTGAGCAGAATGAACCAATGAGTGGTATTCTGGTGGTTAAAATGTAAAAGAAAAGCTTGATCAATAATACGTAATACACTCTAAGCATGCTTGAACACACACATGCACACACATTTTGTTGTAGTTACTAGGGCCATGAGTCGAACATGCCCATCGAGTTTCATTCTGATCGGCCTTTGTGAACCTTGTCTAATAGGTGCTCAAACTTCATTGGGCGATGGCGGCTATGTTTTTCGAGATACGCCAATGTTCTCATAGACATACATGGCAGCTTGGACCAAGACACTGCATACCAATTTTCAAATCAATTGGACTAATGGTCAGGTGGTTATAGCCCTTTTCATATTTTTCCATGTTATAGCGCCACCATGAGGCCAATCGCCACAATTTTTTTTATGTGACCAAAGTTTGAGCCCATACACATGTGTGCCGAGTTTGGTGAAAATATCTCATTTTGTTCACGAGTTATAACCATTTTAGTAGAACTGGCGCAGAGCCACTTCAAACGTTTTGGCACCCCTTAGCAACCGTGAATCGAAATTTCAACTTTTTTTTCGCTAATTATTGATACTCAGACTCCAGATAACATTTCTGCACTGGTTTGGTTCTGTTCGGGCTAAAAACCTAGGACTAAGGACTTAGTCACACTTCGTGCTTGAACCCCTAATAAAAATCAGGACAATTACAATAGGGTTTCAGCACTTCGTGCTTGAACCCCTAAAAATCCTTACAATTACAATAGGGTTTCAGCACTTCATGCTTAAACCCCTAAAAATCCTTACAATTACAATAGGGTTTCAGCACTTCGTGTTTGAACCCCTAATATTAATAAAAATCATAACAATTACAATAGGTTTTCAGCACTTCGTGCTTGAACTCCTAATAATAAAAATCTTAACAATTACAATAGGTTTTCAGCACTTTGTGCTTGAACCCCTAACAAAATGAATCAAGATCTAAATTAGCTATAAATTATTAACTTTATGTTGATGGTCTCTTTAACACATTCTGTTAAATATAAGTAACGTTGCACCTACATGTCTACTTACTCTCATTAGTGTTAGTTTATTATTAGTAGACTGGTGGGGTTAGAGTTAGAACAAGTTGATATGTAGTTGCAAATTTACTTATAGTTGAGGGACCATCACAATAAAGAGTTAGCAGATATTAAGCAGACAGTCTACTAATACTGAATAATAAATTGCCTTGGGTATAGGCCTACATTATTTGTCCTATAATGTTCATGCAAGAACCAATGTCCATTCTAACTGTTAACTGGAGCACAAAAGAGATTGAATGAAAATACATACATACTCATCTGAGGTTTAAAGTGTAGGCCTTGTTTTATTAAAGGGGTGGTTGATTATGATTTCACTTTTCTAACTTTAGTTAGTGTGTAATGTTGATGTTTGAACATAAACAACATCTGCAAAGTTACAAAGCTCAAAGTTCAAAGCAAAGGGAGATATTTGCTTTTAAAGAAATTCCTTTTTAAGGACTACATCAAACAGCTGATAGGGACTACACAACATTCCTCCCGGGTTAGTGACATCACTAACCCTAAAATTTACATAAACCTCGCCCCCGAAAAACGATTTATAGATTATCAAGACTATTTATATATTTATAATTTATAGATTATCAAAACGATTTATAGATTATCAAGACAGAATATGCTAATCAATGACAAGAAGATAACTACACCTAAGCTACATAAATTCATCAACTAACCATTCAGAAACGTCCTGTTGCTTCTACATGTTGTCAATTCTTCTTGAGTCTCTCCATCATTGTCTGAATCCGGTTTGAACATAAAAGGCTAAAAGTTTTTGAAATTTTCAGTGCATGTTTGTGTGAGTGCAAGCTGTTGAAGCTCCGCCCTCTGTGCCGGGAGCAGCAGCTCATTTGCATTTAGAGCTCATTTGCATTTGCCCTCAAAAATTGACAATTTTAACATGGTATATAAAAATATCTGTGGGGTATTTTGAGCTAAAACTTCACATACACAGTCTGGGGACATCAAAGACTTATTTTACATCTTGTGAAAAGGGCATTATACCACCCCTTTAAAATCAAAATGATGCTGTCAGGATTGTTTAGTTTCATTTTCTTTTGTTTAAGTTCTAGTCATGGTTGTCTTTGTCTCTGTTTTGCCTGTGTTCTAGTTAATTATTAGTTAACTTTCCTTGTTTTCAAATGGTGCCTTCAGTTTCCTGTGTTCCTATCACTCATCGGTTGTCATGGTTACAGATTGTCATGCACCTGTTTCTGGTTGAGTTGCACGTTATCTCTTGTATTTAAGCCCTCAGTTTGTTCAGTTTCTTGTTCAGTGTTGTCCTACCATATGTGTGTAAGCTGTTGCGTTGCTGTTTGGATTTTCTCTTGTTTGGATTACCCCATAGGTCTTCAACCCTGCTCCTGGAGGCCCACTACCCTGCAAAGTTTATATCCAACCTGCTTTTGCTTGTGTTTGCCAGCAATCCTGAAGAGCTTGATTAGCAGCTTCAGGTGTGTTTGACTAGGGTTAGAGAGAAATTCTGCAGAACAGAGGATTACTCTCTTTCATTTATTTTATTGAACCTTGTACCTTGAAGTGGCAAGCAATCCATTTCCTCACCTCCATCTTCCTCTCCAACTCTACATGACAGAACACTGAACTTTTAAAGATGAACTGAACTGAATCAACATTGATAACGTGTTGTTTATGACAATTAAAAGTAAATTACACTAAAAATTTGAATTAAAAATATCAATATAGCTCTTTTTTTAAGCAACACAAAAATTTGTTAGTATAAGAACGCTGGCAATTCCGATGACGTCACTGGTATGGTAGGACCTGCGAAGGTACATAGGCAGCTGCAGCTGCAGGTCCTATATACAGACGAAAATGAGTCATTTTAAATGCATGGGTATCTAACTACCACCACACACCCCGCCCGACACATTAACTGTAATTATGAACCCGAGCCCGATTTAAACCCGACCATTTTTTAATATGTGGGCCGTTATAACCAGGGGCGGCGCCAGAGAATTTTTTTACGCAGGTGCTGAGGGGGTGCTAGATATATTAAATAGTATTAATAAATGAGCAAACATAGGCCACTTAATATTTAATATTCAATTATTTTAATTATCACAATTAAAGTATTAATTTTATTCAATTGAACAAGCACAACATTCAGCATTCAATCAAATATTCTTATAGATTTATTATTATTAATAATGATAATTAATAATTATTTCAACATATCTCGTTATTTCGTAATATGTACATAATATGTGTGCGTGCAACAAGCAAGATGTGCATTTGTAAATCCGGTGACGCGCGTGCATTGATTTTTATTAATAAACAGTGTCGGCTGCAAAGATGAAGTTGACGATCGCCATATCCGTAGTGAACGCGCCTATAGAGAGAAATGCACATCATGGATTACATAATCAGAGAGTAGCCTATTTCTTTTCGTTTTGAATTGTTTCGTTTAAAGACATTTCAAGCTTTCTATATTTCTCATGTCTGTGAGGCATACACTGAGTTTCGGTTAAGTTAGGATGAGATGCGCTCCAGTTCATGTGCAATGCAAGTGACCGTGGCGCACCGGCCCCTCCATGAATATATTGTCTGCTATATTTGCTTCTTATTTATTAAAAAAATTATTAAAATTAAGATACAATTTATACAAAACGAAATTCACTTTAAAGAAAGGCTTTCTACAAAACAAAACTTTATGAAGTGGTCAAAATCATGTCTGACCCACTCCATATCTCTCGATATATTGCGCATCCTATCTTACTCGTGCTGTTCACTTTTTTATATTCAACATAGATGAAAAAATAAACTGTGACGAGGTTCAACTTTGTCAGATGAAAGGAAGGAAGAAGACAGGGATCGGCGTGACTGGGACTCTCGTTTATTTAAATGTTCTCAAAGCAAAACAGGGTGCGCACAGAGCGCATTCACCGTGCTATCAGCACAGCACATACAGCACAATAATCCAGATTATCTTTCGATGATTTCTCCGTGAGAGCAGCAGCAGTCGAGGTCCCAGTCCAACTCTCTCTCTCTCTCTCACATTCCCGCCGGCTTATATCCGGTCTCTCCACGCCAATTACTGCAATCAGACACAGGTGTTTATCATCTGCACTTGACCTACTCACCGCTCGGCTCCCTCCTCTCTCTCCCGCTACAGACTTCGCAAAACCACGCCCCCCTCGCCACATACTCCCACCGCCCGACTCAGGCCGGGGAGCCATCCGGCCTGCAGCCTCCCCCCCCCTCCTCCTGGAGAGGAAGTCAGCTACAGCCATCTGTGCACCCGGCCTGTGGATCACCTGGAACTTAAAAGGCTGTAAAGCTAGATACCAACGAGTGATCCGCGCGTTGGTATCCTTCATGCGGTGGAGCCACTGCAGGGGAGCGTGGTCCGAACAGAGGGTGAACTCCCGTCCCAGGAGGTAATAGCGGAGTGTGAGGACAGCCCATCTGATGGCCAAACACTCCTTCTCTATGGTGCTGTACATCGTCTCTCTCTTAGAGAGCTTACGACTGATGTACAGCACCGGCCGCTCCTCACCCTCCACCTCCTGGGACAGGACCGCGCCCAGCCCTCTGTCCGACGCGTCCGTCTGTAGGATAAAAGGGAGAGAAAAGTCAGGAGCATGCAAGAGCGGTCCGCCACACAGAGCAGCCTTTATCTGATTAAAAGCCTGCTGGCACTGCTCCGTCCTCTGAACCGTATCTGGTACTTCCTTTTTAGTTCGATCAGTCAGCGGGCTGACGAGGTCCGAATAATTAGGTACAAACCTTCTGTAATATCCCGCCAGCCCCAGGAACTGTCTAACCTCCTTTTTGGTCTTTGGTCTTGGACAGGTCGCAACTGCTGCTGTCTTATCAATTTGGGGACGCACCTGTCCATGACCTAAGTGGAAGCCCAGATATCTAACTTCCACACGCCCAACTGCACACTTCTTCGGATTGGCTGTGAGCCCCACCTTCCTCAGCGTCTTCAGGACAGCCCGCAAATGCTGCATATGACGCTGCCAATCCCCACTATAGATGATGATATCATCCAAGTAGGCAGCGGCATATGCAGCATGCGGCCGGAGAATTCTGTCCATCAGACGCTGAAAGGTCGCCGGAGCCCCGAACAAGCCGAAAGGAAGAGTGACAAATTGGTGTAATCCAAACGGCGTTGTGAAAGCTGTTTTTTCTTTGGACATAGGAGACAAGGGGATCTGCCAATATCCCTTTAAGTCCAGTGTCGAATAAAATCGAGCAGTACCTAGCCGATCAAGCAATTCGTCAACCCTTGGCATTGGATAAGCGTCGAATTTCGACACAGCATTCACCTTTCGGTAGTCCACGCAGAACCGGACCGAGCCGTCGGTTTTAGGTACTAAAACTATCGGGCTCGCCCAGTCACTGTTGGACTCTTCTATTACCCCCATGTCTAGCATTGCCTCTAATTCGCTTTGAACCACCTTTTTTTGTGTTCTGGCAAGCGATACGGCCGGCTGCGTACGATCACGCCCGGCTCTGTCTCAACGTGGTGCTGAATGAGGTCCGTCCGACCAGGCAGGGGCAAGAACACATCAGCAAACTCTACTTGTACCTTTTTCACATCAGTGAGCTGGGAGGGTGAGAGGTGGTCTCCACCAGGGGCCAGGGCGAGAGACTGAGTTTTTAGACTCGCATCTGGACCGAGATCCTCCTCTCCGCTCACCACCGTCGCCAGCATCACTGATTCTACCTCAGTCCATTTTTTTAATAGGTTGAGGTGATAGATTTGATGTGCTCCGCCCCTATCTGTTCGAGCTACCTCATAGTTGAGCTACCTCATAGTTGAGATCCCCAATTCGCCGTGACCTCGAAGGGTCCTTGCCACTTTGCGAGTAATTTTGAACTAGAAGTAGTAATACAAGCACTTTATCTCCCGGTGCAAATTGACGAAGTCTAGCCCCCCTGTTGTACAGCCGACTCTGTTTGTCCTGAGCCTGTAACAAATTCTCCATTGATAGCCGCCCCAAAGTGTGGAGTTTTGTTCTCAGATCCAGGACATACTGAATTTTGTTTTTACTATTTGAAGGTCCGTCCTCCCAAGTCTCTCTAAGGACGTCCAACACCCCACGGGGCTGACGTCCATATAGAAGCTCGAAGGGGGAAAACCCCGTGGAGGCTTGCGGGACCTCCTGTACAGCGAACGAGGGGTTCTAACCACTTATCCCAATTTTTGCCGTCGTCTTGTACAAACTTTCAAATCATGGTTTTCAACGTGCGGTTAAACCGTCCCGACCAGCCCGTCAGTTTGTGGGTGATAGACGCTGGTTCGAATCGATTTAATGCCCAATAATTCGTAAAGTTCGCGAATTGTGCGTGACATAAACGCCGTGCCTTGATCGGTGAGAATCTCTTTCGGGATTCCCACCCAGGAGATTAGTTGAAACAGTGCGCTCACCATGCTCTTAGAGGAAATAGTGCATTTCCCGGCGGCTTTTAGGTACCAACAACTGAGTTGTATCCTGTTTTGATTGGGCGTCTTGGGTCACCCGGTACAACTTATCTTTTAGAATTGTAAAATAGGGATAGGAGAGCGGTTGGTCAGGACGGAGCAGCTGGCCGTCGATAGAGCGGACCTGATCAAAAGCATGTTTCAGTGTTTCATCCTGAGACTGCTCCAGGGGAAAATCATTGCGTTCTGTGAGAATGGTTCTTTCCAGAGCGCTCTGTTCCCCTGAACCAGCTCCCAGCGATCCCTGCTCAGCTTCGCCCACCTGAGCAACCGCCTCCTTCCTCTTGTCTCTTTCTGCCCAAGAGGCATCCGCACATAAATACCCCAATAATTTATTAAATGCTGGCCAATTGGTTCCCAGAATTAGCGGATGCCGGAGGTGCGGATTAACCGCCACCTCTACTCTATGCTTTTGTCCCCTAAATTGAATTTCCACAGGCATTATCGGATAATTCATCACCTCCCCGTGCACACACCGTACCTTAACCATGCGGCTATTATCCAATGCCCTAGGTTGAATCAGACTTTGATGTATGGAGGTTTGTTTACAACCTGAATCCACCAAAGCCTGATATGTACCCCCCTTGATACTTACTGGTATCTGGTACAGGCCAGCCTGATCGGGGGCAGCTTGTGGTGCGTCGGGGACCCGTATCAGCGTCCTCACCTCCATCACTGGACACCGATCAATAAAGTGACCCGGATCCCCGCAGCGCCAACAAGCCGGCCCAGACTTCCCCGCCACCCTGGTGGCAGGAAGCAGGTCAAGAGATTGGCGTGGAGAGAGCGGCGGTGCAGCCGGTGAAGGAAGAAACCCGCTAGTCGAACCCCCTCCCCTGGGAGGGGCCCTGGGCGTTGTCACCGGCTCTGCAGGGGTCCCCGTTCTCCACCTCTGGGCATAAGCCCCCCACGAGACCTGGGAGGAGGGACAGGTTTAGGAAGGGGACAGGAGAGAGAGAGAGAAGCAGATGGCACGCCACCATCTGATCCTCCACCAGTTGGATGGCCTGGTTCAGTGACGTCGGGCGGTGGCACTGGACCCATTGGACCCCACGAACTGCTCCAGTACCACTCGGTCGATGATTTCCTCGACGTCGCTTCCATCGGCCGTCAGCCATTTGCGGCACGAGTCCCGGAGCTGTTGTGCCATGATGAAGGGCCGGCCGGACTCTTCGAGCCCCAGCGTCCTGAACCTCTGGCGATGTTGTTCTGGGGTCCGACCGACCCGCTGGAGAATGGCACGTCTGAGGTCTTTATAGACCAGGAGGTTCTGGACTGGCAGTTGGTGTGCGGCTACCTGTGCTTCCCCGGATAGCAGAGGGATGAGCCGCATTGGCCAGTCCGCGGAGCTTGGAGGAGCGCTTCGAATCGCTTGTCCTGCTCCTCCTTAATCGATAGGAGATGTTGGTGCTGTTCCTGGTGAAGACCGGCGAGCGATTGTATGATGTCCGCAAATGGCGTGCCTGGCGGGATCTGCATGGCGGCGGCGATCTTCTTCCCTTCCGGGTTTCGGCACCACTGTGACGAGGTTCAACTTTGTCAGATGAAAGGAAGGAAGAAGACAGGGATCGACGTGACTGGAACTCTCGTTTATTTAAATGTTCTCAAAGCAAAACAGGGTGCACACAGAGCGCATTCACCGTGCTATCAGCACAGCACATACAACACAATAATCCAGATTATCTTTCGATGATTTCTCCGTGAGAGCAGCAGCAGTCGAGGTCCCAGTCCAACTCTCTCTCTCTCTCTCACATTCCCGCCGGCTTATATCCGGTCTCTCCACGCCAATTACTGCAATCAGACACAGGTGTTCATCATCTGCACTTGACCTACTTACTCACCGCTCGGCTCCCTCCTCTCTCTCCCGCAACAGACTTCGCAAAACCACGCCCCCCTCGCCACATAAACATTATAATATTTTAACAAATATGAAACTAAATGAGCTTATTTAATGGTTACAACACGTATAGTAGGCCTACAGACTCTCTATTTGTACAAATTGCTGCACATTCATTTACTTCTGAATTTTGCACACATAAGTTGAAAGGCATTTGTTTGTGCATAGTAAAACATATCTGCAACATTTATCAAGTTCGTGGATACTTGTGCGTGCATTTATTAATTATTATCTTAATTAATAATGCAACAAGGATGAAGCATGTAAACTGCGTTGTTTGTTTATTCAGAATGGAATGGATCGCAAATGGATCCGAATGAAGAAACGTAAAAAAAAATAAAATAAAAAAAAAAGTGAACTCCCTCTGCATAAACAATGTGCCCTGAGATGATGAACATCAGCTAGCTTCAGGGTGAGTAGAGAGGGACATTGGAATCTGTTTACAGACCTGCTGTGGTTTAATTAGCAGCTAGTAAACGCATTATTATCGATCTGTGATATCGTCGGAGACGAGTCATGATTTATACAGTTTATATGGTCGGAGTGGTGGCTAGCTTGTGGAGTTTGACAAAAGTGCTTCCAACGTGTTTAGCTGCTAGCTCTATCCCTAGTTTGGATCGTTTGGTATCTAGCTTGGTTTTGTGACTCAATTTCAATTAATGCTGAGTGTGTCAGTCTCAGTTTTGTTGAACGCTATAAAGCCTAACGTTACAAGTTATATGTGCGTGTAAGTGAATATGTACATGTTTTGTGTATGTGACAACGTTACATCCAGCCCTTTGCTTAGTAACTTGCTAGCATAATAACAGTTAACATACTTCTCTGTCCCCTGCCTGATGTGAGCGTTTCAGCGCCCTGTCTCTGCGGTAACATAGATAGCATCGGTGGTGTTAGTACTTGCCATTGGTCTATCGGTCTGCCCTGTACTATAGCCTGAAAAGTTTAACATGGACGGAATGGCCTCAGGTTTAACCCTCACCAATGAACCTGTTGTATTGAAAGTACAACTCTCTAAATAGTCTGTCGCTAAAAAATGCTCACTACAGACTCGAAATCCAGGGGTTGGATGCTATGGCTGCTCTGCTAGTGTTGGTTAGCAACGGAGTAGCTTACCATGCCAGTGACGTAGCCGAATGTTGAAATCCAACATGGCGGCGCCCGTGTAACAACAACATTTTCAACGTACCATTATATCCCTTTTAACAAATTCTGCCACTTTAATAATTGTACCAATGAGAATAAATAAAATACATCTGTTATATCACCTTTACTCAAAATTCCAGTTCAGTTCATCATTAACAGAACTGTTAATAGATTGCTACCCAGCTGTTTCCCTCCACCCAGAGGACTGTTTTAATTGATATACTCCCATGACGGTGGGGGTGGTCAAAGAGGCATCACTCCTCAAGTTTCAGGGCCCATCCATCTAGAGGACGTCCCCATACAAACACCCAGCTCACCATGGACCAAGAGTCAAAGCCCACCAGAGACCTACAGCCAGAGCCAAAGCCCACCAGAGACCTAGAGCCAGAGCCAAAGCCCACTTCAAATACAGAGCCTGAGCCCACACCCGCCAATATTCAAGCTTATTATTATATTATTTCAAGTTTATTAATTTTCTTCCCTTGAACAGCTTTTTTGTTTTTTAATTTTTTCCAAAAAATGAAAAAAGGCAGCGTTTTCACAGTTGTCAGCGATTCTTCCTATTGAAATGCTGTATAATGTGCTGACTCTACTCCTGCTGCCTATACATCGTGTAATGTGCACACAACAGTTAAATGTTATCACAGACAGTCATGTGTGAGAAGATTTTGAAAATTGTGCTGTGTGTAGCTGGCATTAGACTGTAACATTCATCATATTGCACAGAGCATAAAAACACCCTTGCTTCATATGACATTTAGATACAATGAAAGGTTGCCTATCTGCCTATGTATTTCATATTTAAACATGTTTCAATCAGTTTCACACATTTAAAGTCAGGCAATGTAGTTTGGGAAAAGCCTACCGTAAATCCTCTAATATAGGCCCGGGCCTTTATTTTACTCAAGCGCATCGCGGCCCAGGCCTTTATTGGAAGGAGGCCAGAATTAGAGACAGGCCTTTATTTCTATTTGAGCAAAACGGACTACCAGTAGAATGAATAAAAACGAGATTTTGTGTCTATTTTAACCTATAAAATACTAGGTTAATTTATTGAAAACGTACAGTTAGTTACCATATAACATTATGGTATGCATAGCCTACAGAACATTAACAACAAATAAATATAATATAAATAATATTTTTTGTGAAAAGCAATGATTCATTTTGAAACAGTATTTGTTCCAGCAGTAGTAACGTTAGCTCCACAACAGCACGCATCTGTGCATTCATTGATTTCATTCATTCATTCACACACTAGAAACACGTGTCTTTTTGCGTGTAACTTACAGACACTATTGCGATTAGAACAAAGCAAATAGAACTGACCTATTTCTCAGCTGGATCCGTTGCTCCTCGAAATAATACTTCCAAGCACTTCTGAGGTAAATTTTCCAGGATTATTATTACTTAGATAGATGTGTGTTATCCAGCTGATTGTGGGCGTTCAGGTTTGCGTGGATCGCCTCAGATTATTTGCGTTTGAATAGCGCGCGCTCTCCGTAATTAAGATCAAAGTCAACAGAGTATTTTGAAACTCTTTTGCACTTAAGAAAAAAAGCAAGCCTATCGCGCCAGCGCGATTGTCGACCCCAGGGGGTTAAAAAATAGATTTTCGCCAAAAATCCTCTTTGGCTCCGCAGCTGACATGGTTAAACAACATTAGCCTACCGGTGACTGAAGTCTCGCGTGCGAGTCAAGAGCGAAGTGATTGACATGACCAGGCTACCGTAGCTATGGCTTGGATTTATTAGCAAACATTGCCCCCCTGTGGTATTTGCATGTTACTATCACAAGCATAATGTTGTGGCCTGCCCAGAAAAACGTTGGTTCTAATAATAGCCCGGCCACTATTAGAGACCGGCCTTTATTTACCTCCGCCAACAGCGAGACCGGCCAATGTTAGAGACCCGGCCGCTAATGGAATACAGGCCAATATTAGAGGATTTACGGTAACTAGTAAAATGTGTACAAGTTTATGTAAAAATAACATGTTAACTAATATAAGTAAGAATAAGTTGCTTCAGAAATTATGTTCTCCACTGGATCATGCAGCACGTCACATCGGGTTCTACTACTGGGGTAAATTCAAGGCTTATTCCTCAATGTCTTTTCATCCAAAAAAGTAGATGAACCTGATAAAGCTTGATGTTTTGATTATTGAGGTGATGGGGCTTTTACATGTTTCGCGTGGCTCACACGGATGATTAGCGAATGAATAGCCTGCGCTGCACGTGGGTGTAAACATTACAGATTTCAACATTTGTCTATAGACATATTTCTCATGTCTGTGTGGCAAGTATTCACTTCTGCCATATTCCAAAAAGAAGTTCACGGAGACTGAGATGGCTGAGAAAGCTGTTTGATGTTGTCATAGATTTCTGCCTAAACCTAACTATGTGAGTCGTCTCCAATTGACGTTCCCTGGGTCGTCTCCAATCGACGTTTAATATATAGTCTACCTAACTAATTTGCTTCCGTAACTAGCTTTCTTTCTGCGCAGCAATGATTGACAAACAGACTTCAGCAAATGTTCTCTAAATTCTTTAATCATGGCCGGAAGAGTTCCCGAGCAGTTCTTAGGGAATCTCTCCCAAGAAAAAGGAGGATCTCAGACAAATTCCATTGAGAATCCCACCGGAAAACACAAATACAACAGTTTTTATAGAATAAGGAGGTATGGCAAATTTGTGGTCCTTCATATTCAAACCCTTCTGTTACCAGGTAAAGTAAACTTTGTTTTAATGATTACTTAATTGTTAATCAAAAGGTTCAAACTTAGTCATCTGTCTAGTTTCATTTCCCATATTTGTTATTTTACACTCACACAACCAAAGTCAAATTCGTATGGCAACACAACATACAACATTCAAAAACACAGGACAGAATGTTGTACACTGAGTTTCAAAGTGTTAGTTTTGTTAGGCCTAAAAAGGGAAGTGAGGTTAGATGTTAGAGTTAATATTAGTTTGATATACAGTTTACTATTTTATTCATTAAAAATCCACCACAGTTCCCCTCTCTGGTCGTAATCACTACGACCACTACCGGGATTTTTAATTCTTCAAATTAATTTTTTCATACTTGCATGATTTACCTGCTCTTTACCAAATCATCCCCATTGTAAGTCAGTGACTTTAATACCACCTGATATCTCTATATTTCTTCCATCAACATCCTAAGCCGGAATAAAAATACAACCAATTTTCCCAATGTTACCACATACACATACCATCTTCTTCCATGAATTTATCTTCAAGCAATCTAATTCTATCTTTAGTAAAAAAGTAAACATCACATATAACATTGCCTTTTAACTTTAGTAGACCTTGATTCAAGTTTCATCATTTTCTGGATTTCGAATTGCATTGATCTATTAGGCCTTTAACAGGCTGATACTGCTGAGTAACCATTTTCCTTAACATTATTTTGTTAGCTTTTAATTAAAGCAGGCGATTTTTTTTTACTTAGTAAGCTCTATTTAAGGATCTGTGTAATAAAATCTAACCAAAAAAGAAAATGTAGAATTTTTCAATTTTATCCTTAACACAAATATCAATAATTTTATTATTTTGTTTCAAACAATATCATTACTTTAAAATTAACTCTGTTTAACCCAGCTCTTGCCATTAGAATAGCCTTAGCTGCTGACATGCCATTTAATCTTTAACTACTTATCTTCCTACCATCTTATTTTCCCAGAATTAACTGATGGACATAACATGTCCTGCCTCTATTTTTTGGTAATGCGGAATGGTTCATAATGGATCCATTGATCCAGATCATTAAATCTTCATTGTGAATTAAGAAAGCTTTTCAGAATTTCGCTGAAATGTCTAAACATGTTTAGACTAATTTTTAGTTTAAATTTAACATGTTTGGGTCACATTGTTCTTGGTCTAGGTTTTAACTTTGTGCCCCCTACATAATTTGTTTTAATTCATGCTTTGAGCTTAATTAAAACTTTAAAATCTTTAGTAATAAGTTGGAAATTTGGTTATGCTATAAAGCTCTTCAACTTAATAATAATCCAGAAATTAAATGTTTCCCAAAATCAATTTCCTTTTTTTTCTTTTGCTATTTTAGCAAATGGAAACACCTAAAATATATTTAATGTAGTCATTCATTCATCGCTATAGAAGTTTACCCAATTATCTATTCAGACCTAGTCCGTCAAAGTCACCCATTCTCTCTTATTAGAGAACAACTATTGCCACTATTATTATTATTATTATTATTATTATTATTATTATTATTATAACATCTGTGATGTCTGCATTAGGATTTTAAAACCCTCAAGTTTCTTCAAAAATAGTCCCTAGATTATTTATTATTTTTACAGTAATGTACCTATTTAGAGTCCCTATACTCTACAGAATTAAGAGATTTTCTCAATGTACATGTACCTGAAATAATTTCATATTAATCAGTAATTGTTCAAATCATGAGATCTAAATACTTAGCCCTATGGTATAGTTTAATTGAACCAAATAACATTAAACATTAATAAACATCAATAAACATCATATTAATTGTTTCTTATGCTAAGCTTAAACCATTAGTTTGTCCACATCTTCTTCCAGATGTGTTGATCATCTCGTTGCCCCATGGACGTTCCATCTTCACCAGGGTGACTCTTTGCGAACCGTTGCAATGGGTTTTCCCTTGACATTACTAGCACGTCCTTGATCCCCTACTTTATGCTTCGTTGGTGTTGCCGTTGGCGTGTGGGGTTTGCTGAGGCTGGTTGGTGTAGTTTAAGGTGAGAGGTTTGGATGGAGGTGTCACACTCTTGCTGATAGTTGCAAGATTTTTCCTCAGATCACAACCGCACCCCACTGGACCTTGTTTGTGGAGTGAACCATTTCTTGGCTGCTTTCACCTGTGAATGGAGACCTTAAGTATTTTTGTTAGTGACAGCATGTATTAACTCAACTGGCCGTTCGTCCTTTTTTGATGATACCTGTGAAATTTTCATGTTAAACAGTAACAAGACCTTTTTTTTTTATATACATTTGGAGCAGAATCAGTTCTGTTCGTTGGGATCCATCATGACATTCTGTAAAAAGGAAAAAGTTAATTATGGGGTGGACAGGGCAAGCTTAGTTAGCTGCGTTAGGTGTGGCACTGTTTCTTTCTGCCACAATAATAACCCAGGCCAGGATAGTTAGCCAAAATCATCCATGGCCGTTATTTTATTGGGCATATTTTACCCTGTGGACCCACTTTATAAATTTAGATACAGCTGTTTTGATTTACATCATTTCATTTGTCTTGGTGTTTCTCAGAACACCATCTTTCACACACTCACTTTCACACACCCCTCTCTGGCCAGAGATTCATACCTTTTTGTCTGCTTTAGCAGTTTATGAACTGAATGGGGAACATATATATTTATTATGTGTGGAATACCACCAAATTTGAACGGTAACAACTTTTTACGATGACAGAGCTACTGAACGTAGACACACTGTGGTATTTCCCTTGCGACAGTGTCTAAACGTTAGTATATCAATTTTCAATTGTCCGATGCAGTCGCCATGTGATTGAGTTTAACACAGTGATTGTAAACCTAACTTTTAAAAATCAAATAGATTAAACACTTTAAAATAATAATCGTATAGACCTACAATTGCAGTTGAGAGAATCCGTTTTAATTTCTCAAATGCAATTCATCATTCATTGCACAATTTCAATTTTCCAAACTTTTAGTTGTTGCTCATAAGCTATTTAAAAGAAGATTTGAAGATCTTCACACAATCTTGGATTCATGACCAAAAAGAAAAAATAACATTTCCATCTCGTACCCCTGACAACAACAAGCATAATAACGGAACAAAATCATTTAAAACAAGAGCCAGAGAAAATACATTACATTGTATCGACATTTTAATATAGAATCAACACAGAAACAAAATATGTGTGAAAGGAGACACTAGTAACACTTTCGCGGATATTCTGTATCATAACAAGCAAAGCGTCTCAACCGAAAAAAAACGCTACAAACGCTCTCAAGCGCCCACAGCTAGGCGTTTTCAGCAGAGCGCCTAGCGTTTTCAGCTGGCTAAAACACTTTGGTGGACACACGGCCTAATACTTTAAGTCCTTTTAGCCCGTCTGGAATGGTCCCTCTGTCGAACAGGGTTCTGCAATCTGGCAGAATGAAGACAACGTGGTTCCTCGTCCCCGTCCATCTGACAGAGGGAGATTCCGAGGACTCCTGGAATTGGCTCGCCAAATTGTGGTAGATTTTTCCCTAAGGCCGTGTGTCCACCAAAGCATTTTTTTTCACATGGCTGGCGTGTTTTTTCAACGGGAGCGCCGCGTTTTTAAAACGCCATGAGTGTAGCGAGGCGCTGAGCGTTTTTTTCACGCTGCAGCGCCGAGCGCTCTGTGTTTTTTACAGGTCGCCGAGAGTTGAAGAATTTTCAACTTTGAGTAAAACGCTGCGCTCATCACTGTCACTTTTTACCCAACCGACCAATCACAGTGGAGGAGGGGCGGGACTAATACCACACCGACCAACTGTCACATTCTGATTGTACAACGACATCAACCAGCAGAGCTAAACGGGAAAAAAAATGGATGAAAAATTAATATTGCTGGTCTCCGAACATAGTTGTCTACCAGATGACATCCCCGGATTACCACAACGTTAATTTGAAAAACAGTGCTTGGAGGAACATTTCATTGGCGATGGGTCTATCAGGTAAGCGGCAGTCAGCTAGACAGCTGATCGGTGGGGGGGGCGGGATCAACTTTGCAACTGCAAATCGTCAAAGCTAATATATATATATATATACGAGGAAGAGCACTTTCTTTTAAGTTTAGTTGGTGCCTTGAGACGACTTCCCCCACACAGTCATTCTGAGGTTAAACTCAAATTCCAACAAATATTACATGACGCAGAATTTAACAATCAATAAAACACTATCATGCACACATCAACGAACATACAGACAGACACATACACAAACACAAACAAAAATAACATTTGAAATAGACACACCAAATTACTTCATATGTAAAACAAATTTTTTTTATAAGGCAGTTTAATGTATTTATCAATCTGTACATGAAAAGTTATCATTAAAATAATTATTAAAAGCATTCATCTTTTCCAGTCATTTATTTTCCTCTTTTGATTTAGACTACTAATTTATTTTATTCATTATGTGCAGCTTGTTAGTTTTCTGAGGTTATGGGTGACTCTTAAAAGAGCCTTTTTTATTTTTAATTGGTGGTGGTCCTGATGGTGGTGGGAGTAATTATGAGGCATTAGATGACAGAATGCTGCAATGCAACTTCACCTGCTGGAGAGGAGAAGTAGGTGGTGTACCTTTGCCTTATTTCCAGTGCTTCCCTAGAGGCATTGTTGCTGCCTGCTCGCTGGATGGGCTGCATGGCAAACTGTGGCTCTGATGGCAGGGGGGCACAACTTACTTCCTCTTCATCAGCATCCTCATAACGTAGGAAATTGTGAAGGATGCAAGTGGCCTTCACCACTGCATCTGCCACTTTTGGTGAGACACCAAGCACTCTGTGGTAGAGTCTCCATTGGGCAGCAAGTATCCCAAATGTGCACTCCACCATCCGTCTCGCACGGGAAAGACGGTAATTAAACACACGCTTCTCTCTGTCGAGGTATTTTCCTGGGTAGGGTCGGAGAAGGTGCCTCTTCAGAGGAAAAGCCTTGTCACCCACAAACACGTGGCACAGGCTGGGGGTCTTCTGCTTCTGGTAATGGTGCATCCTCTGGTAGGTCTAGCGTTCCCTGTTGGAGAGCCTTGCCAAATTCGGAGGCACAGAGGGTCCCGCCGTCACTGCTTTTCCCGTATGTCCCCACATCCACCATCCGGAAAAGGTACCGGGCATCAACCACTGTTAGAAGGACTGTAGAGAAGCTCCCTTTGTAATTGAAATACATGGACCCTGTTGAAGATGGTATTGTAACATGCTTCTCATCGATTGCTCCCAGACAGTTGGAGAAGTTCCACAGCCTATGGAAGTCTTCAGCAATCCTCTTCCAGTGATGTTGTTCAGGGAAGGGCATGTATTCCTGGACCAAGAGTGACCATATTGCCTCACACACTTCTTTTACCACCCTTGCCACTGTGCAGTAACCCACCCTGTAGTTAAAAGTGATAGATCGGAATGAGTCCCCTGTTGACAGATATCTGAAATAAATACAGAAAAAAGTTGCAAAGGGCAATTAGTTATACATTAAATAAAACATCAATTTAAATCATACTATCATTAGTTATAAATTCAATAAGACTTCTAGCCTATTTATATTATGCTTATTTATATAAAAGTATATTCAATTATAAATGTGTTTGGATGTGTAAAATATCTTCAGTAGCTATCACTGAATCATAAATACCGTAAAGAAGTAAAATAAGATATGTTGTACCTCATATGCAGTGATGAATGTACGAAACTAACGTTAAATAAATAAATGTCTACATGTAGCCTACAATTTTGAGTCACTTGTAACATTAACGTTACTTTATTTGAGCTTTTTTTCTGCTATTTTACTCCTAATCCACTATAGCAAAGAGACAAACACTGCATTTTTTTTTTACTTCACTTACAAAAGACTTTTCATGTTCAGCTCAATAACACAAAATATCACTTGAAATAATTTCGGAATAGCCTTATATGCACTTACCTCAGACAAATGCAAAGACGTTCTTCTGAGCTGATGGCCTCCCAGTAGTTTGTGTCTCTCTTCGAAATAGAAGGTCCAATTTTCCGGAATAACATCTCAAACTGTGTCCTGCTCATCCGAAAATACTCCTTGAACCGGCTGCCGTCCAACTTTAGTTCTTGGACCAGACGATGGTACTCTCCGAGATGTATTCTCGCTCTCAAGATCTCATGAACCCACATAGACCGGCGCGTCCGTCCTCTCTGTCTACGTGGTTCAGTCATCCCTTCATCCAAAGCAAGAACCAGAGCAAGTACTCTACATTGTGTCGACATTTTTAGACAAATTATCTGCGAAATCAGTTACAAGTAAACTGTGCCGCAGATACTCTGTATCATAGCAACGAAGTGTCTCAACTGAAAAAACGCTGTGCTGCCAAAACGCTCTCAAGCGCCCACAGCTGGGCGTTTTTAGCGGAGCGCCTAGCGTTTTCAGCTGGCTAAAAACGTTTTGGTGGACACACAGCCTAAACCTAACAATGTGGGTCGTCTCCAATCGACATTCCCTGGGTCGTCTCCAATAGACGTTCCCTATATAGCTACCTGGGTCGTCTCCAATCGACGTTCCCTAACGTCTTCAATCAACGTTTTAATATATAGTCTACCTAACTAACTTGCTTCCCTAACTAGCTCTCTTGCTGCGCAGCAATGATCGACAAACAGACTTCAGCAAATGTCCTTTAAATGCTTTAACCGCGGCCGGAGGATCTCTCGAGCAGTTCTCAGAGAATCTCCCCCAAGAAGAAGCAAGATTCCATTGAGAATCCCACCAGCTAAAAGAATACAACAGTTTTTATAGAATAAGGAGGTATGGCAAAAATGTCATGCTGCATTACATAATTTCCACACAATTTGATTGGTTTTCATAGACAAACCCTTCTGTTACTAGGTAAAGCAAACTTTGTTTTAATGATTACTTCATTGTTAATCACAAGGTTCAAACTTAGTCATCTGTCTAGTTTCATTTCCCATATTTGTTATTTTTACACTCACACAACCAAAGTCAAAGGGGTATGGCAACACAACATACAACTTTCAAAAACACAGGACAGAATGTTTTAGTACAATGTGTTTCAAAATGTTATCATGTTAGGTCTAAAAAGAGAAATAAGGTTAGATGTTAGAAACATGGTTAGTTTACCTATTTTATCTATTAAAAATCCACCACGTCTTTATTTTTTGCAAAAGCACAAAGTTCAGTTGTCATTGTATACCCAAATAAAGGTACAGACAGTTTTAAATGATCTTGTCTGTATGACCAAAACTAACAGAGTATTTTAAGTTCTTTCCACTGTTATCAGGGAAAAAAGTAGTTTGATAATAGCAGTATAACTTTCATATGTATGTGTATATATATATATATATATATATATATATATATATATATATATATATATATATATATATATGTGTGTGTGTGTGTGTGTGTGTGTGTGTGTGTATATATATATATATATATATATATATATATATATATATATATATGTATATGTGTGTGTGTGTGTATATATATATATATATATATATATATATATATATATATATATATATATATATATATATATATATATATATAGCTATTAATATAGCTGACTATAGTCAGTAGTGACTTGAAATTAATTGTTTGAATAATTTAATGAACATATCCACAAATTTCCACAACTAGATCAACAAAATATCCTAAAACCCTGCTGTATAAAAGAAAGTGTCAAGTCTATACTGATGCTCAAATTGAATATCCTAATACCTTCATGTCTACCCCTGAATATGTCAGATGTGGGTCATCTCTGTTACCTTCTCTGTTTGCCTCCACTGTAATTCAGAGTGTTCTTTTGCATGTTTATGCTTTAGATATTTTGCATTATCAAAGAATTCATGCAACACAGTCCCTGTCAGTCAGAATGTTTAAAAGCTCTAATGTGGAATACTGTAGGTATTAATGTTACATCTTTTTCCTTTTTCTTTTTAGAATCTAAGATCAGATAAGATTATTCATAATTTACATTTTTATTAAAGGAATCTCAGAGAACGTTCCCCCAGCCCTGGCCAGAATCCTTCCACCCCCCAGTCCACAGACAGCCAAGCAGCTCTGAGCGAAACATCCTGTGTCCCTGTCATCATGGCAACACCACCTAAGCGCAGACGCTGTGGCTACCTGGATTCCGATGTCACACAATCCTTGCGTCGCTCAACGCGCAATACATCCGGAGGGGATCGGGCAGCAGAAGCTGGGGGTGGAGGCAGCAGCAATGCCTCTCCGCAACCAAAGCGAAGGCTTACTGAGGTGCAAACACCACTACCCAAGTTCTTCCTCAACCTAGAGAAGAGTGAGTCACACTTTTTGTGTCCTGTTTCATTTCTTAAAACTGTAACTCTGTGCACAATTTTAAGTTAATTCCAATTAAACTAATGAAACCTGGTCAAGTCAAGTCACCTTCATTTATATACCGCTTTTAACAATATAGATTGTCTCAAAGCAGCTTTACAGTGATAATAGGAAACTAGAATGTACATTTCCTGAATAAAATGTGAGTGGGTGCTTGCAGTGGCAAAACTCGCCACTCGGTTGCTAGGGTGTTGTACATGATTGCATATGAGCCAACAACCATGTCTGTACAATGTTGTGGAGCTGAAATATGGCTTCTATGTGTTGCAGTATGGTTGCTATTTGGCTCTAAACGGTTGCTATGGTGTGAATTTACTATTTTGATTTATTTATTTATTATTTATTTTTTTATATATTTTTATTCTTAGAATTTGTATTACTATGTTTCTTGTTGTATTTGTATTTGTATATGTGCACTGGAAGCTTCAGTACCAAGAAAAATTCCTTGTGGGTGCAAGCACACTTGGCAATAAAGCTCTTTCTAAATACACAGTTACCATGGTGATATTTACAGACTGTTTTCCCAACCGACTGTTTCCCTATCTCTCTTTGGATTTTGGTTGCTAGGGTACTCTGTTTGGTTGCTAGGGAGTGGCTTGGCAGCTGGCAATCATGAAACTCCAAAGGCTTCTTGTCAGTATGAATGATATAATCCAACTCCCATGCCTCTGTGACATTCAGAATGGAAGATATGCTTCTTTGGATTTTGGTTGCTAGGGTACTCTGTTTAGTTGCTAGGGAGTTACTTGGCAGCTGCCAATGATGAAATTCCAAAGGCTTCTTGTCACTATGAATGATATAAACCAACTCCCATGCCTCTGACATTCAGAATGGAAGATATCCCTCTTTGGATTTTGGTTGCTAGGGTACTCTTTTTGGTTGCTAGGGAGTGGCTTGTCAGCTGCCAATCATGAAACTCCAAAGGCTGCTTGTCAGTATGAATGATATAAACCAACTCCCATGCCTCTGCGACATTCAGAATGGAAGATATCCCTCTTTGGATTTTGGTTGCTAAGGTGCTCGACAGTGGTTGCTAGGGAGGGGCTTGGAAGTGTTGAGGTGATTCATGATTGGCTGTTTGCTGCCCCGAGTCAAATGAGACCACCCCCATGTTTCTATGACAATTCAGTCTGGAGATATCTCTTTGAACTCTTTCAATGGAAGTCTATGGAACTTGTTGCTAAGGGGCTCTAAATAGTTGCTAGGGCGTGGCTTGATAGCTTCACAATGATCCTGAGAGACTGATTGGTCGTCTGAGTAAAATGAGCCCTCCCCCTTGTCTCTATGACACTGTGATCCAGAGCTACGTTCAATACAAAGTCCCTATGCAATTTACCATAGTAGGAAAAGCATGTGTGTTTCACGGGACGTTCCTTCCCCATAGTAAGTCAATGGGGCAACTTTGGGCATCTCCTGCCCCCCAGGGGTGCAACTTTTACCCCATTGTGAGGTATGTTCTTACAGAGCCTGTCAGCCTCTTCAAATGTGGCAAATCACACGTTTCTGTGAAATCCTCGCTCAGAGCTACGTGTGGTCAAAGTTCGTCGCAATGTTGAGTCAATGGGACTTTTTTGGCCGCTTTTTCGTCCGCTGTGCGAACTTCGTACACCCGATCGCTTAGAAAAGTCATAGCACACCTCTCCTCAATGAGCCGCTCGATTTGACGCCTCACTCAGGGGTCTGTGACAAACGGTGCGGGGCGAGTTTCGCGCCAAACTTTGTCCAGAATAATAAAAAGAAGAAGAATAATAACTAGAATGTACATTTCCTGAAGAAAATGTGAAGTGGTGCTTGCAGTGGCAAAACTCACCACTCGGTTGCTAAAGTGCGTTTAGCTAGTTCTTAGCAAGATTATAACAAAATGATCATCATGCTAGCATTATAAGCATGTGACTAACATAATGCTAGCATGTTGCTAGCATGATGCTAATATGATTAGCATGTTGTTAGCATGTTTGCTAGCATGTTTTTAGCAAAAGCTAACGTGAATGTAGCTAGCATGATTAACATGATGTTAGCATTATGCTAGCATTTTTTAACAAGATGCTAACATGAATAGCATGTTTGCTAGCATGTTTGTAGCAATAAGCTAGCATGATTAGCATGTAGCTAGTATCATGCTAGCATTATTAGCATGTTTCTAGCATCATGCTAGCATTATTAGCATCATGCTAGCATCATGTTAGCATGATTAGCATTTAGCTAGCATGATGCTAGCTTGTTTTACCACGTTGCTAGCATGGTTTACCATGATTTACCATAGTTTACCATGATTTACCACAATTTACCATAGTTTACCAGATTTACCACGATTTACTATAGTTTACCATGATTTACTATAGTATACCATGATTTACCATGTTCAAGTATGATTTACTGATTCTAGCATGATTTACCATAGTTTACCATGATTTACCACAATTTACTATAGTTTACCATGATTTACTATAGTATACCATGATTTACCATGTTCAAGTTTAATTTACTGATTCTAGCATGATTTACCATAGTTTACCATGATTTACCATAGTTTACCACGATTTACTATAGTATACCATGATTTACCATGTTGAAGTATGATTTACTGATTCTAGCATGATTTACCATAGTTTACCATGATTTACCATAGTTTACCATGATTTACCACGATTTACCATAGTTTACCATGATTTACTATAGTATACCATGATATACCATGTTCAAGTATGATTTACTGATTCTAGCATGATTTATCATAGTTTACCATGATTTACCATAGTTTACCATGATTTACCATAGTTTACCATGATTTACTATAGTATACCATGATTTACCATGTTCAAGTATGATTTACTATGATTCTAGCATGATTTACCATAGTTTACCATGATTTACCACGATTTACCATAGTTTACTATGATTTACTATAGTATACCATGATTTACCATGTTTTAGTATGATTTACTATGATTCTAGGATGATTTACCATAGTTTACCATGATTTAGTCAAAAGAGCCAAGTCCCATCTCTATACTATGTTTTGATGCAGAGATATACGTTTTGCTAAACGGTTGCTAGGGTACTCTTTTTGGTTGTTATGGAGTTGCTTGACAGCTGCCAATGATGAAACTGCAAAGGCTTCTTGACACTTTGAATGATATAAACCAACTCCCATGCCTCTGCGAAATTCAGAATGGAAGATATGCCTCTTTGGATTTTGGTTGCTAGGGTACTCTGTTTGGTTGCTAGGGAGTGGCTTCTCAGCTGTCAATGATGAAATTCCAAAGGCTTCTTGTCAGTATGAATTATATAATCCAACTCCCATGCCTCTGTGACATTCAGAATGGAAGATATGCCTCTTTGGATTTTGGTTGCTAGGGTACTCTGGTTGCTATGGAGTTACTTGGCAGCTGCCAATGATGCAGTTCCAAAGGCTTCTTGTCACTATGAATGATATAAACCAACTCCCATGCCTCTGTGACATTCAGAATGGAAGATATCCCTCTTTGGATTGTGGTTGCTAAAGTGCTCGACAATGGTTGCTAGGGAGGGGCTTGGAAGTGTTGAGGTGATTCATGATTGGCTGTTTGCTGCCCCAAGTCAAATTAGACCACCCCCATGTTTCTATGACAATTCAGTCTGGAGATATCTCTTTGAACTCGTTCAATGGAAGTCTATGGAACTTGTTGCTAAGGGGCTCTAAATAGTTGCTAGGGCGTGGCTTGATAGCTTCACAATGATCCTGAGAGACTGATTGGTCGTCTGAGTAAAATGAGCCCTCCCCCTTGTCTCTATGACACTGTGATCCAGAGCTACGTTCAATACAAAGTCCCTATGCAATTTACCATAGTAGGAAAAGCATGTGTGTTTCACGGGACGTTCCTTCCCCATAGTAAGTCAAAGGGGCAACTTTGGGCATCTCCTGCCCCCCAGGGGTGCAACTTTTACCCCATTGAGAGGTATGTTCTTACAGAGCCTGTCAGCCTCTTCAAATGTGGCAAATCACACGTTTCTGCGAAATCGTCGCTCAGAGTTATGACTCGTCAAAGTTTGTCGCAATGTTAAGTCTATGGGATTTTTCGGACGCTTTTTCGCCCCTGGGGCGAACACCGCACCCCCGATCGCTTATAAAAGTCATAGCACACCTCTCCTTAATGAGCCGGTCGATTTGACACCTCATTCATGGATCTGTGACAAACGGTGCGGGACGAGTTACGCGCCAAACTTTGTGTGGAATAATAATAAAAAGAATAATAATAATAACTAGAATGTACATTTCCTGAAGAAAATGTGAAGTGGTGCTTGCAGTGGCAAAATTCGCCACTGGGCAGATGATTAGCATGTTGGTTGGATGATGCTAGCATGATTAGCATGTTGCTACCATGCTTTTAAGAAGATGCTAGCATGATTAGCATGTTGCTAGCATGTTTTTAGCTAGATGCTAACATGATTAGCATGTTGTTAGCATGATTAGCATGTTGCTAGCATGATGCTAGCTTTATTAGCATGTTGGTAGCCTAATGCTAGCATGATTAGCATGTTGCTAGCATGATGCTAGCTTGATTCGCATTATGCTAACTTGATTAACATGTTGCTAGCATGATTAGCATGTTGCTAGCATGGTGCTAGCTTGATTAGCATGTTGCTAGCATAATGCTAGCATGATTAGCATGTTGCTAGCATGATGATAGCTTGATTAGCATGACGCTAACATTATGCTAGCTTGATTAGCATGTTGTTAGCATTATGCTAGCTTTATTAGCATGTTGGTAGCCTAATGCTAGCATGATTAGCATGTTGCTAGCATGATGCTAGCTTGATTAGCATGTTGCTAGCATGATTAGCATGTTGCTAGCATGGTGCTAGCTTGTTTAGCATGTTGCTAGCATAATGCTAGCATGATTAGCATGTTGCTAGCATGATGCTAGCTTGTTTAGCATGTTGCTAGCATAATGCTAGCATGATTAGCATGTTGCTAGCATGATGCTAGCTTGATTAGCATGATGCTAACATTATGCTAGCTTGATTAGCATGTTGTTAGCATGATGCTAGCTTTATTAGCATGATGCTAGCTTGATTAGCATGTTGCTAGCATGCTTTCAACAAGATGCTAGCATGATAAGCATTTTGCTAGCATGTTTTTAGCTAGATGCTAACATGATTAGCATGTTGTTAGCATTATGCTAGCATGATTAGCATGTTGCTAGCATGATGCTAGCTTGATTAGCATGTTGCTAGCATGATGCTAGCTTTATTAGCATGATGCTAGCTTGATTAGCATGTTGCTAGCATGATTCTAGCATGATTGGCATGTTGCTAGCATGATGCTAGCTTGATTAGCATGTTGCTAGCATGATGCTAGCTTGATTAGCATGTTGCCAGCATGTTTTTAGCAAGATGCTGTTGCCAGGTGGTTGCTAGGGTGTTCTGGGTGGTTGCTATGGTGTTGCTAGGCAGTTGCTAAGGTGTTCTGGGTGGTTGCTAGGCAGTTGCTAGGGTATTCTTGGTGGTTGCTAGGGCGTTGCTAGGTGGTTGCTAGGGTGTTCTGGGTGGTTGCTATGGTGTTGCTAGGCAGTTGCTATGGTATTCTGGGTGGATACTAGGGCATTGCTAGGCAATTGCTAGGGTGTTCTGGGTGGTTGCTAGGTGTTCTGGGTGGTTGCTAGGCAGTTGCTAGGTGTTCTAGGTGGTTGCTAGGCAGTTGTTAGGGTGTTCTGGGTGCTTGCTAGAGTTTTTTGTGGTTACTAGAGCATTTCTAGACGTTGCTAGGGTGTTCAGGGTGGTTGCTAAGGTGTTTTTGTTAGTTGCTATGGTGTTACTAGGTGGTTGGTAGTTGTCAAATATGGTTACTATGGAGTTTTTAGAGAGTTCTTAAAATCTTTAATAACGAGTGCCTTCAGTACGGCACGAGGCCTGCGGCCTCGTGCCTATGGCCGAATAGGCACAAGCATGGAGCGATATCGCAAGGCCACGAGAGTAAAATTGCTTTAAAAAATATAAAAAAAATAAAAAAATGTTTTTTTTTGGTTTAGGGTAGTTGCTAGGGAGCTCTTAGTGGTTGCTAGGGTGCTGAAACTGGTTGCTAGGGTGTGGCTATGAAGATTTTAGGCCAAAACTTATTGGCTGCTTGATAATATAAATCCTCTGAGGGAGAGAGAGAGGGAGAGACGCAGGGGTGTCAGGCCCTTTGGAGTGGTGTGTGTGTGAAAACGTCGGTTGGGATTCAAATATTTTTAGAATGCCCAATGTAAAGTCAATGGGGACTTTTTTGGCCGCTTTTTCGTCCGCTGTGCGAACATCGTACACCCGATCGCTTAGAAAAGTCATAGCACACCTCTCCTCAATGAGCCGGTCGATTTGACACTTAACTCAGGGGTCTGTGACAAACGGTGCGGGGCGAGTTTCGCGCCAAACTTTGTCCAGAATAATAATAATAATAATAATAATAAGAATAATAAGTATGAGCAATAACAATAGTGATGCTTTCAAAAAAGCACCACTAACTAGAATGTACATTTCCTGAAGAAAATGTGAAGTGGTGCTTGCAGTGGCAAAACTCGCCACTCGGTTGCTAGGGTGTTGTACATGATTGCATACGAACCAACAACTATGCCTGTACGATGTTGTGGAGCTGAAATATGGCTTCTATATGTTTCAATATGGTTGCTAGGTGGCTCTAAATGGTTGCTAGGCTGTGAATACACAGTTACCATGGTGATATTTACAGACTGTTTTCCAACTGAAACTAATGAGCCAACCCCCATCTCTATACAATATTCTGATGCAGAGATGTAGGTCTTGTAAAATGGTTGCTAGGGTACTCTGTTTGGTTGCTATGGAGATGCTTGTCAGCTGCTAATGATGAAACTGCAAAGGCTTCTTGTCAGTATGAATGATATAAACCAACTCCCATCTCTATACGATGTTCTGATGCAGAGATATACGTTTTGCTAAACGGTTGCTAGGGTACTCTTTTTGGTTGTTATGGAGTTGCTTGACAGCTGCCAATGATGAAACTGCAAAGGCTTCTTGACACTTTGAATGATATAAACCAACTCCCATGGCTCTGTGACATTCAGAATGGAAGATATCCCTCTTTGGATTTTGGTTGCTAGGATACTCTGTTTGGTTGCTAGGGAGTGTCTTGGCAGCTGTCAATCATGAAACTCAAAGGCTGCTTGTCAATATGAATGATATAAACCAACTCCCATGCCTCTGTGACATTCAGAATGGAAGATATCCCTCTTTGGATTTTGGTTGCTAAGGTGCTCGACAATGGTTGCTAGGGAGGGGCTTGGAAGTGTTTAGGTGATTCATGATTGGCTGTTTGCTGCCCCGAGTCAAATGAGACCACTCCCATGTTTCTATGATAATTCAGTCCAGGGATATCTCTTTGAACTCTTTCAATGGATGTCTATGGAACTTGTTGCTAAGGGGCTCTAAATGGTTGCTAGGGCGTGGCTTGATAGCTTCACAATGATCCTGAGAGACTGATTGGTCATATGAGTAAAATGAGCCCTCCCCCTTGTCTCTATGACACTGTGATCCAGAGTTACGTTCAATACAAAGTCCCTATGCAATTTACCATAGTAGGAAAAGCATGTGTGTTTCACGGGACGTTCCTTCCCCATAGTAAGTCAATGGGGCAACTTTGGGCATCTCCTGCCCCCCAGGGGTGCAACTTTGACCCCATTGTGAGGTATGTTCTTACAGAACCTGTCAGCCTCTTCAAATGTGGCAAATCACACGTTTCTGCGAAATCCTCGCTCAGAGCTATGACTCGTCAAAGTTTTTTGCAATGTTAAGTCATTGGGACTTTTTGGGCCGCTTTTTCGCCCCTGGGGCGAACACCGCCCCCCCGATCGCTTATAAAAGTCATAGCACACCTCTCCTCAATGAGCCGGTCGATTTGACACCTCATTCATGAATCTGTGACAAACGGTGCGGGACGAGTTACGCGCCAAACTTTGTGTGGAATAATAATAAAAAGAAGAATAATAACTAGAATGTACATTTCCTGAAGAAAATGTGAAGTGGTGCTTGCAGTGGCAAAACTCACCAATCGGTTTGCTAAAGTGCGTTTAGCTAGTTTTTAGCAAAGATTATAACAAAATTATCATCATGCTAGCATTATAAACATGTGACTAACATAATGCTAGCATGTTGCTATCATAATGCTAATATGATTAGCATGTTGCTAGCATCATGCTAGCATGTTTTTAGCAAAATCTAACGTGATGATTAGCATGTTGTTAACATGATGTTAGTATTTTTTAACAAGAAGCTAACATGAATAGCATGTTTGCTAGCATGTTTGTAGCAAGAAGCTAGCATGATTAGCATGTAGCTAGTATCATGCTAGCATTATTAGCATGTTGCTAGCATCATGCTAGCATCATGTTAGCATGATTAGCATGTAGCTAGCATGATGCTAGCTTGTTTTACCACGTTGCTAGCATGGTTTACCATGATTTACCATAGTTTACCATGATTTACCACAATTTACCATAGTTTACCATGATTTACTATAGTATACCATGATTTACCATGTTCAAGTATGATTTACTGATTCTAGCATGATTTACCATAGTTTACCATGATTTACCCTAGTTTACCATGATTTACCACAATTTACTATAGTTTACCATGATTTACCATGTTCAAGTATGATTTTCTGATTCTAGCATGATTTACCATAGTTTACCATGATTTACCATAGTTTACCACGATTTACTATAGTTTACCATGATTTACTATAGTATACCATGATTTACCATGTTCCAGTATGATTTACTGATTCTAGCATGATTTACCATAGTTTACCATGATTTACCATAGTTTACCATGATTTACCACGATTTACCATAGTTTACCATGATTTACTATAGTATACCATGATATACCATGTTCAAGTATGATTTACTGATTCTAGCATGATTTATCAGTTTACCATGATTTACCATAGTTAACCATGATTTACTATAGTATACCATGTTTTACCATGTTCAAGTATGATTTACTATGATTCTAACATGATTTACCATAGTTTACCATGATTTACCACGATTTACCATAGTTTACTATGATTTACTATAGTATACCATGATTTACCATGTTTTAGTATGATTTACTATGATTCTAGGATGATTTACCATAGTTTACCATGATTTAGTCAAAAGAGCCAAGTCCCATCTCTATACTATGTTTTGATGCAGAGATATACGTTTTGCTAAACGGTTGCTAGGGTACTCTTTTTGGTTGTTATGGAGTTGCTTGACAGCTGCCAATGATGAAACTGCAAAGGCTTCTTGACACTTTGTATGATATAAATTAACTCCCATGCCTTTGTGACATTCAGAATGGAAGATATCCCTCTTTGGATTTTGGTTGCTAAGGTGCTCGAAAATGGTTGCTAGGGAGGGGCTAGGAAGTGTTGAGGTGATTCATGATTGGCTGTTTGCTGCCCTGAGTCAAATGAGACCACCCTCGTGTTTGTATGACAATTCAGTCTGGAGATATCCCTTTGATCTATTTCAATGGAAGTCTATGGGACTTGTTGCTAAGGTTCTCTAAATGGTTGCTAGGGCGTGGCTTGATAGCTTCACAATGAGCCTGAGAGACTGATTGGTCGTCTGAGTAAAATGAGCCCGCCCCCTTGTCTCTATGACACTGTGATCCAGAGCTACGTTCAATAGAAAATCCCTATGCAATTTACCATAGTAGGAAAAGCATGTGTGTTTCACGGGACGTTCCTTCCCCATAGTAAGTCAATGGGGCAACTTTGGGCAGCTCTTGCCCCCCAGGGGTGCAACTTTTACCCCATTGTGAGGTATGTTCTTACAGAGCCTGTCAGCCTCTTCAAATGTGGCAAATCACACGTTTCTGCGAAATCCTCGCTCCGAGCTACAAGTGCTCAAAGTTCGTCGCAATGTTAAGTCATTGGGACTTTTTGGGCCGCTTTTTCGCCCCTGGGGCGAACACCGCACCCCCGATAGCTTATAAAAGTCATAGCACACCTCTCCTCAATGAGCCGGTCGATTCGACACCTCATTCATGGATCTGTGACAAACGGTGCGGGACGAGTTACGCGCCAAACTTTGTGTGGAATAATAATAAAAAGAAGAATAATAATAAGTATGAGCAATAACAATAGTGATGCCTTGCTTTCAGCAAGCACCACTAATAATAACTAGAATGTACATTTCCTGAAGAAAATGTGAAATGGTGCTTGCAGTGGCAAAACTCGCCACTCGGTTGCTAGAGTGTGGTACATGATTGCATACGAGCCAACAACCATGTCTGTACGATGTTCTGGGTGGTTGCTAGGCAGTTGCTATGTGTTCTGGGTGGTTGCTAGGGTATTCTGGGTGGATGCTTCGCATTGCTAGGCAGTTGGTAGGGTGTTCTGGGTGGTTGCTTGGCAGTTGCTATGGCGTTGCTAGGCGGTTGCTAGGGTATTCTGGGTGGTTGCTAGGCGGTTGCTAGGGTTTTCTTGGTGGTTGCTAGGGCGTTGCTAGGCGGTTGCTAGGGTGTTCTCGGTGGTTGCTATGGTGTTGCTAGGCGGTTGCTAGGGTATTTTGGGTGGTTGCTAGGGCATTGCTAGGCGGTTGCTAGGGTATTCTGGGTGGTTGCTATGGTGTTGCTAGGCGGTTGCTAGGGTATTCTGGGTGGTTGCTATGGTGTTGCTAGGCGGTTGCTAGGGTATTCTGGGTGGTTGCTAGGATGTTGCTAGGCAGTTGCTAGGGTGTTCTGGGTGGTTGTTATGTTGTTGCTAGGCGGTTGCTAGGGTATTCTGGGTGGTTGCTAGGGTGTTGCTAGGCAGTTGCTAGGGTATTCTGGGTGGTTGCTATGGTGTTGCTAGGCGGTTGCTAGGGTATTCTGGTTGGTTGCTAGGCGGTTGCTAGGGTATTCTGGGTGGTTGCTAGGGTGTTGCTAGGGTGTTCTGGGTGATTGCTATGGTGTTGCTAGATGGTTGGTAGGGTATTTTGGGTGGTTGCTAGGGAGTTGCTAGGCAGTTGCTACTATGTTCAGGGTGGTTGCTAAGGTATTATGGGTGGTTACTATGGTGTTACTAAGTGGTTGGTAGTTGTCACAGATGATTACTATTGGAGTTCTTAGCATTTTCTTGGCATGATTAGCACTTACCTAATCGCTATTAGCATGTAGCTATTCACAGCTAGCATGTGTAGCATATTGGAATTCCTCTTTGCTAGCATGAGTCAAAAGAGCCAACCCCCATCTCTATACGATGTTCTGATGCAGAGAAATAGGTCTTGCAAAATGGTTGCTAAGGTACTTTGTTTGGTTGCTAGGGAGTGGCTTGGCAGCTGCCAATCATGAAACTCTAAAGGCTGCTTGTCAGTATGAATGATATAAACCAACTCCCATTCCTCTGTGACATTTAGAATGAAAGATATCCCTCTATGAATTTTGGTTGCTAAGGTGCTTGACAATGGTTGCTAGGGCGGGGCTAGCAAGTGTTGTGGTGTCTCATGAATGGCTGTTTGCTGCTCTGAGTCAAACTTGTCTTAACCCCATCTCTTTATGATGTTCTGATGCAGAGATATAGGTCTTGTAAAATGGTTGCTAGGGTACTCTGTTTGGTTGCTATGGAGTTGCTTGGCAGCTGCCAATGATGAAACTGCAAAGGCTTCTTGTCACTATGAATGATATAAACCAACTCCCATGCCTCTGTGACATTCAGAATGGAAGATATGCCTCTTTGGATTTTGGTTACTAAGGTGCTCGACAATGGTTGCTAGGGAGGGGCTAGGAAGTGTTGATGTGATTCATGATTGGCCGTTTGCTGCCCTGAGTGAAACGAGACCACCCTTGTGTTTCTATGACAATTCAGTCCGGAGATATCCCTTTGATCTCTTTCAATGGAAGTCTATGGGACTTGTTGCTAAGGTGCTCTAAATGGTTGCTAGGGCATGGCTTGATAGCTTCACAATGAGCCTGAGAGACTGATTGGTCGTCTGAGTAAAATGAGCCCGCCCCCTTGTCTCTACGACACTGTGATCAAGAGCTACGTTCAATACAAAATCTCTATGCAATGTGTAGGACGGCCCATTTCATTTCATGGGCCGTCCTACACCATTGTAAGTCAATGGGAAAATTTGGGACGCTCCTGCCCCCCAGGGGTGCAACTTTTACCCCATTGTGAGGTATGTTCTTACAGAGCCTGTCAGCCTCTTCAAATGTGGCAAATCACACGTTTTTCAGAAATCCTCGCTCAGAGCTATGAGTGGTCAAAGTTCGTCGCAATGTTAAGTCAATGGGACTTTTTTGGCCGCTTTTTCGCCCCTGGGGCGAGCACCGCCCCCCCCGATCGCTTATAAAAGTCATAGCACACCTCTCCTCAATGAGCCGGTTGATTTGACACCTCACTCAGGGGTCTGTGACAAACGGTGCGAGTTACGCGCCAAACTTTGTCCAGAATAATAATAAGAATAAGAATAATAATAATAATAAGTATGCAAGAGAACACTAATGATGCCTTGCTTTCAGCAAGCACCATTAATAAGTATGAGCAATAACAATAGTGATGCTTTCAAAAAAGCACCACTAATAAGTATGAGCAATAACAATAGTGATGCTTTCAAAAAAGCACCACTAATAATAATAATAAGTATGAGCAATAACAATAGTGATGACTTGCTTTCAGCAAGCACCACTAATAAGTATGAGCAATAACAATAGTGATGCCTTGCTTTCAGCAAGCACCACTAATAAGTATGAGCAATAACAATAGTGATGCCTTGCTTTCAGCAAGCACCACTAATAAGTATGAGCAATAACAATAGTGATGCCTTGCTTTCAGCAAGCACCACTAATAATAAGTATGAGCAATAACAATAGTGATGCTTTCAAAAAAGCACCACTAATAATAAGTATGAGCAATAACAATAGTGATGCCTTGCTTTCAGCAAGCACCACTAATAAGTATGAGCAATAACAATAGTGATGCCTTGCTTTCAGCAAGCACCACTAATAATAAGTATGAGCAATAACAATAGTGATGCTTTCAAAAAAGCACCACTAATAATAAGTATGAGCAATAACAATAGTGATGCCTTGCTTTCAGCAAGCACCACTAATAAGTATGAGCAATAACAATAGTGATGCCTTGCTTTCAGCAAGCACCACTAATAATAATAATAATAAGTATGAGCAATAACAATAGTGATGCCTTGCTTTCAGCAAGCACCACTAATAATAATAAGTATGAGCAATAACAATAGTGATGCCTTGCTTTCAGCAAGCACCACTAATAAGAATAATAAGTATGAGCAATAACAATAGTGATGCCTTGCTTTCAGCAAGCACCACTAACTAGAATGTACATTTCCTGAAGAAAATGTGAAGTGGTGCTTGCAGTGGCAAAATTCACCACTGGGCAGATGCTAACACAATTACCATGTTGTGATACCATGATATACCACGTTTTAACATTATTTACCACGATTTACCATGTTTCTAAGATGATTTACTACGATTTACCACATTCCAGCATGATTTTCTATCTTGTTAGAATGATACTAGCATGATTAGCCTGTTGTTAGCATGATGCTGGCATGATTAGGGTATTTTTAGTGGTTGCTATGCCGTTGCTAGGCGGTTGCTAGAGTGTTCTGGGTGGTTGCTATGGTGTTGCTAGGCAGTTGCTATGGTATTCTGGGAGGATGCTGGGGCGTTGCTAGGCAGTTGCTAGGGTGTTCTGGATGGTTGCTAGGTGGTTGCTAGGCAGTTGCTAGGGTGTTCTGGGTGGTTGCTAGGCGGTTACTATGGTATTTTGGGTGGTTGCTATGGCGTTGCTAGGCAGTTGCTAGGGTGTTCTGGTGGTTTCTAGGCTGTTGCTGTGGTATTCTGGGTGGATGCTAGGGCATTGCTAGGCAGTTGCTAGGGTGTTCTGGGTGTTTGCTAGGTGGTTGCTAGGGTGTTCTGGGTGGTTGATATGGTGTTGCTAGGCAGTTGCTATGGTATTCTGTGTGGTTGCTACGGCATTGCTAGGGTGTTCTGGGTGGTTGCTAGGCAGTTGCTAAGGTGTTCTAAGTGGTTGCCAGGCGGTTGCTAGGGTATTCTTGGTGGTTGCTAGGGTGTTCTGGGTGGTTGCTATGGTGTTGCTAAGGTGTTCTGGGTGGTTGCTAGGTGGTTGCTAGGGTATTTTTGGTGTTTGCTAGGGCGTTGCTAGGCGGTTGCTAGGGTGTTCTGGGTTTTTGCTATGGTTTTGCTAGGCAGTTGCTATGGTATTCTGGGTGGATGCTAGGGCATTGCTAGGCAGTTGCTAGGGTGTTCTGGGTGGTTGCTAGGTGGTTGCTAGGGGGTTCAGGGTGGTTGCTAGGCAGTTGCTAGGGTGCTCTGAGTGGTTTCTAGGTTATTTTTTTGTGGTTACTAGAGCGTTTCTAGACGTTGCTAGGGTGTTCAGAGTGGTTGCTAAGGTTTTTTTGGTAGTTGCTATGGTGTTACTAATTGGTTGGTAGTTGTCAAAGATGGTTACTATGGAGTTTTTATAGAGTTCTTAAAATCTTTAATAACGAGTGCCTTCAGTACGGCACTCGGCCTGCGGACTTGTGCCTATGGCTGAATAGGCACAAGCATGGAGCGATATCGCAAGGCTACGAGTGTGATATTGCTTTAAAAATTAAAAAAATTAAATTCAATTTATTTATTGGTTTAGGGTGGTTGCTAGGGAGCCCTTAGTGGTAGCTAGGATGCTGTAACTAGTTGTTAGGGTGTGGCTATGAAGATTTTAGGCCATTACTTATTGGTTGCTTGATAATATAAATCCTCTGAAGGAGAGAGAGAGGGAGAGATGCAGGGGTGTCAGGCCCTTTGGAGTCTGTGTGTGTGAAAACGGCAGTTGGGATTTAATTTTTTTTAAATTCCGCAATGTTAAGTCAATGGGACTTTTTTGGCCGATATTTCGTCCGCTGTGCGAACATCGTACACCCGATCGCTTATAAAAGTCATAGCACACCTCTCCTCAATGAGCCGGTCGATTTGACACCTCACTCAGGGGTCTGTGACAAACGGAGCGGGGCGAGTTACACGCCAAACTTTGAGTGGAATAAGTATGCAAGAGAACACTAATGATGCCTTGCCTTTGGCAAGCACCACTAATAAGTATGAGCAATAACAATAGTGATGCCTTGCCTTTGGCAAGCACCACTAACTAATATAATTCAGAATACATCTGTAACGACTGAGACAATTCATACACATTTGTTATAGTTTAACAAATGATAATGAACAAATGAAATGAACAAAAGAACTCACTCTGGGATCTGTGGCCCCATCCCCCCAAACAGGGCGAGAAGGTCTTGGTTACCATGACCACGATCACATAAGTTGGTTTTATGACTCTTAGCAATGTGAACAGGGCCCTGCTACAGGTCAGGTCAGGTCAGGTCATCTTCATTTATATAGCGCTTTTAACAATGTAGATTGTTTCAAAGCAGCTTTACAGAGATAAGCGTATAATTTAAGGTAGCAGAGATTGTTTTGGCTTTATATCGGTTCTTTAATAAAGTTATTTTCTAGCTAAAGTTAGTTTTGATTGATTTGCTTCCGTCGCAACGATCATTTGTTATTAAATTAGGGGTCGCTAAGACGACACCATTCTCTCTACACAGACTTTAAACGCGAACCTGTGAGAAACGTTGATGCCGTTCACATGCGCATTTAGCATGGGTTCTATAGTTATGTGCGTTTGAATATATGTGCGCAGGTTTGGAATTCCCTACAAGCCAAGCCTAAACAAAGTACTTGTCTTTCCTTATAAATTTTGATAAAGAATTTTATTTTATTTTGTCACTTCGGGGTAGGAACGCGAAACGAAATTTTCCCGACAACGCCTTATCTGTAGAGTGGTAACGGGATCCTCCATAGGGAGAGACTAGTTAGCACTTCAGCACTGCGTTGTCATTGGGTCCAGGCGAAGGTCCTTCGTCAGATCTGGATACGGCCTGGATCCAGCAGGCTGTGGGAAAACCTCAAGACACTAAAATTAGCGTAGATGCCATTCTTCTCATGATGTAACGAGTACATCAGGATTTATGGGAAGTGTTCCCGGTTCCAGCTGACCTAATCTATGCAGCCTAACATTGAATTATAGAAGTCTGTAATGTATTATGTGAATGCTAGGTCAAAGAGATGTGTCTTTAATCTGGCTTTGAACTGACAGAGTGTGTCTGCTTCCCGGACAATGTTAGGAAGACTGTTCCAAAGTTTTGGTGCTAAATAGGAAAAGGATCTACCGCCAGCAGTCGATTTTGATATTCTAGGTATTATCAACTGGCCGGAATTTTGAGATCGCAATAGACGTGAAGGACTATAATGCGTTAAGAGCTCGCTCAAGTACCATTTAGTGCTTTGTAAGTAGTGCTTTGTAATTTAGTGCTTTGTAAGTAATCAGCAATATTTTAAAATCGAGATCGCAATAGACGTGAAGGACTATAATGCGCTAAGAGCTCGCTCAAGTACCATTTAGTGCTTTGTAAGTAGTGCTTTGTAATTTAGTGCTTTGTAAGTAATCAGCAATATTTTAAAATTTATGCGATGTTTAATAGGGAGCCAATGCAGTGTTGACAGAACCGGGCTAATATGGTCATACTTCCTGGTTCTGGTAAGAACTCGAGCTGCTGCGTTTTGAACTAGCTGTAGTTTGTTTATTAAGCGTGCAGGGCAACCACCCAGTAGAGCATTACAATAATCTAGCCTTGAGGTCATGAACGCATGAACTAATTGTTCCGCATTTGTCAATGAGAGCATATGGCGTAATTTAGATATATTTTTAAGATGGAAAAATTTAGTTTTACAGATACTAGACACGTGACTTTCAAATGAAAGATTGGTATCAAAGAGCACACCCAGGTTCCTAACCGACGACGAAGACTTAACAGAGCAGCCATCAAGTGTTAGACAGTATTCTAGGTTATTACGTGAGGAAGTTTTTTGTCCAATAATTAGAAACTCTGTTTTTTCAGAATTTAGAAGTAGGAAATTACGAGTCATCCAATTTTTTATATCAGGACAGCAATACATTCCGTTAATTTTGTGAATTGATAAGTTTCGTTAGGTTTTGAAGAAATATACAGCTGAGTATCGTCAGCATAACAGTGGAAGCTAATTCCATGTTTCCTAATGATATCTCCTAATGGTAGCATGTACAGAGTGAACAGCAGCGGTCCTAGTACTGAGCCTTGAGGTACGCCATACTGAACTTGTGATCGATGAGACATCTCTTCATTTACTGCTACAAACTGATAACGGTCAGATAAGTATTTAAACCGTGCTAGTGCAATTCCACTAATGCCAACATAATGTTCGAGTCTATTTAAAAGAAGGTTGTGGTCAATGGTGTCAAATGCAGCACTAAGATCGTGTAACACTAATAGAGAGATACAACCACGATCGGATGATAAGAGCAAATCATTTGTGACTCTAACGAGAGCCGTCTCGGTACTATGGTACGGTCTAAATCCGGACTGGAAATCCTCGCAGATGTCATTTCTTTCAAGAAAGGAACACAGTTGTGAGGATACTGCGTTTTCTAATATCTTTGACAGAAAAGGTAGATTCGAGATCGGCCTGTAATTGACTAATTCTGTAGGATCAAGTTGCGTTTTTTTAACAAGCGGTTTAATCATAGCCAGCTTAAAGTTTTTTGGTACGTATCCTAGAGACAAAGACAAATTAATGATATTAAGAAGAGGATCTATGACATCTGGAAGCATCTCTTTCAGTAGCTTAGTCGGTATAGGGTCTAACATACATGTTGTCGATTTAGATGATTTAATGAGTTTAGTAAATTCTTCCTCTCCTATAGCAACGAATGAATCAAATTTTTCCTCAGGGAGACTACAATGCACTGCCTGATGCGATACTGTAGTAGACGGTTGCATAGTTATAATTTTGTCCCTGATATTATCAATCTTATAAGTGAAGAAGTTCATGAAATCATTACTGCTGTGTTGCTTGGAAACTTCGGTGCTTGAAGCTTTATTTTTCGTTAGTTTAGCCACCGTTTCAAATAAATACCTAGGATTATGTTTATTTTCTTCTAATAGGGTTGAAAAATAAGCAGATCTAGCAGCTTTTAAAGCCTCTCTGTAAGTAATAGAGCTCTCCTTCCATGAAATGCGAAATACCTCTAGTTTTGTTTTCTTCCAGTTGCGTTCCATTTTTCTGGCTGCTCTCTTAAGGGCCCGAGTGTGCTCGTTGTACCACGGCGTTGGACTATTTTCTTTAATCTTCTTTAAGCGCAACGGAGCAACTGTGTCTAAAGTGCTGGAAAAGAGAGAGTTAAATGTTTCTGTTGCAATATCAAGTTCTTCTAAGCTATCTGGGATGCTGAGATGATGAAACTGATCAGGAAGATTATTAATAAAGCAATCTTTAGTGGCAGAAGTGATAGTTCTAACATATTTGTATCACGGAGTCGGCTTTGCAGCCTTGGCTAAATGTAATTTACACGAGACTAGGTAATGATCTGAGATGTCATCGCTCTGCTGCAGAATTTCAACGGCATCAACATCTATTCCGTGTGATAATATTAGATCTAGAGTATGATTACGACGATGAGTAGGTCCTGACACGTGTTGTCTAACTCCAAATGAGTTTACAATGTCTTTAAATGCCAATCCCAATGCATCTTTTTCATTATCGATGTGTATATTAAAATCACCAACAATTAGTACTTTATCTGCAGTCAATATTAATTCTGATAGAAAGTCCACAAATTCTTTGATAAAGTCTGTATGGTGCCCTGGTGGCCTGTATACAGTAGCCAGCATAAATCTCAAACGTGATTTATCGTTTACACTATATATTTTTACATTAAGCACCAATGCTTCAAAAGAATTATATTTAAAACTTGATTTCTTAGTGGTTTTGAAAATATTACTATAAATTACAGCAACACCACCCCCTTTGCGTTTCAGACGAGGCTCATGTTTATAACAGTAATCTTGCGGGGTGGACTCATTTAAAGTAATGTAATCGTTTGGTTTTAGCCAGGTTTCTGTCAAACACTGCACATCTAGGTTATAATCTGAAATCATATCATTAACAACGAGTGCTTTTGAAGTAAGCGATCGAATATTCAGCAACCCAAGCTTTAGCATTTGCTCATCTGTATTATAGCTGTTTTTTATTTGTTGAACATCAATTAAATTTTTAACCTTAGATGGGTTTAAACGTTTTTTGGAATTCCAAGTTCGGGGAACAGACACAGTCTCTATATGATGATAGCTAGGTGAAAGAGGCTCTATGTGATGGGATTTATCTGACCTTGGTGACGTGAGGCTGCTAGCAGACGGTCGGTTTAGCCAGTCTGTCTGCTTCCTGACCTGAGCCCCAGATTGCCATGTTTGAGCTCTAAGACTATGAGCCAAATTACTAGAGAGAAGAGCAGCACCATCCCAGGAGGGATGAATACCATCTCTTTTCAACAGGTCAGGTTTGCCCCAAAAACTTTTCCAATTGTCTATGAATTCTATATTATTTTGCGGACACCACTTAGACAGCCAACTGTTAAGCGAACACAATCTACTAACTATCTCATCACTCCTGCGAACAGGAAGGGGGCCAGAGCAAATTACAGTCCTTGACATCGTACTTGCAAGTTCACACACCTCTTTTATATTAATTTTGGTGATCTCCGACTGGCGGAGTCGAACATCATTAGTGCCGACATGAATAATGATCTTAGAGAATTTACGATTAGCATTAGCCAGCACTTTTAAATTTGCTTTGATGTCAGGCGCTCTGGCTCCCGGCAAACATGTGACTATGGTGGCTGGTGTCTCTATTTTCACGTTCCGTGTAATAGAATCGCCAATAACTAGGGCACAATCATTCTCAGTGGGTGTTTCACTGAGCGGGGCAAATCAATTTGTTATGGTAATCGGAACGGAAGAGTGGTTTTTTGATCCGCGACTAGAGCGATCCCTCACTGTCGCCCGGCTGCGCAGGCTCTACTTCAGCCGGGACCAACTCATGTAAAGAGGTCACTATGCTAGGCGCATCCAAAGCAGTATTTAAATCTCTAGCACTCTTACTATCCTCAATTAAGGTTTGGATGCGTGTCTCTAATTCTGAAATCTTCTCCGTCAACCTAACTGTCTCCTTACATTTATCACATATAAATCCTATATTGCCGACAGAGAAGGCTATGCTAAACATGTGACATGAAGTGCAGGTGACAATAACAGGACAAGACATTACTCACCGTGTTTGTTGACTGATTCTTACTCACCTGAGCTTTTTATGAACTCAAAGGCGCGGGCGCGCGAGAGAAAAATAAATAAATAAAAATAGTTGACAAAACCTACAGATATTAGAACAGACTCTCCTGCATTCATTTATCGATGAACTGATTAACATGAAATTACCATGCATTCCAGAACATTTTGTGAATGATTTACTGTCTTGTGTTGTGTCTTTTAATACTATTATCTGTTGATACTATTATCTCTTTGATACTATGTACTTTATTATAGAACCAACAGTCAACATAACCTCACGCATACCATGTTTGGTCTCTATAAATTGGTACTTTTAAGATTGAAATGATTGTGTACATGATATGCCGATAGCTGTGCAGCATATTAGTATTACAAGAATCTTTCTTAGTTTCGTCATCAGACACCAATCCAGCGTGTCATTACAAATGAGCACACTTAGAACAAAGACTCCCTGATCACTGATCGATTGCTCCTGTCTGCCTCGCTGCCTGCTGTGAGTTTGTTTGCTTCAGTGCTGTAAGCTCCGTCTTAGCCTCGTATTTCTTTGTTTTGAACCATCATTTACTACAATTTCTAGTTGTTTATACTACTAAATACAGCTTACCCAACATCTCAGATTAACCTGACATCGCTAGCTTCCGTTACTATTAGCACAACACGCTAGTAATTTGCTAGCCTGTTAATGCACCACCCGTGCGCTCAGCTATTTTTTATTTATTTTTCTCTCATGCCTTTGAGTTCATAAAAAGCTCAGGTGAGTAAGAATCAGTCAACAAACACGGTGAGTAATGTCTTGTCCTGTTATTGTCACCTGCACTTCATGTCACATGTTTAGTATAACCTTCTCTGTTGGCAATAAAGGATTTATATGTGATAAATGCAAGGAGACAGTTAGGCTGGCGGAGAAGATTTCAGAACTAGAGACACGCATCCAAACTTTAATTGAGGATAGTAAGAGTGCTAGAGCTTTAGATACTGCTTTGGATGCGCCTAGCATAGTGAACTCTTTACATGACTCGGTTCTGGCTGAAGTAGAGCCCATGCAGCAAGGCAAATGGGTGACAGTGAGGGATCGCTCTAGTCGCGGATCAAAAACCACTCTTCCGTTCCGATTACCATAACAAATCGATTTGCCCCGCACAGTGAAACACCCACTGAGAATTCCGTTGATTGTGCCCTAGTAATTGGTGATTCGATCACATGGAACGTGAAAATAGAGACACCAGCCACCATAGTCACATGTTTGCCGGGAGCCAGAGCGCCTGACATCAAAGCAAATTTAAAAGTGCTGGCTAATGCTAATCGTAAATTCTCTAAGATCATTATTCACGTCAGCACTAATGATGTTCGACTCCGCCAGTCGGAGATCACCAAAATTAATATTAAAGAGGTGTGTGAACTCGCAAGTACGATGTCAAGCACTGTAATTTGCTCTGGCCCCCTTCCTGTTCGCAGGAGTGATGAGATATTTAGTAGATTGTGTTCACTGAATCGCTGGCTGTCTCGGTGGTGTCCGCTAAATAATATAGAATTCATAGACAATTGGGAAAGTTTTTGGGGCAAACCTGACCTGTTGAAAAGAGATGGTATTCATCCCTCCTGGGATGGTGCTGCTCTTCTCTCTAGTAATTTGGTCTATGGGGGCATTTGCCCATTATCGCCCCCTAAAGGCGTCAGAATAGCACCTACTCCCGGGGCGACAGGTTAATGCAGGGGTTATCGCCAAGTGACAAAGGCCCACTATTTAATGGCCAATTGTCATCCATATTCGCCCTGCGATCCATCGGGGCCACTATGCGTCCAATGGCAGCTTATTTGTATGGGCGTTTTTCCACAAACCACCTATTTGGACTACCTCAAGTTAATCCAATTAACCGACCCAAATATTAATAATTAATTATAAGCTAATTTTGAGCTCATTTTGTTACACATTTCTTACCTTACATCCTTCTTGTCTTCAAATCGCGTTCTTCTTCTTCTGAGGTAAATCCAATGTAAGCTGACTAAGCTCACAACTCGACGAAAAGCAGAGACTGATAAAGTTTGGTGCTTTGTTTTTGAGGTAATGAGCGCGTTCACGTTCCTTAACGTGGAGATTTGCATGTCAGTCTCTTTTGCGCGCGTGGGCGTGGTCACATTAAAAATAATGAGCAAGAGTTTGAGAAACTGACTAAGCTTCTTCTGACTAAGAATATTTGTTTTAATTTTGAATCCGATCATTTAAAAGTACACACTTAAATGTTTATAAAGATATATGGCTCATAAATGTGTGACAAGTATTCGCTGAGTTTAAGTTTAGAGACGTGCTCAAGAAAAAAAGTACACAGAAATGGATAGGCAGAAAGCACACCCTGTTTATTTTCTTTATTTTACAAAAGCACAATGTTTTGTTTTGATTGTAAGTGGACACATACAAAAGTAGACATCTCACAGATTCTTTTTTCATATTTCTTTTTTTCTGTATGACCATAAATGACGGTGTAATTTAAAGGAGCTGTATGTAAGAAATGTATTTCAATTAATCATAAAATGTCACTAGACATTAAGAAATCATGTTCATTTCAAATACTTATATCACTGACAACAGTAGTCCGGCCAGGATATTGTCATTTAAAAAGTGAAGTTGCAGCCCTCAACTGATGTTGATGTTGTGTTTTGGCCTGAAGCGCCACCCTCCACCTATCTACCAATCACGAAGTCAGTAGTGTTTCAGCATCCGGGTTGCCAGCTCAGCTCTAGTTACCACAGCTGCAGCTACAAACGTTTGTGCCGGATCCTGCAGCCTATCTGGCAACCTCGAGTCAGGGGGAGGGGAAGGGGATACACCGCTCTACAGTAATTTGAAAGTGATTGCAGTACCAGTTTTGGCCACGATCTTACATACGGCTCCTTTAAGTTTATTGTGCTACTATGTGAAGAAAATCCAGCAAAACGCGCCAGCGCGTTTGCCAACCCCAGAGGGTTAAGTGTCCCCAACTAAGCAAACCAAAAGCTAAAGGCGACAGTGGCAAGGAACCAAACCTCCATCAGGTGAGAGAATGGAGAGAAAAAAACCTTGGGAGAAACCAGGCTCAGTCGGGGGGCCAGTCCTTCTCTGGCCTACGAACGAACAGTGTATGATTATGATTCAGGCAGTATTACAGCTCAGAAGTCAGATTGGATTGGAACATTCAGAATATTTATCCAGTTCCATCTGGTTGAAGATTGGAGTTATAATGCCGGTATGGAGACGGTAATACCGGTATGGAGACTGATTTGAATAATAGAAATTTATAATGTTCTATGTGTATGCCAGGTTAAAGACATGTGTTTTTTGGCTAGATTTAAAATGACAGAGTGTGTCTGCTTCTCAAACAATGCTAGGAAGACTATTCCAAAATTTGGGAAATAAGGAAAAGGATCTACCGCCTGCAGTTGATTTTGATATTCTAAGTAATATCAACAAGAATTTTGAGATTGCAATAGACGTGAAGGACTATAATGCGTTAAAAGCTTGCTCAAGTACTGGGGAGCTAAACCATTTAGTGCTTTGTAAGTATTAAGCAAGATTTAAAAAATTATACAATGTTTAATAGGGAGTCAATGCAGTGTTGACAGAACCGGGCTAATATGGTCATACTTCCTGGTTCTAGTAGGAACTCTAGCTGCTGCGTTCTGGACCAGTTGGAGTTTGTTTATTAAGTGTGCAGGGCAACCACCCAGTAGAGCATTACAATAATCTAGCCTTGCGGTCATGAACTCATGAACTAACTGTTCTGCATTTTTCATTGAAAGCATATGCCGTTCAGTAATATTCTTGGGTTTGCATGCTGCAACCTCCGTCTTCAAATCCCTCCAGACATTTTCTATGGGGTTCAAATCAGGTGACTGCGATGGTCAGCATTGGCCACTGTCTTCCAGAATCTTCCGGGACTTCTTCTGCAACCAAGCCTTGGTGGTTCCTCACTGACGGCACAATGTTTTCTCCTAGGATTTCCTGATACACAAAAATGAATCCATCTTGCCCTCCACACGCTTCAGGTTTCCAGTGCCAGAGGATGCAAAGCAGCGCTAGAAAATCACCGAGCCACCACCATGCTTGACTGTAAGGCAGTGTTTTTTCAGCATATGCTTCATTCTTCTTGCTCCAGACACACTGCTGATCCATAGGGCCGAAAAGGTCCAGTTTTTTTCATTGCTCCACAGAACAGAATCCCAAAACTTCTGTGGCTTATTTATACTATTTTGAGCAAAATTAAGCTGACTTTGCTTTTAGGTCAGTAGTGGTGTAGTCTTGGAGTTCTGGCATGGAAACCATCTGCGTTTAGTATGCACCGTACTGTGCAAGCTGAAACCTCAGTGCCTGTTGCCACCAAGTCTTGCAGCAGGTCTTTTGCAGTCACTCAATGGTTTTTCTGAAACCGCCTTCTCAGAATCTGGTTGCAGCCATTGATAGCTTCCCTTTTCTGCCTCGCCCAGGTAGTGTAACCACTGTTCCTTTAACTATGAACTTGCAAACTGATGATTCCAACGGTGTCTCTAGGAATATTTAGTGCCTTCGCTATCTTTTTGTATCCTGTTCATTGTTTGTGAACTTAACTTTTTGGACCATTCTTTTGACTTAGCAATATTTCTAACATACAATCAAACGTGACACTCCACAAACCTAGCCAGTTTGGGGTATTTCATGTGTTCTATACCTGTTTTGCAGATTTGTGCTGTTGTGAGGGATTCTATTCAGGGGGTTAAATAATTTTGAGACTGCAGAATGGGGTGTGCCATATCATACCGTCCACGATAACACCGGTATACATTTTCACGTGATAAAAAAAAGTGTCATATCGAAATATCAATGATATAGCGACGCGATGACGTATGGACCATTTACGTTCCCTAGCGCGCACAACAACACCACCTGTCTGAGAGTAAGAGCAGCATGTCAGTCTCCGATGACGATTTAGTACCTAAAAAGTGAGCTACTTCTATAGTATGGAAGTGGTTTGGTTAAGAGGTCAGACCTCCAACAAAGCACAATATTTTGCCAAATATGCCAGAAAATTGTTTCACAAAAAACTGAAACACAACAAACTTGTTTCACCACTTTAAGAAAAAACACATCGTCGAGTACAACCAGGCTATGAAGGTACGTGAGGAAGAGATACAAGCACTGGGATCGAATTTTGGCACGAGATTGCGGGTATTGCACATAATTTTAACAATTCCCACAAGTCTCCCACTTATAATATGGGAAATTCCCCCGCAAACATTGATTCACTTTAGCATGTAGATTGTATGAGTAGCCTAAATGAATCCACACAGATTATAAAATCAAATCAATCATTTTAAAACTTTTTAACTCTTTATTTGTATCTTTATTATTTTGTATACATTTTTGCTACTTTTTTTTTATTTAATTCAAAGATTGAAATCAAGCTTCCTGGTGATGTGTAAACTCTTAACAAAATTACCCCATTGTAAAAACGCAACGAAAGAGCAAACATTTAGGTGAGATAAATGTAATTAAAAAAAATGTTTTTTTGTTTTTTTTCCTATATCGTCATAAATATCATTATCGCAAATATTCTTGAAATATCATGATATAATTTTGAAGCTATATCACCCATCCCTACAGCTGAAGTCATTAAAAGTTGCATTTTCAGTTGAATTTGGAGAAACCACTTGAAACATTTGTTGTGTTGAGCTATTTAAATTACTTTTGTATGATTTGTTCATTCCAAACAGCTGAAAGTCTATAAATTTTGCCAATAATGGCCAATGTCTATCAATTTTGCCAATAATGATCAACGCTGTTTGCTCTGATCTCCTCAGATCCTTACTGTATGAATAGTGCTCGTTGTCAGGCTGTCAATTAGCGGATAATAAGACTACAAAATGAGACTGATAGTGACTGACATCTCTCTTCATTCAGATTACATAAACCGAGAATATTTGTTTTCATTTTGAATTGGATATTTTAAATGTAGACTCTAATATGTTTTTAGATATATGTCTGTGTGTCAAGTATTCGCTGAGTTTTGTTTCATTTTTGTGACGTCCTCCAGAAAAAAGTTCACGGAGACAGAGATGACAGAAAGCATACCCTGTTTGTTTTCTTTATTTTACGAAAGCACAATGTTTTGTAAGTAGACCCTTTACAGTTTTGAATGATATATTGCTTTTATACTATGTATAGACGCGTATGACCATAAGTCGATTTTGCTGCTATGTGAAAAAAATCCACCAAACAGCACCGGTGCGTTCGTCGGCCCCAGAGTTTTAAGTATGGTCTTCAGTGCCCATAATTGCAATGCATATGTTTTTTTTTTTAAACCTTAAAATTGCATATGTTTCTCTACTACTTATACAGGGACTCCTGTTCACAGTGGCTCCTCCTCTCCTTTACCCTTGACACCGAGCAAGGATTACACTGCAGGGCTTTTCTCAGGGCTGGAAACCCAGAGGAACTACGAACTAAATGAGGTGAGTTCTAAACCCAGGTGCAAGAACCCTCAAGTCTTGTTTACTGTCAATACTAAAAAGACCCTATTAGACTTCAAATCTGATTTAAAATCTGAATCTGACAAACACATACTGCACTTGTATATTTAAAAAGAAAAATATGGCAAATGGAATGAATGAACAAATTATAGGAAAATAACCCTATTTAAATATTCATGATCAAACTGTGTACATATGGTGTCCCTCGAAACTTACAGAAATATTTTTAGATTTCTTTACTTTCTGTAAAAACTGTTTTTACTGACTGTGTCCTGCTTTTAATGGTTTTATTCAACAATTGTATTAATAGTTGTTTTTGTTTTTTGTTTTTTTACATGTTTAACCTGGGAAAAGTTTATAATTTCCATTAAATACTAATCTGATATATATTTGAAGTTATAAGTTAAATAAGAAGTTATTATTGCAATGTAAGTTTAATTGTATATTAGAGATGATATTAGAGATTGATTTTTAATACCTAATTCTGATACTGAATACTTGTTTATATGTCCATGTTTTGTATGTTGTAATATGTTTTGAAACTAAGCATTTAAGTATAATTTTACTGAGATGTACCTGTATTATTGGCAGATATGGAGTGACAACTGTTATTTATGTGCATTTATGTTGTGCATATTTTATGTAGTATATACTGTATGTGCATATTAAGTAGTCTGCTATACTGTTACAAAGATCTCATTGATTTAAATAACAAGCTAACATTAGTTCATTTTACTTTGTAACCATATAAATATCAGAAACTACACCAATTGCATATTTTTTCTCAGATTTTCTGATGTATCAAATGACAAATAATAGATGGATTGATAGATCACTGAAACTAGATGTACCGCATGGCGGTACAAAATATGACCGCCGCTCAGGCCTGCACTGGCTTTCCACAAAAATAAATGACGTGGAGCAATTTGGCTGTATTGCGTGTTTATGTATATAAGTTGTATATTTTAAAAGACTGTCTGGAGTATTCCTGTGGATCATGGATAATTTAGAGTTTTGTAATTATTTGCCATTACTATTTAAGTTTTATATCAAAAGTCATTAGTTTAGACACTTAACATCCATAATGTGAAAACGTCACATCCATAACAGTGGTTAACAGTAAAAAGCGACTGAAGTGCCCTTGAGCAAGGCACCTAACCCCTCACTGCTCCCCGAGCGCCGCTGTTGTTGCAGGCAGCTCACTGCGCCGAGATTAGTGTGTGCTTCACCTCACTGTGTGTTCACTGTGTGCTGAGTGTGTTTCACTAATTCACGGATTGGGATAAATGCAGAGACCAAATTTCCCTCACGGGATCAAAATAGTATATATACTTATACTTATACATACTAAGTATGAAAAATCTTTTTTTTTTTTCAAAGGACCCTCCCAGTCAATTTATACAAACCTCTACCAAACGGTTGAGGTGCCTGTTGATGGTAAAAGTCAGTTATCTGACTTTGGCATGGGTTTGTTGTGTTTTACTGAAATAAAAAACATTTTTTCCCCAAAAAAGTGGTTTTATCTTGTAGCCCTGGTCCCAGAGTTTTAAAAAAACAATGTTAACAAAATTAAACTCATTCCCACTGTACCTAGTAGAACACTTAAGTAAATGTCCCATTGAAATTAATGGGATTTTATGGATTTAGGTGAAGAAAGTGTACACATAATACATTTTGGTCTGTACCATGAAGAGAAAACTGATTCAACTATATAAACTATATATTTTCTGAAAGCGTAGACTCTCAGGATGTGATCTAACATGGCATGAAACATGTCCCACCCACGTCATTAGTATACTGCCCAAGCATAACACATTGGGTATTGGTAAATCGGGTATATGGCTGATACCTAAAAAAAGTAGTAGTATGGGCATGTCTGTCTGTGTGTGTGTGTATGTGTGTGTGTTTGTGTATGTGTGTGTCTGTGTGTGTCTGTGCGTGTATGTGTGCGTGCGTACATGTGTGTGCGCGTGTGTGTTTGTGTGTGTGTGTCTGTGCATGTGGATTTGTATGTGTGTGTATGGGTGTGTGTCTGTGCCTGTGGATGTCAGTGTGTGTGCATGCTTGCGTTTGTTTGTATTCCTTCATGTGTGTGTGTGACAGTATCATCCTAAACCAGCAACCCTTCGCTCAACAGCACCATCTACAGGCCGATGAGTGTACAGTCACTAAATGTGCACATAAATGAATTTATTTTATACCCCCCCATGGATGAAATTCTACGAAACTTAGCATACCCCCAGAGGATGTCAAGTTAATCATACACATGAAATATGGTGCAGTTCTGAACATCTCCACTGAAGATAGGGGCGATTAAAGCAGAATAATATTGCATTTTCATTTTTTATGGGAGGGGCGCAAATCACAAATGAGTGATTATGGGCTAAGTTGATGTGGGCCCTTAAGACCAACATACCATAACAATTTCTTCATCCTCGGTTCCACGGTTCAAGTAGTTATTTAGGAAAAACTGCATTTTTTGCGTTTGGGGGGGCCCAGCGCGGGGGGGGAGTGGCCCCCGGGGACCAAACAAAATTTTTCCGTAAAAGTCTAGTGGGGCTACATGCCCACCAAATTTCATGTTCCCCGGTGTTTCGGTGTCCCTGGTATCGTTGACGGAAAATTCAGTAGATTGACGGGAAAAAAAAACTAAAAAACTTTGACAATCGATTATGGGCTAGGTTGATGTGGGCCCTTAAGACCAACATACTTTGCAAATTTCTTCATCCTCGGTGCCACGGTTCAGGTAGTTATTTAGGAAAAACTGCATTTTTTGGGTTTGGGGGGGCCCAGCGCGGGGGGGGAGTGGCCCCCGGGGACCAAACGGAATTTTTCCGTAAAAGTCTAGTGGGGCTACATGCTCACCAAATTTCATGTTCCCCGGTGTTTCGGTGTCCCTGGTATCGTTGACGGAAAATTCAGTAGATTGACGAAAAAAAAAAAAAAAAAAAACTTTGACAATCCCTATATGACCGCTTTCGCTAGCTACGCTAGCGGCGGTCATAATAATACATTAATTTCCACAGAGCTAGTACATAGATCACTATTAATAATGAAAATATAGTAAATGTTAATCAAATTTTGAGACTTTTAAATTAGTGGATGGTTACATACAGCGGCCATTCTGTTGGAAATGTATGTTTGAAGAACATCCCTGAGCATCCCTGGTGCAGGGTATTGAAGACCATAGGCGAGAAAGAGAGAATTAAACTGTTATTTCTAACTTGCACTCATCCAAGGCTCTTTTATTACTTTAAAGGTGCACTATGCACAAATTTCGAGTTACTGTTTGTAAACACAACATTCAAACATGGCCCCTCCTCGTGGGTGGAACACCGCCAGAAGAACATGTGCTTTCCCTGATATTAGTTACACATGCAGCTTAACTGACTCAAGAGAATGCCAGTGGGAAGATGAGTGATGAGCTATGTTGAAAATATTTTTTCAAATACTGTTTATCATGTATAAATAGCATTTTTTATTTTATTTTTCTGTAACAGACAGCAGTCAACAAAGCAATTGCAACATTAGTTAATGGTTTTTGTGTCGAAACAGGAGACCTTTTTTGTCGACACAGACGAAAAATTTGTTGGGTCACAAGTAGTATGGAGTGGATCGCTTTGTTTTTGTTGTGGACGGCGTTACACTTCGTGGAGACGCTGAATGAGTTGCCCAACCCAACGCACATCCGATACAGCAGAGACTTTCTTTTAAAATGGAGTAACTTTCAAGTCAACAACCCTCCCTCGGATTTAATCTTCCCTAATTTAAGCTGTTTCGCCGATAAATCGAGAGGAAAGGGGGAATTTACCGATGAGCCACCCCGCAAGACTAGGAAGCGAGGTAAGCGAGGTGGCGTACTTCATAGACTGAGAAAACAATCTCTTTCCCGGTTCCCCCTGCCTTCTATCATTCTATCAAATGCCCAGTCACTTCGAAATAAAACTGATGAGCTACAAGCCAATGTACGTTTCCAGCATGAATTTAGAGATGCGTGTTTATTGGCGATCACAGAGACATGGCTTTCAGAAAGTGATTTGAACTCAGAGCTGGTCATTGATGGTTTCGGGGCACCTGTCCGCCTGGACCGAGATGTGAGTGTTACTGGAAGGTCGCGAGGTGGGGGGGTTTGCCTATACGTGAATCAAAGATATTGTAAAAATGTCCTTGTTAGAGAAAGTTTATGCACTAAGGATGTTGAACTTCTGTCAGTGTCCCTGCGCCCCCCATACTTGCCCCGGGAGTTTCCCCAAATATTTGTGACAGTTGTGTATATTCATCCAAGAGCAAATGCGGATAAAGCCGCGGAGTCGATACTGCAAGTAACACAAAAACTGCAAGGAATATCGCCCGAAGCACCTGTCTTCGTTCTTGGTGATTTTAACCATTGTTCGTTGAAGAAATGTCTGAGAGACTTTCACCAATATGTTACGTGTCCGACCAGACAAAAAAAGTCATTGGACTTGTGTTACGGTTCTATCAAGGATGCATATAAAGCTCTCCCGCTCCCCCCGCTGGGTGGGGCTGACCATAACTGCGTCCAGCTCATCCCGTCATATCGTACGGCCTTAAGGAGGGGAAAAACTCTCATTAAACACGTTAAGAACTGGACTGAGGAAGCAATCCTGAGTTTACAGGGTTGTTTTGATTGCACCGATTGGGGCATGTTTAAGGAGTCCTGTACCAACATAAATGATCTTACAGATGTTGTTAGTTGTTATGCTTCCTACTGTGTTGATAATGTAATCCCTGATAAAATTGTACAGGTATATCCAAACAATAAGCCATGGGTAAGGAAATCACTAAAGCTGTTACTAAACAAAAAGAGGCAGGCATTTAGGGAAGGAAACTTTTTAGAATTGAATAAGTTGAAAAAGGAAATAAGAAGTGAAATAAGGAGGGCAAAGCAGGGTTACAAAGAAAAAATAGAGAAAGACTTTGGTGGTAGGAATTTACGTTCAGCCTGGGATGGTATGAGAACTGTTATCGGCTCCAGGAGAGAAAAGAATGTCAAGGTTGTGTTAGAAGGTTTTAGTTGTGACAGTTTGCTTGCAACAGAGTTAAACAAATTTTATTTGAGGTTTGATAGCACTAATTTTAGTAATGTTATTTTAGAACAGAAATCACATTTATCTGGAAATGGTGTTGTCCCCTTTTTTGACGAACAAGCTGTGGTCAATATGTTTAAGCACTCCAGATCAGGAAAAAGCCCTGGGCCTGACAATATAAGCAGTCGCCTGCTCATCTCTTGTGCAGAGCAGTTAGGTCCAATTTTTCATTATATTTTCCAGATGTCCCTAGAGCAACAGAGAGTGCCGAACATATGGAAACAGTCAACAGTTATTCCAGTGGCCAAACTAAATCATCCAAAATTATTAAATGACTTTAGGCCAGTAGCTCTGACCTCTTTAGTCATGAAGTGTTTTGAAAAACTGGTTAAAAAAGTCATACTTACAAAAACAGAGAATCTACTAGATCCACTACAGTTCGCTTATAGGGCTAAGCGAGGGGTAGATGATGCCACTACTACCTTGTTAAATTTACTATTCAAACATCTTGAAGGTAGTAAAACACACGCAAGGATTTTATTTGTTGATTTTTCATCGGCTTTTAATACAATCCAACCACATATTTTAGTTGATAAGCTCTTAAAGAACTTTGACCTTGATTTTAATATTGTGGGATGGATTCTTGATTTTTTAACCGATAGAACTCAGAGAGTGAGGGTGAATGGTTGCTTGTCTGAGGAAATGTCATCATCCACTGGGTCTCCTCAGGGGTGTGTCCTCTCACCTCTCCTTTATATTCTTTATTCTGACGATTGCCGTAGCCAGCATGAAAATAGACATATTTTAAAATTTGCCGATGACTCTGCTATTGTCAGTCTCCTCTCCAATGAGGAAAGTGACCATGGTCCTGTTGTGGATGATTTTGCACTTTGGTGTGATAGGGTATTCCTTCAACTAAATGTTGAAAAGACAAAGGATATGCAGATTGATTTTAGGCGTAAGTCATCAACTCCACAGACCACTATTATAAATGGGAAGACGGTGGAATTCGTAGAAACATACAAGTATCTAGGCAGTTTGATCGACAATAAGTTAACCTTTACCTCTAACACTGAAATGCTTTGCAAAAGAGGCCAACAAAGACTGTTTTGTCTTCGCAAACTGTCAAAATTTCGTGTTGATAAGACTCTCATGACCCTTTTTTATAAATCATACATTGAGTCTGTTTTAACATTCTCATTAATTTGCTGGTATGGTAGTCTCACTGTCAAGGCCAAAACTGCCCTTTCAAATATAGTGAAGGTCAGTAGTAAAATTATAGGTGTTCAGCAGAGTAGCCTTTCTGTCCTGTATGATAGACAGGTAGTTAGGAAGGCCAACGCAGTTATCTCTGATAGCTCCCACCCCCTTCATTCTGAGTTCCAGATATTGCCTTCCGGGTTTCGGTACAGATTACCTCCAGTGAAGAATAACAGATATAAGCATTCATTTGTCCCGAGAGCCATCCTGTTTATGAATTCAGCCCGGAGGAGTAGACAGACTATAACTATTAAATAGTGATGGGGTTATTATTATTATTATATGTATAGTATTGCTTGTTTTTGATGATGTTGTTGCCGAAATAGGGTTATGGAAATGTTGCTATACTATGAAATTGTCAGATGTTACTTTAACAAGGGCCTGTTACATTAAGTATTTCTTATGTGTTTTTGTCTTGTATTTGTGCATTCTGTGACTGTCCTGTGTTTATCTTGCTGCAAAACCAATTGCCCTATGGGGACAAATAAAGTCTAAAGTCTAAAAAATTCCCACCCTTACTAGCGCTGTATGCCGTTTTTGGCTGGAGCGACACACTCACTGGCCAAAACTACAAAGCAAAAAGCAACTGTAAAAATCTAGAACCCATCCCACCCCTGGTAGACTTCAAGAAAATAAAAATAAAATACAAATATAGAATGTAGACACACAAAAAAAATAATAGTAATAATAAATCAATAAAATAATTACATGGATGTTTAAAAATATTTACACAATATCAAAAGCATTATGCCATAAATTCACAGTCTTAACATTGGATCCATGCATACGAGAAGTTGAGAGTTCCATCGATATAATGTCCAACAAAGACACTGTCCATAGCCGTTTTCCGACCAAGTAGTCCACTTCTAAACAGTTCTAAGAACTACTCTCCCCCAAACTCGGTTTTGCTGTTTGCATTCGCACTGGCCAAGTGGCCATAGGAACTGGTAAGAGGGGTAAGGGAGTGACGCAAGCACGGTGACTTTTCTTTTGATGGCGCGACGGACCTTTATTTTGGCGGCGCTGAGAACGCCAGAGCAAACAATGCTCGCATTCTCTGTGTTTATTAGTTAGCGATCTGTCTAACAGTACTGTTTAATATGTTATTAGATAGAACTGTTATAGAAAGTAGACAGTATATGAAAAAAAGTTTATTAGCCTATGCCGTGTGGTTGATGTCCAGTGTTGCTAGCTGGGCAGATAAACATAATCATGTTTGGCTTGGTCCCCTCAAAGTTGTGTTGGATTTTCTCTTCAGCATAAAGGTTTAGAGACCCATCTATCACTGTTTTCCATGTTTGTATAGCTAGTTTCTGGAGTAAATATACTGTATAGGCTATAATCTGTGTGTTTACATTCTAGCTGTTTTAAAAATGGCGGGTGCTGGTGTTCCGCATGCGTTAGGTCAATCAGCGTACACTAACGACACGGGTAGTTCCGATAGTGCTGGTTTAGACCCTACTCTGAAGTAGGACCTAAATTAGTTCCTCCAAATGGAGTTCCTAGAACTAAAATCATTCCTAGTTCCTGCGGTGCGAACACGCCGACATCCGGGTACTTTAGCCAATAGTTCTAGGAACTGTGAAAAGGTTCCTCCGGTCGGAAAGCGGCTCATGTTCGTCTGTCCATTGTGTGAGGAGGATTCTAGCGGTTAACTTATTTATTTTTTTGCCGCTGTGAAAGCGGCCAACAGTAAATATCTTTGTTGAATGGATAAGGTAAGGTCCCTAAAATCGTTACAAAAAATTGCGTGGGGTCAAACAAATATCAGTGTCCAACAGATGAGAGAGGTCCAAAAAGGTGAGAGAGAGGGACAGTCCCAAAAGAAGTACGTATCTAGAGATCCGATTCATATAGAAACGTTTCATAGGAGTCAAGTAAACCCTATGTAGTAATTTGCAGTGTATCATTTGATGATTGGGGTTCTTTGAAGACAGCTTAAACATCCTCCATACCTGATCCGAAAATAAAACATGCACATCTTCATTAAGATCCTTGGCCCAAACAGTTGTAATAGATAAGGGTTTGTATGAATGCTCAAGAAGATACAGATAAATAACCGAAACAGAAGAGGGAGATCTCTCAGAAGGAAGGATTAATTTGCACAAATCTTATTCACAAATTCATATAAAAAGATGCAGCTTGTAAATTATATTGGGCTTTAATGTTCTGAAATGATTTTAGACCCATATCATCATAGATCTCTCCCAAAGTGTTTACTTTTTTTGTTCATTGCGGACAATGAAAAGGGGCCTTGCCAGACAAAAAAGTATTATTATGGAAAATAGGCGAATACCTATGCCAGATTGTAACTTGGTGTGTTTGCTTTTCAACTTCCCTGTGTCGAAAGTGGAGAGAAGATGAGTTACAAAAGGACCAAGCTGAGATTTACACTGCCTTAGTGGAACCCTGGAAAAAACAAGATGCTTCAATTCATAGGGATAAATTATAGATTCCTCAATTGCTCTTCCATGACACAGATGCATCAGGATCAAACCAGACTGATAAAGGGAGGAGGGTAAAGGTTTGAGCATTAAGTCTAAAATTAGGGAAAGACAGACCTCCATGTAATCTGCCACGCTGTAAGGTAGTCAGCTTGATTTGAGGACGTTTCCCATCCCAAATATAATGAGAAACACATGCATCGAGTTTATTCCAGTAGCCAGCAGGTGTGCATTCCGTTAATTTTGTGAATTGGTAAGTTTCGTCAGGGCGTGAAGAGTATCATCAGCATAAAAGTGAAAACTAATGCCATGCTTCCTAATGATATCTACTAAGGGCAGCATGTACAGAGTGAACAGCATCAGTCCTAGTACTGAGCCTTGTGGTACGCCATACTGAACTTTTGATCATTAAGACATCTCTTAATTTACTGCTACAAATTGATAACGGTCAGATAAGTATGATTTAAACCATGCTAATGCAGTTCCACTAATGCCAACATCATTTTCGAGTCTACTTAAAAGAATGTTGTGGTCAATAATATCAAAAATGCAGCACTAAGATCGAGTATCACTAATAGCGAGATACAACCACGATCAGATGATAAGAGCAAATCATTTGTGACTCTGAGAGCTGTTTCAGTACTATGGTACTAAATCCTGTACTGTATCAGTACTAAATCCTGACTATAAATCCTCGCAGATACCATTTCTTTCTAAAAAGGAACATAGTTGTGAGGAAAACTGGCTTTTCTAGTATCTTTGATAGAAAAGGTAGATTCGAGATCGGCCTGTAATTGACTAATTCTATAGGATCAAGTTGCGTTTTTTTTAACAAGCGGTTTAATCATAGCCAGCTTAAAAGTTTTTGGTACGTATCCTAATGACAAAGATGAATTAATGATATTAAGAAGAGGATCTATGACCTCTGGAAGCATCTATTTTAATAGCGTAGTCGTTATAGGGTCTAACATACATGTTGTTGATTCAGATGATTTAACGAGTTTAGAAAATTCTTTCTCTCCTATAGCAATGAATGAATTACATTTTCTAATTTTTTTTAAAGACTAGAATACACTGCCTTATGCGATACTGTAGTAGACAGTTGCATAGTTTATTAATTATCTCCCTGATATTATCAATCTTGTTAGTAAAGAAGTTCATAAAGTCATTACTGCTGTGCTGCTTGGAAACGTCTGGGGTTGAAGATTTATTTTTCGTTAATTTAGCCACTGTTTCAAATAAATACCTATGGTTTTGTTTATTTTCTTCTAATAGGGTTGAAAAATAAGTAGATCTAGCAGCTTTTAAGGCCTCTCTGTACGCAATCGTGCTCTCTTTCCATGAAATGCAAAGAAACTCGGTAACGCTTTAGATTACAGCCCGGAAAGTACTGTGTAATTAAAGCGATTTTACAGTGTAACTTCCTGTAATTATAGTGTACCTATAAAGTACTTACATGTAAGTATAAGGGAACAACATGTAAAGTTTGGGGAATAAAGGGGTAACAACCAGGAGAATAAAAAATATATATATTTATATATATAAATATAATACTGTGTAAGTATTATAGAGGTATAGGGGTACTAAGGGGTATTTATTCTACTATTATGATACAACAATCACATCTGGGACCAATTTAGCAAGAACACACACTATGTACCTTTTTGTAATAATGGTGTACTAATACAAACTGTATAGGCTTTTTTTTTAAATTACAGGGTACATATCTATGCATTTGTACAGTAATCTTTTTAACAAAAGTGCACTGAAACATAATTCATGTAGTGATGCTTGTTACCCTCTTGTTCCATGTAGTTACAGGGTAAATACAATAAAAATACATACACACAATCTTATATCACTGACTCTGAAACCTTTATTTGAAAAACAACTTAATTCAAAACAGATTTACGACACTTATTTTTCATTTAAAACTGTTTTTTTTTTGTCTTAACAGTCTTGACAGAAAGTAGCATGTTTTGTCCCCCCTTTTTTCTCTTGCTTGGCTTCTTCCTTTTGTACCTCTTCTTTTTCTTTCTTTCCACTAATGAATCTGAAGAAATCATGTCTCTTGCTATTCTGTATTAAAAGAAAATGAAATCCAGAAATCCGTCCTCACCATTTACTCATCTTTTACCCTCCAAGATGTATACGACTTTCCTTCTTCAGATTAACACAAATGAAGGTTTTTAGAAAAATAAAAAAATATATCTCTGGGAATACATATAATGCAAGCTCATCTGTTCCTAAAAGTTGGAGCATCAAACAGCACATTATGCAATAACTGTAGTAATCCATATGACCCCAATGGATGGATCAATGTCTTCTGATGTGAAACAACAGGTGTTTGTAAGAAAAATTACAATATTTTAAACTTTTTAAACTGTAGACTATCGCTTCAGACCAACTGTAATAAGTTGTTTTTTAAATAAAGGTTTCTGAGTCAGTGATATTAGATTATGTATGTATTTTATTGTACTTACCCTGTAAATACATGTAACAAGAGTATATTCCCCAGTATTTAAAAAAATTGCAATAGTTTTAGCTTTACTTGCCTTGAAACATGTAAGCCCAAACTAAAAAGCCTATACAGTTTGTATTGATGCACAGTTTTACAAAAAGGTACACAGTGTATGCTCTTGCTAAATTGCTCCCAAATGTAAGATTGTTGGATCATAATAGTAGAATAAGTACCCCTTAGTTCTATAATACTTACAATATAAATATTTTTTAAAAATGTTTTGTTACCCCTTTATTCCCCAAACTTTGCATATTGTTCCCTTATACTTACATGCAAGTACTTCATAGGTACACTATAATTACCGAAAGTTACGCTGTAAATTCGTCTTAATTACGCAGTACTTCCCTGGCTGTAATCTAAAGCGTTACCAAAAACTCTAGTTTTGTTTTCCTCCAGTTGCACTCCAATTTTCTGGCTTCTCTCATAAGGGCCCGAGTGTGCTTGTTTTTACCACGGCGTTGGAGTATTTTCTTTAATCTTTTTTAAGCGCAAAGGAGCAACTGTGTCTAAGGTGCTGGAAAAGAGAGAGTCAAACGTTTCTGTCGCAATATCGAGTTCTTCTAAGCTATCTGGGATGCTGAGGAGATGAAAGTGATCAGAAATATTATTAACCCCCTGAGGTCGGCTATCGCGCCGGCGCGATAGGCTCGTTTTTTTCCGTATGAGTGCAAAAAAATATATATATATATATTAATTTTTATCTTATATGCTTGTGTTATACATCAATCGATCCTGTTTAGTGTGTATTTTTTTTGTGTATGCTCATAATAAAAACAAAGTGTTGTGCTTTTCGCCAAATAAAGAAAAATAAACATGATGCGAGTTCTGCCTACTCTCCGTCAGTGAAGTCAATTCTGAAACGCGTCCGAAAATGAACTGTAACTCAGCGAATACTCAGTCAAACAGGCATACAGTCACACAGGCATGAAGCTTGAATTCTCTTCTTTTAAATGAAGTAATTTTTATAAAAAACAAATATTCACAGTTTATATAATATGTATGTAAAGAGAGAGATGTCAGTCGTTCTCATCTCAGCTAATTAAGTTTTAATGTGACTCCGCCTACGGAGACCGCGCTATTCAAACGCAAATGTGAGGCGATCCATACAAACCTGTGAAACGCCCACATCCGCTGGATAAGGCCGGTGAAACACTGGATGCGTGGCGTAAGCATCTCAGCTGCGTGCCGTGTCCGTTTTTATTTCGGCTCCCATGTTAACAGTTTAGTGCTTGCACACTGCCTGTGTGAGACGCGCGTCTCAGGCGCGGCACGAGCCGCGTGGAAAACGCGTGCATTCTAGAAATAGAACCGACGCCTATTTTTCACGCGACACGCAAGCGTCTTGGAAGCGTTTCCATGCAAAATTGAATATGAAAATCTGTTTATTTGTCATTTTGACACGAATACATATTAATAAATGTCCTTTTGATGTTTAAAAGTGTCTAGGTTTTGACATAAATGCAAATATAAATGTAATTTTACAAAATATGATCGATTTTCAAATACTGCTGTATTGAATGAACAGCTTTTAGCAAACTCTATTGCTATACTGACATGAGGAATATATACTGTATGTGTTTTGTCAAAAATAAAGTCATCAACTAACTAATGAATCCTTTACTTTGAAATACATATGATAAAATGTATACTTTAGTTTTGAAAGACGTTGACTAATTTTGAAAAGATTATAAAGTATGTATGTGCATGCATATATATATGTGTGTGTGTATATATGAAGAGTTCAGATGCAAAAGCCTCTAAATGCCATCTGAAATTTTCTCCTAGAATGATCATTTTTATGAAGCTTGTATATTTAAGTTAGCTATAGGTGACACACCTGAATGAATGGCTCATTAAGTATGCAGGGACGTAGTCTCACCAGGTGTGAACTACTAAATATGCATGATCGTTTACGCCCCATCCGCATATTGGCTTTCCAAACTAAAAGTGTTTCACAAAACTAAAATCAATGTATCGTTTTTTTGTGAATGATTAGGCAGGATGATTTTCATATCATTTTGAAGAAAAAACACCAGGCGATGACATCCATTAGTCAAAAGTCTTATTGCCACATATTTAGTATGTGTTTTGTGGCCTTATTTCAGAAACTATAATTTTTAGTTTTTTCGATAACCATGCATAAACATTATTCTCTCAAAAATGAAAACATGTACATACATGTGGCTCACATATTATGGAAGTCCTGTTTGTGCTATATAGAGTGAATTTACACCTTTGCCATTAATATGTTTATAAGCAACTGAAAAAAGCACAAATGTCAGGGCATGTCAGAACATCTCAAGGACCCCAAAAACACCCCAGACCCCAGAGGGTTAATAAAGCAATCTTTAGTGGCAGAAGTGATAGGTCTAACATATTTGTAACATGGAGTCGACTTTGCAGCCTTGGCTAAATGAAGTTTACACAAGACTTGATAATGATCTAAGATGTCATCGCTCTGCTGTAGAATTTCAACGGCATCAACCTTGATTCCATGTGATAATATTAGATCTAGTGTATGATTATGACAATGAGTAGGTCCTGACACATGTTGTCTAACTCCAATAGAATTCAGAATGTCTTTAAATGCCAATCCTAATGCATCTTTTTCGTTATGTACATGTATATTAAAATCACCAACAATTAGGACTTTATCTGCAGCTAGTACTAACTCTGATAGAAAATCAGCAAATTCTTTGATAAAGTCTGTATGGTGCCCTGTAGACAGTAGCCAGCACAAATCTCAAACGTGATTTATCATTTACACTAGATAGTGTTACATTAAGCACCAACACTTCAAAATAATTATATTTAAAACAAGACTTCTGAGTAATTCTGAAGATATTACAGATAAATTACAGCAACACCTCCCCCTTTGCCTTTCAGACGAGGCTCATGTTTATAACAGTAATCTTGCGGGGTGGACTCATTTAAAGTAATGTAATTGTCTGGTTTTAGCCAGGTTTCTGTCAAACTGTCAGAGTTCTGTCACTTCTGTTTGGGTTACATCTTGGGTTGGTGACAGAGCTCTGGCATTCCCGGTTTGTCATGTGTTTGTGTATAGTCTGGTTTGTTGTGAGCACATGGCTTGTCATGTATTTCCTTGTGCCATGTGCTCTCCTGTCAATTGTCTAGCCCCTCCCATCTTGTTTCCTGATTATTGATTAATTTTCCCCACCTGCTTTCCTAGTTACCCTCTTTTGTTTGCTTCCCTATTTGTTTGCTTTACCCTCTTTTGTTTGCTTCCCCCAGAGCTGGTGTCTGTTCCTGTTTCTGAGCCAGGTTCTGTTACTGTTTCTGAGCCGGTGTCTGTTCCTGTTCCTGCGCCGGTTTCTGTTCCTGAGCCGGTGTCTGTTCCTGTTTCTGCGCCGGTGTCTGTTCCTGTTTCTGAGCCGGGTTCTGTTTCTGAGCCGGTTTTGAGCCATTTGTTTTCTGCACTTGAGTCCTCGCTCCTTTCACCAACCCAGTCCGTGACAGAACGAATCAGGCAACTGAGGACTCAGCAAAACAATGGGTGTCTTCCTTTTTCCATCTCCCTGCCCCTCCGCTCATCAGATGAAAGAAAGATGTAGCGAGCTCCTTTCTCTTTGGCAAGGGGAGAACCGTGTGAAGGAGCTTGCTTACCAATTCCTGTATTTAGTGGAGGGGCTCAACATCAGCGACGCAGTGCTAAAGGACACATTTAACACCAGCCTTAATGAGCCTGTGCCTGCCTGGGAGATGGGAATGCTGGGGATACTATCATTCTGGCAGTTTGTGGGGTATGTTTACCATCGCGGATGGGAGGGTGGTCTTCTGCCTCTTCTGCCGATCCATAGACTGTTCACGTCACGTCTGCCGAGCCAGAGACTGTTCACGTCACGTCTGCCGAGCCAGAGTCTGTTCACGTCACGTCTGCCGAGCCAGAGACTGTTCACGTCACGTCTGCCGAGCCAGAGACTGTTCACGTCACGTCTGCCGAGCCAGTGTCTCCGGACAAGATGGCCGCCTCCGAGCCTGTGTCTCCGGACAAGATGGCCACCGCCGAGCCGGTGTCTGTTCCTGTTTCTGAGCCGGTGTCTGTTCCTGTTTCTGAGCCGGGTTCTGTTCCTGTTTCTGAGCTGGTGTCTGTTCCTGTTTCTGAGCCAGGTTCTGTTACTGTTTCTGAGCCGGTGTCTGTTCCTGTTCCTGCGCCGGTTTCTGTTCCTGAGCCGGTGTCTGTTCCTGTTTCTGCGCCGGTGTCTGTTCCTGTTTCTGAGCCGGGTTCTGTTTCTGAGCCGGTGTCTGTTCCTGTTCCTGCGCCGGTGTCTGTTCCTGTTTCTGAGCCGGGTTCTGTTCCTGTTTCTGAGTCGGTGTCTGTTCCTGCGCCGGTGTCTGTTCCTGTTTCTGAGCCCGGTTCTGTTTCTGTTTCTGAGCCAGTGTCTGTTCCTGTGCCATGGTCGCCCCCACCATGGCCGCCCGAATGGTCGTCTCCACCATGGCTGCCCGAAGCGCCTGAACAGCCCGTTCCGCCCGTTCCGCCCACTCTGCCCTGGCCGCCTGCACAGCCCGCTCCGCCCTGGCCGCCTGCACAGCCCACTCCGCCCTGGCCGCCTGCACAGCCCACTCCGCCCTGGCCGCCTGCACAGCCCACCCCGCCCTGGCCGCCTGCACAGCCCGCTCCGCCCGCTCCGCCCTTGATGCCTGCTCAGCCCAGCCCGCTCCGCCCTTGATGCCTGCTCAGCCCGCTCCGCCCTGGCCGCCGCCTGTTCCACCATCGCCCGCAGCCAGGAATCCTGACCCGCCTGAATTTCCCTGGCTCCCCCCCTCCCTCCCCTCGTTTTCTCTGTTTTTTTATCTACCTGTCTTGTCTGTGGTTGTCCTTCAGTCTTGTTCCGGTCTTGTATTTGGTGTCTCTCTTTGGGGATGCCAGGTGGCGTCCCTTTAGAGGGGGGGGTAATGTCAGAGTTCTGTCACTTCTGTTTGGGTTACATCTTGGGTTGGTGACAGAGCTCTGGCATTCCTGGTTTGTCATGTGTTTGTGTATAGTCTGGTTTGTTGTGAGCACATGGCACAAGGAAATACATGACAAGCTCTCCTGTCAATTGTCTAGCCCCTCCCATCTTGTTTCCTGATTATTGATTAATTTGCCCCACCTGCTTTCCTCGTTACCCTCTTTTGTTTGCTTCCCTATTTAGTCTCCCTGTGTTTGCAGTTCCCTTGTGTTTCCTGTTCCTGCCGATGTTCCTGCCGATCCTGTTTTCCCCCACGGGGAGTTTTTGTTTGTATTGTTGTTTTATTTCTTTTGTTAATAAATACCCATTTGTTTTCTGCACTTCAGTCCTCGCTCCTTTCACCAACCCAGTCCGTGACACAAACACAGCACATCTAGGTTATAATCTGTAATCATATCATTAACAATAAGTGCTTTTGAAGTAAGGGATTGAATATTCAGCAACCTGAGCTTTATCATTTGTTCATCTGTATTATATCTGTTTTTTATTTGTCGAACATCAATTAAATTTGTATTCTTAAATGGGTTTTGGAGTTTTTTGTATGTCCTAATTCGGGGAACAGACACAGTCTCTATATCAGTGGTTCTCAAAGTGGGGTCCGTGGCGCACTGCCTGGGGGTCCATGGAAAGTTTGCTATAAAATATAAACATACCCTTGAGAGAGTGCAGGGCCCGTCGTCATTACTCCCGCGTGTGTAACGTTAGACCAATGAACATTCGGCTTTTACATTAGGGACTGTTCGTTTTTTATTTAAGGGGCTACCGGATGAGTTTTGAGATCTTGACGATGCTGACTCGCGATCTTCACAGTAGGTCCTAGTGAACGTACCAGGTACCAGAAGGTACCAGAGAGAAATGCACTTTTCATACTGATTGCATAAGCAGAGGCCAGGGCGGGGTGGGCTGTGCAGGCGGCCAGGGCGGAGTGGGCTGTGCAGGCGGCCAGGGCGGAGTGGGCTGTGCAGGCGGCCAGGGCGGAGCGGGCTGTGCAGGCGGCCAGGGCAGAGTGGGCGGAACGGGCGGAACGGGCTGTTCAGGCGCTTCGGGCAGCCATGGTGGAGACGACCATTCGGGCGGCCATGGTGGGGGCGACCATGGCACAGGAACAGACACTGGCTCAGAAACAAAAAACAGAACCGGGCTCAGAAACAGGAACAGACACCGGCGCAGGAACAGACACCGACTCAGAAACAGGAACAGAACCCGACTCAGAAACAGGAACAGCAATTGTTCTGTTTAAAAGTAGACATTTCAAGATTTCTATATATTTCATTCTCAGGTCTGTGAGGCAAGTAGCCTACCTTATGAGTTTCGGTTCATTTATGAGACAAGAGTCCAGTTCACGCGCCGGCGACTCCGTGTCACGATTATCTATTTTCTACTATATTTAGGCAATTGGGCAATCCAGGCAATTGGTTGATGAAACATTGATTAAAATTAAGATACAATTAATAAAAAACGAAATTCACTTTAAAGAAAGGCTTTGTGCGTTCTGTTTGAGGTCTCTGTGAAAGTTTTAAAGTCGCTTTCAGAGCGGTCACGTCAGTAACAGAGAACTGTCACGTCCGTAACATTGTTTTTTTCCTCATAAATGCGATCACGAAAAATAAAATAAAAATAATATTTTATGTTCTGTGGAGGCCAACCCTTCTTCATGCGGTGAGTAGTATTACTTTTGTTTTGCGCAGTGTAATTCATAGAATTAGGCCTACAAAAAAAATATTTTGCCACCTAAAAGTTAAAGATTTTTTGTGTCACGTCACACGTGTATTTCCCTCATATTAAATATAAAACGCATGTGTAGACTGATATTTTTCTAATGTCTGGACTCCTTTATTAAGATGGATAGTTTACATCTCGCAATTCTGACTTTATTTCTCAGAATTGCGAGATATAAAGTCAGAATTGCGTGAAATAAAGTCGCAATTGCGTCTTATAAAGTCAGAATTCTGACTTTTTTTCTCGCAATTGCGACTTTATATCACGCAATTCTGACTTTATAACACATAATTGCGAGTTTATATCTCACAATTCAGACATCTTTTATAAATACATCATATAAAGTCCAATTCTAAGGGAAAAAAGACAGATTTTTTTTAGCCTGCAGAATAGTTTATATCTCACAATTCTGACTTTATAACACGCAATTGCGACTTTATATAATGCAATTCTGACTTTATATCTCCCAATTGTGACTTTATTTCATGCAATTCTGACTTTAGCCTATATCTCGCAATTGTGAAAACTAAAGTCAGAATTGCGAGATATAAACTCGCAAATTGTGAGATAAGAAGTCGCAATTATCTTTTAAAATGTTTTATTCTGTGGCGGAAACAAGCTTGCATATTCTCTCTCTATCTCTCTCACACACACACACAGGGGTTAAAGTGGGCCGGAACGGTCCGGAACTGCGTTCCGGCACCTCAGATAAATTAATTAATAATTAGATTCAAATCAAATCAAATCATTCTCATCAAATTCAATGATTAGGCCTATCATAATTTATCAAATCAAAACGTAATATCACCCCCTGGTCCCGCCTTCACAAACACGCTTCCCGACGTTATGTTCTCAGTCACGGTTCTCCTGTCTGATTTAAATGATCTACACCGGTTCACGCATGCAGACAAAGTCCCTCCCTCCCGCTGAACGCCAGCGATTACTAATGCGTGAAATGCGCACTCACGGTGGTTGAGCGTGGTAAAGTTTTAGGTTTGATATTCGTTTACGTTTGTTTTCCCTTGTATTATATTTTATTAGGGGTTCAAGCACGAAGTGCTGAAACCCTATTCTAATTGTAAGGATTTTTAGGGGTTCAAGCACGAAGTGCTGAAACCCTATTGTAATTGTACTGATTTTTATTATTATTAGGGGTTCAAGCACGAAGTGCTGAAACCCTATTGTAATTGTACTGATTTTTAGGGGTTCAAGCACGAAGTGCTGAAACCCTGATTTTTATTAGGGGTTCAAGCACGAAGTGCTGAAACCCTATTGCAATTGTAAGGATTTTTATTATTAGGGGTTCAAGCACGAAGTGCTGAAACCCTATTGTAATTGTACCGATTTTTAGGGGTTCAAGCATGAAATGCTGAAACCCTATTGTAATTGTAAGGATTTGTAAAACGCATCGCGCAGGACAAACCGTAAGGCCTAGAGACTTGAAACCTGGCCAGATGGTAGGCCTCAATTTGGGAAAACCTATCAGAGTATGACCCCGATTGGCCCATAGGTGGCGCTACAGCGACCAAAAGTACAAAATCGCCCATGACTCTTAGGCCGTTTGTCCCAGGATCAAGTGTCTTATATCGTTGGAATCCTTGGCTCAGGGCGGACAAAATGGCTATCTCCGATTTGCTCGCCGGCAGGGAAAATTTTCTTCTATGTCGAATTTTGTTCAAAACCTACTTTTGCGAACTAGTCCCTGGTTTTTCGCCCGATCGGAACCAAACCAGTCTAGGACAATTCTATGGACTCTCTAGATCAATAATTATCGAAAAAAAGTTGAACTTTTGCATTTGGGTGGCTGTAACAGGGTCATTTAGAAAAGGGGTGTGGCAAAATACACTAAAAAGCCTATAAATCCCAAATGAAAACTCAGAACTTTACCAAAATCGATGAGCATATGTGTCAGAACATGGTGAGGAAGCATGCAGAGTTTCATGGAGATCGGACCTTAGGTGGCGCTATAACTGGCAAAAAGCCTTCATTCTTATTAGGGGTTCAAGCATGAAATGCTGAAACCCTATTGTAATTGTAAGGATTTGTAAAACGCATCGTGCAGGACAAACCGTAAGGCCTAGAGACTTGAAACCTGGCCAGATGGTAGGCCTCAATTTGGGGACAACCTATCAGAGTATGACCCCGATTGGCCCATAGGTGGCGCTACAGCGACCAAAAGTACAAAATCGCCCATGACTCTTAGGCCGTTTGTCCCAGGATCAAGTGTCTTATATCGTTGGAATCCGTGGCTCAGGGCGGACAAAATGGCTATCTCCGATTTGCTCGCCGGCAGGGAAAATTTTCTTCTATGTCGAATTTTGTCCAAAACCTACTTTTGCGAACTAGTCCCTGGTTTTTCGCCCGATCGGAACCAAACCAGTCTAGGACAATTCTATGGACTCTCTAGATCAATAATTATCGAAAAAAAGTTGAACTTTTGCATTTGGGTGGCTGTAACAGGGTCATTTAGAAAAGGGGTGTGGCAAAATACACTAAAAAGCCTATAAATCCCAAATGAAAACTCAGAACTTTACCAAAATCGATGAGCATATGTGTCAGAACATGGTGAGGAAGCATGCAGAGTTTCATGGAGATCGGACCTTAGGTGGCGCTATAACTGGCAAAAAGCCTTCATTCTTATTAGGGGTTCAAGCATGAAATGCTGAAACCCTATTGTAATTGTAAGGATTTGTAAAACGCATCGTGCAGGACAAACCGTAAGGCCTAGAGACTTGAAACCTGGCCAGATGGTAGGCCTCAATTTGGGGACAACCTATCAGAGTATGACCCCGATTGGCCCATAGGTGGCGCTACAGCGACCAAAAGTACAAAATCGCCCATGACTCTTAGGCCGTTTGTCCCAGGATCAAGTGTCTTATATCGTTGGAATCCTTGGCTCAGGGCGGACAAAATGGCTATCTCCGATTTGCTCGCCGGCAGGGAAAATTTTCTTCTATGTCGAATTTTGTCCAAAACCTACTTTTGCGAACTAGTCCCTGGTTTTTCGCCCGATCGGAACCAAACCAGTCTAGGACAATTCTATGGACTCTCTAGATCAATAATTATCGAAAAAAAGTTGAACTTTTGCATTTGGGTGGCTGTAACAGGGTCATTTAGAAAAGGGGTGTGGCAAAATACACTAAAAAGCCTATAAATCCCAAATGAAAACTCAGAACTTTACCAAAATCGATGAGCATATGTGTCAGAACATGGTGAGGAAGCATGCAGAGTTTCATGGAGATCGGACCTTAGGTGGCGCTATAACTGGCAAAAAGCCTTCATTCTTATTAGGGGTTCAAGCATGAAATGCTGAAACCCTATTGTAATTGTAAGGATTTGTAAAACGCATCGTGCAGGACAAACCGTAAGGCCTAGAGACTTGAAACCTGGCCAGATGGTAGGCCTCAATTTGGGGACAACCTATCAGAGTATGACCCCGATTGGCCCATAGGTGGCGCTACAGCGACCAAAAGTACAAAATCGCCCATGACTCTTAGGCCGTTTGTCCCAGGATCAAGTGTCTTATATCGTTGGAATCCTTGGCTCAGGGCGGACAAAATGGCTATCTCCGATTTGCTCGCCGGCAGGGAAAATTTTCTTCTATGTCGAATTTTGTCCAAAACCTACTTTTGCGAACTAGTCCCTGGTTTTTCGCCCGATCGGAACCAAACCAGTCTAGGACAATTCTATGGACTCTCTAGATCAATAATTATCGAAAAAAAGTTGAACTTTTGCATTTGGGTGGCTGTAACAGGGTCATTTAGAAAAGGGGTGTGGCAAAATACACTAAAAAGCCTATAAATCCCAAATGAAAACTCAGAACTTTACCAAAATCGATGAGCATATGTGTCAGAACATGGTGAGGAAGCATGCAGAGTTTCATGGAGATCGGACCTTAGGTGGCGCTATAACTGGCAAAAAGCCTTCATTCTTATTAGGGGTTCAAGCATGAAATGCTGAAACCCTATTGTAATTGTAAGGATTTGTAAAACGCATCGTGCAGGACAAACCGTAAGGCCTAGAGACTTGAAACCTGGCCAGATGGTAGGCCTCAATTTGGGGACAACCTATCAGAGTATGACCCCGATTGGCCCATAGGTGGCGCTACAGCGACCAAAAGTACAAAATCGCCCATGACTCTTAGGCCGTTTGTCCCAGGATCAAGTGTCTTATATCGTTGGAATCCGTGGCTCAGGGCGGACAAAATGGCTATCTCCGATTTGCTCGCCGGCAGGGAAAATTTTCTTCTATGTCAAATTTTGTCCAAAACCTACTTTTGCGAACTAGTCCCTGGTTTTTCGCCCGATCGGAACCAAACCAGTCTAGGACAATTCTATGGACTCTCTAGATCAATAATTATCGAAAAAAAGTTGAACTTTTGCATTTGGGTGGCTGTAACAGGGTCATTTAGAAAAGGGGTGTGGCAAAATACACTAAAAAGCCTATAAATCCCAAATGAAAACTCAGAACTTTACCAAAATCGATGAGCATATGTGTCAGAACATGGTGAGGAAGCATGCAGAGTTTCATGGAGATCGGACCTTAGGTGGCGCTATAACTGGCAAAAAGCCTTCATTCTTATTAGGGGTTCAAGCATGAAATGCTGAAACCCTATTGTAATTGTAAGGATTTGTAAAACGCATCGTGCAGGACAAACCGTAAGGCCTAGAGACTTGAAACCTGGCCAGATGGTAGGCCTCAATTTGGGGACAACCTATCAGAGTATGACCCCGATTGGCCCATAGGTGGCGCTACAGCGACCAAAAGTACAAAATCGCCCATGACTCTTAGGCCGTTTGTCCCAGGATCAAGTGTCTTATATCGTTGGAATCCGTGGCTCAGGGCGGACAAAATGGCTATCTCCGATTTGCTCGCCGGCAGGGAAAATTTTCTTCTATGTCGAATTTTGTCCAAAACCTACTTTTGCGAACTAGTCCCTGGTTTTTCGCCCGATCGGAACCAAACCAGTCTAGGACAATTCTATGGACTCTCTAGATCAATAATTATCGAAAAAAAGTTGAACTTTTGCATTTGGGTGGCTGTAACAGGGTCATTTAGAAAAGGGGTGTGGCAAAATACACTAAAAAGCCTATAAATCCCAAATGAAAACTCAGAACTTTACCAAAATCGATGAGCATATGTGTCAGAACATGGTGAGGAAGCATGCAGAGTTTCATGGAGATCGGACCTTAGGTGGCGCTATAACTGGCAAAAAGCCTTCATTCTTATTAGGGGTTCAAGCATGAAATGCTGAAACCCTATTGTAATTGTAAGGATTTGTAAAACGCATCGTGCAGGACAAACCGTAAGGCCTAGAGACTTGAAACCTGGCCAGATGGTAGGCCTCAATTTGGGGACAACCTATCAGAGTATGACCCCGATTGGCCCATAGGTGGCGCTACAGCGACCAAAAGTACAAAATCGCCCATGACTCTTAGGCCGTTTGTCCCAGGATCAAGTGTCTTATATCGTTGGAATCCGTGGCTCAGGGCGGACAAAATGGCTATCTCCGATTTGCTCGCCGGCAGGGAAAATTTTCTTCTATGTCGAATTTTGTCCAAAACCTACTTTTGCGAACTAGTCCCTGGTTTTTCGCCCGATCGGAACCAAACCAGTCTAGGACAATTCTATGGACTCTCTAGATCAATAATTATCGAAAAAAAGTTGAACTTTTGCATTTGGGTGGCTGTAACAGGGTCATTTAGAAAAGGGGTGTGGCAAAATACACTAAAAAGCCTATAAATCCCAAATGAAAACTCAGAACTTTACCAAAATCGATGAGCATATGTGTCAGAACATGGTGAGGAAGCATGCAGAGTTTCATGGAGATCGGACCTTAGGTGGCGCTATAACTGGCAAAAAGCCTTCATTCTTATTAGGGGTTCAAGCATGAAATGCTGAAACCCTATTGTAATTGTAAGGATTTGTAAAACGCATCGTGCAGGACAAACCGTAAGGCCTAGAGACTTGAAACCTGGCCAGATGGTAGGCCTCAATTTGGGGACAACCTATCAGAGTATGACCCCGATTGGCCCATAGGTGGCGCTACAGCGACCAAAAGTACAAAATCGCCCATGACTCTTAGGCCGTTTGTCCCAGGATCAAGTGTCTTATATCGTTGGAATCCTTGGCTCAGGGCGGACAAAATGGCTATCTCCGATTTGCTCGCCGGCAGGGAAAATTTTCTTCTATGTCGAATTTTGTCCAAAACCTACTTTTGCGAACTAGTCCCTGGTTTTTCGCCCGATCGGAACCAAACCAGTCTAGGACAATTCTATGGACTCTCTAGATCAATAATTATCGAAAAAAAGTTGAACTTTTGCATTTGGGTGGCTGTAACAGGGTCATTTAGAAAAGGGGTGTGGCAAAATACACTAAAAAGCCTATAAATCCCAAATGAAAACTCAGAACTTTACCAAAATCGATGAGCATATGTGTCAGAACATGGTGAGGAAGCATGCAGAGTTTCATGGAGATCGGACCTTAGGTGGCGCTATAACTGGCAAAAAGCCTTCATTCTTATTAGGGGTTCAAGCATGAAATGCTGAAACCCTATTGTAATTGTAAGGATTTGTAAAACGCATCGTGCAGGACAAACCGTAAGGCCTAGAGACTTGAAACCTGGCCAGATGGTAGGCCTCAATTTGGGGACAACCTATCAGAGTATGACCCCGATTGGCCCATAGGTGGCGCTACAGCGACCAAAAGTACAAAATCACCCATGACTCTTAGGCCGTTTGTCCCAGGATCAAGTGTCTTATATCGTTGGAATCCTTGGCTCAGGGCGGACAAAATGGCTATCTCCGATTTGCTCGCCGGCAGGGAAAATTTTCTTCTATGTCGAATTTTGTCCAAAACCTACTTTTGCGAACTAGTCCCTGGTTTTTCGCCCGATCGGAACCAAACCAGTCTAGGACAATTCTATGGACTCTCTAGATCAATAATTATCGAAAAAAAGTTGAACTTTTGCATTTGGGTGGCTGTAACAGGGTCATTTAGAAAAGGGGTGTGGCAAAATACACTAAAAAGCCTATAAATCCCAAATGAAAACTCAGAACTTTACCAAAATCGATGAGCATATGTGTCAGAACATGGTGAGGAAGCATGCAGAGTTTCATGGAGATCGGACCTTAGGTGGCGCTATAACTGGCAAAAAGCCTTCATTCTTATTAGGGGTTCAAGCATGAAATGCTGAAACCCTATTGTAATTGTAAGGATTTGTAAAACGCATCGTGCAGGACAAACCGTAAGGCCTAGAGACTTGAAACCTGGCCAGATGGTAGGCCTCAATTTGGGGACAACCTATCAGAGTATGACCCCGATTGGCCCATAGGTGGCGCTACAGCGACCAAAAGTACAAAATCGCCCATGACTCTTAGGCCGTTTGTCCCAGGATCAAGTGTCTTATATCGTTGGAATCCTTGGCTCAGGGCGGACAAAATGGCTATCTCCGATTTGCTCGCCGGCAGGGAAAATTTTCTTCTATGTCGAATTTTGTCCAAAACCTACTTTTGCGAACTAGTCCCTGGTTTTTCGCCCGATCGGAACCAAACCAGTCTAGGACAATTCTATGGACTCTCTAGATCAATAATTATCGAAAAAAAGTTGAACTTTTGCATTTGGGTGGCTGTAACAGGGTCATTTAGAAAAGGGGTGTGGCAAAATACACTAAAAAGCCTATAAATCCCAAATGAAAACTCAGAACTTTACCAAAATCGATGAGCATATGTGTCAGAACATGGTGAGGAAGCATGCAGAGTTTCATGGAGATCGGACCTTAGGTGGCGCTATAACTGGCAAAAAGCCTTCATTCTTATTAGGGGTTCAAGCATGAAATGCTGAAACCCTATTGTAATTGTAAGGATTTGTAAAACGCATCGTGCAGGACAAACCGTAAGGCCTAGAGACTTGAAACCTGGCCAGATGGTAGGCCTCAATTTGGGGACAACCTATCAGAGTATGACCCCGATTGGCCCATAGGTGGCGCTACAGCGACCAAAAGTACAAAATCGCCCATGACTCTTAGGCCGTTTGTCCCAGGATCAAGTGTCTTATATCGTTGGAATCCTTGGCTCAGGGCGGACAAAATGGCTATCTCCGATTTGCTCGCCGGCAGGGAAAATTTTCTTCTATGTCGAATTTTGTCCAAAACCTACTTTTGCGAACTAGTCCCTGGTTTTTCGCCCGATCGGAACCAAACCAGTCTAGGACAATTCTATGGACTCTCTAGATCAATAATTATCGAAAAAAAGTTGAACTTTTGCATTTGGGTGGCTGTAACAGGGTCATTTAGAAAAGGGGTGTGGCAAAATACACTAAAAAGCCTATAAATCCCAAATGAAAACTCAGAACTTTACCAAAATCGATGAGCATATGTGTCAGAACATGGTGAGGAAGCATGCAGAGTTTCATGGAGATCGGACCTTAGGTGGCGCTATAACTGGCAAAAAGCCTTCATTCTTATTAGGGGTTCAAGCATGAAATGCTGAAACCCTATTGTAATTGTAAGGATTTGTAAAACGCATCGTGCAGGACAAACCGTAAGGCCTAGAGACTTGAAACCTGGCCAGATGGTAGGCCTCAATTTGGGGACAACCTATCAGAGTATGACCCCGATTGGCCCATAGGTGGCGCTACAGCGACCAAAAGTACAAAATCGCCCATGACTCTTAGGCCGTTTGTCCCAGGATCAAGTGTCTTATATCGTTGGAATCCGTGGCTCAGGGCGGACAAAATGGCTATCTCCGATTTGCTCGCCGGCAGGGAAAATTTTCTTCTATGTCGAATTTTGTCCAAAACCTACTTTTGCGAACTAGTCCCTGGTTTTTCGCCCGATCGGAACCAAACCAGTCTAGGACAATTCTATGGACTCTCTAGATCAATAATTATCGAAAAAAAGTTGAACTTTTGCATTTGGGTGGCTGTAACAGGGTCATTTAGAAAAGGGGTGTGGCAAAATACACTAAAAAGCCTATAAATCCCAAATGAAAACTCAGAACTTTACCAAAATCGATGAGCATATGTGTCAGAACATGGTGAGGAAGCATGCAGAGTTTCATGGAGATCGGACCTTAGGTGGCGCTATAACTGGCAAAAAGCCTTCATTCTTATTAGGGGTTCAAGCATGAAATGCTGAAACCCTATTGTAATTGTAAGGATTTGTAAAACGCATCGTGCAGGACAAACCGTAAGGCCTAGAGACTTGAAACCTGGCCAGATGGTAGGCCTCAATTTGGGGACAACCTATCAGAGTATGACCCCGATTGGCCCATAGGTGGCGCTACAGCGACCAAAAGTACAAAATCGCCCATGACTCTTAGGCCGTTTGTCCCAGGATCAAGTGTCTTATATCGTTGGAATCCGTGGCTCAGGGCGGACAAAATGGCTATCTCCGATTTGCTCGCCGGCAGGGAAAATTTTCTTCTATGTCGAATTTTGTCCAAAACCTACTTTTGCGAACTAGTCCCTGGGTTTTCGCCCGATCGGAACCAAACCAGTCTAGGACAATTCTATGGACTCTCTAGATCAATAATTATCGAAAAAAAGTTGAACTTTTGCATTTGGGTGGCTGTAACAGGGTCATTTAGAAAAGGGGTGTGGCAAAATACACTAAAAAGCCTATAAATCCCAAATGAAAACTCAGAACTTTACCAAAATCGATGAGCATATGTGTCAGAACATGGTGAGGAAGCATGCAGAGTTTCATGGAGATCGGACCTTAGGTGGCGCTATAACTGGCAAAAAGCCTTCATTCTTATTAGGGGTTCAAGCATGAAATGCTGAAACCCTATTGTAATTGTAAGGATTTGTAAAACGCATCGTGCAGGACAAACCGTAAGGCCTAGAGACTTGAAACCTGGCCAGATGGTAGGCCTCAATTTGGGGACAACCTATCAGAGTATGACCCCGATTGGCCCATAGGTGGCGCTACAGCGACCAAAAGTACAAAATCGCCCATGACTCTTAGGCCGTTTGTCCCAGGATCAAGTGTCTTATATCGTTGGAATCCTTGGCTCAGGGCGGACAAAATGGCTATCTCCGATTTGCTCGCCGGCAGGGAAAATTTTCTTCTATGTCGAATTTTGTCCAAAACCTACTTTTGCGAACTAGTCCCTGGTTTTTCGCCCGATCGGAACCAAACCAGTCTAGGACAATTCTATGGACTCTCTAGATCAATAATTATCGAAAAAAAGTTGAACTTTTGCATTTGGGTGGCTGTAACAGGGTCATTTAGAAAAGGGGTGTGGCAAAATACACTAAAAAGCCTATAAATCCCAAATGAAAACTCAGAACTTTACCAAAATCGATGACCATATGTGTCAGAACATGGTGAGGAAGCATGCAGAGTTTCATGGAGATCGGACCTTAGGTGGCGCTATAACTGGCAAAAAGCCTTCATTCTTATTAGGGGTTCAAGCATGAAATGCTGAAACCCTATTGTAATTGTAAGGATTTGTAAAACGCATCGTGCAGGACAAACCGTAAGGCCTAGAGACTTGAAACCTGGCCAGATGGTAGGCCTCAATTTGGGGACAACCTATCAGAGTATGACCCCGATTGGCCCATAGGTGGCGCTACAGCGACCAAAAGTACAAAATCGCCCATGACTCTTAGGCCGTTTGTCCCAGGATCAAGTGTCTTATATCGTTGGAATCCTTGGCTCAGGGCGGACAAAATGGCTATCTCCGATTTGCTCGCCGGCAGGGAAAATTTTCTTCTATGTCGAATTTTGTCCAAAACCTACTTTTGCGAACTAGTCCCTGGTTTTTCGCCCGATCGGAACCAAACCAGTCTAGGACAATTCTATGGACTCTCTAGATCAATAATTATCGAAAAAAAGTTGAACTTTTGCATTTGGGTGGCTGTAACAGGGTCATTTAGAAAAGGGGTGTGGCAAAATACACTAAAAAGCCTATAAATCCCAAATGAAAACTCAGAACTTTACCAAAATCGATGAGCATATGTGTCAGAACATGGTGAGGAAGCATGCAGAGTTTCATGGAGATCGGACCTTAGGTGGCGCTATAACTGGCAAAAAGCCTTCATTCTTATTAGGGGTTCAAGCATGAAATGCTGAAACCCTATTGTAATTGTAAGGATTTGTAAAACGCATCGTGCAGGACAAACCGTAAGGCCTAGAGACTTGAAACCTGGCCAGATGGTAGGCCTCAATTTGGGGACAACCTATCAGAGTATGACCCCGATTGGCCCATAGGTGGCGCTACAGCGACCAAAAGTACAAAATCGCCCATGACTCTTAGGCCGTTTGTCCCAGGATCAAGTGTCTTATATCGTTGGAATCCGTGGCTCAGGGCGGACAAAATGGCTATCTCCGATTTGCTCGCCGGCAGGGAAAATTTTCTTCTATGTCGAATTTTGTCCAAAACCTACTTTTGCGAACTAGTCCCTGGTTTTTCGCCCGATCGGAACCAAACCAGTCTAGGACAATTCTATGGACTCTCTAGATCAATAATTATCGAAAAAAAGTTGAACTTTTGCATTTGGGTGGCTGTAACAGGGTCATTTAGAAAAGGGGTGTGGCAAAATACACTAAAAAGCCTATAAATCCCAAATGAAAACTCAGAACTTTACCAAAATCGATGAGCATATGTGTCAGAACATGGTGAGGAAGCATGCAGAGTTTCATGGAGATCGGACCTTAGGTGGCGCTATAACTGGCAAAAAGCCTTCATTCTTATTAGGGGTTCAAGCATGAAATGCTGAAACCCTATTGTAATTGTAAGGATTTGTAAAACGCATCGTGCAGGACAAACCGTAAGGCCTAGAGACTTGAAACCTGGCCAGATGGTAGGCCTCAATTTGGGGACAACCTATCAGAGTATGACCCCGATTGGCCCATAGGTGGCGCTACAGCGACCAAAAGTACAAAATCGCCCATGACTCTTAGACCGTTTGTCCCAGGATCAAGTGTCTTATATCGTTGGAATCCTTGGCTCAAGACGGACAAAATGGCTATCTCCGATTTGCTCGCCGGCAGGGAAAATTTTCTTCTATGTCGAATTTTGTCCAAAACCTACTTTTGCGAACTAGTCCTTGGTTTTTCGCCCGATCGGAACCAAACCAGTCTAGGACAATTCTATGGACTCTCTAGATCAATAATTATCGAAAAAAAGTTGAACTTTTGCATTTGGGTGGCTGTAACAGGGTCATTTAGAAAAGGGGTGTGGCAAAATACACTAAAAAGCCTATAAATCCCAAATGAAAACTCAGAACTTTACCAAAATCGATGAGCATATGTGTCAGAACATGGTGAGGAAGCATGCAGAGTTTCATGGAGATCGGACCTTAGGTGGCGCTATAACTGGCAAAAAGCCTTCATTCTTATTAGGGGTTCAAGCATGAAATGCTGAAACCCTATTGTAATTGTAAGGATTTGTAAAACGCATCGTGCAGGACAAACCGTAAGGCCTAGAGACTTGAAACCTGGCCAGATGGTAGGCCTCAATTTGGGGACAACCTATCAGAGTATGACCCCGATTGGCCCATAGGTGGCGCTACAGCGACCAAAAGTACAAAATCGCCCATGACTCTTAGACCGTTTGTCCCAGGATCAAGTGTCTTATATCGTTGGAATCCTTGGCTCAGGGCGGACAAAATGGCTATCTCCGATTTGCTCGCCGGCAGGGAAAATTTTCTTCTATGTCGAATTTTGTCCAAAACCTACTTTTGCGAACTAGTCCCTGGTTTTTCGCCCGATCGGAACCAAACCAGTCTAGGACAATTCTATGGACTCTCTAGATCAATAATTATCGAAAAAAAGTTGAACTTTTGCATTTGGGTGGCTGTAACAGGGTCATTTAGAAAAGGGGTGTGGCAAAATACACTAAAAAGCCTATAAATCCCAAATGAAAACTCAGAACTTTACCAAAATCGATGAGCATATGTGTCAGAACATGGTGAGGAAGCATGCAGAGTTTCATGGAGATCGGACCTTAGGTGGCGCTATAACTGGCAAAAAGCCTTCATTCTTATTAGGGGTTCAAGCATGAAATGCTGAAACCCTATTGTAATTGTAAGGATTTGTAAAACGCATCGTGCAGGACAAACCGTAAGGCCTAGAGACTTGAAACCTGGCCAGATGGTAGGCCTCAATTTGGGGACAACCTATCAGAGTATGACCCCGATTGGCCCATAGGTGGCGCTACAGCGACCAAAAGTACAAAATCGCCCATGACTCTTAGACCGTTTGTCCCAGGATCAAGTGTCTTATATCGTTGGAATCCTTGGCTCAAGACGGACAAAATGGCTATCTCCGATTTGCTCGCCGGCAGGGAAAATTTTCTTCTATGTCGAATTTTGTCCAAAACCTACTTTTGCGAACTAGTCCTTGGTTTTTCGCCCGATCGGAACCAAACCAGTCTAGGACAATTCTATGGACTCTCTAGATCAATAATTATCGAAAAAAAGTTGAACTTTTGCATTTGGGTGGCTGTAACAGGGTCATTTAGAAAAGGGGTGTGGCAAAATACACTAAAAAGCCTATAAATCCCAAATGAAAACTCAGAACTTTACCAAAATCGATGAGCATATGTGTCAGAACATGGTGAGGAAGCATGCAGAGTTTCATGGAGATCGGACCTTAGGTGGCGCTATAACTGGCAAAAAGCCTTCATTCTTATTAGGGGTTCAAGCATGAAATGCTGAAACCCTATTGTAATTGTAAGGATTTGTAAAACGCATCGTGCAGGACAAACCGTAAGGCCTAGAGACTTGAAACCTGGCCAGATGGTAGGCCTCAATTTGGGGACAACCTATCAGAGTATGACCCCGATTGGCCCATAGGTGGCGCTACAGCGACCAAAAGTACAAAATCGCCCATGACTCTTAGACCGTTTGTCCCAGGATCAAGTGTCTTATATCGTTGGAATCCTTGGCTCAGGGCGGACAAAATGGCTATCTCCGATTTGCTCGCCGGCAGGGAAAATTTTCTTCTATGTCGAATTTTGTCCAAAACCTACTTTTGCGAACTAGTCCCTGGTTTTTCGCCCGATCGGAACCAAACCAGTCTAGGACAATTCTATGGACTCTCTAGATCAATAATTATCGAAAAAAAGTTGAACTTTTGCATTTGGGTGGCTGTAACAGGGTCATTTAGAAAAGGGGTGTGGCAAAATACACTAAAAAGCCTATAAATCCCAAATGAAAACTCAGAACTTTACCAAAATCGATGAGCATATGTGTCAGAACATGGTGAGGAAGCATGCAGAGTTTCATGGAGATCGGACCTTAGGTGGCGCTATAACTGGCAAAAAGCCTTCATTCTTATTAGGGGTTCAAGCATGAAATGCTGAAACCCTATTGTAATTGTAAGGATTTGTAAAACGCATCGTGCAGGACAAACCGTAAGGCCTAGAGACTTGAAACCTGGCCAGATGGTAGGCCTCAATTTGGGGACAACCTATCAGAGTATGACCCCGATTGGCCCATAGGTGGCGCTACAGCGACCAAAAGTACAAAATCGCCCATGACTCTTAGACCGTTTGTTCCAGGATCAAGTGTCTTATATCGTTGGAATCCTTGGCTCAAGACGGACAAAATGGCTATCTCCGATTTGCTCGCCGGCAGGGAAAATTTTCTTCTATGTCGAATTTTGTCCAAAACCTACTTTTGCGAACTAGTCCTTGGTTTTTCGCCCGATCGGAACCAAACCAGTCTAGGACAATTCTATGGACTCTCTAGATCAATAATTATCGAAAAAAAGTTGAACTTTTGCATTTGGGTGGCTGTAACAGGGTCATTTAGAAAAGGGGTGTGGCAAAATACACTAAAAAGCCTATAAATCCCAAATGAAAACTCAGAACTTTACCAAAATCGATGAGCATATGTGTCAGAACATGGTGAGGAAGCATGCAGAGTTTCATGGAGATCGGACCTTAGGTGGCGCTATAACTGGCAAAAAGCCTTCATTCTTATTAGGGGTTCAAGCATGAAATGCTGAAACCCTATTGTAATTGTAAGGATTTGTAAAACGCATCGTGCAGGACAAACCGTAAGGCCTAGAGACTTGAAACCTGGCCAGATGGTAGGCCTCAATTTGGGGACAACCTATCAGAGTATGACCCCGATTGGCCCATAGGTGGCGCTACAGCGACCAAAAGTACAAAATCGCCCATGACTCTTAGACCGTTTGTCCCAGGATCAAGTGTCTTATATCGTTGGAATCCTTGGCTCAAGGCGGACAAAATGGCTATCTCCGATTTGCTCGCCGGCAGGGAAAATTTTCTTCTATGTCGAATTTTGTCCAAAACCTACTTTTGCGAACTAGTCCCTGGTTTTTCGCCCGATCGGAACCAAACCAGTCTAGGACAATTCTATGGACTCTCTAGATCAATAATTATCGAAAAAAAGTTGAACTTTTGCATTTGGGTGGCTGTAACAGGGTCATTTAGAAAAGGGGTGTGGCAAAATACACTAAAAAGCCTATAAATCCCAAATGAAAACTCAGAACTTTACCAAAATCGATGAGCATATGTGTCAGAACATGGTGAGGAAGCATGCAGAGTTTCATGGAGATCGGACCTTAGGTGGCGCTATAACTGGCAAAAAGCCTTCATTCTTATTAGGGGTTCAAGCATGAAATGCTGAAACCCTATTGTAATTGTAAGGATTTGTAAAACGCATCGTGCAGGACAAACCGTAAGGCCTAGAGACTTGAAACCTGGCCAGATGGTAGGCCTCAATTTGGGGACAACCTATCAGAGTATGACCCCGATTGGCCCATAGGTGGCGCTACAGCGACCAAAAGTACAAAATCGCCCATGACTCTTAGGCCGTTTGTCCCAGGATCAAGTGTCTTATATCGTTGGAATCCTTGGCTCAGGGCGGACAAAATGGCTATCTCCGATTTGCTCGCCGGCAGGGAAAATTTTCTTCTATGTCGAATTTTGTCCAAAACCTACTTTTGCGAACTAGTCCCTGGTTTTTCGCCCGATCGGAACCAAACCAGTCTAGGACAATTCTATGGACTCTCTAGATCAATAATTATCGAAAAAAAGTTGAACTTTTGCATTTGGGTGGCTGTAACAGGGTCATTTAGAAAAGGGGTGTGGCAAAATACACTAAAAAGCCTATAAATCCCAAATGAAAACTCAGAACTTTACCAAAATCGATGAGCATATGTGTCAGAACATGGTGAGGAAGCATGCAGAGTTTCATGGAGATCGGACCTTAGGTGGCGCTATAACTGGCAAAAAGCCTTCATTCTTATTAGGGGTTCAAGCATGAAATGCTGAAACCCTATTGTAATTGTAAGGATTTGTAAAACGCATCGTGCAGGACAAACCGTAAGGCCTAGAGACTTGAAACCTGGCCAGATGGTAGGCCTCAATTTGGGGACAACCTATCAGAGTATGACCCCGATTGGCCCATAGGTGGCGCTACAGCGACCAAAAGTACAAAATCGCCCATGACTCTTAGACCGTTTGTCCCAGGATCAAGTGTCTTATATCGTTGGAATCCTTGGCTCAAGACGGACAAAATGGCTATCTCCGATTTGCTCGCCGGCAGGGAAAATTTTCTTCTATGTCGAATTTTGTCCAAAACCTACTTTTGCGAACTAGTCCTTGGTTTTTCGCCCGATCGGAACCAAACCAGTCTAGGACAATTCTATGGACTCTCTAGATCAATAATTATCGAAAAAAAGTTGAACTTTTGCATTTGGGTGGCTGTAACAGGGTCATTTAGAAAAGGGGTGTGGCAAAATACACTAAAAAGCCTATAAATCCCAAATGAAAACTCAGAACTTTACCAAAATCGATGAGCATATGTGTCAGAACATGGTGAGGAAGCATGCAGAGTTTCATGGAGATCGGACCTTAGGTGGCGCTATAACTGGCAAAAAGCCTTCATTCTTATTAGGGGTTCAAGCATGAAATGCTGAAACCCTATTGTAATTGTAAGGATTTGTAAAACGCATCGTGCAGGACAAACCGTAAGGCCTAGAGACTTGAAACCTGGCCAGATGGTAGGCCTCAATTTGGGGACAACCTATCAGAGTATGACCCCGATTGGCCCATAGGTGGCGCTACAGCGACCAAAAGTACAAAATCGCCCATGACTCTTAGACCGTTTGTCCCAGGATCAAGTGTCTTATATCGTTGGAATCCTTGGCTCAGGGCGGACAAAATGGCTATCTCCGATTTGCTCGCCGGCAGGGAAAATTTTCTTCTATGTCGAATTTTGTCCAAAACCTACTTTTGCGAACTAGTCCCTGGTTTTTCGCCCGATCGGAACCAAACCAGTCTAGGACAATTCTATGGACTCTCTAGATCAATAATTATCGAAAAAAAGTTGAACTTTTGCATTTGGGTGGCTGTAACAGGGTCATTTAGAAAAGGGGTGTGGCAAAATACACTAAAAAGCCTATAAATCCCAAATGAAAACTCAGAACTTTACCAAAATCGATGAGCATATGTGTCAGAACATGGTGAGGAAGCATGCAGAGTTTCATGGAGATCGGACCTTAGGTGGCGCTATAACTGGCAAAAAGCCTTCATTCTTATTAGGGGTTCAAGCATGAAATGCTGAAACCCTATTGTAATTGTAAGGATTTGTAAAACGCATCGTGCAGGACAAACCGTAAGGCCTAGAGACTTGAAACCTGGCCAGATGGTAGGCCTCAATTTGGGGACAACCTATCAGAGTATGACCCCGATTGGCCCATAGGTGGCGCTACAGCGACCAAAAGTACAAAATCGCCCATGACTCTTAGACCGTTTGTCCCAGGATCAAGTGTCTTATATCGTTGGAATCCTTGGCTCAAGACGGACAAAATGGCTATCTCCGATTTGCTCGCCGGCAGGGAAAATTTTCTTCTATGTCGAATTTTGTCCAAAACCTACTTTTGCGAACTAGTCCTTGGTTTTTCGCCCGATCGGAACCAAACCAGTCTAGGACAATTCTATGGACTCTCTAGATCAATAATTATCGAAAAAAAGTTGAACTTTTGCATTTGGGTGGCTGTAACAGGGTCATTTAGAAAAGGGGTGTGGCAAAATACACTAAAAAGCCTATAAATCCCAAATGAAAACTCAGAACTTTACCAAAATCGATGAGCATATGTGTCAGAACATGGTGAGGAAGCATGCAGAGTTTCATGGAGATCGGACCTTAGGTGGCGCTATAACTGGCAAAAAGCCTTCATTCTTATTAGGGGTTCAAGCATGAAATGCTGAAACCCTATTGTAATTGTAAGGATTTGTAAAACGCATCGTGCAGGACAAACCGTAAGGCCTAGAGACTTGAAACCTGGCCAGATGGTAGGCCTCAATTTGGGGACAACCTATCAGAGTATGACCCCGATTGGCCCATAGGTGGCGCTACAGCGACCAAAAGTACAAAATCGCCCATGACTCTTAGACCGTTTGTCCCAGGATCAAGTGTCTTATATCGTTGGAATCCTTGGCTCAGGGCGGACAAAATGGCTATCTCCGATTTGCTCGCCGGCAGGGAAAATTTTCTTCTATGTCGAATTTTGTCCAAAACCTACTTTTGCGAACTAGTCCCTGGTTTTTCGCCCGATCGGAACCAAACCAGTCTAGGACAATTCTATGGACTCTCTAGATCAATAATTATCGAAAAAAAGTTGAACTTTTGCATTTGGGTGGCTGTAACAGGGTCATTTAGAAAAGGGGTGTGGCAAAATACACTAAAAAGCCTATAAATCCCAAATGAAAACTCAGAACTTTACCAAAATCGATGAGCATATGTGTCAGAACATGGTGAGGAAGCATGCAGAGTTTCATGGAGATCGGACCTTAGGTGGCGCTATAACTGGCAAAAAGCCTTCATTCTTATTAGGGGTTCAAGCATGAAATGCTGAAACCCTATTGTAATTGTAAGGATTTGTAAAACGCATCGTGCAGGACAAACCGTAAGGCCTAGAGACTTGAAACCTGGCCAGATGGTAGGCCTCAATTTGGGGACAACCTATCAGAGTATGACCCCGATTGGCCCATAGGTGGCGCTACAGCGACCAAAAGTACAAAATCGCCCATGACTCTTAGACCGTTTGTCCCAGGATCAAGTGTCTTATATCGTTGGAATCCTTGGCTCAAGGCGGACAAAATGGCTATCTCCGATTTGCTCGCCGGCAGGGAAAATTTTCTTCTATGTCGAATTTTGTCCAAAACCTACTTTTGCGAACTAGTCCCTGGTTTTTCGCCCGATCGGAACCAAACCAGTCTAGGACAATTCTATGGACTCTCTAGATCAATAATTATCGAAAAAAAGTTGAACTTTTGCATTTGGGTGGCTGTAACAGGGTCATTTAGAAAAGGGGTGTGGCAAAATACACTAAAAAGCCTATAAATCCCAAATGAAAACTCAGAACTTTACCAAAATCGATGAGCATATGTGTCAGAACATGGTGAGGAAGCATGCAGAGTTTCATGGAGATCGGACCTTAGGTGGCGCTATAACTGGCAAAAAGCCTTCATTCTTATTAGGGGTTCAAGCATGAAATGCTGAAACCCTATTGTAATTGTAAGGATTTGTAAAACGCATCGTGCAGGACAAACCGTAAGGCCTAGAGACTTGAAACCTGGCCAGATGGTAGGCCTCAATTTGGGGACAACCTATCAGAGTATGACCCCGATTGGCCCATAGGTGGCGCTACAGCGACCAAAAGTACAAAATCGCCCATGACTCTTAGACCGTTTGTCCCAGGATCAAGTGTCTTATATCGTTGGAATCCTTGGCTCAGGGCGGACAAAATGGCTATCTCCGATTTGCTCGCCGGCAGGGAAAATTTTCTTCTATGTCGAATTTTGTCCAAAACCTACTTTTGCGAACTAGTCCCTGGTTTTTCGCCCGATCGGAACCAAACCAGTCTAGGACAATTCTATGGACTCTCTAGATCAATAATTATCGAAAAAAAGTTGAACTTTTGCATTTGGGTGGCTGTAACAGGGTCATTTAGAAAAGGGGTGTGGCAAAATACACTAAAAAGCCTATAAATCCCAAATGAAAACTCAGAACTTTACCAAAATCGATGAGCATATGTGTCAGAACATGGTGAGGAAGCATGCAGAGTTTCATGGAGATCGGACCTTAGGTGGCGCTATAACTGGCAAAAAGCCTTCATTCTTATTAGGGGTTCAAGCATGAAATGCTGAAACCCTATTGTAATTGTAAGGATTTGTAAAACGCATCGTGCAGGACAAACCGTAAGGCCTAGAGACTTGAAACCTGGCCAGATGGTAGGCCTCAATTTGGGGACAACCTATCAGAGTATGACCCCGATTGGCCCATAGGTGGCGCTACAGCGACCAAAAGTACAAAATCGCCCATGACTCTTAGACCGTTTGTCCCAGGATCAAGTGTCTTATATCGTTGGAATCCTTGGCTCAAGGCGGACAAAATGGCTATCTCCGATTTGCTCGCCGGCAGGGAAAATTTTCTTCTATGTCGAATTTTGTCCAAAACCTACTTTTGCGAACTAGTCCCTGGTTTTTCGCCCGATCGGAACCAAACCAGTCTAGGACAATTCTATGGACTCTCTAGATCAATAATTATCGAAAAAAAGTTGAACTTTTGCATTTGGGTGGCTGTAACAGGGTCATTTAGAAAAGGGGTGTGGCAAAATACACTAAAAAGCCTATAAATCCCAAATGAAAACTCAGAACTTTACCAAAATCGATGAGCATATGTGTCAGAACATGGTGAGGAAGCATGCAGAGTTTCATGGAGATCGGACCTTAGGTGGCGCTATAACTGGCAAAAAGCCTTCATTCTTATTAGGGGTTCAAGCATGAAATGCTGAAACCCTATTGTAATTGTAAGGATTTGTAAAACGCATCGTGCAGGACAAACCGTAAGGCCTAGAGACTTGAAACCTGGCCAGATGGTAGGCCTCAATTTGGGGACAACCTATCAGAGTATGACCCCGATTGGCCCATAGGTGGCGCTACAGCGACCAAAAGTACAAAATCGCCCATGACTCTTAGACCGTTTGTCCCAGGATCAAGTGTCTTATATCGTTGGAATCCTTGGCTCAAGACGGACAAAATGGCTATCTCCGATTTGCTCGCCGGCAGGGAAAATTTTCTTCTATGTCGAATTTTGTCCAAAACCTACTTTTGCGAACTAGTCCTTGGTTTTTCGCCCGATCGGAACCAAACCAGTCTAGGACAATTCTATGGACTCTCTAGATCAATAATTATCGAAAAAAAGTTGAACTTTTGCATTTGGGTGGCTGTAACAGGGTCATTTAGAAAAGGGGTGTGGCAAAATACACTAAAAAGCCTATAAATCCCAAATGAAAACTCAGAACTTTACCAAAATCGATGAGCATATGTGTCAGAACATGGTGAGGAAGCATGCAGAGTTTCATGGAGATCGGACCTTAGGTGGCGCTATAACTGGCAAAAAGCCTTCATTCTTATTAGGGGTTCAAGCATGAAATGCTGAAACCCTATTGTAATTGTAAGGATTTGTAAAACGCATCGTGCAGGACAAACCGTAAGGCCTAGAGACTTGAAACCTGGCCAGATGGTAGGCCTCAATTTGGGGACAACCTATCAGAGTATGACCCCGATTGGCCCATAGGTGGCGCTACAGCGACCAAAAGTACAAAATCGCCCATGACTCTTAGACCGTTTGTCCCAGGATCAAGTGTCTTATATCGTTGGAATCCTTGGCTCAGGGCGGACAAAATGGCTATCTCCGATTTGCTCGCCGGCAGGGAAAATTTTTTTCTATGTCGAATTTTGTCCAAAACCTACTTTTGCGAACTAGTCCCTGGTTTTTCGCCCGATCGGAACCAAACCAGTCTAGGACAATCCTATGGACTCTCTAGATCAATAATTATCGAAAAAAAGTTTAACTTTTGCATTTGGGTGGCTGTAACAGGGTCATTTAGAAAAGGGGTGTGGCAAAATACACTAAAAAGCCTATAAATCCCAAATGAAAACTCAGAACTTTACCAAAATCGATGAGCATATGTGTCAGAACATGGTGAGGAAGCATGCAGAGTTTCATGGAGATCGGACCTTAGGTGGCGCTATAACTGGCAAAAAGCCTTCATTCTTATTAGGGGTTCAAGCATGAAATGCTGAAACCCTATTGTAATTGTAAGGATTTGTAAAACGCATCGTGCAGGACAAACCGTAAGGCCTAGAGACTTGAAACCTGGCCAGATGGTAGGCCTCAATTTGGGGACAACCTATCAGAGTATGACCCCGATTGGCCCATAGGTGGCGCTACAGCGACCAAAAGTACAAAATCGCCCATGACTCTTAGACCGTTTGTCCCAGGATCAAGTGTCTTATATCGTTGGAATCCTTGGCTCAAGGCGGACAAAATGGCTATCTCCGATTTGCTCGCCGGCAGGGAAAATTTTCTTCTATGTCGAATTTTGTCCAAAACCTACTTTTGCGAACTAGTCCCTGGTTTTTCGCCCGATCGGAACCAAACCAGTCTAGGACAATTCTATGGACTCTCTAGATCAATAATTATCGAAAAAAAGTTGAACTTTTGCATTTGGGTGGCTGTAACAGGGTCATTTAGAAAAGGGGTGTGGCAAAATACACTAAAAAGCCTATAAATCCCAAATGAAAACTCAGAACTTTACCAAAATCGATGAGCATATGTGTCAGAACATGGTGAGGAAGCATGCAGAGTTTCATGGAGATCGGACCTTAGGTGGCGCTATAACTGGCAAAAAGCCTTCATTCTTATTAGGGGTTCAAGCATGAAATGCTGAAACCCTATTGTAATTGTAAGGATTTGTAAAACGCATCGTGCAGGACAAACCGTAAGGCCTAGAGACTTGAAACCTGGCCAGATGGTAGGCCTCAATTTGGGGACAACCTATCAGAGTATGACCCCGATTGGCCCATAGGTGGCGCTACAGCGACCAAAAGTACAAAATCGCCCATGACTCTTAGACCGTTTGTCCCAGGATCAAGTGTCTTATATCGTTGGAATCCTTGGCTCAGGGCGGACAAAATGGCTATCTCCGATTTGCTCGCCGGCAGGGAAAATTTTCTTCTATGTCGAATTTTGTCCAAAACCTACTTTTGCGAACTAGTCCCTGGTTTTTCGCCCGATCGGAACCAAACCAGTCTAGGACAATTCTATGGACTCTCTAGATCAATAATTATCGAAAAAAAGTTGAACTTTTGCATTTGGGTGGCTGTAACAGGGTCATTTAGAAAAGGGGTGTGGCAAAATACACTAAAAAGCCTATAAATCCCAAATGAAAACTCAGAACTTTACCAAAATCGATGAGCATATGTGTCAGAACATGGTGAGGAAGCATGCAGAGTTTCATGGAGATCGGACCTTAGGTGGCGCTATAACTGGCAAAAAGCCTTCATTCTTATTAGGGGTTCAAGCATGAAATGCTGAAACCCTATTGTAATTGTAAGGATTTGTAAAACGCATCGTGCAGGACAAACCGTAAGGCCTAGAGACTTGAAACCTGGCCAGATGGTAGGCCTCAATTTGGGGACAACCTATCAGAGTATGACCCCGATTGGCCCATAGGTGGCGCTACAGCGACCAAAAGTACAAAATCGCCCATGACTCTTAGACCGTTTGTCCCAGGATCAAGTGTCTTATATCGTTGGAATCCTTGGCTCAAGGCGGACAAAATGGCTATCTCCGATTTGCTCGCCGGCAGGGAAAATTTTCTTCTATGTCGAATTTTGTCCAAAACCTACTTTTGCGAACTAGTCCCTGGTTTTTCGCCCGATCGGAACCAAACCAGTCTAGGACAATTCTATGGACTCTCTAGATCAATAATTATCGAAAAAAAGTTGAACTTTTGCATTTGGGTGGCTGTAACAGGGTCATTTAGAAAAGGGGTGTGGCAAAATACACTAAAAAGCCTATAAATCCCAAATGAAAACTCAGAACTTTACCAAAATCGATGAGCATATGTGTCAGAACATGGTGAGGAAGCATGCAGAGTTTCATGGAGATCGGACCTTAGGTGGCGCTATAACTGGCAAAAAGCCTTCATTCTTATTAGGGGTTCAAGCATGAAATGCTGAAACCCTATTGTAATTGTAAGGATTTGTAAAACGCATCGTGCAGGACAAACCGTAAGGCCTAGAGACTTGAAACCTGGCCAGATGGTAGGCCTCAATTTGGGGACAACCTATCAGAGTATGACCCCGATTGGCCCATAGGTGGCGCTACAGCGACCAAAAGTACAAAATCGCCCATGACTCTTAGACCGTTTGTCCCAGGATCAAGTGTCTTATATCGTTGGAATCCTTGGCTCAAGACGGACAAAATGGCTATCTCCGATTTGCTCGCCGGCAGGGAAAATTTTCTTCTATGTCGAATTTTGTCCAAAACCTACTTTTGCGAACTAGTCCTTGGTTTTTCGCCCGATCGGAACCAAACCAGTCTAGGACAATTCTATGGACTCTCTAGATCAATAATTATCGAAAAAAAGTTGAACTTTTGCATTTGGGTGGCTGTAACAGGGTCATTTAGAAAAGGGGTGTGGCAAAATACACTAAAAAGCCTATAAATCCCAAATGAAAACTCAGAACTTTACCAAAATCGATGAGCATATGTGTCAGAACATGGTGAGGAAGCATGCAGAGTTTCATGGAGATCGGACCTTAGGTGGCGCTATAACTGGCAAAAAGCCTTCATTCTTATTAGGGGTTCAAGCATGAAATGCTGAAACCCTATTGTAATTGTAAGGATTTGTAAAACGCATCGTGCAGGACAAACCGTAAGGCCTAGAGACTTGAAACCTGGCCAGATGGTAGGCCTCAATTTGGGGACAACCTATCAGAGTATGACCCCGATTGGCCCATAGGTGGCGCTACAGCGACCAAAAGTACAAAATCGCCCATGACTCTTAGACCGTTTGTCCCAGGATCAAGTGTCTTATATCGTTGGAATCCTTGGCTCAGGGCGGACAAAATGGCTATCTCCGATTTGCTCGCCGGCAGGGAAAATTTTCTTCTATGTCGAATTTTGTCCAAAACCTACTTTTGCGAACTAGTCCCTGGTTTTTCGCCCGATCGGAACCAAACCAGTCTAGGACAATCCTATGGACTCTCTAGATCAATAATTATCGAAAAAAAGTTTAACTTTTGCATTTGGGTGGCTGTAACAGGGTCATTTAGAAAAGGGGTGTGGCAAAATACACTAAAAAGCCTATAAATCCCAAATGAAAACTCAGAACTTTACCAAAATCGATGAGCATATGTGTCAGAACATGGTGAGGAAGCATGCAGAGTTTCATGGAGATCGGACCTTAGGTGGCGCTATAACTGGCAAAAAGCCTTCATTCTTATTAGGGGTTCAAGCATGAAATGCTGAAACCCTATTGTAATTGTAAGGATTTGTAAAACGCATCGTGCAGGACAAACCGTAAGGCCTAGAGACTTGAAACCTGGCCAGATGGTAGGCCTCAATTTGGGGACAACCTATCAGAGTATGACCCCGATTGGCCCATAGGTGGCGCTACAGCGACCAAAAGTACAAAATCGCCCATGACTCTTAGACCGTTTGTCCCAGGATCAAGTGTCTTATATCGTTGGAATCCTTGGCTCAAGGCGGACAAAATGGCTATCTCCGATTTGCTCGCCGGCAGGGAAAATTTTCTTCTATGTCGAATTTTGTCCAAAACCTACTTTTGCGAACTAGTCCCTGGTTTTTCGCCCGATCGGAACCAAACCAGTCTAGGACAATTCTATGGACTCTCTAGATCAATAATTATCGAAAAAAAGTTGAACTTTTGCATTTGGGTGGCTGTAACAGGGTCATTTAGAAAAGGGGTGTGGCAAAATACACTAAAAAGCCTATAAATCCCAAATGAAAACTCAGAACTTTACCAAAATCGATGAGCATATGTGTCAGAACATGGTGAGGAAGCATGCAGAGTTTCATGGAGATCGGACCTTAGGTGGCGCTATAACTGGCAAAAAGCCTTCATTCTTATTAGGGGTTCAAGCATGAAATGCTGAAACCCTATTGTAATTGTAAGGATTTGTAAAACGCATCGTGCAGGACAAACCGTAAGGCCTAGAGACTTGAAACCTGGCCAGATGGTAGGCCTCAATTTGGGGACAACCTATCAGAGTATGACCCCGATTGGCCCATAGGTGGCGCTACAGCGACCAAAAGTACAAAATCGCCCATGACTCTTAGACCGTTTGTCCCAGGATCAAGTGTCTTATATCGTTGGAATCCTTGGCTCAAGACGGACAAAATGGCTATCTCCGATTTGCTCGCCGGCAGGGAAAATTTTCTTCTATGTCGAATTTTGTCCAAAACCTACTTTTGCGAACTAGTCCTTGGTTTTTCGCCCGATCGGAACCAAACCAGTCTAGGACAATTCTATGGACTCTCTAGATCAATAATTATCGAAAAAAAGTTGAACTTTTGCATTTGGGTGGCTGTAACAGGGTCATTTAGAAAAGGGGTGTGGCAAAATACACTAAAAAGCCTATAAATCCCAAATGAAAACTCAGAACTTTACCAAAATCGATGAGCATATGTGTCAGAACATGGTGAGGAAGCATGCAGAGTTTCATGGAGATCGGACCTTAGGTGGCGCTATAACTGGCAAAAAGCCTTCATTCTTATTAGGGGTTCAAGCATGAAATGCTGAAACCCTATTGTAATTGTAAGGATTTGTAAAACGCATCGTGCAGGACAAACCGTAAGGCCTAGAGACTTGAAACCTGGCCAGATGGTAGGCCTCAATTTGGGGACAACCTATCAGAGTATGACCCCGATTGGCCCATAGGTGGCGCTACAGCGACCAAAAGTACAAAATCGCCCATGACTCTTAGACCGTTTGTCCCAGGATCAAGTGTCTTATATCGTTGGAATCCTTGGCTCAGGGCGGACAAAATGGCTATCTCCGATTTGCTCGCCGGCAGGGAAAATTTTCTTCTATGTCGAATTTTGTCCAAAACCTACTTTTGCGAACTAGTCCCTGGTTTTTCGCCCGATCGGAACCAAACCAGTCTAGGACAATTCTATGGACTCTCTAGATCAATAATTATCGAAAAAAAGTTGAACTTTTGCATTTGGGTGGCTGTAACAGGGTCATTTAGAAAAGGGGTGTGGCAAAATACACTAAAAAGCCTATAAATCCCAAATGAAAACTCAGAACTTTACCAAAATCGATGAGCATATGTGTCAGAACATGGTGAGGAAGCATGCAGAGTTTCATGGAGATCGGACCTTAGGTGGCGCTATAACTGGCAAAAAGCCTTCATTCTTATTAGGGGTTCAAGCATGAAATGCTGAAACCCTATTGTAATTGTAAGGATTTGTAAAACGCATCGTGCAGGACAAACCGTAAGGCCTAGAGACTTGAAACCTGGCCAGATGGTAGGCCTCAATTTGGGGACAACCTATCAGAGTATGACCCCGATTGGCCCATAGGTGGCGCTACAGCGACCAAAAGTACAAAATCGCCCATGACTCTTAGACCGTTTGTCCCAGGATCAAGTGTCTTATATCGTTGGAATCCTTGGCTCAAGGCGGACAAAATGGCTATCTCCGATTTGCTCGCCGGCAGGGAAAATTTTCTTCTATGTCGAATTTTGTCCAAAACCTACTTTTGCGAACTAGTCCCTGGTTTTTCGCCCGATCGGAACCAAACCAGTCTAGGACAATTCTATGGACTCTCTAGATCAATAATTATCGAAAAAAAGTTGAACTTTTGCATTTGGGTGGCTGTAACAGGGTCATTTAGAAAAGGGGTGTGGCAAAATACACTAAAAAGCCTATAAATCCCAAATGAAAACTCAGAACTTTACCAAAATCGATGAGCATATGTGTCAGAACATGGTGAGGAAGCATGCAGAGTTTCATGGAGATCGGACCTTAGGTGGCGCTATAACTGGCAAAAAGCCTTCATTCTTATTAGGGGTTCAAGCATGAAATGCTGAAACCCTATTGTAATTGTAAGGATTTGTAAAACGCATCGTGCAGGACAAACCGTAAGGCCTAGAGACTTGAAACCTGGCCAGATGGTAGGCCTCAATTTGGGGACAACCTATCAGAGTATGACCCCGATTGGCCCATAGGTGGCGCTACAGCGACCAAAAGTACAAAATCGCCCATGACTCTTAGACCGTTTGTCCCAGGATCAAGTGTCTTATATCGTTGGAATCCTTGGCTCAGGGCGGACAAAATGGCTATCTCCGATTTGCTCGCCGGCAGGGAAAATTTTCTTCTATGTCGAATTTTGTCCAAAACCTACTTTTGCGAACTAGTCCCTGGTTTTTCGCCCGATCGGAACCAAACCAGTCTAGGACAATTCTATGGACTCTCTAGATCAATAATTATCGAAAAAAAGTTGAACTTTTGCATTTGGGTGGCTGTAACAGGGTCATTTAGAAAAGGGGTGTGGCAAAATACACTAAAAAGCCTATAAATCCCAAATGAAAACTCAGAACTTTACCAAAATCGATGAGCATATGTGTCAGAACATGGTGAGGAAGCATGCAGAGTTTCATGGAGATCGGACCTTAGGTGGCGCTATAACTGGCAAAAAGCCTTCATTCTTATTAGGGGTTCAAGCATGAAATGCTGAAACCCTATTGTAATTGTAAGGATTTGTAAAACGCATCGTGCAGGACAAACCGTAAGGCCTAGAGACTTGAAACCTGGCCAGATGGTAGGCCTCAATTTGGGGACAACCTATCAGAGTATGACCCCGATTGGCCCATAGGTGGCGCTACAGCGACCAAAAGTACAAAATCGCCCATGACTCTTAGACCGTTTGTCCCAGGATCAAGTGTCTTATATCGTTGGAATCCTTGGCTCAAGACGGACAAAATGGCTATCTCCGATTTGCTCGCCGGCAGGGAAAATTTTCTTCTATGTCGAATTTTGTCCAAAACCTACTTTTGCGAACTAGTCCTTGGTTTTTCGCCCGATCGGAACCAAACCAGTCTAGGACAATTCTATGGACTCTCTAGATCAATAATTATCGAAAAAAAGTTGAACTTTTGCATTTGGGTGGCTGTAACAGGGTCATTTAGAAAAGGGGTGTGGCAAAATACACTAAAAAGCCTATAAATCCCAAATGAAAACTCAGAACTTTACCAAAATCGATGAGCATATGTGTCAGAACATGGTGAGGAAGCATGCAGAGTTTCATGGAGATCGGACCTTAGGTGGCGCTATAACTGGCAAAAAGCCTTCATTCTTATTAGGGGTTCAAGCATGAAATGCTGAAACCCTATTGTAATTGTAAGGATTTGTAAAACGCATCGTGCAGGACAAACCGTAAGGCCTAGAGACTTGAAACCTGGCCAGATGGTAGGCCTCAATTTGGGGACAACCTATCAGAGTATGACCCCGATTGGCCCATAGGTGGCGCTACAGCGACCAAAAGTACAAAATCGCCCATGACTCTTAGACCGTTTGTCCCAGGATCAAGTGTCTTATATCGTTGGAATCCTTGGCTCAGGGCGGACAAAATGGCTATCTCCGATTTGCTCGCCGGCAGGGAAAATTTTCTTCTATGTCGAATTTTGTCCAAAACCTACTTTTGCGAACTAGTCCCTGGTTTTTCGCCCGATCGGAACCAAACCAGTCTAGGACAATTCTATGGACTCTCTAGATCAATAATTATCGAAAAAAAGTTGAACTTTTGCATTTGGGTGGCTGTAACAGGGTCATTTAGAAAAGGGGTGTGGCAAAATACACTAAAAAGCCTATAAATCCCAAATGAAAACTCAGAACTTTACCAAAATCGATGAGCATATGTGTCAGAACATGGTGAGGAAGCATGCAGAGTTTCATGGAGATCGGACCTTAGGTGGCGCTATAACTGGCAAAAAGCCTTCATTCTTATTAGGGGTTCAAGCATGAAATGCTGAAACCCTATTGTAATTGTAAGGATTTGTAAAACGCATCGTGCAGGACAAACCGTAAGGCCTAGAGACTTGAAACCTGGCCAGATGGTAGGCCTCAATTTGGGGACAACCTATCAGAGTATGACCCCGATTGGCCCATAGGTGGCGCTACAGCGACCAAAAGTACAAAATCGCCCATGACTCTTAGACCGTTTGTCCCAGGATCAAGTGTCTTATATCGTTGGAATCCTTGGCTCAAGGCGGACAAAATGGCTATCTCCGATTTGCTCGCCGGCAGGGAAAATTTTCTTCTATGTCGAATTTTGTCCAAAACCTACTTTTGCGAACTAGTCCCTGGTTTTTCGCCCGATCGGAACCAAACCAGTCTAGGACAATTCTATGGACTCTCTAGATCAATAATTATCGAAAAAAAGTTGAACTTTTGCATTTGGGTGGCTGTAACAGGGTCATTTAGAAAAGGGGTGTGGCAAAATACACTAAAAAGCCTATAAATCCCAAATGAAAACTCAGAACTTTACCAAAATCGATGAGCATATGTGTCAGAACATGGTGAGGAAGCATGCAGAGTTTCATGGAGATCGGACCTTAGGTGGCGCTATAACTGGCAAAAAGCCTTCATTCTTATTAGGGGTTCAAGCATGAAATGCTGAAACCCTATTGTAATTGTAAGGATTTGTAAAACGCATCGTGCAGGACAAACCGTAAGGCCTAGAGACTTGAAACCTGGCCAGATGGTAGGCCTCAATTTGGGGACAACCTATCAGAGTATGACCCCGATTGGCCCATAGGTGGCGCTACAGCGACCAAAAGTACAAAATCGCCCATGACTCTTAGACCGTTTGTCCCAGGATCAAGTGTCTTATATCGTTGGAATCCTTGGCTCAGGGCGGACAAAATGGCTATCTCCGATTTGCTCGCCGGCAGGGAAAATTTTCTTCTATGTCGAATTTTGTCCAAAACCTACTTTTGCGAACTAGTCCCTGGTTTTTCGCCCGATCGGAACCAAACCAGTCTAGGACAATTCTATGGACTCTCTAGATCAATAATTATCGAAAAAAAGTTGAACTTTTGCATTTGGGTGGCTGTAACAGGGTCATTTAGAAAAGGGGTGTGGCAAAATACACTAAAAAGCCTATAAATCCCAAATGAAAACTCAGAACTTTACCAAAATCGATGAGCATATGTGTCAGAACATGGTGAGGAAGCATGCAGAGTTTCATGGAGATCGGACCTTAGGTGGCGCTATAACTGGCAAAAAGCCTTCATTCTTATTAGGGGTTCAAGCATGAAATGCTGAAACCCTATTGTAATTGTAAGGATTTGTAAAACGCATCGTGCAGGACAAACCGTAAGGCCTAGAGACTTGAAACCTGGCCAGATGGTAGGCCTCAATTTGGGGACAACCTATCAGAGTATGACCCCGATTGGCCCATAGGTGGCGCTACAGCGACCAAAAGTACAAAATCGCCCATGACTCTTAGACCGTTTGTCCCAGGATCAAGTGTCTTATATCGTTGGAATCCTTGGCTCAAGGCGGACAAAATGGCTATCTCCGATTTGCTCGCCGGCAGGGAAAATTTTCTTCTATGTCGAATTTTGTCCAAAACCTACTTTTGCGAACTAGTCCCTGGTTTTTCGCCCGATCGGAACCAAACCAGTCTAGGACAATTCTATGGACTCTCTAGATCAATAATTATCGAAAAAAAGTTGAACTTTTGCATTTGGGTGGCTGTAACAGGGTCATTTAGAAAAGGGGTGTGGCAAAATACACTAAAAAGCCTATAAATCCCAAATGAAAACTCAGAACTTTACCAAAATCGATGAGCATATGTGTCAGAACATGGTGAGGAAGCATGCAGAGTTTCATGGAGATCGGACCTTAGGTGGCGCTATAACTGGCAAAAAGCCTTCATTCTTATTAGGGGTTCAAGCATGAAATGCTGAAACCCTATTGTAATTGTAAGGATTTGTAAAACGCATCGTGCAGGACAAACCGTAAGGCCTAGAGACTTGAAACCTGGCCAGATGGTAGGCCTCAATTTGGGGACAACCTATCAGAGTATGACCCCGATTGGCCCATAGGTGGCGCTACAGCGACCAAAAGTACAAAATCGCCCATGACTCTTAGACCGTTTGTCCCAGGATCAAGTGTCTTATATCGTTGGAATCCTTGGCTCAGGGCGGACAAAATGGCTATCTCCGATTTGCTCGCCGGCAGGGAAAATTTTCTTCTATGTCGAATTTTGTCCAAAACCTACTTTTGCGAACTAGTCCCTGGTTTTTCGCCCGATCGGAACCAAACCAGTCTAGGACAATTCTATGGACTCTCTAGATCAATAATTATCGAAAAAAAGTTGAACTTTTGCATTTGGGTGGCTGTAACAGGGTCATTTAGAAAAGGGGTGTGGCAAAATACACTAAAAAGCCTATAAATCCCAAATGAAAACTCAGAACTTTACCAAAATCGATGAGCATATGTGTCAGAACATGGTGAGGAAGCATGCAGAGTTTCATGGAGATCGGACCTTAGGTGGCGCTATAACTGGCAAAAAGCCTTCATTCTTATTAGGGGTTCAAGCATGAAATGCTGAAACCCTATTGTAATTGTAAGGATTTGTAAAACGCATCGTGCAGGACAAACCGTAAGGCCTAGAGACTTGAAACCTGGCCAGATGGTAGGCCTCAATTTGGGGACAACCTATCAGAGTATGACCCCGATTGGCCCATAGGTGGCGCTACAGCGACCAAAAGTACAAAATCGCCCATGACTCTTAGACCGTTTGTCCCAGGATCAAGTGTCTTATATCGTTGGAATCCTTGGCTCAAGACGGACAAAATGGCTATCTCCGATTTGCTCGCCGGCAGGGAAAATTTTCTTCTATGTCGAATTTTGTCCAAAACCTACTTTTGCGAACTAGTCCTTGGTTTTTCGCCCGATCGGAACCAAACCAGTCTAGGACAATTCTATGGACTCTCTAGATCAATAATTATCGAAAAAAAGTTGAACTTTTGCATTTGGGTGGCTGTAACAGGGTCATTTAGAAAAGGGGTGTGGCAAAATACACTAAAAAGCCTATAAATCCCAAATGAAAACTCAGAACTTTACCAAAATCGATGAGCATATGTGTCAGAACATGGTGAGGAAGCATGCAGAGTTTCATGGAGATCGGACCTTAGGTGGCGCTATAACTGGCAAAAAGCCTTCATTCTTATTAGGGGTTCAAGCATGAAATGCTGAAACCCTATTGTAATTGTAAGGATTTGTAAAACGCATCGTGCAGGACAAACCGTAAGGCCTAGAGACTTGAAACCTGGCCAGATGGTAGGCCTCAATTTGGGGACAACCTATCAGAGTATGACCCCGATTGGCCCATAGGTGGCGCTACAGCGACCAAAAGTACAAAATCGCCCATGACTCTTAGACCGTTTGTCCCAGGATCAAGTGTCTTATATCGTTGGAATCCTTGGCTCAGGGCGGACAAAATGGCTATCTCCGATTTGCTCGCCGGCAGGGAAAATTTTCTTCTATGTCGAATTTTGTCCAAAACCTACTTTTGCGAACTAGTCCCTGGTTTTTCGCCCGATCGGAACCAAACCAGTCTAGGACAATTCTATGGACTCTCTAGATCAATAATTATCGAAAAAAAGTTGAACTTTTGCATTTGGGTGGCTGTAACAGGGTCATTTAGAAAAGGGGTGTGGCAAAATACACTAAAAAGCCTATAAATCCCAAATGAAAACTCAGAACTTTACCAAAATCGATGAGCATATGTGTCAGAACATGGTGAGGAAGCATGCAGAGTTTCATGGAGATCGGACCTTAGGTGGCGCTATAACTGGCAAAAAGCCTTCATTCTTATTAGGGGTTCAAGCATGAAATGCTGAAACCCTATTGTAATTGTAAGGATTTGTAAAACGCATCGTGCAGGACAAACCGTAAGGCCTAAAGACTTGAAACCTGGCCAGATGGTAGGCCTCAATTTGGGGACAACCTATCAGAGTATGACCCCGATTGGCCCATAGGTGGCGCTACAGCGACCAAAAGTACAAAATCGCCCATGACTCTTAGACCGTTTGTCCCAGGATCAAGTGTCTTATATCGTTGGAATCCTTGGCTCAGGGCGGACAAAATGGCTATCTCCGATTTGCTCGCCGGCAGGGAAAATTTTCTTCTATGTCGAATTTTGTCCAAAACCTACTTTTGCGAACTAGTCCCTGGTTTTTCGCCCGATCGGAACCAAACCAGTCTAGGACAATTCTATGGACTCTCTAGATCAATAATTATCGAAAAAAAGTTGAACTTTTGCATTTGGGTGGCTGTAACAGGGTCATTTAGAAAAGGGGTGTGGCAAAATACACTAAAAAGCCTATAAATCCCAAATGAAAACTCAGAACTTTACCAAAATCGATGAGCATATGTGTTAGAACATGGTGAGGAAGCATGCAGAGTTTCATGGAGATCGGACCTTAGGTGGCGCTATAACTGGCAAAAAGCCTTCATTCTTATTAGGGGTTCAAGCATGAAATGCTGAAACCCTATTGTAATTGTAAGGATTTGTAAAACGCATCGTGCAGGACAAACCGTAAGGCCTAGAGACTTGAAACCTGGCCAGATGGTAGGCCTCAATTTGGGGACAACCTATCAGAGTATGACCCCGATTGGCCCATAGGTGGCGCTACAGCGACCAAAAGTACAAAATCGCCCATGACTCTTAGACCGTTTGTCCCAGGATCAAGTGTCTTATATCGTTGGAATCCTTGGCTCAAGACGGACAAAATGGCTATCTCCGATTTGCTCGCCGGCAGGGAAAATTTTCTTCTATGTCGAATTTTGTCCAAAACCTACTTTTGCGAACTAGTCCTTGGTTTTTCGCCCGATCGGAACCAAACCAGTCTAGGACAATTCTATGGACTCTCTAGATCAATAATTATCGAAAAAAAGTTGAACTTTTGCATTTGGGTGGCTGTAACAGGGTCATTTAGAAAAGGGGTGTGGCAAAATACACTAAAAAGCCTATAAATCCCAAATGAAAACTCAGAACTTTACCAAAATCGATGAGCATATGTGTCAGAACATGGTGAGGAAGCATGCAGAGTTTCATGGAGATCGGACCTTAGGTGGCGCTATAACTGGCAAAAAGCCTTCATTCTTATTAGGGGTTCAAGCATGAAATGCTGAAACCCTATTGTAATTGTAAGGATTTGTAAAACGCATCGTGCAGGACAAACCGTAAGGCCTAGAGACTTGAAACCTGGCCAGATGGTAGGCCTCAATTTGGGGACAACCTATCAGAGTATGACCCCGATTGGCCCATAGGTGGCGCTACAGCGACCAAAAGTACAAAATCGCCCATGACTCTTAGACCGTTTGTCCCAGGATCAAGTGTCTTATATCGTTGGAATCCTTGGCTCAGGGCGGACAAAATGGCTATCTCCGATTTGCTCGCCGGCAGGGAAAATTTTCTTCTATGTCGAATTTTGTCCAAAACCTACTTTTGCGAACTAGTCCCTGGTTTTTCGCCCGATCGGAACCAAACCAGTCTAGGACAATTCTATGGACTCTCTAGATCAATAATTATCGAAAAAAAGTTGAACTTTTGCATTTGGGTGGCTGTAACAGGGTCATTTAGAAAAGGGGTGTGGCAAAATACACTAAAAAGCCTATAAATCCCAAATGAAAACTCAGAACTTTACCAAAATCGATGAGCATATGTGTCAGAACATGGTGAGGAAGCATGCAGAGTTTCATGGAGATCGGACCTTAGGTGGCGCTATAACTGGCAAAAAGCCTTCATTCTTATTAGGGGTTCAAGCATGAAATGCTGAAACCCTATTGTAATTGTAAGGATTTGTAAAACGCATCGTGCAGGACAAACCGTAAGGCCTAGAGACTTGAAACCTGGCCAGATGGTAGGCCTCAATTTGGGGACAACCTATCAGAGTATGACCCCGATTGGCCCATAGGTGGCGCTACAGCGACCAAAAGTACAAAATCGCCCATGACTCTTAGACCGTTTGTCCCAGGATCAAGTGTCTTATATCGTTGGAATCCTTGGCTCAAGGCGGACAAAATGGCTATCTCCGATTTGCTCGCCGGCAGGGAAAATTTTCTTCTATGTCGAATTTTGTCCAAAACCTACTTTTGCGAACTAGTCCCTGGTTTTTCGCCCGATCGGAACCAAACCAGTCTAGGACAATTCTATGGACTCTCTAGATCAATAATTATCGAAAAAAAGTTGAACTTTTGCATTTGGGTGGCTGTAACAGGGTCATTTAGAAAAGGGGTGTGGCAAAATACACTAAAAAGCCTATAAATCCCAAATGAAAACTCAGAACTTTACCAAAATCGATGAGCATATGTGTCAGAACATGGTGAGGAAGCATGCAGAGTTTCATGGAGATCGGACCTTAGGTGGCGCTATAACTGGCAAAAAGCCTTCATTCTTATTAGGGGTTCAAGCATGAAATGCTGAAACCCTATTGTAATTGTAAGGATTTGTAAAACGCATCGTGCAGGACAAACCGTAAGGCCTAGAGACTTGAAACCTGGCCAGATGGTAGGCCTCAATTTGGGGACAACCTATCAGAGTATGACCCCGATTGGCCCATAGGTGGCGCTACAGCGACCAAAAGTACAAAATCGCCCATGACTCTTAGACCGTTTGTCCCAGGATCAAGTGTCTTATATCGTTGGAATCCTTGGCTCAGGGCGGACAAAATGGCTATCTCCGATTTGCTCGCCGGCAGGGAAAATTTTCTTCTATGTCGAATTTTGTCCAAAACCTACTTTTGCGAACTAGTCCCTGGTTTTTCGCCCGATCGGAACCAAACCAGTCTAGGACAATTCTATGGACTCTCTAGATCAATAATTATCGAAAAAAAGTTGAACTTTTGCATTTGGGTGGCTGTAACAGGGTCATTTAGAAAAGGGGTGTGGCAAAATACACTAAAAAGCCTATAAATCCCAAATGAAAACTCAGAACTTTACCAAAATCGATGAGCATATGTGTCAGAACATGGTGAGGAAGCATGCAGAGTTTCATGGAGATCGGACCTTAGGTGGCGCTATAACTGGCAAAAAGCCTTCATTCTTATTAGGGGTTCAAGCATGAAATGCTGAAACCCTATTGTAATTGTAAGGATTTGTAAAACGCATCGTGCAGGACAAACCGTAAGGCCTAGAGACTTGAAACCTGGCCAGATGGTAGGCCTCAATTTGGGGACAACCTATCAGAGTATGACCCCGATTGGCCCATAGGTGGCGCTACAGCGACCAAAAGTACAAAATCGCCCATGACTCTTAGACCGTTTGTCCCAGGATCAAGTGTCTTATATCGTTGGAATCCTTGGCTCAAGACGGACAAAATGGCTATCTCCGATTTGCTCGCCGGCAGGGAAAATTTTCTTCTATGTCGAATTTTGTCCAAAACCTACTTTTGCGAACTAGTCCTTGGTTTTTCGCCCGATCGGAACCAAACCAGTCTAGGACAATTCTATGGACTCTCTAGATCAATAATTATCGAAAAAAAGTTGAACTTTTGCATTTGGGTGGCTGTAACAGGGTCATTTAGAAAAGGGGTGTGGCAAAATACACTAAAAAGCCTATAAATCCCAAATGAAAACTCAGAACTTTACCAAAATCGATGAGCATATGTGTCAGAACATGGTGAGGAAGCATGCAGAGTTTCATGGAGATCGGACCTTAGGTGGCGCTATAACTGGCAAAAAGCCTTCATTCTTATTAGGGGTTCAAGCATGAAATGCTGAAACCCTATTGTAATTGTAAGGATTTGTAAAACGCATCGTGCAGGACAAACCGTAAGGCCTAGAGACTTGAAACCTGGCCAGATGGTAGGCCTCAATTTGGGGACAACCTATCAGAGTATGACCCCGATTGGCCCATAGGTGGCGCTACAGCGACCAAAAGTACAAAATCGCCCATGACTCTTAGACCGTTTGTCCCAGGATCAAGTGTCTTATATCGTTGGAATCCTTGGCTCAGGGCGGACAAAATGGCTATCTCCGATTTGCTCGCCGGCAGGGAAAATTTTCTTCTATGTCGAATTTTGTCCAAAACCTACTTTTGCGAACTAGTCCCTGGTTTTTCGCCCGATCGGAACCAAACCAGTCTAGGACAATTCTATGGACTCTCTAGATCAATAATTATCGAAAAAAAGTTGAACTTTTGCATTTGGGTGGCTGTAACAGGGTCATTTAGAAAAGGGGTGTGGCAAAATACACTAAAAAGCCTATAAATCCCAAATGAAAACTCAGAACTTTACCAAAATCGATGAGCATATGTGTCAGAACATGGTGAGGAAGCATGCAGAGTTTCATGGAGATCGGACCTTAGGTGGCGCTATAACTGGCAAAAAGCCTTCATTCTTATTAGGGGTTCAAGCATGAAATGCTGAAACCCTATTGTAATTGTAAGGATTTGTAAAACGCATCGTGCAGGACAAACCGTAAGGCCTAGAGACTTGAAACCTGGCCAGATGGTAGGCCTCAATTTGGGGACAACCTATCAGAGTATGACCCCGATTGGCCCATAGGTGGCGCTACAGCGACCAAAAGTACAAAATCGCCCATGACTCTTAGACCGTTTGTCCCAGGATCAAGTGTCTTATATCGTTGGAATCCTTGGCTCAAGACGGACAAAATGGCTATCTCCGATTTGCTCGCCGGCAGGGAAAATTTTCTTCTATGTCGAATTTTGTCCAAAACCTACTTTTGCGAACTAGTCCTTGGTTTTTCGCCCGATCGGAACCAAACCAGTCTAGGACAATTCTATGGACTCTCTAGATCAATAATTATCGAAAAAAAGTTGAACTTTTGCATTTGGGTGGCTGTAACAGGGTCATTTAGAAAAGGGGTGTGGCAAAATACACTAAAAAGCCTATAAATCCCAAATGAAAACTCAGAACTTTACCAAAATCGATGAGCATATGTGTCAGAACATGGTGAGGAAGCATGCAGAGTTTCATGGAGATCGGACCTTAGGTGGCGCTATAACTGGCAAAAAGCCTTCATTCTTATTAGGGGTTCAAGCATGAAATGCTGAAACCCTATTGTAATTGTAAGGATTTGTAAAACGCATCGTGCAGGACAAACCGTAAGGCCTAGAGACTTGAAACCTGGCCAGATGGTAGGCCTCAATTTGGGGACAACCTATCAGAGTATGACCCCGATTGGCCCATAGGTGGCGCTACAGCGACCAAAAGTACAAAATCGCCCATGACTCTTAGACCGTTTGTCCCAGGATCAAGTGTCTTATATCGTTGGAATCCTTGGCTCAGGGCGGACAAAATGGCTATCTCCGATTTGCTCGCCGGCAGGGAAAATTTTCTTCTATGTCGAATTTTGTCCAAAACCTACTTTTGCGAACTAGTCCCTGGTTTTTCGCCCGATCGGAACCAAACCAGTCTAGGACAATTCTATGGACTCTCTAGATCAATAATTATCGAAAAAAAGTTGAACTTTTGCATTTGGGTGGCTGTAACAGGGTCATTTAGAAAAGGGGTGTGGCAAAATACACTAAAAAGCCTATAAATCCCAAATGAAAACTCAGAACTTTACCAAAATCGATGAGCATATGTGTCAGAACATGGTGAGGAAGCATGCAGAGTTTCATGGAGATCGGACCTTAGGTGGCGCTATAACTGGCAAAAAGCCTTCATTCTTATTAGGGGTTCAAGCATGAAATGCTGAAACCCTATTGTAATTGTAAGGATTTGTAAAACGCATCGTGCAGGACAAACCGTAAGGCCTAAAGACTTGAAACCTGGCCAGATGGTAGGCCTCAATTTGGGGACAACCTATCAGAGTATGACCCCGATTGGCCCATAGGTGGCGCTACAGCGACCAAAAGTACAAAATCGCCCATGACTCTTAGACCGTTTGTCCCAGGATCAAGTGTCTTATATCGTTGGAATCCTTGGCTCAGGGCGGACAAAATGGCTATCTCCGATTTGCTCGCCGGCAGGGAAAATTTTCTTCTATGTCGAATTTTGTCCAAAACCTACTTTTGCGAACTAGTCCCTGGTTTTTCGCCCGATCGGAACCAAACCAGTCTAGGACAATTCTATGGACTCTCTAGATCAATAATTATCGAAAAAAAGTTGAACTTTTGCATTTGGGTGGCTGTAACAGGGTCATTTAGAAAAGGGGTGTGGCAAAATACACTAAAAAGCCTATAAATCCCAAATGAAAACTCAGAACTTTACCAAAATCGATGAGCATATGTGTCAGAACATGGTGAGGAAGCATGCAGAGTTTCATGGAGATCGGACCTTAGGTGGCGCTATAACTGGCAAAAAGCCTTCATTCTTATTAGGGGTTCAAGCATGAAATGCTGAAACCCTATTGTAATTGTAAGGATTTGTAAAACGCATCGTGCAGGACAAACCGTAAGGCCTAGAGACTTGAAACCTGGCCAGATGGTAGGCCTCAATTTGGGGACAACCTATCAGAGTATGACCCCGATTGGCCCATAGGTGGCGCTACAGCGACCAAAAGTACAAAATCGCCCATGACTCTTAGACCGTTTGTCCCAGGATCAAGTGTCTTATATCGTTGGAATCCTTGGCTCAAGACGGACAAAATGGCTATCTCCGATTTGCTCGCCGGCAGGGAAAATTTTCTTCTATGTCGAATTTTGTCCAAAACCTACTTTTGCGAACTAGTCCTTGGTTTTTCGCCCGATCGGAACCAAACCAGTCTAGGACAATTCTATGGACTCTCTAGATCAATAATTATCGAAAAAAAGTTGAACTTTTGCATTTGGGTGGCTGTAACAGGGTCATTTAGAAAAGGGGTGTGGCAAAATACACTAAAAAGCCTATAAATCCCAAATGAAAACTCAGAACTTTACCAAAATCGATGAGCATATGTGTCAGAACATGGTGAGGAAGCATGCAGAGTTTCATGGAGATCGGACCTTAGGTGGCGCTATAACTGGCAAAAAGCCTTCATTCTTATTAGGGGTTCAAGCATGAAATGCTGAAACCCTATTGTAATTGTAAGGATTTGTAAAACGCATCGTGCAGGACAAACCGTAAGGCCTAGAGACTTGAAACCTGGCCAGATGGTAGGCCTCAATTTGGGGACAACCTATCAGAGTATGACCCCGATTGGCCCATAGGTGGCGCTACAGCGACCAAAAGTACAAAATCGCCCATGACTCTTAGACCGTTTGTCCCAGGATCAAGTGTCTTATATCGTTGGAATCCTTGGCTCAGGGCGGACAAAATGGCTATCTCCGATTTGCTCGCCGGCAGGGAAAATTTTCTTCTATGTCGAATTTTGTCCAAAACCTACTTTTGCGAACTAGTCCCTGGTTTTTCGCCCGATCGGAACCAAACCAGTCTAGGACAATTCTATGGACTCTCTAGATCAATAATTATCGAAAAAAAGTTGAACTTTTGCATTTGGGTGGCTGTAACAGGGTCATTTAGAAAAGGGGTGTGGCAAAATACACTAAAAAGCCTATAAATCCCAAATGAAAACTCAGAACTTTACCAAAATCGATGAGCATATGTGTCAGAACATGGTGAGGAAGCATGCAGAGTTTCATGGAGATCGGACCTTAGGTGGCGCTATAACTGGCAAAAAGCCTTCATTCTTATTAGGGGTTCAAGCATGAAATGCTGAAACCCTATTGTAATTGTAAGGATTTGTAAAACGCATCGTGCAGGACAAACCGTAAGGCCTAGAGACTTGAAACCTGGCCAGATGGTAGGCCTCAATTTGGGGACAACCTATCAGAGTATGACCCCGATTGGCCCATAGGTGGCGCTACAGCGACCAAAAGTACAAAATCGCCCATGACTCTTAGACCGTTTGTCCCAGGATCAAGTGTCTTATATCGTTGGAATCCTTGGCTCAAGGCGGACAAAATGGCTATCTCCGATTTGCTCGCCGGCAGGGAAAATTTTCTTCTATGTCGAATTTTGTCCAAAACCTACTTTTGCGAACTAGTCCCTGGTTTTTCGCCCGATCGGAACCAAACCAGTCTAGGACAATTCTATGGACTCTCTAGATCAATAATTATCGAAAAAAAGTTGAACTTTTGCATTTGGGTGGCTGTAACAGGGTCATTTAGAAAAGGGGTGTGGCAAAATACACTAAAAAGCCTATAAATCCCAAATGAAAACTCAGAACTTTACCAAAATCGATGAGCATATGTGTCAGAACATGGTGAGGAAGCATGCAGAGTTTCATGGAGATCGGACCTTAGGTGGCGCTATAACTGGCAAAAAGCCTTCATTCTTATTAGGGGTTCAAGCATGAAATGCTGAAACCCTATTGTAATTGTAAGGATTTGTAAAACGCATCGTGCAGGACAAACCGTAAGGCCTAGAGACTTGAAACCTGGCCAGATGGTAGGCCTCAATTTGGGGACAACCTATCAGAGTATGACCCCGATTGGCCCATAGGTGGCGCTACAGCGACCAAAAGTACAAAATCGCCCATGACTCTTAGACCGTTTGTCCCAGGATCAAGTGTCTTATATCGTTGGAATCCTTGGCTCAGGGCGGACAAAATGGCTATCTCCGATTTGCTCGCCGGCAGGGAAAATTTTCTTCTATGTCGAATTTTGTCCAAAACCTACTTTTGCGAACTAGTCCCTGGTTTTTCGCCCGATCGGAACCAAACCAGTCTAGGACAATTCTATGGACTCTCTAGATCAATAATTATCGAAAAAAAGTTGAACTTTTGCATTTGGGTGGCTGTAACAGGGTCATTTAGAAAAGGGGTGTGGCAAAATACACTAAAAAGCCTATAAATCCCAAATGAAAACTCAGAACTTTACCAAAATCGATGAGCATATGTGTCAGAACATGGTGAGGAAGCATGCAGAGTTTCATGGAGATCGGACCTTAGGTGGCGCTATAACTGGCAAAAAGCCTTCATTCTTATTAGGGGTTCAAGCATGAAATGCTGAAACCCTATTGTAATTGTAAGGATTTGTAAAACGCATCGTGCAGGACAAACCGTAAGGCCTAGAGACTTGAAACCTGGCCAGATGGTAGGCCTCAATTTGGGGACAACCTATCAGAGTATGACCCCGATTGGCCCATAGGTGGCGCTACAGCGACCAAAAGTACAAAATCGCCCATGACTCTTAGACCGTTTGTCCCAGGATCAAGTGTCTTATATCGTTGGAATCCTTGGCTCAAGGCGGACAAAATGGCTATCTCCGATTTGCTCGCCGGCAGGGAAAATTTTCTTCTATGTCGAATTTTGTCCAAAACCTACTTTTGCGAACTAGTCCCTGGTTTTTCGCCCGATCGGAACCAAACCAGTCTAGGACAATTCTATGGACTCTCTAGATCAATAATTATCGAAAAAGTACAAAATCGCCCATGACTCTTAGACCGTTTGTCCCAGGATCAAGTGTCTTATATCGTTGGAATCCTTGGCTCAAGGCGGACAAAATGGCTATATCCGATTTGCTCGCCGGCAGGGAAAATTTTCTTCTATGTCGAATTTTGTCCAAAACCTACTTTTGCGAACTAGTCCCTGGTTTTTCGCCCGATCGGAACCAAACCAGTCTAGGACAATTCTATGGACTCTCTAGATCAATAATTATCGAAAAAAAGTTGAACTTTTGCATTTGGGTGGCTGTAACAGGGTCATTTAGAAAAGGGGTGTGGCAAAATACACTAAAAAGCCTATAAATCCCAAATGAAAACTCAGAACTTTACCAAAATCGATGAGCATATGTGTCAGAACATGGTGAGGAAGCATGCAGAGTTTCATGGAGATCGGACCTTAGGTGGCGCTATAACTGGCAAAAAGCCTTCATTCTTATTAGGGGTTCAAGCATGAAATGCTGAAACCCTATTGTAATTGTAAGGATTTGTAAAACGCATCGTGCAGGACAAACCGTAAGGCCTAGAGACTTGAAACCTGGCCAGATGGTAGGCCTCAATTTGGGGACAACCTATCAGAGTATGACCCCGATTGGCCTATAGGTGGCGCTACAGCGACCAAAAGTACAAAATCGCCCATGACTCTTAGACCGTTTGTCCCAGGATCAAGTGTCTTATATCGTTGGAATCCTTGGCTCAAGGCGGACAAAATGGCTATCTCCGATTTGCTCTCCGGCAGGGAAAATTTTCTTCTATGTCGAATTTTGTCCAAAACCTACTTTTGCGAACTAGTCCCTGGTTTTTCGCCCGATCGGAACCAAACCAGTCTAGGACAATTCTATGGACTCTCTAGATCAATAATTATCGAAAAAAAGTTGAACTTTTGCATTTGGGTGGCTGTAACAGGGTCATTTAGAAAAGGGGTGTGGCAAAATACACTAAAAAGCCTATAAATCCCAAATGAAAACTCAGAACTTTACCAAAATCGATGAGCATATGTGTCAGAACATGGTGAGGAAGCATGCAGAGTTTCATGGAGATCGGACCTTAGGTGGCGCTATAACTGGCAAAAAGCCTTCATTCTTATTAGGGGTTCAAGCATGAAATGCTGAAACCCTATTGTAATTGTAAGGATTTGTAAAACGCATCGTGCAGGACAAACCGTAAGGCCTAGAGACTTGAAACCTGGCCAGATGGTAGGCCTCAATTTGGGGACAACCTATCAGAGTATGAACCCGATTGGCCCATAGGTGGCGCTACAGCGACCAAAAGTACAAAATCACCCATGACTCTTAGACCGTTTGTCCCAGGATCAAGTGTCTTATATCGTTGGAATCCTTGGCTCAAGGCGGACAAAATGGCTATCTCCGATTTGCTCGCCGGCAGGGAAAATTTTCTTCTATGTCGAATTTTGTCCTAAACCTACTTTTGCGAACTAGTCCCTGGTTTTTCGCCCGATCGGAACCAAACCAGTCTAGGACAATTCTATGGACTCTCTAGATCAATAATTATCGAAAAAAAGTTGAACTTTTGCATTTGGGTGGCTGTAACAGGGTCATTTAGAAAAGGGGTGTGGCAAAATACACTAAAAAGCCTATAAATCCCAAATGAAAACTCAGAACTTTACCAAAATCGATGAGCATATGTGTCAGAACATGGTGAGGAAGCATGCAGAGTTTCATGGAGATCGGACCTTAGGTGGCGCTATAACTGGCAAAAAGCCTTCATTCTTATTAGGGGTTCAAGCATGAAATGCTGAAACCCTATTGTAATTGTAAGGATTTGTAAAACGCATCGTGCAGGACAAACCGTAAGGCCTAGAGACTTGAAACCTGGCCAGATGGTAGGCCTCAATTTGGGGACAACCTATCAGAGTATGACCCCGATTGGCCCATAGGCGGCGCTACAGCGACCAAAAGTACAAAATCGCCCATGACTCTTAGACCGTTTGTCCCAGGATCAAGTGTCTTATATCGTTGGAATCCTTGGCTCAAGGCGGACAAAATGGCTATCTCCGATTTGCTCGCTGGCAGGGAAAATTTTCTTCTATGTCGAATTTTGTCCAAAACCTACTTTTGCGAACTAGTCCCTGGTTTTTCGCCCGATCGGAACCAAACCAGTCTAGGACAATTCTATGGACTCTCTAGATCAATAATTATCGAAAAAAAGTTGAACTTTTGCATTTGGGTGGCTGTAACAGGGTCATTTAGAAAAGGGGTGTGGCAAAATACACTAAAAAGCCTATAAATCCCAAATGAAAACTCAGAACTTTACCAAAATCGATGAGCATATGTGTCAGAACATGGTGAGGAAGCATGCAGAGTTTCATGGAGATCGGACCTTAGGTGGCGCTATAACTGGCAAAAAGCCTTCATTCTTATTAGGGGTTCAAGCATGAAATGCTGAAACCCTATTGTAATTGTAAGGATTTGTAAAACGCATCGTGCAGGACAAACCGTAAGGCCTAGAGACTTGAAACCTGGCCAGATGGTAGGCCTCAATTTGGGGACAACCTATCAGAGTATGACCCCGATTGGCCCATAGGTGGCGCTACAGCGACCAAAAGTACAAAATCGCCCATGACTCTTAGACCGTTTGTCCCAGGATCAAGTGTCTTATATCGTTGGAATCCTTGGCTCAGGGCGGACAAAATGGCTATCTCCGATTTGCTCGCCGGCAGGGAAAATTTTCTTCTATGTCGAATTTTGTCCAAAACCTACTTTTGCGAACTAGTCCCTGGTTTTTCGCCCGATCGGAACCAAACCAGTCTAGGACAATTCTATGGACTCTCTAGATCAATAATTATCGAAAAAAAGTTGAACTTTTGCATTTGGGTGGCTGTAACAGGGTCATTTAGAAAAGGGGTGTGGCAAAATACACTAAAAAGCCTATAAATCCCAAATGAAAACTCAGAACTTTACCAAAATCGATGAGCATATGTGTCAGAACATGGTGAGGAAGCATGCAGAGTTTCATGGAGATCGGACCTTAGGTGGCGCTATAACTGGCAAAAAGCCTTCATTCTTATTAGGGGTTCAAGCATGAAATGCTGAAACCCTATTGTAATTGTAAGGATTTGTAAAACGCATCGTGCAGGACAAACCGTAAGGCCTAGAGACTTGAAACCTGGCCAGATGGTAGGCCTCAATTTGGGGACAACCTATCAGAGTATGACCCCGATTGGCCCATAGGTGGCGCTACAGCGACCAAAAGTACAAAATCGCCCATGACTCTTAGACCGTTTGTCCCAGGATCAAGTGTCTTATATCGTTGGAATCCTTGGCTCAGGGCGGACAAAATGGCTATCTCCGATTTGCTCGCCGGCAGGGAAAATTTTCTTCTATGTCGAATTTTGTCCAAAACCTACTTTTGCGAACTAGTCCCTGGTTTTTCGCCCGATCGGAACCAAACCAGTCTAGGACAATTCTATGGACTCTCTAGATCAATAATTATCGAAAAAAAGTTGAACTTTTGCATTTGGGTGGCTGTAACAGGGTCATTTAGAAAAGGGGTGTGGCAAAATACACTAAAAAGCCTATAAATCCCAAATGAAAACTCAGAACTTTACCAAAATCGATGAGCATATGTGTCAGAACATGGTGAGGAAGCATGCAGAGTTTCATGGAGATCGGACCTTAGGTGGCGCTATAACTGGCAAAAAGCCTTCATTCTTATTAGGGGTTCAAGCATGAAATGCTGAAACCCTATTGTAATTGTAAGGATTTGTAAAACGCATCGTGCAGGACAAACCGTAAGGCCTAGAGACTTGAAACCTGGCCAGATGGTAGGCCTCAATTTGGGGACAACCTATCAGAGTATGACCCCGATTGGCCCATAGGTGGCGCTACAGCGACCAAAAGTACAAAATCGCCCATGACTCTTAGACCGTTTGTCCCAGGATCAAGTGTCTTATATCGTTGGAATCCTTGGCTCAGGGCGGACAAAATGGCTATCTCCGATTTGCTCGCCGGCAGGGAAAATTTTCTTCTATGTCGAATTTTGTCCAAAACCTACTTTTGCGAACTAGTCCCTGGTTTTTCGCCCGATCGGAACCAAACCAGTCTAGGACAATTCTATGGACTCTCTAGATCAATAATTATCGAAAAAAAGTTGAACTTTTGCATTTGGATGGCTGTAATAGGGTAATTTATAAAATGGGCGTGTCAAAATACATTAAAAAGCCTATAAATCCTAAATAAAAACTCAGAACTTCACAAAAATTGGTCAGCATATGTGACATAACATCATTAACAAGCATGAAAAATTCTATGGAGATCGGACGATAGGTGGCGCTATAACTGTTAAAAAGCTTTAAAATCATATATTTCCTATGGTAAACTGCCTGTATTGGCTGTAAATGGTCTTTTCCATCTCTGATCATATAATTTTCATATCATAATGTTCAAAACTAGTGCAATACAATTCTCTGGACTCACTAGATCAATAATTGTCAGAAAAAGTTGAACTACTTCATTTGGATAGCTATAATAGGTTCACTTCAAAATCTGGCCTTTACCAAGTGTCCCCGAAAGCCTATATCTCTTTAATCAATGCTCAGACCTTCTTAAAAACAAGTCAGAACGTGTGAAATATCACCCTGAACAAGCATGAAAATTTTCAGACAGATCGGACAAAATTTGCCTCTATAACAGTTAAAAAGGTGAAAATGATATGAATTAATGGCATGTTAAGCCAATAAGTGGTATTTTACTGCCCCCTGCTGTTTAAAATAGTCATTTTCTCATATTGGTATTGGTATCAGCCATGGTAAATCATGATAAATGATGGGGTGTGTGTGTGTGTGTGTGTGTGTGTGTGTGTGTGTGTGTGTGTGTGTGTGTGTGTGTGTGTGTGTGTGTGTGTGTGTGTGTGTGTGTGTGTGTGTGTGTGTGTGGTACAAATATAACAAAGGTTTTATTTTCCAACATGAAAACAAACATAACAGAGTGCTAGTGCACAAACAATAACCGACAATGATAATGGATGAGAGGGGAACTTAAATACACAGATCAAGACAAGGACAACAGGTGACGGTTATGATGATGAGGAGCAGGTGATGATGAGGAGGGTGATGAGGAGCAGGTGCAGGTGATGACGACAGATGGTGAATGTGATGAAGACAGAAGGTGAATGTGATGAAGGTGAATGTGACACCAATATCACTGAAACATTTGTGTGTGTGTGTGTGTGTGTGTGTGTGTGTGTGTGTGTGTGTGTGTGTGTGTGTGTGTGTGTGTGTGTGTGTAGCATTATTGTGTGTAGCATATGTAGCAAGTATGCATTATTGAGTTAACATGGAAACACTGGTTTGCTTTAGTGCAGAAAACTGGTCAAAATCATGAGGTTTAAAGTGAAAGTGAGCCAATAAGTGGTCTTCTACTGCCCTCTGCTGGCCATTCTACTTATTAATTAAATTTTTCCACATGTGCTTGCATTTATACTTGAATACACACTAAAAATCACTTATATAGCAATAACTATTATAACACAATCATATTTTGTCAGTGTTAATCACTTTATTTGCACTGACACTTCAAATAATTGCTAGTAATGTGGTAAATCATGGTAAATCATGGTTAACTATGCTGTGTGTGTGTGTGTGTGTGTGTGTGTGTGTGTGTGTGTGTGTGTGTGTGTGTGTGTGTGTGTGTGTGTGTAAGCATGCATTGAGTTAACATGGATAAACTGGTTTGCTTTAGTGCAGAAAACTGGTTTAAAGTGAAAGTGAGCCAATAAGTGGTCTTCTACTGCCCTCTGCTGGCCATTCTACTTATTAATGAAATATTTCAACATGTGCTTGCATTCATACTTGAATACACACTAAAAAAATCACTTATATAGCAATAACTATTATAACACAATCATATTTTGTCAGTGTTAATCACTTTATTTGCACTGACACTTCAAATAATTGCTAGTAATGTGATAAATCAGGCTAGAAACATGGTAAATCAAAGTAAATAATACTAGATTGTCGTTTATCTCCTGGTAAATAATACTAGAACGTGGTATATCATGGTAAATCATGGTTAACTATGCTGTGTGTGTGTGTGTGTGTGTGTGTGTGTGTGTGTGTGTGTGTGTGTGTGTGTGTGTGTGTGTGTGTGTGTGTGTAAGCATGCATTGAGTTAACATGGAAAAACTGGTTTGCTTTAGTGCAGAAAACTGGTTTAAAGTGAAAGTGAGCCAATAAGTGGTCTTCTAGTGCCCTCTGCTGGCCATTCTACTTAATAATGAAATATTTTACATGTGCTTTTGCATTCATACTTGGACACACACTAAAAATCACGTATATAACTAACTATTATAACACAATAATATTTTGTCAGTGTTCATCACCTCATTTGCACTGACACTTCACATAATTGCTGGTAATGTGGTTAATCATGCTAGAAACATTGTAAATCATAGTAAATAATACTGAAATGAGGTGTATCAAGGTAAATCATGCTAGAATCCTAATAAATCATTCTGGAACATAGTATATGATAGTAAATCATGCTAGAATCATATTAAATAATTCTAGAATGTGGCAAATCGTTGTGGGAGGAGCCTATTTTACTCAAATGGCTATAACTCAAGAAGTAAATGAGATATCTTCACCAAACTCAGTACACATGTGTATGGGTTCAATTTGAGGTCACAGTAAACAATTTTATGGAGATCGGACCATAGGTGGCGCTATAACTGTTAAAAAGCTTTAAAACCATATATATCCCATGGCAAATTGCCTGTATTGGCTGTAAATGGTCTTTTCCATCTATTATGTCAGTGGTTACATGCTTGCTAAATAAATCTTAATAACTTTTGATGCTTTTGTGCTTAAATGCCTTAAAGGCCTTAACTGCTTGAACCCCGATAAATGCTGCTTGCAGCTTTAATTAGGGGTTCAAGCACGAAGTGCTGAAACCCTATTGTAATTGCTCTGATTTTTATTATTATTATTTTCCCCTAAAACGCATCGTGCAGCCCAAACCGTAAATGCTGGAGACTTGAAACTCAGCCAAATGGTAGTCCTCAATTTGGGGAGAACCTATCAAAGTATGACCCCGATTGGCCAATAGGTGGCGCTATAGCAAGCAAAAGTATGAAATCAGCCATAACTCCTAGATGGTTTGTCATAGAATCAAGTGTCTTGTATCACTGTAATCCTTGGCTCAAGACGGTCAAAATGTATATCTCCGATTTCATTTCCGCCTGGGAAAATTTTCCGCCATTTTGAATTTTCTCAAAAACCTACTTTTGCGAACTAGTCCTAGGTTTTTCGTCCGATTAGAACCAAACCAGTGCATAAATGTTCTTTGGAGTCTGAATATCAATAATTATCGAAAAAAAGTTGAAATTTCGATTCACGGTCGCTAGGGGGCGCCAAAACGTACATTGTGGGAGGAGCCTATTTTACTAAAACGGCTATAACTCGAGAAATAAATGAGGTATCTTCACCAATCTCGGTACACATGTGTAATAGTTCAATTTGAGGTCACAGTAAAAAAATCGCGACGATTGAACAGTAGGTGGCGCTATAACTTGAAAAAAACATGAAAAGGGCTATAACCACCTGACCGTTTGTCCGATTGACTTGAAAATTGGTATGCAGTGTCTTGGTCAAAGGTGCCATGTATGCCTATGAGGACATTGACGTATCTCAAAAAACATGGCCGCCATCGGCCAATGAAGTTTTAGCACCTATTAGACAAGGTTAACGGAGGCCAATCGGAACAAAACTCGATGGGCATGTTCGAATCATGGCCGTAAAGGTCTGTAAGAATTTTGAAAGAAATCGGCCACTAGTTGGCGCTAGCGAGTTTTATGGCTCTGTAATCACGTGGTGTTGCATACATCCACACAATATGCATATCAGTTGATAGATCCCCTCATACTGAACAACTTTGCCTCAAGAACCATTGCTGTCAATCAAACCGTTCATTTAATATTCGCAAACATGTTAAAAACCTACTTTTGCGAACTAGTCCTAGGTTTTTTGCCCAATCGTAACCAAACCAGTCTGGGACAATTCTCTGGACTCTCTAGATCAATAATTATCAAAAAAAAGTTGAACTTTTGCATTTGGATGGCTGTAATAGGGTCATTTATAAAATGGGCGTGGCAAAATACACTAAAAAGCCTGTAAATCCTAAATGAAAACTCAAAACTTCACAAAAATTGGTGAGCATATGTCACATAACATCATTAACAAGCATGCCAAATTTTATGGACATCGGACCAAAGGTGGCACTATAACTGTTAAAAAGCTTTAAAACCACATATTTCCTATGGTAAATTGCCTGTATTGACTGTAAATGGTGTTTTCCATCTATTATTTCAGTGGTTAAAAGCTTGCTAAATAAAACTTAATGTCTTAAATGCTTATGCGCTTAAAGGCCTTAATTGCTTGAACCCCGATAAATGCTGCTTGCAGCTTTAATTATTATTATTATTTTTCCACCATAAAACGCATCGTGCAGCCCAAACCGTAAGACCTAGAGACTTGAAACTTTGCCAGATGGTAGTACTATTGCTCGCTACTCAGATACACGGACTCAGCCCAATCGGCCCATAGGTGGCGCTATAGCAATCAAAAGCGCAAAACTGCTCAGAACTCCCAGACCGTAAGGCGTAGCTTCAAGTGTCTTATATCATTGAAATCCAGAGCTCCTGAAGAAAAAAACGTATATCTCCGATTTCATTTCCGCCATGATAGATTTTTCGCCATTTTGAATTTTGTCAAAAACCTACTTTTGCGAACTAGTCCCTGGTTTTTCGCCCGATCGGAACCAAACCAGTGCGGAATTGTTCTCTGGAGTCTGAAGATCAATAATTATCGAAAAAAAGTTGAAATTTCGATTAATGGTCGCTAGGGGGTGCAAAATTAACGTTGTGGGAGGAGCCTATTTTACTAAAATGGCTATAACTCAATAAGTAATTAAGTAAACTTCACCAAACTTGGAACACATGTGTAAGAGGTCAATCTGAGGTCACAGTAAAAAAATTGCGTCGATTGGCCACATGGTGGCGCTATAAAACAAATAAAAACATATAGACAACTGACCGTTTTTCCGAATGACTTGAAATTTGGTATGCAGTGTCTTGGCCCAAGGGGCCATGTATGTCTAAAAGGATATTGGCGTATCTCGAAAAACATGGCTGCCATTGGCCAATGAGGTTTGAGCACCGTTAACGAAGTCCGATCGGAGCGAAACTCGATGGGCATGTTCGGCTCAAGCCCCTAGAGGTCTGTAAGAATTTTGAAAGAAATCGGCCACTAGTTGGCGCTAACGAGTTTTAAGGCTCTGTAATCACGTGGTGTTACACTTATCATCACAAAATGCATATCATTTGATAGATCTGCTCATGCTGAACAACTTTGCCTCAAGAACCATCACTGTCAATCAAACTGTTCATTAAATATTCATGAATATGTTAAAAACCTACTTTTGCGAACTAGTCCCTGGTTTTTCGCCCGATCAGAACCAGACCAGTCTAGGACAATTCTCTGGACTCTCTAGATCAATAATTATCGAAAAAAAGTTGAACTTTTGCATTTTTCGCATGGGTATAATTGGGTCATAACGAAAATGGGCGTGGCAAAAAGCACTCAGAAGCCTATAAATCCTAAACGAAAACTCAGAACTTCACGAAAATGGGTGAGCATATGTGCCATAACATTCTAAACAAGCATGCAAAATTTCATGTAGATCGGACCATAGGTGGCGCTATAACTGGCAAAAAGGTTTGAAAACTACATATTTCCTATGGTAAATTGCCTATATTGGCTGTAAATGGATTTTTCCATCTATAATTTCAGTGGTTAAAAGCTTGTTAAATAAAACGTAATGTCTTAAATGCTTATGTGCTTAAAGGCCTTAAATGCTTGAACCCCGATAAATGCTGCTTGCAGCTTTAATTAGGGGTTCAAGCACGAAGTGCTGAAACCCTATTGTAATTGTGCTGATTTTTATTATTAGGGGTTCAAGCACGAAGTGCTGAAACCCTATTGTAATTGCCCTGATTTTTATTAGGGGTTCAAGCACGAAGTGCTGAAACCCTATTGTAATTGTACTGATTTTTATTATTATTATTAGGGGTTCAAGCATGAAATGCTGAAACCCTATTGTAATTGTGCTGATTAGGGGTTCAAGCACGAAGTGCTGAAACCCTATTGTAATTGTACTGATTTTTATTAGGGGTTCAAGCACGAAGTGCTGAAACCCTATTGTAATTGTCCTGATTTTTATTATTATTTTTCTTCTGCCGTAAAACGCATCGTGCAGCCCAAACCGTAAGAGCTGGAACCTTGAAACTTTGCCAGATGGTAGTACAAAAATCGAGGAGAGGTTATCAAATTATGACCCCGATTGGCCCATAGGTGGCGCTATAGCAACCAAAAGCGCGAAACTGCTCAGAACTCCTAGACCGTATGTCGTAGACTCAAGTGTCTTATATCATTGGAAAGCTGGACGCCAGACGAACAAAACGTATATCTCCGATTTCATTTCCGCCATGATAGATTTTCCGCCATTTTGAATTTTGTCAAAAACCTACTTTTGCGAACTAGTCCCTGGTTTTTCGCCCGATCGGAACCAAACCAGTGCAGAAATGTTCTCTAGAAACTGAAGATCAATAATTATCGAAAAAAAGTCGAAATTTCGATTCACGGACGCTAAGGGGCGCCAAAACGTACGTTGTGGGAGGGGCCTATTTTACTAAAATGGCTATAACTCCAGAAGTAAATGAGGTATCTTCACCAATCTCGGTACACATATGTATGAGCTCAATATGAGGTAACAGTAAAAAAATCGCGGCGATTTGCCACATGGTGGCGCTATAATATGAAAAAAACATAAAACAGGCTTTAACCACCTGACCGTTAGTCCGATTGACTTGAAAATTGGTATGCAGTGTCTTGGTCCAAGGTGTCATGTATGTGTATGAGGACATTGGCGTATCTAAAAAAACTTGGCCGCCATCAGCCAATGAAATTTGAGCACCTATTAGACAAGGTTAACGGAGGCCGATCGGAACGAAACTCGGTGGGCATGTTCTACTCATGGCCCTAGAGGTCTGTAAGAATTTTAAAAGAAATCGGCCACTAGTTGGCGCTAACGAGTTTTATGGCTCTGTAATCACGTGGTGTTACACTTATTGTCACAAAATGCATACCATTTGATAGATCTCCTCTTGTTGAACAACTTTGCCTCAAGAACCATTGCTGTCAATCAAACCGTTCATTAAATATTCGTAATTATGTTAAAAACCTACTTTTGCGAACTAGTCCTAGGTTTTTCGCCCGATCGGAACCAAACCAGTCTAGGACAATTCTATGGACTCTCTAGGTCAATAATTATCAAAAAAAAGTTGAACTTTTGCATTTTTCGCATGGCTAACAGGGTCATTTAGAAAATGGGCGTGGTAAAATGCACTCAAAAGCCTATAAATCCTAAACGAAAACTCAGAACTTCACGAAAATTGATGAGCATATGTGTCATAACCTGCTTAAGAAGCATGGAAAATTTTATGGAGAGTTGGCGCTATAACTGTTAAAACGCTTTAAAACCATATATTTCCTATGGTAAATTGCCTGTATTTGCTGTAAATGGTGTCTTCTATCATATAATGTTCATATCATAATGTTCAAAACCAGTGCAGCACAATTCTCTGAACTCTCTAGATCAATAATTATCAGAAAAAAAGTTTAACTTCTTCAAAAGGTGATTTTATATGAATATAATGACATATTAAGCCAATAAGTGGTATTTTACTGCCCCCTGCTGTCATTTCATCATACTACTCCCTAATATTGTTATAAAATTCATATTTAGACTTTATAAAATCATTATTTTAACATTTACAATCACATTTTGTCAAAACTCATCTATTGAGTATTACTATTGACAATTGTGTTACACTGAGATATGGAAATGGACGAAAGTAAATGAATGAAATGAAACGAAAGTATAACGGCATTTAAGCCACGCCCCCGAATACAAATTCATTCATAACTCGAAAACGGAAAGTCGTTGCGCGCTCAAATTTTGATGGTGAGGACCTCTCCGGGCTCTTGATCGAAACGTGTCGTCGCGGGCCTCGGGAGCGCGCCCCCCGCGCATCGCCATCCCGCGGGACCCCCGATTTTGAACGGCCATTACTCCAGACCCAGACCACCCCGAACATTGTGTGAGAGCTCGTTGGAAAGAGCCCGTCCTTGGCTAGCTTCGATTCAAATGTGGTGTTATTTGCCCTGGGCATTCCAGAGATAATAGCCCGAACAGATATGCCTTATTACAGTCATAACTCCCAGCCCCAATCGCCCAAAAACACCTTGATGGTCTCATTCAACAGGGCTCCTCAAGCACTATCTATGCTCTGAGTTTCAGAATTTTTCGCCTTTTGGTTCCTGAGATACAAGTAAAAAAACAAATTCCCATTCATTCATTCAAACACTTCAACTGTAAAATGTAAGCTATAATACCACTGTTGTCCACTAGAGGGAGCAGCAGGATTACGCATGATCTTTTAATTCGCTTTCAGTATTGGGAAATAAACAAATGCTTTAAGAAGCAATCTTTTTTATTATGATGTTTTTTTTTTTATTATGATATTTGTATATATTTTATTTTTTTATTATGATTATGAACGGTTTGATTGACATTAGTGATTCTTGAGGCAAAGTTGTTCAAGATGAGGAGATGAAGATATTTTCACAATATCACATCCTAAAAACATTGAAAACATATTTGTCTTTGTGTGTGTGTGTGTGTGTGTGTGTGTGTGTGTGTGTGTGTGTGTGTGTGTGTGTGTGTGTGTGTGTGTGTGTGTGTGTGTGTGTGGATGTGTTTGTGTTTGTGTGTCTGTGTGTGTAAGCATGCTTAATGGAAAGAACATGGAGAAACTGCTTTGTTTTACTGGTGGATAAAAAAGTCTTTCAAATGAAAGTGAGTCAATTAGTAGTCTTCTACTGCCCTCTGCAGGACATTCTACTTAATAAAATATTTTCATCTGTGCTTTTGCATTAGTTTTTGGACTATATAAAATTACTTGCATGAAAATCACCTATTATAACACAGTCATGTTTTGTCAAAGTTTATCACTTCATTTTTACTGAGCTCTTAGTTTGAACAATTCTGCCTCTCAGTGATTAATTTGAAATCTGAAAATGGTGTTATACAGAGGAGATTTGCAATTATCATTTTGTTACCTATCTTTTATTTTAAATATCTACATCTACAACAAAATGTGTGTGCATGTGTGTGTTCAAGCATGGTTAGTGTATTAAGTATTATTGTTTAAGTATTATTGTTTTCATTTACATTTTAACCACCAGAAGAAGAACACTCATTGGTTCATTCTGCTCACTAAAATATTATTTTTCATTTTTCTTCCATTTGAAATATTGTTTAAACTTAATAAAATCATTAAAATAACATTTCAAATCATATTTTGTCTGTTTATAAATCCCACAGACTCACATTGGCTGCAATACTAATGTTTTTGTAAGACACAGACCTTATAGTCTAATCTGTGTGTATTGTGCATATATTATTGATATTATTACTATTGCAAATCATGTTATTGTAACTCATATCTTAATAGAATATTATTTGTAATTTTAATTCTTTATTTCTTAATTGTTTTTTTATGATTACTACAGATATTATCACCAAAGATATCAACTACACCTTCACTTTTAGTATTGACACGCTGCACACACAGCACAATCACACACTCACTAATGCATTCAAATAAATGTAATCTTACTGTGCTACTTTATTTGTACATGATTAGAATGAACAGAAATCTAAGACTATTTTTCTTCTTTTGTTAAAGCCATTTTAGACTCCAAGTAAGCATTATATTACTAATCATCTATTTTAAAGGTGCCATACAATTGAAAACTGTATTTATCTTGGCATAGTTGAATGATAAGAGTTCTGGACATGGAACTGACATACCGTGAGCCTCAAACACCATCGTTTCCTCCTTCATGTGTAAATCTCCTGTTTGCAAAAGACAGCTGAAAAATGAGTGAATCCCACCATAACACCGACTGTGACGTTGGAGTCAGGATCATTAATATTTATACCCCCCAAATTTGCATTTTCCATCCATGTTCTAGGCCAGGCAGTGTTAATGTGGACCTGCACAGCCGAATCATCAGAAGATCTGCAGGTATTGTGAAGAAGCAAGCAAGGACAATAGTGAAAATGGCAGATCATGGATATAAATGTTATGTCTGAGGCTGTCTGTGCTGCAGATTTGAGAACTTTTCATTCCCTTCCCACAAAAGAGAACTGTCAACAGGCATGGTTGATGTTTACAACAGGATACCTCACCATTTTAATTCAAAGCTGTTAGTTTGCTCTTAACGGAGGCCGATCAGAACGAAACTCGGTGGGCATGTTCGACTCATGGCCCTAGAGGTCTGTAAGAATTTTGAAAGAAATCGGCCACTAGTTGGCGCTAACGAGTTTTACGGCTATGTAATCACGTGATGCATATCATTTGATAGATCTCCTCATACTGAACAACTTTGCCTCAAGAACTACTGCTGTCAATCAATTTGTTCATTAAATACTTGCGATTATGTTAAAAACCTACTTTTGCGAACTAGTCCTAGGTTTTTCGCCCGATCGGAAATATACCAGTGCAGTACAATTCTCTGGAAGCTCTAGATTATTAATTATATAAAAAACTTTAACTTTACCCATTGGGTAGCCATAACAGGATCATTTAGAAAATGGGTATGGCAAAAAACACTCAAAAGCCTGTAAATCCTAAACAAAAACTCAGACAACTCACTAAACTGCCTTATGTGCTTAAAGACCCTAAATGCTTGAACCCCGCTAAATGCTGCTTGCAGCTTTAATTATTATTATTATTATTATTCTTCTGCCGTAAAACGCATCGTGCAGCCCAAACCGTAGGGGCTAGAGCATTGAAACTTTGCCAGATGGTAGTACAAAAATCGAGGAGAGGTTCAGAGATTATGACCACGATTGGCCCATAGGTGGCGCTATAGCGACCAAAAGCGCGAAACTGCTCATAACTCCTAGACCGTATGTCGTAGACTCAAGTGTCTTATATCATTGGAAAGCTGGACGCCTGACGAACAAAACGTATATCTCCGATTTCATTTCCGTCATGATAGATTTTCCGCCATTTTGAATTTTGTCAAAAACCTACTTTTGCGAACTAGTCCGTGGTTTTTTGCCCGATCGGAACCAAACCAGTGCAGAAATGTTCTCTAGAGTCTGAAGATTAATAATTATTGAAAAAAAGTTGAAATTTCGATTCACGGACGCTAAGGGTCGCCAAAATGGACGTTGTGGGAGGAGCCTATTTTACTAAAATGGTTATAACTCCAGAAGTAAATGAGGTATTTTCACCAAACTTGGTACACATATGTAAGAGGTCAATCTGAGGTCACGGTAAAAAAATCGCGGCGATTGGCCAAATGGTGGCGCTATAACATGAAAAAAACATAAAACAGGCTATAACCACCTGACCGTTAGTCCGATTGACTTGAAAATTGGTATGCAGTGTCTTGGTCCAAGGTGCCATGTATGTCTATGAGGACATTGGCGTATCTCAAAAAACATGGCCGCCATTGGCCAATGAAGTTGAGCACCTATTAGACAAGGTTAACGGAGGCCGATCAGAAGGAAACTCGGTGGGCATGTTCGACTCATGGCCCTAGAAGTCTGTAAGAATTTTGAAAGAAATCGGCCACTAGTTGGCGCTAACGAGTTTTATGGCTCTGTAATCACGTGGTGTTACACATATTATCACAAAATGCATATCATTTGATAGATCTGCTCATGCTGAACAACTTTGCCTCTAGAACCATTGCTGTCAATCAAACCTTTCATTAAATATTCATGAATATGTTAAAAACCTACTTTTGCGAACTAGTCCCTGGTTTTTCGCCCGATCGGAACCAGACCAGTCTAGGACAATTCTCTGGACTCTCTAGATCAATAATTATCGAAAAAAAGTTGAACTTTTGCATTTGGATGGCTTTAAAAGGGTCATTTATAAAATGGGCGTGGCAAAATACACTAAAAAGCCTATAAATCCTAAATGAAAACTCAGAACTTCACAAAAATTGGTGAGCATATGTGACATAACATCATAAACAAGCATGCAAAATTTTATGGAGATCGGACAATAGTTGGCGCTATAACTGGTAAAAGGCTTTAAAACCATATATTTCCTATGGTAAACTGCCTGTATTGGCTGTAAATGGTCTTTTCCATGTCTGATCATATAATTTTCATATCATAATGTTAAAAACTAGTGCATAACCATTCTCTGGATTCACTAGAACAATAGTTGTCAGAAAAAGTTGAACTACTTCATTTGGATAGCTATAATAGGTTCACTTCAAAATGTGGCCTTTACCAAGTGTCCCCGAAAGCCTATATCTCTTTAATCAATGCTCAGACCTTCTTAAAAACAAGTCAGAACGTGTGAAATATCACCCTGAACAAGGATGAAAAATTTCAGACAGATCGGACAAAATTTGCCTCTGTAACAGTTAAAAAGGTGAAAATGATATGAATTAATGGCATATTAAGCCAATAAGTGGTATTTTACTGCCCCCTGCTGTTTAAAATAGTCATTTTGTCATATTGTTCTATAATTTATATTTAAACTTTATAAAATCCCTATTTTAACATTTACAATTACATTTACTCAAAATCCATCTGTTAAAGTATTAGTATTGACAGTTTGATCACATCATATATTTCAAATATCTGTATCTACAACATAATGTGTGTGTGTAGTCTTAGGTTTCTAAATAAATTCTGAATAATCTGATTAATAGCTTACAAAGACTTTGTGAAATGTTTATAGACCATTGAAATATATTTTCATAATGACATATCCCAATAGCATTGAAAAAACAACAACATTTGTCTTTGTGTGTGTGTGTGTGTGTGTGTGTGTGTGTGTGTGTAAACATGCATTATGGAGTTAAAATGGAAAAACTGGTTTGCATTAGTACAGAAAAATGGTGAAAATCATGAAGTTTAAAGTGAAAGTGAGCCAATAACTGGTCTTCTACTGCCCTCTGCTGGCCATTCTACTTATTAATGAAGTCTACTCACATATGCTTTTGCATTCATTATACACTAAAAATCACTTATATAACAATAAGACACTAAAAAATCACTTATATAACAATTACTATTGTAGCACAATCATGCTAGAATCATAGTAAATAATACTAGAATGTGGTAAATTGTTGTGGGAGGAGCCTATTTTACTAAAATGGCTATAAGTCAAGAAGTAAATGAGATATCTTCACCAAACTCAGTACACATGTGTATGGGTTCAATTTGAGGTCACAGTAAGCAATTTTATGGAGATCGGACCATAGGTGGCGCTATAACTGTTAAAAAAGCTTTAAAACCATATATTTCCTATGGTACATTGCCTGTATTGGCTGTAAATAGTCTTTTTCATCTATTATGTCAGTGGTTAGATGCTTGCTAAATAAAACTAATAACTTTTGATGCTTTTGTGCTTAAAGGCCTTAAAGGCCTTAACTGCTTGAACCCCGATAAATGCTGCTTGCAGCTTTAATTTTTATTATTATTATTATTATTCCGCCGTAAAACGCATCGTGCAGCCTAAACCGTAAGTGCTAGAGACTTGAAACTTGGCCAGAAGGTAGTACAAAAATCGAGGAGAGGTTCAGAGAATATGAGCTAGATTGGCCAATAGGTGGCGCTACAGTGCAAAAAACAAAAAAATTGCATATTTTTGCTTAAATCTCATCAACCCTTTGTCACAGACTCAAGTGTCTTATATCTTTGGAATCCTTGGGTCAAGCCGAACAAAAAAGGCCTCAAGGATTTCATTTCCGGTATGCAAATTTTTCCGCCATTTTGGATTTTGTCCAAAACCTACTTTTGCGAACTAGTCCCTGGTTTTTCGCCCGATCGGAACCAAACCAGTGCAGAAATATTCACAGGAGTCTGAATATCAATAATTATCGAAAAAAAGTTAAAATTTCGATCCACGGTTGCTAAGGGGCATCAAAACGTTCGCAGGAGGCGGAGCTAATTATACAAAAATGGCTATAACTCGTGAACGAAATGAGATATTTTCACCAAACTCGGTACACATATGTATGAGCTCAAGTTGAGGTCACAGTAAAAAAATCGCGGTGATTGGCCTCATGCTGGCGCTATAATATGAAAAAAACATAAAACAGGCTATAACCACCTGACCGTTAGTCCGATTGACTTGAAAATTGGTATGCAGTGTCTTGGTCCAAGGTGCCATGTATGTCTATGAGGACATTGGTGTATCTCAAAAAACATGGCCGCTATCGGCCAATGAAGTTTGAGCACCTATTAGACAAGGTTAACGGAGGCCGATCGGAACAAAACTCAGTGGGCATGTTCGGCTCAAGCCCCTAGAGGTCTGTAAGAATTTTGAAAGAAATCGGCCACTAGTTGGCGCTAACGAGTTTTATGGCTCTGTAATCACGTGGTGTTACACTTATCGTCACAAAATGCATATCATATGATAGATCTGCTCATGCTGAACAACTTTGCCTCTAGAACCATTGCTGTCAATCAAACAGTTCATTAAATATTCATGAATATGTTAAAAACCTACTTTTGCGAACTAGTCCTAGGTTTTTTGCCCGATCGGAACCAGACCAGTCTAGGACAATTCTCTGGACTCTCTAGATCAATAATTATCAAAAAAAGTTGAACTTTTGCATTTGGATGGCTGTAATAGGGTAATTTATAAAATGGGCGTGTCAAAATACATTAAAAAGCCTATAAATCCTAAATAAAAACTCAGAACTTCACAAAAATTGGTCAGCATATGTGACATAACATCATTAACAAGCATGAAAAATTCTATGGAGATCGGACGATAGGTGGCGCTATAACTGTTAAAAAGCTTTAAAATCATATATTTCCTATGGTAAACTGCCTGTATTGGCTGTAAATGGTCTTTTCCATCTCTGATCATATAATTTTCATATCATAATGTTAAAAAACTAGTGCAATACAATTCTCTGGACTCACTAGATCAATAATTGTCAGAAAGTTGAACTACTTCATTTGGATAGCTATAATAGGTTCACTTCAAAATCTGGCCTTTACCAAGTGTCCCCGAAAGCCTATATCTCTTTAATCAATGCTCAGACCTTCTTAAAAACAAGTCAGAACGTGTGAAATATCACCCTGAACAAGCATGAAAATTTTCAGACAGATCGGACAAAATTTGCCTCTATAACAGTTAAAAAGGTGAAAATGATATGAATTAATGGCATGTTAAGCCAATAAGTGGTATTTTACTGCCCCCTGCTGTTTAAAATAGTCATTTTCTCATATTGGTATTGGTATCAGCCATGGTAAATCATGATAAATGATGGTGTGTGTGTGTGTGTGTGTGTGTGTGTGTGTGTGTGTGTGTGTGTGTGTGTGTGTGGTACAAATATAACAAAGGTTTTATTTTCCAACATGAAAACAAACATAACAGAGTGCTAGTGCACAAACAATAACCGACAATGATAATGGATGAGAGGGGAACTTAAATACACAGATCAAGACAAGGACAACAGGTGACGGTTATGATGATGAGGAGCAGGTGATGATAAGGAGGGTGATGAGGAGCAGGTGCAGGTGATGACGACAGATGGTGAATGTGATGAAGACAGAAGGTGAATGTGATGAAGGTGAATGTGACACCAATATCACTGAAACATTTGTGTGTGTGTGTGTGTGTGTGTGTGTGTGTGTGTGTGTGTGTGTGTGTGTGTGTGTGTGTGTGTGTGTGTGTGTGTAGCATTATTGTGTGTAGCATATGTAGCAAGTATGCATTATTGAGTTAACATGGAAACACTGGTTTGCTTTAGTGCAGAAAACTGGTCAAAATCATGAGGTTTAAAGTGAAAGTGAGCCAATAAGTGGTCTTCTACTGCCCTCTGCTGGCCATTCTACTTATTAATTAAATTTTTCCACATGTGCTTGCATTTATACTTGAATACACACTAAAAATCACTTATATAGCAATAACTATTATAACACAATCATATTTTGTCAGTGTTAATCACTTTATTTGCACTGACACTTCAAATAATTGCTAGTAATGTGGTAAATCATGGTTAACTATGCTGTGTGTGTGTGTGTGTGTGTGTGTGTGTGTGTGTGTGTGTGTGTGTGTGTGTGTAAGCATGCATTGAGTTAACATGGATAAATTGGTTTGCTTTAGTGCAGAAAACTGGTTTAAAGTGAAAGTGAGCCAATAAGTGGTCTTCTACTGCCCTCTGCAGGCCATTCTACTTATTAATGAAATATTTCAACATGTGCTTGCATTCATACTTGAATACACACTAAAAAAATCACTTATATAGCAATGACCATTATAACACAATCATATTTTGTCAGTGTTAATCACTTTATTTGCACTGACACTTCAAATAATTGCTAGTAATGTGATAAATCAGGCTAGAAACATGGTAAATCAAAGTAAATAATACTAGATTGTCGTTTATCTCCTGGTAAATAATACTAGAACGTGGTATATCATGGTAAATCATGGTTAACTATGCTGTGTGTGTGTGTGTGTGTGTGTGTGTGTGTGTGTGTGTGTGTGTGTGTGTAAGCATGCATTGAGTTAACATGGAAAAACTGGTTTGCTTTAGTGCAGAAAACTGGTTTAAAGTGAAAGTGAGCCAATAAGTGGTCTTCTAGTGCCCTCTGCTGGCCATTCTACTTAATAATGAAATATTTTACATGTGCTTTTGCATTCTTACTTGGACACACACACAAAAATCACGTATATAACTAACTATTATAACACAATAATATTTTGTCAGTGTTCATCACCTCATTTGCACTGACACTTCACATAATTGCTAGTAATGTGGTTAATCATGCTAGAAACATTGTAAATCATAGTAAATAATACTGAAATGAGGTGTATCAAGGTAAATCATGCTAGAATCCTAATAAATCATTCTGGAACATGGTATATGATAGTAAATCATGCTAGAATCATATTAAATAATTCTAGAATGTGGCAAATCGTTGTGGGAGGAGCCTATTTTACTCAAATGGCTATAACTCAAGAAGTAAATGAGATATCTTCACCAAACTCAGTACACATGTGTATGGGTTCAATTTGAGGTCACAGTAAACAATTTTATGGAGATCGGACCATAGGTGGCGCTATAACTGTTAAAAAGCTTTAAAACCATATATATCCCATGGCAAATTGCCTGTATTGGCTGTAAATGGTCTTTTCCATCTATTATGTCAGTGGTTACATGCTTCCTAAATAAATCTTAATAACTTTTGATGCTTTTGTGCTTAAATGCCTTAAAGGCCTTAACTGCTTGAACCCCGATAAATGCTGCTTGCAGCTTTAATTATTATTATTCTTCTGCCGTAAAACGCATCGTGCAGCCCAAACCGTAGGGGCTAGAGCATTGAAACTTTGCCAGATGGTAGTACAAAAATCGAGGAGAGGTTCAGAGATTATGACCACGATTGGCCCATAGGTGGCGCTATAGCGACCAAAAGCGCGAAACTGCTCATAACTCATAGACCGTATGTCGTAGACTCAAGTGTCTTATATCATTGGAAAGCTGGACGCCTGACGAACAAAACGTATATCTCCGATTTCATTTCCGTCATGATAGATTTTCCGCCATTTTGAATTTTGTCAAAAACCTACTTTTGCGAACTAGTCCGTGGTTTTTTGCCCGATCGGAACCAAACCAGTGCAGAAATGTTCTCTAGAGTCTGAAGATTAATAATTATTGAAAAAAAGTTGAAATTTCGATTCACGGACGCTAAGGGTCGCCAAAATGGACGTTGTGGGAGGAGCCTATTTTACTAAAATGGTTATAACTCCAGAAGTAAATGAGGTATTTTCACCAAACTTGGTACACATATGTAAGAGGTCAATCTGAGGTCACGGTAAAAAAATCGCGGCGATTGGCCAAATGGTGGCGCTATAACATGAAAAAAACATAAAACAGGCTATAACCACCTGACCGTTAGTCCGATTGACTTGAAAATTGGTATGCAGTGTCTTGGTCCAAGGTGCCATGTATGTCTATGAGGACATTGGCGTATCTCAAAAAACATGGCCGCCATTGGCCAATGAAGTTGAGCACCTATTAGACAAGGTTAACGGAGGCCGATCAGAAGGAAACTCGGTGGGCATGTTCGACTCATGGCCCTAGAAGTCTGTAAGAATTTTGAAAGAAATCGGCCACTAGTTGGCGCTAACGAGTTTTATGGCTCTGTAATCACGTGGTGTTACACATATTATCACAAAATGCATATCATTTGATAGATCTGCTCATGCTGAACAACTTTGCCTCTAGAACCATTGCTGTCAATCAAACCTTTCATTAAATATTCATGAATATGTTAAAAACCTACTTTTGCGAACTAGTCCCTGGTTTTTCGCCCGATCGGAACCAGACCAGTCTAGGACAATTCTCTGGACTCTCTAGATCAATAATTATCGAAAAAAAGTTGAACTTTTGCATTTGGATGGCTTTAAAAGGGTCATTTATAAAATGGGCGTGGCAAAATACACTAAAAAGCCTATAAATCCTAAATGAAAACTCAGAACTTCACAAAAATTGGTGAGCATATGTGACATAACATCATAAACAAGCATGCAAAATTTTATGGAGATCGGACAATAGTTGGCGCTATAACTGGTAAAAGGCTTTAAAACCATATATTTCCTATGGTAAACTGCCTGTATTGGCTGTAAATGGTCTTTTCCATGTCTGATCATATAATTTTCATATCATAATGTTAAAAACTAGTGCATAACCATTCTCTGGATTCACTAGAACAATAGTTGTCAGAAAAAGTTGAACTACTTCATTTGGATAGCTATAATAGGTTCACTTCAAAATGTGGCCTTTACCAAGTGTCCCCGAAAGCCTATATCTCTTTAATCAATGCTCAGACCTTCTTAAAAACAAGTCAGAACGTGTGAAATATCACCCTGAACAAGGATGAAAAATTTCAGACAGATCGGACAAAATTTGCCTCTGTAACAGTTAAAAAGGTGAAAATGATATGAATTAATGGCATATTAAGCCAATAAGTGGTATTTTACTGCCCCCTGCTGTTTAAAATAGTCATTTTGTCATATTGTTCTATAATTTATATTTAAACTTTATAAAATCCCTATTTTAACATTTACAATTACATTTACTCAAAATCCATCTGTTAAAGTATTAGTATTGACAGTTTGATCACATCATATATTTCAAATATCTGTATCTACAACATAATGTGTGTGTGTAGTCTTAGGTTTCTAAATAAATTCTGAATAATCTGATTAATAGCTTACAAAGACTTTGTGAAATGTTTATAGACCATTGAAATATATTTTCATAATGACATATCCCAATAGCATTGAAAAAACAACAACATTTGTCTTTGTGTGTGTGTGTGTGTGTGTGTGTGTGTGTGTGTGTGTGTGTAAACATGCATTATGGAGTTAAAATGGAAAAACTGGTTTGCTTTAGTACAGAAAAATGGTGAAAATCATGAAGTTTAAAGTGAAAGTGAGCCAATAACTGGTCTTCTACTGCCCTCTGCTGGCCATTCTACTTATTAATGAAGTCTACTCACATATGCTTTTGCATTCATTATACACTAAAAATCACTTATATAACAATAAGACACTAAAAAATCACTTATATAACAATTACTATTGTAGCACAATCATGCTAGAATCATAGTAAATAATACTAGAATGTGGTAAATTGTTGTGGGAGGAGCCTATTTTACTAAAATGGCTATAAGTCAAGAAGTAAATGAGATATCTTCACCAAACTCAGTACACATGTGTATGGGTTCAATTTGAGGTCACAGTAAGCAATTTTATGGAGATCGGACCATAGGTGGCGCTATAACTGTTAAAAAAGCTTTAAAACCATATATTTCCTATGGTACATTGCCTGTATTAGCTGTAAATAGTCTTTTTCATCTATTATGTCAGTGGTTAGATGCTTGCTAAATAAAACTAATAACTTTTGATGCTTTTGTGCTTAAAGGCCTTAAAGGCCTTAACTGCTTGAACCCCGATAAATGCTGCTTGCAGCTTTAATTATTATTATTAGGGGTTCAAGCATGAAATGCTGAAACCCTATTGTAATTGTAAGGATTTGTAAAACGCATCGTGCAGGACAAACCGTAAGGCCTAGAGACTCGAAACCTGGCCAGATGGTAGGCCTCAATTTGGGGACAACCTATCAGAGTATGACCCCGATTGGCCCATAGGTGGCGCTACAGCGACCAAAAGTACAAAATCGCCCATGACTCTTAGACCGTTTGTCCCAGGATCAAGTGTCTTATATCGTTGGAATCCTTGGCTCAAGGCGGACAAAATGGCTATCTCCGATTTGCTCGCCGGCAGGGGAAATTTTCTTCTATGTCGAATTTTGTCCAAAACCTACTTTTGCGAACTAGTCCCTGGTTTTTCGCCCGATCGGAACCAAACCAGTCTAGGACAATTCTATGGACTCTCTCGATCAATAATTATCGAAAAAAAGTTGAACTTTTGCATTTGGGTGGCTGTAACAGGGTCATTTAGAAAAGGGGTGTGGCAAAATACACTAAAAAGCCTATAAATCCCAAATGAAAACTCAGAACTTTACCAAAATCGATGAGCATATGTGTCAGAACATGGTGAGGAAGCATGCAGAGTTTCATGGAGATCGGACCTTAGGTGGCGCTATAACTGGCAAAAAGCCTTCATTCTTATTAGGGGTTCAAGCATGAAATGCTGAAACCCTATTGTAATTGTAAGGATTTGTAAAACGCATCGTGCAGGACAAACCGTAAGGCCTAGAGACTCGAAACCTGGCCAGATGGTAGGCCTCAATTTGGGGACAACCTATCAGAGTATGACCCCGATTGGCCCATAGGTGGCGCTACAGCGACCAAAAGTACAAAATCGCCCATGACTCTTAGACCGTTTGTCCCAGGATCAAGTGTCTTATATCGTTGGAATCCTTGGCTCAAGGCGGACAAAATGGCTATCTCCGATTTGCTCGCCGGCAGGGGAAATTTTCTTCTATGTCGAATTTTGTCCAAAACCTACTTTTGCGAACTAGTCCCTGGTTTTTCGCCCGATCGGAACCAAACCAGTCTAGGACAATTCTATGGACTCTCTCGATCAATAATTAGCGAAAAAAAGTTGAACTTTTGCATTTGGGTGGCTGTAACAGGTTCATTTAGAAAAGGGGTGTGGCAAAATACACTAAAAAGCCTATAAATCCCAAATGAAAACTCAGAACTTTACCAAAATCGATGAGCATATGTGTCAGAACATGGTGAGGAAGCATGCAGAGTTTCATGGAGATCGGACCTTAGGTGGCGCTATAACTGGCAAAAAGCCTTCATTCTTATTAGGGGTTCAAGCATGAAATGCTGAAACCCTATTGTAATTGTAAGGATTTGTAAAACGCATCGTGCAGGACAAACCGTAAGGCCTAGAGACTCGAAACCTGGCCAGATGGTAGGCCTCAATTTGGGGACAACCTATCAGAGTATGACCCCGATTGGCCCATAGGTGGCGCTACAGCGACCAAAAGTACAAAATCGCCCATGACTCTTAGACCGTTTGTCCCAGGATCAAGTGTCTTATATCGTTGGAATCCTTGGCTCAAGGCGGACAAAATGGCTATCTCCGATTTGCTCGCCGGCAGGGGAAATTTTCTTCTATGTCGAATTTTGTCCAAAACCTACTTTTGCGAACTAGTCCCTGGTTTTTCGCCCGATCGGAACCAAACCAGTCTAGGACAATTCTATGGACTCTCTCGATCAATAATTATCGAAAAAAAGTTGAACTTTTGCATTTGGGTGGCTGTAACAGGGTCATTTAGAAAAGGGGTGTGGCAAAATACACTAAAAAGCCTATAAATCCCAAATGAAAACTCAGAACTTTACCAAAATCGATGAGCATATGTGTCAGAACATGGTGAGGAAGCATGCAGAGTTTCATGGAGATCGGACCTTAGGTGGCGCTATAACTGGCAAAAAGCCTTCATTCTTATTAGGGGTTCAAGCATGAAATGCTGAAACCCTATTGTAATTGTAAGGATTTGTAAAACGCATCGTGCAGGACAAACCGTAAGGCCTAGAGACTCGAAACCTGGCCAGATGGTAGGCCTCAATTTGGGGACAACCTATCAGAGTATGACCCCGATTGGCCCATAGGTGGCGCTACAGCGACCAAAAGTACAAAATCGCCCATGACTCTTAGACCGTTTGTCCCAGGATCAAGTGTCTTATATCGTTGGAATCCTTGGCTCAAGGCGGACAAAATGGCTATCTCCGATTTGCTCGCCGGCAGGGGAAATTTTCTTCTATGTCGAATTTTGTCCAAAACCTACTTTTGCGAACTAGTCCCTGGTTTTTCGCCCGATCGGAACCAAACCAGTCTAGGACAATTCTATGGACTCTCTCGATCAATAATTATCGAAAAAAAGTTGAACTTTTGCATTTGGGTGGCTGTAACAGGTTCATTTAGAAAAGGGGTGTGGCAAAATACACTAAAAAGCCTATAAATCCCAAATGAAAACTCAGAACTTTACCAAAATCGATGAGCATATGTGTCAGAACATGGTGAGGAAGCATGCAGAGTTTCATGGAGATCGGACCTTAGGTGGCGCTATAACTGGCAAAAAGCCTTCATTCTTATTAGGGGTTCAAGCATGAAATGCTGAAACCCTATTGTAATTGTAAGGATTTGTAAAACGCATCGTGCAGGACAAACCGTAAGGCCTAGAGACTCGAAACCTGGCCAGATGGTAGGCCTCAATTTGGGGACAACCTATCAGAGTATGACCCCGATTGGCCCATAGGTGGCGCTACAGCGACCAAAAGTACAAAATCGCCCATGACTCTTAGACCGTTTGTCCCAGGATCAAGTGTCTTATATCGTTGGAATCCTTGGCTCAAGGCGGACAAAATGGCTATCTCCGATTTGCTCGCCGGCAGGGGAAATTTTCTTCTATGTCGAATTTTGTCCAAAACCTACTTTTGCGAACTAGTCCCTGGTTTTTCGCCCGATCGGAACCAAACCAGTCTAGGACAATTCTATGGACTCTCTCGATCAATAATTATCGAAAAAAAGTTGAACTTTTGCATTTGGGTGGCTGTAACAGGGTCATTTAGAAAAGGGGTGTGGCAAAATACACTAAAAAGCCTATAAATCCCAAATGAAAACTCAGAACTTTACCAAAATCGATGAGCATATGTGTCAGAACATGGTGAGGAAGCATGCAGAGTTTCATGGAGATCGGACCTTAGGTGGCGCTATAACTGGCAAAAAGCCTTCATTCTTATTAGGGGTTCAAGCATGAAATGCTGAAACCCTATTGTAATTGTAAGGATTTGTAAAACGCATCGTGCAGGACAAACCGTAAGGCCTAGAGACTCGAAACCTGGCCAGATGGTAGGCCTCAATTTGGGGACAACCTATCAGAGTATGACCCCGATTGGCCCATAGGTGGCGCTACAGCGACCAAAAGTACAAAATCGCCCATGACTCTTAGACCGTTTGTCCCAGGATCAAGTGTCTTATATCGTTGGAATCCTTGGCTCAAGGCGGACAAAATGGCTATCTCCGATTTGCTCGCCGGCAGGGGAAATTTTCTTCTATGTCGAATTTTGTCCAAAACCTACTTTTGCGAACTAGTCCCTGGTTTTTCGCCCGATCGGAACCAAACCAGTCTAGGACAATTCTATGGACTCTCTCGATCAATAATTATCGAAAAAAAGTTGAACTTTTGCATTTGGGTGGCTGTAACAGGGTCATTTAGAAAAGGGGTGTGGCAAAATACACTAAAAAGCCTATAAATCCCAAATGAAAACTCAGAACTTTACCAAAATCGATGAGCATATGTGTCAGAACATGGTGAGGAAGCATGCAGAGTTTCATGGAGATCGGACCTTAGGTGGCGCTATAACTGGCAAAAAGCCTTCATTCTTATTAGGGGTTCAAGCATGAAATGCTGAAACCCTATTGTAATTGTAAGGATTTGTAAAACGCATCGTGCAGGACAAACCGTAAGGCCTAGAGACTCGAAACCTGGCCAGATGGTAGGCCTCAATTTGGGGACAACCTATCAGAGTATGACCCCGATTGGCCCATAGGTGGCGCTACAGCGACCAAAAGTACAAAATCGCCCATGACTCTTAGACCGTTTGTCCCAGGATCAAGTGTCTTATATCGTTGGAATCCTTGGCTCAAGGCGGACAAAATGGCTATCTCCGATTTGCTCGCCGGCAGGGGAAATTTTCTTCTATGTCGAATTTTGTCCAAAACCTACTTTTGCGAACTAGTCCCTGGTTTTTCGCCCGATCGGAACCAAACCAGTCTAGGACAATTCTATGGACTCTCTCGATCAATAATTATCGAAAAAAAGTTGAACTTTTGCATTTGGGTGGCTGTAACAGGGTCATTTAGAAAAGGGGTGTGGCAAAATACACTAAAAAGCCTATAAATCCCAAATGAAAACTCAGAACTTTACCAAAATCGATGAGCATATGTGTCAGAACATGGTGAGGAAGCATGCAGAGTTTCATGGAGATCGGACCTTAGGTGGCGCTATAACTGGCAAAAAGCCTTCATTCTTATTAGGGGTTCAAGCATGAAATGCTGAAACCCTATTGTAATTGTAAGGATTTGTAAAACGCATCGTGCAGGACAAACCGTAAGGCCTAGAGACTCGAAACCTGGCCAGATGGTAGGCCTCAATTTGGGGACAACCTATCAGAGTATGACCCCGATTGGCCCATAGGTGGCGCTACAGCGACCAAAAGTACAAAATCGCCCATGACTCTTAGACCGTTTGTCCCAGGATCAAGTGTCTTATATCGTTGGAATCCTTGGCTCAAGGCGGACAAAATGGCTATCTCCGATTTGCTCGCCGGCAGGGGAAATTTTCTTCTATGTCGAATTTTGTCCAAAACCTACTTTTGCGAACTAGTCCCTGGTTTTTCGCCCGATCGGAACCAAACCAGTCTAGGACAATTCTATGGACTCTCTCGATCAATAATTATCGAAAAAAAGTTGAACTTTTGCATTTGGGTGGCTGTAACAGGGTCATTTAGAAAAGGGGTGTGGCAAAATACACTAAAAAGCCTATAAATCCCAAATGAAAACTCAGAACTTTACCAAAATCGATGAGCATATGTGTCAGAACATGGTGAGGAAGCATGCAGAGTTTCATGGAGATCGGACCTTAGGTGGCGCTATAACTGGCAAAAAGCCTTCATTCTTATTAGGGGTTCAAGCATGAAATGCTGAAACCCTATTGTAATTGTAAGGATTTGTAAAACGCATCGTGCAGGACAAACCGTAAGGCCTAGAGACTCGAAACCTGGCCAGATGGTAGGCCTCAATTTGGGGACAACCTATCAGAGTATGACCCCGATTGGCCCATAGGTGGCGCTACAGCGACCAAAAGTACAAAATCGCCCATGACTCTTAGACCGTTTGTCCCAGGATCAAGTGTCTTATATCGTTGGAATCCTTGGCTCAAGGCGGACAAAATGGCTATCTCCGATTTGCTCGCCGGCAGGGGAAATTTTCTTCTATGTCGAATTTTGTCCAAAACCTACTTTTGCGAACTAGTCCCTGGTTTTTCGCCCGATCGGAACCAAACCAGTCTAGGACAATTCTATGGACTCTCTCGATCAATAATTATCGAAAAAAAGTTGAACTTTTGCATTTGGGTGGCTGTAACAGGGTCATTTAGAAAAGGGGTGTGGCAAAATACACTAAAAAGCCTATAAATCCCAAATGAAAACTCAGAACTTTACCAAAATCGATGAGCATATGTGTCAGAACATGGTGAGGAAGCATGCAGAGTTTCATGGAGATCGGACCTTAGGTGGCGCTATAACTGGCAAAAAGCCTTCATTCTTATTAGGGGTTCAAGCATGAAATGCTGAAACCCTATTGTAATTGTAAGGATTTGTAAAACGCATCGTGCAGGACAAACCGTAAGGCCTAGAGACTCGAAACCTGGCCAGATGGTAGGCCTCAATTTGGGGACAACCTATCAGAGTATGACCCCGATTGGCCCATAGGTGGCGCTACAGCGACCAAAAGTACAAAATCGCCCATGACTCTTAGACCGTTTGTCCCAGGATCAAGTGTCTTATATCGTTGGAATCCTTGGCTCAAGGCGGACAAAATGGCTATCTCCGATTTGCTCGCCGGCAGGGGAAATTTTCTTCTATGTCGAATTTTGTCCAAAACCTACTTTTGCGAACTAGTCCCTGGTTTTTCGCCCGATCGGAACCAAACCAGTCTAGGACAATTCTATGGACTCTCTCGATCAATAATTATCGAAAAAAAGTTGAACTTTTGCATTTGGGTGGCTGTAACAGGGTCATTTAGAAAAGGGGTGTGGCAAAATACACTAAAAAGCCTATAAATCCCAAATGAAAACTCAGAACTTTACCAAAATCGATGAGCATATGTGTCAGAACATGGTGAGGAAGCATGCAGAGTTTCATGGAGATCGGACCTTAGGTGGCGCTATAACTGGCAAAAAGCCTTCATTCTTATTAGGGGTTCAAGCATGAAATGCTGAAACCCTATTGTAATTGTAAGGATTTGTAAAACGCATCGTGCAGGACAAACCGTAAGGCCTAGAGACTCGAAACCTGGCCAGATGGTAGGCCTCAATTTGGGGACAACCTATCAGAGTATGACCCCGATTGGCCCATAGGTGGCGCTACAGCGACCAAAAGTACAAAATCGCCCATGACTCTTAGACCGTTTGTCCCAGGATCAAGTGTCTTATATCGTTGGAATCCTTGGCTCAAGGCGGACAAAATGGCTATCTCCGATTTGCTCGCCGGCAGGGGAAATTTTCTTCTATGTCGAATTTTGTCCAAAACCTACTTTTGCGAACTAGTCCCTGGTTTTTCGCCCGATCGGAACCAAACCAGTCTAGGACAATTCTATGGACTCTCTCGATCAATAATTATCGAAAAAAAGTTGAACTTTTGCATTTGGGTGGCTGTAACAGGGTCATTTAGAAAAGGGGTGTGGCAAAATACACTAAAAAGCCTATAAATCCCAAATGAAAACTCAGAACTTTACCAAAATCGATGAGCATATGTGTCAGAACATGGTGAGGAAGCATGCAGAGTTTCATGGAGATCGGACCTTAGGTGGCGCTATAACTGGCAAAAAGCCTTCATTCTTATTAGGGGTTCAAGCATGAAATGCTGAAACCCTATTGTAATTGTAAGGATTTGTAAAACGCATCGTGCAGGACAAACCGTAAGGCCTAGAGACTCGAAACCTGGCCAGATGGTAGGCCTCAATTTGGGGACAACCTATCAGAGTATGACCCCGATTGGCCCATAGGTGGCGCTACAGCGACCAAAAGTACAAAATCGCCCATGACTCTTAGACCGTTTGTCCCAGGATCAAGTGTCTTATATCGTTGGAATCCTTGGCTCAAGGCGGACAAAATGGCTATCTCCGATTTGCTCGCCGGCAGGGGAAATTTTCTTCTATGTCGAATTTTGTCCAAAACCTACTTTTGCGAACTAGTCCCTGGTTTTTCGCCCGATCGGAACCAAACCAGTCTAGGACAATTCTATGGACTCTCTCGATCAATAATTATCGAAAAAAAGTTGAACTTTTGCATTTGGGTGGCTGTAACAGGGTCATTTAGAAAAGGGGTGTGGCAAAATACACTAAAAAGCCTATAAATCCCAAATGAAAACTCAGAACTTTACCAAAATCGATGAGCATATGTGTCAGAACATGGTGAGGAAGCATGCAGAGTTTCATGGAGATCGGACCTTAGGTGGCGCTATAACTGGCAAAAAGCCTTCATTCTTATTAGGGGTTCAAGCATGAAATGCTGAAACCCTATTGTAATTGTAAGGATTTGTAAAACGCATCGTGCAGGACAAACCGTAAGGCCTAGAGACTCGAAACCTGGCCAGATGGTAGGCCTCAATTTGGGGACAACCTATCAGAGTATGACCCCGATTGGCCCATAGGTGGCGCTACAGCGACCAAAAGTACAAAATCGCCCATGACTCTTAGACCGTTTGTCCCAGGATCAAGTGTCTTATATCGTTGGAATCCTTGGCTCAAGGCGGACAAAATGGCTATCTCCGATTTGCTCGCCGGCAGGGGAAATTTTCTTCTATGTCGAATTTTGTCCAAAACCTACTTTTGCGAACTAGTCCCTGGTTTTTCGCTCCGATCGGAACCAAACCAGTCTAGGACAATTCTATGGACTCTCTCGATCAATAATTATCGAAAAAAAGTTGAACTTTTGCATTTGGGTGGCTGTAACAGGGTCATTTAGAAAAGGGGTGTGGCAAAATACACTAAAAAGCCTATAAATCCCAAATGAAAACTCAGAACTTTACCAAAATCGATGAGCATATGTGTCAGAACATGGTGAGGAAGCATGCAGAGTTTCATGGAGATCGGACCTTAGGTGGCGCTATAACTGGCAAAAAGCCTTCATTCTTATTAGGGGTTCAAGCATGAAATGCTGAAACCCTATTGTAATTGTAAGGATTTGTAAAACGCATCGTGCAGGACAAACCGTAAGGCCTAGAGACTCGAAACCTGGCCAGATGGTAGGCCTCAATTTGGGGACAACCTATCAGAGTATGACCCCGATTGGCCCATAGGTGGCGCTACAGCGACCAAAAGTACAAAATCGCCCATGACTCTTAGACCGTTTGTCCCAGGATCAAGTGTCTTATATCGTTGGAATCCTTGGCTCAAGGCGGACAAAATGGCTATCTCCGATTTGCTCGCCGGCAGGGGAAATTTTCTTCTATGTCGAATTTTGTCCAAAACCTACTTTTGCGAACTAGTCCCTGGTTTTTCGCCCGATCGGAACCAAACCAGTCTAGGACAATTCTATGGACTCTCTCGATCAATAATTATCGAAAAAAAGTTGAACTTTTGCATTTGGGTGGCTGTAACAGGGTCATTTAGAAAAGGGGTGTGGCAAAATACACTAAAAAGCCTATAAATCCCAAATGAAAACTCAGAACTTTACCAAAATCGATGAGCATATGTGTCAGAACATGGTGAGGAAGCATGCAGAGTTTCATGGAGATCGGACCTTAGGTGGCGCTATAACTGGCAAAAAGCCTTCATTCTTATTAGGGGTTCAAGCATGAAATGCTGAAACCCTATTGTAATTGTAAGGATTTGTAAAACGCATCGTGCAGGACAAACCGTAAGGCCTAGAGACTCGAAACCTGGCCAGATGGTAGGCCTCAATTTGGGGACAACCTATCAGAGTATGACCCCGATTGGCCCATAGGTGGCGCTACAGCGACCAAAAGTACAAAATCGCCCATGACTCTTAGACCGTTTGTCCCAGGATCAAGTGTCTTATATCGTTGGAATCCTTGGCTCAAGGCGGACAAAATGGCTATCTCCGATTTGCTCGCCGGCAGGGGAAATTTTCTTCTATGTCGAATTTTGTCCAAAACCTACTTTTGCGAACTAGTCCCTGGTTTTTCGCCCGATCGGAACCAAACCAGTCTAGGACAATTCTATGGACTCTCTCGATCAATAATTATCGAAAAAAAGTTGAACTTTTGCATTTGGGTGGCTGTAACAGGGTCATTTAGAAAAGGGGTGTGGCAAAATACACTAAAAAGCCTATAAATCCCAAATGAAAACTCAGAACTTTACCAAAATCGATGAGCATATGTGTCAGAACATGGTGAGGAAGCATGCAGAGTTTCATGGAGATCGGACCTTAGGTGGCGCTATAACTGGCAAAAAGCCTTCATTCTTATTAGGGGTTCAAGCATGAAATGCTGAAACCCTATTGTAATTGTAAGGATTTGTAAAACGCATCGTGCAGGACAAACCGTAAGGCCTAGAGACTCGAAACCTGGCCAGATGGTAGGCCTCAATTTGGGGACAACCTATCAGAGTATGACCCCGATTGGCCCATAGGTGGCGCTACAGCGACCAAAAGTACAAAATCGCCCATGACTCTTAGACCGTTTGTCCCAGGATCAAGTGTCTTATATCGTTGGAATCCTTGGCTCAAGGCGGACAAAATGGCTATCTCCGATTTGCTCGCCGGCAGGGGAAATTTTCTTCTATGTCGAATTTTGTCCAAAACCTACTTTTGCGAACTAGTCCCTGGTTTTTCGCCCGATCGGAACCAAACCAGTCTAGGACAATTCTATGGACTCTCTCGATCAATAATTATCGAAAAAAAGTTGAACTTTTGCATTTGGGTGGCTGTAACAGGGTCATTTAGAAAAGGGGTGTGGCAAAATACACTAAAAAGCCTATAAATCCCAAATGAAAACTCAGAACTTTACCAAAATCGATGAGCATATGTGTCAGAACATGGTGAGGAAGCATGCAGAGTTTCATGGAGATCGGACCTTAGGTGGCGCTATAACTGGCAAAAAGCCTTCATTCTTATTAGGGGTTCAAGCATGAAATGCTGAAACCCTATTGTAATTGTAAGGATTTGTAAAACGCATCGTGCAGGACAAACCGTAAGGCCTAGAGACTCGAAACCTGGCCAGATGGTAGGCCTCAATTTGGGGACAACCTATCAGAGTATGACCCCGATTGGCCCATAGGTGGCGCTACAGCGACCAAAAGTACAAAATCGCCCATGACTCTTAGACCGTTTGTCCCAGGATCAAGTGTCTTATATCGTTGGAATCCTTGGCTCAAGGCGGACAAAATGGCTATCTCCGATTTGCTCGCCGGCAGGGGAAATTTTCTTCTATGTCGAATTTTGTCCAAAACCTACTTTTGCGAACTAGTCCCTGGTTTTTCGCCCGATCGGAACCAAACCAGTCTAGGACAATTCTATGGACTCTCTCGATCAATAATTATCGAAAAAAAGTTGAACTTTTGCATTTGGGTGGCTGTAACAGGGTCATTTAGAAAAGGGGTGTGGCAAAATACACTAAAAAGCCTATAAATCCCAAATGAAAACTCAGAACTTTACCAAAATCGATGAGCATATGTGTCAGAACATGGTGAGGAAGCATGCAGAGTTTCATGGAGATCGGACCTTAGGTGGCGCTATAACTGGCAAAAAGCCTTCATTCTTATTAGGGGTTCAAGCATGAAATGCTGAAACCCTATTGTAATTGTAAGGATTTGTAAAACGCATCGTGCAGGACAAACCGTAAGGCCTAGAGACTCGAAACCTGGCCAGATGGTAGGCCTCAATTTGGGGACAACCTATCAGAGTATGACCCCGATTGGCCCATAGGTGGCGCTACAGCGACCAAAAGTACAAAATCGCCCATGACTCTTAGACCGTTTGTCCCAGGATCAAGTGTCTTATATCGTTGGAATCCTTGGCTCAAGGCGGACAAAATGGCTATCTCCGATTTGCTCGCCGGCAGGGGAAATTTTCTTCTATGTCGAATTTTGTCCAAAACCTACTTTTGCGAACTAGTCCCTGGTTTTTCGCCCGATCGGAACCAAACCAGTCTAGGACAATTCTATGGACTCTCTCGATCAATAATTATCGAAAAAAAGTTGAACTTTTGCATTTGGGTGGCTGTAACAGGGTCATTTAGAAAAGGGGTGTGGCAAAATACACTAAAAAGCCTATAAATCCCAAATGAAAACTCAGAACTTTACCAAAATCGATGAGCATATGTGTCAGAACATGGTGAGGAAGCATGCAGAGTTTCATGGAGATCGGACCTTAGGTGGCGCTATAACTGGCAAAAAGCCTTCATTCTTATTAGGGGTTCAAGCATGAAATGCTGAAACCCTATTGTAATTGTAAGGATTTGTAAAACGCATCGTGCAGGACAAACCGTAAGGCCTAGAGACTCGAAACCTGGCCAGATGGTAGGCCTCAATTTGGGGACAACCTATCAGAGTATGACCCCGATTGGCCCATAGGTGGCGCTACAGCGACCAAAAGTACAAAATCGCCCATGACTCTTAGACCGTTTGTCCCAGGATCAAGTGTCTTATATCGTTGGAATCCTTGGCTCAAGGCGGACAAAATGGCTATCTCCGATTTGCTCGCCGGCAGGGGAAATTTTCTTCTATGTCGAATTTTGTCCAAAACCTACTTTTGCGAACTAGTCCCTGGTTTTTCGCCCGATCGGAACCAAACCAGTCTAGGACAATTCTATGGACTCTCTCGATCAATAATTATCGAAAAAAAGTTGAACTTTTGCATTTGGGTGGCTGTAACAGGGTCATTTAGAAAAGGGGTGTGGCAAAATACACTAAAAAGCCTATAAATCCCAAATGAAAACTCAGAACTTTACCAAAATCGATGAGCATATGTGTCAGAACATGGTGAGGAAGCATGCAGAGTTTCATGGAGATCGGACCTTAGGTGGCGCTATAACTGGCAAAAAGCCTTCATTCTTATTAGGGGTTCAAGCATGAAATGCTGAAACCCTATTGTAATTGTAAGGATTTGTAAAACGCATCGTGCAGGACAAACCGTAAGGCCTAGAGACTCGAAACCTGGCCAGATGGTAGGCCTCAATTTGGGGACAACCTATCAGAGTATGACCCCGATTGGCCCATAGGTGGCGCTACAGCGACCAAAAGTACAAAATCGCCCATGACTCTTAGACCGTTTGTCCCAGGATCAAGTGTCTTATATCGTTGGAATCCTTGGCTCAAGGCGGACAAAATGGCTATCTCCGATTTGCTCGCCGGCAGGGGAAATTTTCTTCTATGTCGAATTTTGTCCAAAACCTACTTTTGCGAACTAGTCCCTGGTTTTTCGCCCGATCGGAACCAAACCAGTCTAGGACAATTCTATGGACTCTCTCGATCAATAATTATCGAAAAAAAGTTGAACTTTTGCATTTGGGTGGCTGTAACAGGGTCATTTAGAAAAGGGGTGTGGCAAAATACACTAAAAAGCCTATAAATCCCAAATGAAAACTCAGAACTTTACCAAAATCGATGAGCATATGTGTCAGAACATGGTGAGGAAGCATGCAGAGTTTCATGGAGATCGGACCTTAGGTGGCGCTATAACTGGCAAAAAGCCTTCATTCTTATTAGGGGTTCAAGCATGAAATGCTGAAACCCTATTGTAATTGTAAGGATTTGTAAAACGCATCGTGCAGGACAAACCGTAAGGCCTAGAGACTCGAAACCTGGCCAGATGGTAGGCCTCAATTTGGGGACAACCTATCAGAGTATGACCCCGATTGGCCCATAGGTGGCGCTACAGCGACCAAAAGTACAAAATCGCCCATGACTCTTAGACCGTTTGTCCCAGGATCAAGTGTCTTATATCGTTGGAATCCTTGGCTCAAGGCGGACAAAATGGCTATCTCCGATTTGCTCGCCGGCAGGGGAAATTTTCTTCTATGTCGAATTTTGTCCAAAACCTACTTTTGCGAACTAGTCCCTGGTTTTTCGCCCGATCGGAACCAAACCAGTCTAGGACAATTCTATGGACTCTCTCGATCAATAATTATCGAAAAAAAGTTGAACTTTTGCATTTGGGTGGCTGTAACAGGGTCATTTAGAAAAGGGGTGTGGCAAAATACACTAAAAAGCCTATAAATCCCAAATGAAAACTCAGAACTTTACCAAAATCGATGAGCATATGTGTCAGAACATGGTGAGGAAGCATGCAGAGTTTCATGGAGATCGGACCTTAGGTGGCGCTATAACTGGCAAAAAGCCTTCATTCTTATTAGGGGTTCAAGCATGAAATGCTGAAACCCTATTGTAATTGTAAGGATTTGTAAAACGCATCGTGCAGGACAAACCGTAAGGCCTAGAGACTCGAAACCTGGCCAGATGGTAGGCCTCAATTTGGGGACAACCTATCAGAGTATGACCCCGATTGGCCCATAGGTGGCGCTACAGCGACCAAAAGTACAAAATCGCCCATGACTCTTAGACCGTTTGTCCCAGGATCAAGTGTCTTATATCGTTGGAATCCTTGGCTCAAGGCGGACAAAATGGCTATCTCCGATTTGCTCGCCGGCAGGGGAAATTTTCTTCTATGTCGAATTTTGTCCAAAACCTACTTTTGCGAACTAGTCCCTGGTTTTTCGCCCGATCGGAACCAAACCAGTCTAGGACAATTCTATGGACTCTCTCGATCAATAATTATCGAAAAAAAGTTGAACTTTTGCATTTGGGTGGCTGTAACAGGGTCATTTAGAAAAGGGGTGTGGCAAAATACACTAAAAAGCCTATAAATCCCAAATGAAAACTCAGAACTTTACCAAAATCGATGAGCATATGTGTCAGAACATGGTGAGGAAGCATGCAGAGTTTCATGGAGATCGGACCTTAGGTGGCGCTATAACTGGCAAAAAGCCTTCATTCTTATTAGGGGTTCAAGCATGAAATGCTGAAACCCTATTGTAATTGTAAGGATTTGTAAAACGCATCGTGCAGGACAAACCGTAAGGCCTAGAGACTCGAAACCTGGCCAGATGGTAGGCCTCAATTTGGGGACAACCTATCAGAGTATGACCCCGATTGGCCCATAGGTGGCGCTACAGCGACCAAAAGTACAAAATCGCCCATGACTCTTAGACCGTTTGTCCCAGGATCAAGTGTCTTATATCGTTGGAATCCTTGGCTCAAGGCGGACAAAATGGCTATCTCCGATTTGCTCGCCGGCAGGGGAAATTTTCTTCTATGTCGAATTTTGTCCAAAACCTACTTTTGCGAACTAGTCCCTGGTTTTTCGCCCGATCGGAACCAAACCAGTCTAGGACAATTCTATGGACTCTCTCGATCAATAATTATCGAAAAAAAGTTGAACTTTTGCATTTGGGTGGCTGTAACAGGGTCATTTAGAAAAGGGGTGTGGCAAAATACACTAAAAAGCCTATAAATCCCAAATGAAAACTCAGAACTTTACCAAAATCGATGAGCATATGTGTCAGAACATGGTGAGGAAGCATGCAGAGTTTCATGGAGATCGGACCTTAGGTGGCGCTATAACTGGCAAAAAGCCTTCATTCTTATTAGGGGTTCAAGCATGAAATGCTGAAACCCTATTGTAATTGTAAGGATTTGTAAAACGCATCGTGCAGGACAAACCGTAAGGCCTAGAGACTCGAAACCTGGCCAGATGGTAGGCCTCAATTTGGGGACAACCTATCAGAGTATGACCCCGATTGGCCCATAGGTGGCGCTACAGCGACCAAAAGTACAAAATCGCCCATGACTCTTAGACCGTTTGTCCCAGGATCAAGTGTCTTATATCGTTGGAATCCTTGGCTCAAGGCGGACAAAATGGCTATCTCCGATTTGCTCGCCGGCAGGGGAAATTTTCTTCTATGTCGAATTTTGTCCAAAACCTACTTTTGCGAACTAGTCCCTGGTTTTTCGCCCGATCGGAACCAAACCAGTCTAGGACAATTCTATGGACTCTCTCGATCAATAATTATCGAAAAAAAGTTGAACTTTTGCATTTGGGTGGCTGTAACAGGGTCATTTAGAAAAGGGGTGTGGCAAAATACACTAAAAAGCCTATAAATCCCAAATGAAAACTCAGAACTTTACCAAAATCGATGAGCATATGTGTCAGAACATGGTGAGGAAGCATGCAGAGTTTCATGGAGATCGGACCTTAGGTGGCGCTATAACTGGCAAAAAGCCTTCATTCTTATTAGGGGTTCAAGCATGAAATGCTGAAACCCTATTGTAATTGTAAGGATTTGTAAAACGCATCGTGCAGGACAAACCGTAAGGCCTAGAGACTCGAAACCTGGCCAGATGGTAGGCCTCAATTTGGGGACAACCTATCAGAGTATGACCCCGATTGGCCCATAGGTGGCGCTACAGCGACCAAAAGTACAAAATCGCCCATGACTCTTAGACCGTTTGTCCCAGGATCAAGTGTCTTATATCGTTGGAATCCTTGGCTCAAGGCGGACAAAATGGCTATCTCCGATTTGCTCGCCGGCAGGGGAAATTTTCTTCTATGTCGAATTTTGTCCAAAACCTACTTTTGCGAACTAGTCCCTGGTTTTTCGCCCGATCGGAACCAAACCAGTCTAGGACAATTCTATGGACTCTCTCGATCAATAATTATCGAAAAAAAGTTGAACTTTTGCATTTGGGTGGCTGTAACAGGGTCATTTAGAAAAGGGGTGTGGCAAAATACACTAAAAAGCCTATAAATCCCAAATGAAAACTCAGAACTTTACCAAAATCGATGAGCATATGTGTCAGAACATGGTGAGGAAGCATGCAGAGTTTCATGGAGATCGGACCTTAGGTGGCGCTATAACTGGCAAAAAGCCTTCATTCTTATTAGGGGTTCAAGCATGAAATGCTGAAACCCTATTGTAATTGTAAGGATTTGTAAAACGCATCGTGCAGGACAAACCGTAAGGCCTAGAGACTCGAAACCTGGCCAGATGGTAGGCCTCAATTTGGGGACAACCTATCAGAGTATGACCCCGATTGGCCCATAGGTGGCGCTACAGCGACCAAAAGTACAAAATCGCCCATGACTCTTAGACCGTTTGTCCCAGGATCAAGTGTCTTATATCGTTGGAATCCTTGGCTCAAGGCGGACAAAATGGCTATCTCCGATTTGCTCGCCGGCAGGGGAAATTTTCTTCTATGTCGAATTTTGTCCAAAACCTACTTTTGCGAACTAGTCCCTGGTTTTTCGCCCGATCGGAACCAAACCAGTCTAGGACAATTCTATGGACTCTCTCGATCAATAATTATCGAAAAAAAGTTGAACTTTTGCATTTGGGTGGCTGTAACAGGGTCATTTAGAAAAGGGGTGTGGCAAAATACACTAAAAAGCCTATAAATCCCAAATGAAAACTCAGAACTTTACCAAAATCGATGAGCATATGTGTCAGAACATGGTGAGGAAGCATGCAGAGTTTCATGGAGATCGGACCTTAGGTGGCGCTATAACTGGCAAAAAGCCTTCATTCTTATTAGGGGTTCAAGCATGAAATGCTGAAACCCTATTGTAATTGTAAGGATTTGTAAAACGCATCGTGCAGGACAAACCGTAAGGCCTAGAGACTCGAAACCTGGCCAGATGGTAGGCCTCAGTTTGGGGACAACCTATCAGAGTATGACCCCGATTGGCCCATAGGTGGCGCTACAGCGACCAAAAGTACAAAATCGCCCATGACTCTTAGACCGTTTGTCCCAGGATCAAGTGTCTTATATCGTTGGAATCCTTGGCTCAAGGCGGACAAAATGGCTATCTCCGATTTGCTCGCCGGCAGGGGAAATTTTCTTCTATGTCGAATTTTGTCCAAAACCTACTTTTGCGAACTAGTCCCTGGTTTTTCGCCCGATCGGAACCAAACCAGTCTAGGACAATTCTATGGACTCTCTCGATCAATAATTATCGAAAAAAAGTTGAACTTTTGCATTTGGGTGGCTGTAACAGGGTCATTTAGAAAAGGGGTGTGGCAAAATACACTAAAAAGCCTATAAATCCCAAATGAAAACTCAGAACTTTACCAAAATCGATGAGCATATGTGTCAGAACATGGTGAGGAAGCATGCAGAGTTTCATGGAGATCGGACCTTAGGTGGCGCTATAACTGGCAAAAAGCCTTCATTCTTATTAGGGGTTCAAGCATGAAATGCTGAAACCCTATTGTAATTGTAAGGATTTGTAAAACGCATCGTGCAGGACAAACCGTAAGGCCTAGAGACTCGAAACCTGGCCAGATGGTAGGCCTCAATTTGGGGACAACCTATCAGAGTATGACCCCGATTGGCCCATAGGTGGCGCTACAGCGACCAAAAGTACAAAATCGCCCATGACTCTTAGACCGTTTGTCCCAGGATCAAGTGTCTTATATCGTTGGAATCCTTGGCTCAAGGCGGACAAAATGGCTATCTCCGATTTGCTCGCCGGCAGGGGAAATTTTCTTCTATGTCGAATTTTGTCCAAAACCTACTTTTGCGAACTAGTCCCTGGTTTTTCGCCCGATCGGAACCAAACCAGTCTAGGACAATTCTATGGACTCTCTCGATCAATAATTATCGAAAAAAAGTTGAACTTTTGCATTTGGGTGGCTGTAACAGGGTCATTTAGAAAAGGGGTGTGGCAAAATACACTAAAAAGCCTATAAATCCCAAATGAAAACTCAGAACTTTACCAAAATCGATGAGCATATGTGTCAGAACATGGTGAGGAAGCATGCAGAGTTTCATGGAGATCGGACCTTAGGTGGCGCTATAACTGGCAAAAAGCCTTCATTCTTATTAGGGGTTCAAGCATGAAATGCTGAAACCCTATTGTAATTGTAAGGATTTGTAAAACGCATCGTGCAGGACAAACCGTAAGGCCTAGAGACTCGAAACCTGGCCAGATGGTAGGCCTCAATTTGGGGACAACCTATCAGAGTATGACCCCGATTGGCCCATAGGTGGCGCTACAGCGACCAAAAGTACAAAATCGCCCATGACTCTTAGACCGTTTGTCCCAGGATCAAGTGTCTTATATCGTTGGAATCCTTGGCTCAAGGCGGACAAAATGGCTATCTCCGATTTGCTCGCCGGCAGGGGAAATTTTCTTCTATGTCGAATTTTGTCCAAAACCTACTTTTGCGAACTAGTCCCTGGTTTTTCGCCCGATCGGAACCAAACCAGTCTAGGACAATTCTATGGACTCTCTCGATCAATAATTATCGAAAAAAAGTTGAACTTTTGCATTTGGGTGGCTGTAACAGGGTCATTTAGAAAAGGGGTGTGGCAAAATACACTAAAAAGCCTATAAATCCCAAATGAAAACTCAGAACTTTACCAAAATCGATGAGCATATGTGTCAGAACATGGTGAGGAAGCATGCAGAGTTTCATGGAGATCGGACCTTAGGTGGCGCTATAACTGGCAAAAAGCCTTCATTCTTATTAGGGGTTCAAGCATGAAATGCTGAAACCCTATTGTAATTGTAAGGATTTGTAAAACGCATCGTGCAGGACAAACCGTAAGGCCTAGAGACTCGAAACCTGGCCAGATGGTAGGCCTCAATTTGGGGACAACCTATCAGAGTATGACCCCGATTGGCCCATAGGTGGCGCTACAGCGACCAAAAGTACAAAATCGCCCATGACTCTTAGACCGTTTGTCCCAGGATCAAGTGTCTTATATCGTTGGAATCCTTGGCTCAAGGCGGACAAAATGGCTATCTCCGATTTGCTCGCCGGCAGGGGAAATTTTCTTCTATGTCGAATTTTGTCCAAAACCTACTTTTGCGAACTAGTCCCTGGTTTTTCGCCCGATCGGAACCAAACCAGTCTAGGACAATTCTATGGACTCTCTCGATCAATAATTATCGAAAAAAAGTTGAACTTTTGCATTTGGGTGGCTGTAACAGGGTCATTTAGAAAAGGGGTGTGGCAAAATACACTAAAAAGCCTATAAATCCCAAATGAAAACTCAGAACTTTACCAAAATCGATGAGCATATGTGTCAGAACATGGTGAGGAAGCATGCAGAGTTTCATGGAGATCGGACCTTAGGTGGCGCTATAACTGGCAAAAAGCCTTCATTCTTATTAGGGGTTCAAGCATGAAATGCTGAAACCCTATTGTAATTGTAAGGATTTGTAAAACGCATCGTGCAGGACAAACCGTAAGGCCTAGAGACTCGAAACCTGGCCAGATGGTAGGCCTCAATTTGGGGACAACCTATCAGAGTATGACCCCGATTGGCCCATAGGTGGCGCTACAGCGACCAAAAGTACAAAATCGCCCATGACTCTTAGACCGTTTGTCCCAGGATCAAGTGTCTTATATCGTTGGAATCCTTGGCTCAAGGCGGACAAAATGGCTATCTCCGATTTGCTCGCCGGCAGGGGAAATTTTCTTCTATGTCGAATTTTGTCCAAAACCTACTTTTGCGAACTAGTCCCTGGTTTTTCGCCCGATCGGAACCAAACCAGTCTAGGACAATTCTATGGACTCTCTCGATCAATAATTATCGAAAAAAAGTTGAACTTTTGCATTTGGGTGGCTGTAACAGGGTCATTTAGAAAAGGGGTGTGGCAAAATACACTAAAAAGCCTATAAATCCCAAATGAAAACTCAGAACTTTACCAAAATCGATGAGCATATGTGTCAGAACATGGTGAGGAAGCATGCAGAGTTTCATGGAGATCGGACCTTAGGTGGCGCTATAACTGGCAAAAAGCCTTCATTCTTATTAGGGGTTCAAGCATGAAATGCTGAAACCCTATTGTAATTGTAAGGATTTGTAAAACGCATCGTGCAGGACAAACCGTAAGGCCTAGAGACTCGAAACCTGGCCAGATGGTAGGCCTCAATTTGGGGACAACCTATCAGAGTATGACCCCGATTGGCCCATAGGTGGCGCTACAGCGACCAAAAGTACAAAATCGCCCATGACTCTTAGACCGTTTGTCCCAGGATCAAGTGTCTTATATCGTTGGAATCCTTGGCTCAAGGCGGACAAAATGGCTATCTCCGATTTGCTCGCCGGCAGGGGAAATTTTCTTCTATGTCGAATTTTGTCCAAAACCTACTTTTGCGAACTAGTCCCTGGTTTTTCGCCCGATCGGAACCAAACCAGTCTAGGACAATTCTATGGACTCTCTCGATCAATAATTATCGAAAAAAAGTTGAACTTTTGCATTTGGGTGGCTGTAACAGGGTCATTTAGAAAAGGGGTGTGGCAAAATACACTAAAAAGCCTATAAATCCCAAATGAAAACTCAGAACTTTACCAAAATCGATGAGCATATGTGTCAGAACATGGTGAGGAAGCATGCAGAGTTTCATGGAGATCGGACCTTAGGTGGCGCTATAACTGGCAAAAAGCCTTCATTCTTATTAGGGGTTCAAGCATGAAATGCTGAAACCCTATTGTAATTGTAAGGATTTGTAAAACGCATCGTGCAGGACAAACCGTAAGGCCTAGAGACTCGAAACCTGGCCAGATGGTAGGCCTCAATTTGGGGACAACCTATCAGAGTATGACCCCGATTGGCCCATAGGTGGCGCTACAGCGACCAAAAGTACAAAATCGCCCATGACTCTTAGACCGTTTGTCCCAGGATCAAGTGTCTTATATCGTTGGAATCCTTGGCTCAAGGCGGACAAAATGGCTATCTCCGATTTGCTCGCCGGCAGGGGAAATTTTCTTCTATGTCGAATTTTGTCCAAAACCTACTTTTGCGAACTAGTCCCTGGTTTTTCGCCCGATCGGAACCAAACCAGTCTAGGACAATTCTATGGACTCTCTCGATCAATAATTATCGAAAAAAAGTTGAACTTTTGCATTTGGGTGGCTGTAACAGGGTCATTTAGAAAAGGGGTGTGGCAAAATACACTAAAAAGCCTATAAATCCCAAATGAAAACTCAGAACTTTACCAAAATCGATGAGCATATGTGTCAGAACATGGTGAGGAAGCATGCAGAGTTTCATGGAGATCGGACCTTAGGTGGCGCTATAACTGGCAAAAAGCCTTCATTCTTATTAGGGGTTCAAGCATGAAATGCTGAAACCCTATTGTAATTGTAAGGATTTGTAAAACGCATCGTGCAGGACAAACCGTAAGGCCTAGAGACTCGAAACCTGGCCAGATGGTAGGCCTCAATTTGGGGACAACCTATCAGAGTATGACCCCGATTGGCCCATAGGTGGCGCTACAGCGACCAAAAGTACAAAATCGCCCATGACTCTTAGACCGTTTGTCCCAGGATCAAGTGTCTTATATCGTTGGAATCCTTGGCTCAAGGCGGACAAAATGGCTATCTCCGATTTGCTCGCCGGCAGGGGAAATTTTCTTCTATGTCGAATTTTGTCCAAAACCTACTTTTGCGAACTAGTCCCTGGTTTTTCGCCCGATCGGAACCAAACCAGTCTAGGACAATTCTATGGACTCTCTCGATCAATAATTATCGAAAAAAAGTTGAACTTTTGCATTTGGGTGGCTGTAACAGGGTCATTTAGAAAAGGGGTGTGGCAAAATACACTAAAAAGCCTATAAATCCCAAATGAAAACTCAGAACTTTACCAAAATCGATGAGCATATGTGTCAGAACATGGTGAGGAAGCATGCAGAGTTTCATGGAGATCGGACCTTAGGTGGCGCTATAACTGGCAAAAAGCCTTCATTCTTATTAGGGGTTCAAGCATGAAATGCTGAAACCCTATTGTAATTGTAAGGATTTGTAAAACGCATCGTGCAGGACAAACCGTAAGGCCTAGAGACTCGAAACCTGGCCAGATGGTAGGCCTCAATTTGGGGACAACCTATCAGAGTATGACCCCGATTGGCCCATAGGTGGCGCTACAGCGACCAAAAGTACAAAATCGCCCATGACTCTTAGACCGTTTGTCCCAGGATCAAGTGTCTTATATCGTTGGAATCCTTGGCTCAAGGCGGACAAAATGGCTATCTCCGATTTGCTCGCCGGCAGGGGAAATTTTCTTCTATGTCGAATTTTGTCCAAAACCTACTTTTGCGAACTAGTCCCTGGTTTTTCGCCCGATCGGAACCAAACCAGTCTAGGACAATTCTATGGACTCTCTCGATCAATAATTATCGAAAAAAAGTTGAACTTTTGCATTTGGGTGGCTGTAACAGGGTCATTTAGAAAAGGGGTGTGGCAAAATACACTAAAAAGCCTATAAATCCCAAATGAAAACTCAGAACTTTACCAAAATCGATGAGCATATGTGTCAGAACATGGTGAGGAAGCATGCAGAGTTTCATGGAGATCGGACCTTAGGTGGCGCTATAACTGGCAAAAAGCCTTCATTCTTATTAGGGGTTCAAGCATGAAATGCTGAAACCCTATTGTAATTGTAAGGATTTGTAAAACGCATCGTGCAGGACAAACCGTAAGGCCTAGAGACTCGAAACCTGGCCAGATGGTAGGCCTCAATTTGGGGACAACCTATCAGAGTATGACCCCGATTGGCCCATAGGTGGCGCTACAGCGACCAAAAGTACAAAATCGCCCATGACTCTTAGACCGTTTGTCCCAGGATCAAGTGTCTTATATCGTTGGAATCCTTGGCTCAAGGCGGACAAAATGGCTATCTCCGATTTGCTCGCCGGCAGGGGAAATTTTCTTCTATGTCGAATTTTGTCCAAAACCTACTTTTGCGAACTAGTCCCTGGTTTTTCGCCCGATCGGAACCAAACCAGTCTAGGACAATTCTATGGACTCTCTCGATCAATAATTATCGAAAAAAAGTTGAACTTTTGCATTTGGGTGGCTGTAACAGGGTCATTTAGAAAAGGGGTGTGGCAAAATACACTAAAAAGCCTATAAATCCCAAATGAAAACTCAGAACTTTACCAAAATCGATGAGCATATGTGTCAGAACATGGTGAGGAAGCATGCAGAGTTTCATGGAGATCGGACCTTAGGTGGCGCTATAACTGGCAAAAAGCCTTCATTCTTATTAGGGGTTCAAGCATGAAATGCTGAAACCCTATTGTAATTGTAAGGATTTGTAAAACGCATCGTGCAGGACAAACCGTAAGGCCTAGAGACTCGAAACCTGGCCAGATGGTAGGCCTCAATTTGGGGACAACCTATCAGAGTATGACCCCGATTGGCCCATAGGTGGCGCTACAGCAACCAAAAGTACAAAATCGCCCATGACTCTTAGACCGTTTGTCCCAGGATCAAGTGTCTTATATCGTTGGAATCCTTGGCTCAAGGCGGACAAAATGGCTATCTCCGATTTGCTCGCCGGCAGGGGAAATTTTCTTCTATGTCGAATTTTGTCCAAAACCTACTTTTGCGAACTAGTCCCTGGTTTTTCGCCCGATCGGAACCAAACCAGTCTAGGACAATTCTATGGACTCTCTCGATCAATAATTATCGAAAAAAAGTTGAACTTTTGCATTTGGGTGGCTGTAACAGGGTCATTTAGAAAAGGGGTGTGGCAAAATACACTAAAAAGCCTATAAATCCCAAATGAAAACTCAGAACTTTACCAAAATCGATGAGCATATGTGTCAGAACATGGTGAGGAAGCATGCAGAGTTTCATGGAGATCGGACCTTAGGTGGCGCTATAACTGGCAAAAAGCCTTCATTCTTATTAGGGGTTCAAGCATGAAATGCTGAAACCCTATTGTAATTGTAAGGATTTGTAAAACGCATCGTGCAGGACAAACCGTAAGGCCTAGAGACTCGAAACCTGGCCAGATGGTAGGCCTCAATTTGGGGACAACCTATCAGAGTATGACCCCGATTGGCCCATAGGTGGCGCTACAGCGACCAAAAGTACAAAATCGCCCATGACTCTTAGACCGTTTGTCCCAGGATCAAGTGTCTTATATCGTTGGAATCCTTGGCTCAAGGCGGACAAAATGGCTATCTCCGATTTGCTCGCCGGCAGGGGAAATTTTCTTCTATGTCGAATTTTGTCCAAAACCTACTTTTGCGAACTAGTCCCTGGTTTTTCGCCCGATCGGAACCAAACCAGTCTAGGACAATTCTATGGACTCTCTCGATCAATAATTATCGAAAAAAAGTTGAACTTTTGCATTTGGGTGGCTGTAACAGGGTCATTTAGAAAAGGGGTGTGGCAAAATACACTAAAAAGCCTATAAATCCCAAATGAAAACTCAGAACTTTACCAAAATCGATGAGCATATGTGTCAGAACATGGTGAGGAAGCATGCAGAGTTTCATGGAGATCGGACCTTAGGTGGCGCTATAACTGGCAAAAAGCCTTCATTCTTATTAGGGGTTCAAGCATGAAATGCTGAAACCCTATTGTAATTGTAAGGATTTGTAAAACGCATCGTGCAGGACAAACCGTAAGGCCTAGAGACTCGAAACCTGGCCAGATGGTAGGCCTCAATTTGGGGACAACCTATCAGAGTATGACCCCGATTGGCCCATAGGTGGCGCTACAGCGACCAAAAGTACAAAATCGCCCATGACTCTTAGACCGTTTGTCCCAGGATCAAGTGTCTTATATCGTTGGAATCCTTGGCTCAAGGCGGACAAAATGGCTATCTCCGATTTGCTCGCCGGCAGGGGAAATTTTCTTCTATGTCGAATTTTGTCCAAAACCTACTTTTGCGAACTAGTCCCTGGTTTTTCGCCCGATCGGAACCAAACCAGTCTAGGACAATTCTATGGACTCTCTCGATCAATAATTATCGAAAAAAAGTTGAACTTTTGCATTTGGGTGGCTGTAACAGGGTCATTTAGAAAAGGGGTGTGGCAAAATACACTAAAAAGCCTATAAATCCCAAATGAAAACTCAGAACTTTACCAAAATCGATGAGCATATGTGTCAGAACATGGTGAGGAAGCATGCAGAGTTTCATGGAGATCGGACCTTAGGTGGCGCTATAACTGGCAAAAAGCCTTCATTCTTATTAGGGGTTCAAGCATGAAATGCTGAAACCCTATTGTAATTGTAAGGATTTGTAAAACGCATCGTGCAGGACAAACCGTAAGGCCTAGAGACTCGAAACCTGGCCAGATGGTAGGCCTCAATTTGGGGACAACCTATCAGAGTATGACCCCGATTGGCCCATAGGTGGCGCTACAGCGACCAAAAGTACAAAATCGCCCATGACTCTTAGACCGTTTGTCCCAGGATCAAGTGTCTTATATCGTTGGAATCCTTGGCTCAAGGCGGACAAAATGGCTATCTCCGATTTGCTCGCCGGCAGGGGAAATTTTCTTCTATGTCGAATTTTGTCCAAAACCTACTTTTGCGAACTAGTCCCTGGTTTTTCGCCCGATCGGAACCAAACCAGTCTAGGACAATTCTATGGACTCTCTCGATCAATAATTATCGAAAAAAAGTTGAACTTTTGCATTTGGGTGGCTGTAACAGGGTCATTTAGAAAAGGGGTGTGGCAAAATACACTAAAAAGCCTATAAATCCCAAATGAAAACTCAGAACTTTACCAAAATCGATGAGCATATGTGTCAGAACATGGTGAGGAAGCATGCAGAGTTTCATGGAGATCGGACCTTAGGTGGCGCTATAACTGGCAAAAAGCCTTCATTCTTATTAGGGGTTCAAGCATGAAATGCTGAAACCCTATTGTAATTGTAAGGATTTGTAAAACGCATCGTGCAGGACAAACCGTAAGGCCTAGAGACTCGAAACCTGGCCAGATGGTAGGCCTCAGTTTGGGGACAACCTATCAGAGTATGACCCCGATTGGCCCATAGGTGGCGCTACAGCGACCAAAAGTACAAAATCGCCCATGACTCTTAGACCGTTTGTCCCAGGATCAAGTGTCTTATATCGTTGGAATCCTTGGCTCAAGGCGGACAAAATGGCTATCTCCGATTTGCTCGCCGGCAGGGGAAATTTTCTTCTATGTCGAATTTTGTCCAAAACCTACTTTTGCGAACTAGTCCCTGGTTTTTCGCCCGATCGGAACCAAACCAGTCTAGGACAATTCTATGGACTCTCTCGATCAATAATTATCGAAAAAAAGTTGAACTTTTGCATTTGGGTGGCTGTAACAGGGTCATTTAGAAAAGGGGTGTGGCAAAATACACTAAAAAGCCTATAAATCCCAAATGAAAACTCAGAACTTTACCAAAATCGATGAGCATATGTGTCAGAACATGGTGAGGAAGCATGCAGAGTTTCATGGAGATCGGACCTTAGGTGGCGCTATAACTGGCAAAAAGCCTTCATTCTTATTAGGGGTTCAAGCATGAAATGCTGAAACCCTATTGTAATTGTAAGGATTTGTAAAACGCATCGTGCAGGACAAACCGTAAGGCCTAGAGACTCGAAACCTGGCCAGATGGTAGGCCTCAATTTGGGGACAACCTATCAGAGTATGACCCCGATTGGCCCATAGGTGGCGCTACAGCGACCAAAAGTACAAAATCGCCCATGACTCTTAGACCGTTTGTCCCAGGATCAAGTGTCTTATATCGTTGGAATCCTTGGCTCAAGGCGGACAAAATGGCTATCTCCGATTTGCTCGCCGGCAGGGGAAATTTTCTTCTATGTCGAATTTTGTCCAAAACCTACTTTTGCGAACTAGTCCCTGGTTTTTCGCCCGATCGGAACCAAACCAGTCTAGGACAATTCTATGGACTCTCTCGATCAATAATTATCGAAAAAAAGTTGAACTTTTGCATTTGGGTGGCTGTAACAGGGTCATTTAGAAAAGGGGTGTGGCAAAATACACTAAAAAGCCTATAAATCCCAAATGAAAACTCAGAACTTTACCAAAATCGATGAGCATATGTGTCAGAACATGGTGAGGAAGCATGCAGAGTTTCATGGAGATCGGACCTTAGGTGGCGCTATAACTGGCAAAAAGCCTTCATTCTTATTAGGGGTTCAAGCATGAAATGCTGAAACCCTATTGTAATTGTAAGGATTTGTAAAACGCATCGTGCAGGACAAACCGTAAGGCCTAGAGACTCGAAACCTGGCCAGATGGTAGGCCTCAATTTGGGGACAACCTATCAGAGTATGACCCCGATTGGCCCATAGGTGGCGCTACAGCGACCAAAAGTACAAAATCGCCCATGACTCTTAGACCGTTTGTCCCAGGATCAAGTGTCTTATATCGTTGGAATCCTTGGCTCAAGGCGGACAAAATGGCTATCTCCGATTTGCTCGCCGGCAGGGGAAATTTTCTTCTATGTCGAATTTTGTCCAAAACCTACTTTTGCGAACTAGTCCCTGGTTTTTCGCCCGATCGGAACCAAACCAGTCTAGGACAATTCTATGGACTCTCTCGATCAATAATTATCGAAAAAAAGTTGAACTTTTGCATTTGGGTGGCTGTAACAGGGTCATTTAGAAAAGGGGTGTGGCAAAATACACTAAAAAGCCTATAAATCCCAAATGAAAACTCAGAACTTTACCAAAATCGATGAGCATATGTGTCAGAACATGGTGAGGAAGCATGCAGAGTTTCATGGAGATCGGACCTTAGGTGGCGCTATAACTGGCAAAAAGCCTTCATTCTTATTAGGGGTTCAAGCATGAAATGCTGAAACCCTATTGTAATTGTAAGGATTTGTAAAACGCATCGTGCAGGACAAACCGTAAGGCCTAGAGACTCGAAACCTGGCCAGATGGTAGGCCTCAATTTGGGGACAACCTATCAGAGTATGACCCCGATTGGCCCATAGGTGGCGCTACAGCGACCAAAAGTACAAAATCGCCCATGACTCTTAGACCGTTTGTCCCAGGATCAAGTGTCTTATATCGTTGGAATCCTTGGCTCAAGGCGGACAAAATGGCTATCTCCGATTTGCTCGCCGGCAGGGGAAATTTTCTTCTATGTCGAATTTTGTCCAAAACCTACTTTTGCGAACTAGTCCCTGGTTTTTCGCCCGATCGGAACCAAACCAGTCTAGGACAATTCTATGGACTCTCTCGATCAATAATTATCGAAAAAAAGTTGAACTTTTGCATTTGGGTGGCTGTAACAGGGTCATTTAGAAAAGGGGTGTGGCAAAATACACTAAAAAGCCTATAAATCCCAAATGAAAACTCAGAACTTTACCAAAATCGATGAGCATATGTGTCAGAACATGGTGAGGAAGCATGCAGAGTTTCATGGAGATCGGACCTTAGGTGGCGCTATAACTGGCAAAAAGCCTTCATTCTTATTAGGGGTTCAAGCATGAAATGCTGAAACCCTATTGTAATTGTAAGGATTTGTAAAACGCATCGTGCAGGACAAACCGTAAGGCCTAGAGACTTGAAACCTGGCCAGATGGTAGGCCTCAATTTGGGGACAACCTATCAGAGTATGACCCCGATTGGCCCATAGGTGGCGCTACAGCGACCAAAAGTACAAAATCGCCCATGACTCTTAGACCGTTTGTCCCAGGATCAAGTGTCTTATATCGTTGGAATCCTTGGCTCAGGGCGGACAAAATGGCTATCTCCGATTTGCTCGCCGGCAGGGAAAATTTTCTTCTATGTCGAATTTTGTCCAAAACCTACTTTTGCGAACTAGTCCCTGGTTTTTCGCCCGATCGGAACCAAACCAGTCTAGGACAATTCTATGGACTCTCTAGATCAATAATTATCGAAAAAAAGTTGAACTTTTGCATTTGGGTGGCTGTAACAGGGTCATTTAGAAAAGGGGTGTGGCAAAATACACTAAAAAGCCTATAAATCCCAAATGAAAACTCAGAACTTTACCAAAATCGATGAGCATATGTGTCAGAACATGGTGAGGAAGCATGCAGAGTTTCATGGAGATCGGACCTTAGGTGGCGCTATAACTGGCAAAAAGCCTTCATTCTTATTAGGGGTTCAAGCATGAAATGCTGAAACCCTATTGTAATTGTAAGGATTTGTAAAACGCATCGTGCAGGACAAACCGTAAGGCCTAGAGACTCGAAACCTGGCCAGATGGTAGGCCTCAATTTGGGGACAACCTATCAGAGTATGACCCCGATTGGCCCATAGGTGGCGCTACAGCGACCAAAAGTACAAAATCGCCCATGACTCTTAGACCGTTTGTCCCAGGATCAAGTGTCTTATATCGTTGGAATCCTTGGCTCAAGGCGGACAAAATGGCTATCTCCGATTTGCTCGCCGGCAGGGGAAATTTTCTTCTATGTCGAATTTTGTCCAAAACCTACTTTTGCGAACTAGTCCCTGGTTTTTCGCCCGATCGGAACCAAACCAGTCTAGGACAATTCTATGGACTCTCTCGATCAATAATTATCGAAAAAAAGTTGAACTTTTGCATTTGGGTGGCTGTAACAGGGTCATTTAGAAAAGGGGTGTGGCAAAATACACTAAAAAGCCTATAAATCCCAAATGAAAACTCAGAACTTTACCAAAATCGATGAGCATATGTGTCAGAACATGGTGAGGAAGCATGCAGAGTTTCATGGAGATCGGACCTTAGGTGGCGCTATAACTGGCAAAAAGCCTTCATTCTTATTAGGGGTTCAAGCATGAAATGCTGAAACCCTATTGTAATTGTAAGGATTTGTAAAACGCATCGTGCAGGACAAACCGTAAGGCCTAGAGACTCGAAACCTGGCCAGATGGTAGGCCTCAATTTGGGGACAACCTATCAGAGTATGACCCCGATTGGCCCATAGGTGGCGCTACAGCGACCAAAAGTACAAAATCGCCCATGACTCTTAGACCGTTTGTCCCAGGATCAAGTGTCTTATATCGTTGGAATCCTTGGCTCAAGGCGGACAAAATGGCTATCTCCGATTTGCTCGCCGGCAGGGGAAATTTTCTTCTATGTCGAATTTTGTCCAAAACCTACTTTTGCGAACTAGTCCCTGGTTTTTCGCCCGATCGGAACCAAACCAGTCTAGGACAATTCTATGGACTCTCTCGATCAATAATTATCGAAAAAAAGTTGAACTTTTGCATTTGGGTGGCTGTAACAGGGTCATTTAGAAAAGGGGTGTGGCAAAATACACTAAAAAGCCTATAAATCCCAAATGAAAACTCAGAACTTTACCAAAATCGATGAGCATATGTGTCAGAACATGGTGAGGAAGCATGCAGAGTTTCATGGAGATCGGACCTTAGGTGGCGCTATAACTGGCAAAAAGCCTTCATTCTTATTAGGGGTTCAAGCATGAAATGCTGAAACCCTATTGTAATTGTAAGGATTTGTAAAACGCATCGTGCAGGACAAACCGTAAGGCCTAGAGACTCGAAACCTGGCCAGATGGTAGGCCTCAATTTGGGGACAACCTATCAGAGTATGACCCCGATTGGCCCATAGGTGGCGCTACAGCGACCAAAAGTACAAAATCGCCCATGACTCTTAGACCGTTTGTCCCAGGATCAAGTGTCTTATATCGTTGGAATCCTTGGCTCAAGGCGGACAAAATGGCTATCTCCGATTTGCTCGCCGGCAGGGGAAATTTTCTTCTATGTCGAATTTTGTCCAAAACCTACTTTTGCGAACTAGTCCCTGGTTTTTCGCCCGATCGGAACCAAACCAGTCTAGGACAATTCTATGGACTCTCTCGATCAATAATTATCGAAAAAAAGTTGAACTTTTGCATTTGGGTGGCTGTAACAGGGTCATTTAGAAAAGGGGTGTGGCAAAATACACTAAAAAGCCTATAAATCCCAAATGAAAACTCAGAACTTTACCAAAATCGATGAGCATATGTGTCAGAACATGGTGAGGAAGCATGCAGAGTTTCATGGAGATCGGACCTTAGGTGGCGCTATAACTGGCAAAAAGCCTTCATTCTTATTAGGGGTTCAAGCATGAAATGCTGAAACCCTATTGTAATTGTAAGGATTTGTAAAACGCATCGTGCAGGACAAACCGTAAGGCCTAGAGACTTGAAACCTGGCCAGATGGTAGGCCTCAATTTGGGGACAACCTATCAGAGTATGACCCCGATTGGCCCATAGGTGGCGCTACAGCGACCAAAAGTACAAAATCGCCCATGACTCTTAGACCGTTTGTCCCAGGATCAAGTGTCTTATATCGTTGGAATCCTTGGCTCAGGGCGGACAAAATGGCTATCTCCGATTTGCTCGCCGGCAGGGAAAATTTTCTTCTATGTCGAATTTTGTCCAAAACCTACTTTTGCGAACTAGTCCCTGGTTTTTCGCCCGATCGGAACCAAACCAGTCTAGGACAATTCTATGGACTCTCTAGATCAATAATTATCGAAAAAAAGTTGAACTTTTGCATTTGGGTGGCTGTAACAGGGTCATTTAGAAAAGGGGTGTGGCAAAATACACTAAAAAGCCTATAAATCCCAAATGAAAACTCAGAACTTTACCAAAATCGATGAGCATATGTGTCAGAACATGGTGAGGAAGCATGCAGAGTTTCATGGAGATCGGACCTTAGGTGGCGCTATAACTGGCAAAAAGCCTTCATTCTTATTAGGGGTTCAAGCATGAAATGCTGAAACCCTATTGTAATTGTAAGGATTTGTAAAACGCATCGTGCAGGACAAACCGTAAGGCCTAGAGACTCGAAACCTGGCCAGATGGTAGGCCTCAATTTGGGGACAACCTATCAGAGTATGACCCCGATTGGCCCATAGGTGGCGCTACAGCGACCAAAAGTACAAAATCGCCCATGACTCTTAGACCGTTTGTCCCAGGATCAAGTGTCTTATATCGTTGGAATCCTTGGCTCAAGGCGGACAAAATGGCTATCTCCGATTTGCTCGCCGGCAGGGGAAATTTTCTTCTATGTCGAATTTTGTCCAAAACCTACTTTTGCGAACTAGTCCCTGGTTTTTCGCCCGATCGGAACCAAACCAGTCTAGGACAATTCTATGGACTCTCTCGATCAATAATTATCGAAAAAAAGTTGAACTTTTGCATTTGGGTGGCTGTAACAGGGTCATTTAGAAAAGGGGTGTGGCAAAATACACTAAAAAGCCTATAAATCCCAAATGAAAACTCAGAACTTTACCAAAATCGATGAGCATATGTGTCAGAACATGGTGAGGAAGCATGCAGAGTTTCATGGAGATCGGACCTTAGGTGGCGCTATAACTGGCAAAAAGCCTTCATTCTTATTAGGGGTTCAAGCATGAAATGCTGAAACCCTATTGTAATTGTAAGGATTTGTAAAACGCATCGTGCAGGACAAACCGTAAGGCCTAGAGACTCGAAACCTGGCCAGATGGTAGGCCTCAATTTGGGGACAACCTATCAGAGTATGACCCCGATTGGCCCATAGGTGGCGCTACAGCGACCAAAAGTACAAAATCGCCCATGACTCTTAGACCGTTTGTCCCAGGATCAAGTGTCTTATATCGTTGGAATCCTTGGCTCAAGGCGGACAAAATGGCTATCTCCGATTTGCTCGCCGGCAGGGGAAATTTTCTTCTATGTCGAATTTTGTCCAAAACCTACTTTTGCGAACTAGTCCCTGGTTTTTCGCCCGATCGGAACCAAACCAGTCTAGGACAATTCTATGGACTCTCTCGATCAATAATTATCGAAAAAAAGTTGAACTTTTGCATTTGGGTGGCTGTAACAGGGTCATTTAGAAAAGGGGTGTGGCAAAATACACTAAAAAGCCTATAAATCCCAAATGAAAACTCAGAACTTTACCAAAATCGATGAGCATATGTGTCAGAACATGGTGAGGAAGCATGCAGAGTTTCATGGAGATCGGACCTTAGGTGGCGCTATAACTGGCAAAAAGCCTTCATTCTTATTAGGGGTTCAAGCATGAAATGCTGAAACCCTATTGTAATTGTAAGGATTTGTAAAACGCATCGTGCAGGACAAACCGTAAGGCCTAGAGACTCGAAACCTGGCCAGATGGTAGGCCTCAATTTGGGGACAACCTATCAGAGTATGACCCCGATTGGCCCATAGGTGGCGCTACAGCGACCAAAAGTACAAAATCGCCCATGACTCTTAGACCGTTTGTCCCAGGATCAAGTGTCTTATATCGTTGGAATCCTTGGCTCAAGGCGGACAAAATGGCTATCTCCGATTTGCTCGCCGGCAGGGGAAATTTTCTTCTATGTCGAATTTTGTCCAAAACCTACTTTTGCGAACTAGTCCCTGGTTTTTCGCCCGATCGGAACCAAACCAGTCTAGGACAATTCTATGGACTCTCTCGATCAATAATTATCGAAAAAAAGTTGAACTTTTGCATTTGGGTGGCTGTAACAGGGTCATTTAGAAAAGGGGTGTGGCAAAATACACTAAAAAGCCTATAAATCCCAAATGAAAACTCAGAACTTTACCAAAATCGATGAGCATATGTGTCAGAACATGGTGAGGAAGCATGCAGAGTTTCATGGAGATCGGACCTTAGGTGGCGCTATAACTGGCAAAAAGCCTTCATTCTTATTAGGGGTTCAAGCATGAAATGCTGAAACCCTATTGTAATTGTAAGGATTTGTAAAACGCATCGTGCAGGACAAACCGTAAGGCCTAGAGACTTGAAACCTGGCCAGATGGTAGGCCTCAATTTGGGGACAACCTATCAGAGTATGACCCCGATTGGCCCATAGGTGGCGCTACAGCGACCAAAAGTACAAAATCGCCCATGACTCTTAGACCGTTTGTCCCAGGATCAAGTGTCTTATATCGTTGGAATCCTTGGCTCAGGGCGGACAAAATGGCTATCTCCGATTTGCTCGCCGGCAGGGAAAATTTTCTTCTATGTCGAATTTTGTCCAAAACCTACTTTTGCGAACTAGTCCCTGGTTTTTCGCCCGATCGGAACCAAACCAGTCTAGGACAATTCTATGGACTCTCTAGATCAATAATTATCGAAAAAAAGTTGAACTTTTGCATTTGGGTGGCTGTAACAGGGTCATTTAGAAAAGGGGTGTGGCAAAATACACTAAAAAGCCTATAAATCCCAAATGAAAACTCAGAACTTTACCAAAATCGATGAGCATATGTGTCAGAACATGGTGAGGAAGCATGCAGAGTTTCATGGAGATCGGACCTTAGGTGGCGCTATAACTGGCAAAAAGCCTTCATTCTTATTAGGGGTTCAAGCATGAAATGCTGAAACCCTATTGTAATTGTAAGGATTTGTAAAACGCATCGTGCAGGACAAACCGTAAGGCCTAGAGACTCGAAACCTGGCCAGATGGTAGGCCTCAATTTGGGGACAACCTATCAGAGTATGACCCCGATTGGCCCATAGGTGGCGCTACAGCGACCAAAAGTACAAAATCGCCCATGACTCTTAGACCGTTTGTCCCAGGATCAAGTGTCTTATATCGTTGGAATCCTTGGCTCAAGGCGGACAAAATGGCTATCTCCGATTTGCTCGCCGGCAGGGGAAATTTTCTTCTATGTCGAATTTTGTCCAAAACCTACTTTTGCGAACTAGTCCCTGGTTTTTCGCCCGATCGGAACCAAACCAGTCTAGGACAATTCTATGGACTCTCTCGATCAATAATTATCGAAAAAAAGTTGAACTTTTGCATTTGGGTGGCTGTAACAGGGTCATTTAGAAAAGGGGTGTGGCAAAATACACTAAAAAGCCTATAAATCCCAAATGAAAACTCAGAACTTTACCAAAATCGATGAGCATATGTGTCAGAACATGGTGAGGAAGCATGCAGAGTTTCATGGAGATCGGACCTTAGGTGGCGCTATAACTGGCAAAAAGCCTTCATTCTTATTAGGGGTTCAAGCATGAAATGCTGAAACCCTATTGTAATTGTAAGGATTTGTAAAACGCATCGTGCAGGACAAACCGTAAGGCCTAGAGACTCGAAACCTGGCCAGATGGTAGGCCTCAATTTGGGGACAACCTATCAGAGTATGACCCCGATTGGCCCATAGGTGGCGCTACAGCGACCAAAAGTACAAAATCGCCCATGACTCTTAGACCGTTTGTCCCAGGATCAAGTGTCTTATATCGTTGGAATCCTTGGCTCAAGGCGGACAAAATGGCTATCTCCGATTTGCTCGCCGGCAGGGGAAATTTTCTTCTATGTCGAATTTTGTCCAAAACCTACTTTTGCGAACTAGTCCCTGGTTTTTCGCCCGATCGGAACCAAACCAGTCTAGGACAATTCTATGGACTCTCTAGATCAATAATTATCGAAAAAAAGTTGAACTTTTGCATTTGGGTGGCTGTAACAGGGTCATTTAGAAAAGGGGTGTGGCAAAATACACTAAAAAGCCTATAAATCCCAAATGAAAACTCAGAACTTTACCAAAATCGATGAGCATATGTGTCAGAACATGGTGAGGAAGCATGCAGAGTTTCATGGAGATCGGACCTTAGGTGGCGCTATAACTGGCAAAAAGCCTTCATTCTTATTAGGGGTTCAAGCATGAAATGCTGAAACCCTATTGTAATTGTAAGGATTTGTAAAACGCATCGTGCAGGACAAACCGTAAGGCCTAGAGACTCGAAACCTGGCCAGATGGTAGGCCTCAATTTGGGGACAACCTATCAGAGTATGACCCCGATTGGCCCATAGGTGGCGCTACAGCGACCAAAAGTACAAAATCGCCCATGACTCTTAGACCGTTTGTCCCAGGATCAAGTGTCTTATATCGTTGGAATCCTTGGCTCAAGGCGGACAAAATGGCTATCTCCGATTTGCTCGCCGGCAGGGGAAATTTTCTTCTATGTCGAATTTTGTCCAAAACCTACTTTTGCGAACTAGTCCCTGGTTTTTCGCCCGATCGGAACCAAACCAGTCTAGGACAATTCTATGGACTCTCTCGATCAATAATTATCGAAAAAAAGTTGAACTTTTGCATTTGGGTGGCTGTAACAGGGTCATTTAGAAAAGGGGTGTGGCAAAATACACTAAAAAGCCTATAAATCCCAAATGAAAACTCAGAACTTTACCAAAATCGATGAGCATATGTGTCAGAACATGGTGAGGAAGCATGCAGAGTTTCATGGAGATCGGACCTTAGGTGGCGCTATAACTGGCAAAAAGCCTTCATTCTTATTAGGGGTTCAAGCATGAAATGCTGAAACCCTATTGTAATTGTAAGGATTTGTAAAACGCATCGTGCAGGACAAACCGTAAGGCCTAGAGACTCGAAACCTGGCCAGATGGTAGGCCTCAATTTGGGGACAACCTATCAGAGTATGACCCCGATTGGCCCATAGGTGGCGCTACAGCGACCAAAAGTACAAAATCGCCCATGACTCTTAGACCGTTTGTCCCAGGATCAAGTGTCTTATATCGTTGGAATCCTTGGCTCAAGGCGGACAAAATGGCTATCTCCGATTTGCTCGCCGGCAGGGGAAATTTTCTTCTATGTCGAATTTTGTCCAAAACCTACTTTTGCGAACTAGTCCCTGGTTTTTCGCCCGATCGGAACCAAACCAGTCTAGGACAATTCTATGGACTCTCTCGATCAATAATTATCGAAAAAAAGTTGAACTTTTGCATTTGGGTGGCTGTAACAGGGTCATTTAGAAAAGGGGTGTGGCAAAATACACTAAAAAGCCTATAAATCCCAAATGAAAACTCAGAACTTTACCAAAATCGATGAGCATATGTGTCAGAACATGGTGAGGAAGCATGCAGAGTTTCATGGAGATCGGACCTTAGGTGGCGCTATAACTGGCAAAAAGCCTTCATTCTTATTAGGGGTTCAAGCATGAAATGCTGAAACCCTATTGTAATTGTAAGGATTTGTAAAACGCATCGTGCAGGACAAACCGTAAGGCCTAGAGACTCGAAACCTGGCCAGATGGTAGGCCTCAATTTGGGGACAACCTATCAGAGTATGACCCCGATTGGCCCATAGGTGGCGCTACAGCGACCAAAAGTACAAAATCGCCCATGACTCTTAGACCGTTTGTCCCAGGATCAAGTGTCTTATATCGTTGGAATCCTTGGCTCAAGGCGGACAAAATGGCTATCTCCGATTTGCTCGCCGGCAGGGGAAATTTTCTTCTATGTCGAATTTTGTCCAAAACCTACTTTTGCGAACTAGTCCCTGGTTTTTCGCCCGATCGGAACCAAACCAGTCTAGGACAATTCTATGGACTCTCTCGATCAATAATTATCGAAAAAAAGTTGAACTTTTGCATTTGGGTGGCTGTAACAGGGTCATTTAGAAAAGGGGTGTGGCAAAATACACTAAAAAGCCTATAAATCCCAAATGAAAACTCAGAACTTTACCAAAATCGATGAGCATATGTGTCAGAACATGGTGAGGAAGCATGCAGAGTTTCATGGAGATCGGACCTTAGGTGGCGCTATAACTGGCAAAAAGCCTTCATTCTTATTAGGGGTTCAAGCATGAAATGCTGAAACCCTATTGTAATTGTAAGGATTTGTAAAACGCATCGTGCAGGACAAACCGTAAGGCCTAGAGACTCGAAACCTGGCCAGATGGTAGGCCTCAATTTGGGGACAACCTATCAGAGTATGACCCCGATTGGCCCATAGGTGGCGCTACAGCGACCAAAAGTACAAAATCGCCCATGACTCTTAGACCGTTTGTCCCAGGATCAAGTGTCTTATATCGTTGGAATCCTTGGCTCAAGGCGGACAAAATGGCTATCTCCGATTTGCTCGCCGGCAGGGGAAATTTTCTTCTATGTCGAATTTTGTCCAAAACCTACTTTTGCGAACTAGTCCCTGGTTTTTCGCCCGATCGGAATCAAACCAGTCTAGGACAATTCTATGGACTCTCTCGATCAATAATTATCGAAAAAAAGTTGAACTTTTGCATTTGGGTGGCTGTAACAGGGTCATTTAGAAAAGGGGTGTGGCAAAATACACTAAAAAGCCTATAAATCCCAAATGAAAACTCAGAACTTTACCAAAATCGATGAGCATATGTGTCAGAACATGGTGAGGAAGCATGCAGAGTTTCATGGAGATCGGACCTTAGGTGGCGCTATAACTGGCAAAAAGCCTTCATTCTTATTAGGGGTTCAAGCATGAAATGCTGAAACCCTATTGTAATTGTAAGGATTTGTAAAACGCATCGTGCAGGACAAACCGTAAGGCCTAGAGACTCGAAACCTGGCCAGATGGTAGGCCTCAATTTGGGGACAACCTATCAGAGTATGACCCCGATTGGCCCATAGGTGGCGCTACAGCGACCAAAAGTACAAAATCGCCCATGACTCTTAGACCGTTTGTCCCAGGATCAAGTGTCTTATATCGTTGGAATCCTTGGCTCAAGGCGGACAAAATGGCTATCTCCGATTTGCTCGCCGGCAGGGGAAATTTTCTTCTATGTCGAATTTTGTCCAAAACCTACTTTTGCGAACTAGTCCCTGGTTTTTCGCCCGATCGGAACCAAACCAGTCTAGGACAATTCTATGGACTCTCTCGATCAATAATTATCGAAAAAAAGTTGAACTTTTGCATTTGGGTGGCTGTAACAGGGTCATTTAGAAAAGGGGTGTGGCAAAATACACTAAAAAGCCTATAAATCCCAAATGAAAACTCAGAACTTTACCAAAATCGATGAGCATATGTGTCAGAACATGGTGAGGAAGCATGCAGAGTTTCATGGAGATCGGACCTTAGGTGGCGCTATAACTGGCAAAAAGCCTTCATTCTTATTAGGGGTTCAAGCATGAAATGCTGAAACCCTATTGTAATTGTAAGGATTTGTAAAACGCATCGTGCAGGACAAACCGTAAGGCCTAGAGACTTGAAACCTGGCCAGATGGTAGGCCTCAATTTGGGGACAACCTATCAGAGTATGACCCCGATTGGCCCATAGGTGGCGCTACAGCGACCAAAAGTACAAAATCGCCCATGACTCTTAGACCGTTTGTCCCAGGATCAAGTGTCTTATATCGTTGGAATCCTTGGCTCAGGGCGGACAAAATGGCTATCTCCGATTTGCTCGCCGGCAGGGAAAATTTTCTTCTATGTCGAATTTTGTCCAAAACCTACTTTTGCGAACTAGTCCCTGGTTTTTCGCCCGATCGGAACCAAACCAGTCTAGGACAATTCTATGGACTCTCTAGATCAATAATTATCGAAAAAAAGTTGAACTTTTGCATTTGGGTGGCTGTAACAGGGTCATTTAGAAAAGGGGTGTGGCAAAATACACTAAAAAGCCTATAAATCCCAAATGAAAACTCAGAACTTTACCAAAATCGATGAGCATATGTGTCAGAACATGGTGAGGAAGCATGCAGAGTTTCATGGAGATCGGACCTTAGGTGGCGCTATAACTGGCAAAAAGCCTTCATTCTTATTAGGGGTTCAAGCATGAAATGCTGAAACCCTATTGTAATTGTAAGGATTTGTAAAACGCATCGTGCAGGACAAACCGTAAGGCCTAGAGACTCGAAACCTGGCCAGATGGTAGGCCTCAATTTGGGGACAACCTATCAGAGTATGACCCCGATTGGCCCATAGGTGGCGCTACAGCGACCAAAAGTACAAAATCGCCCATGACTCTTAGACCGTTTGTCCCAGGATCAAGTGTCTTATATCGTTGGAATCCTTGGCTCAAGGCGGACAAAATGGCTATCTCCGATTTGCTCGCCGGCAGGGGAAATTTTCTTCTATGTCGAATTTTGTCCAAAACCTACTTTTGCGAACTAGTCCCTGGTTTTTCGCCCGATCGGAACCAAACCAGTCTAGGACAATTCTATGGACTCTCTCGATCAATAATTATCGAAAAAAAGTTGAACTTTTGCATTTGGGTGGCTGTAACAGGGTCATTTAGAAAAGGGGTGTGGCAAAATACACTAAAAAGCCTATAAATCCCAAATGAAAACTCAGAACTTTACCAAAATCGATGAGCATATGTGTCAGAACATGGTGAGGAAGCATGCAGAGTTTCATGGAGATCGGACCTTAGGTGGCGCTATAACTGGCAAAAAGCCTTCATTCTTATTAGGGGTTCAAGCATGAAATGCTGAAACCCTATTGTAATTGTAAGGATTTGTAAAACGCATCGTGCAGGACAAACCGTAAGGCCTAGAGACTCGAAACCTGGCCAGATGGTAGGCCTCAATTTGGGGACAACCTATCAGAGTATGACCCCGATTGGCCCATAGGTGGCGCTACAGCGACCAAAAGTACAAAATCGCCCATGACTCTTAGACCGTTTGTCCCAGGATCAAGTGTCTTATATCGTTGGAATCCTTGGCTCAAGGCGGACAAAATGGCTATCTCCGATTTGCTCGCCGGCAGGGGAAATTTTCTTCTATGTCGAATTTTGTCCAAAACCTACTTTTGCGAACTAGTCCCTGGTTTTTCGCCCGATCGGAACCAAACCAGTCTAGGACAATTCTATGGACTCTCTCGATCAATAATTATCGAAAAAAAGTTGAACTTTTGCATTTGGGTGGCTGTAACAGGGTCATTTAGAAAAGGGGTGTGGCAAAATACACTAAAAAGCCTATAAATCCCAAATGAAAACTCAGAACTTTACCAAAATCGATGAGCATATGTGTCAGAACATGGTGAGGAAGCATGCAGAGTTTCATGGAGATCGGACCTTAGGTGGCGCTATAACTGGCAAAAAGCCTTCATTCTTATTAGGGGTTCAAGCATGAAATGCTGAAACCCTATTGTAATTGTAAGGATTTGTAAAACGCATCGTGCAGGACAAACCGTAAGGCCTAGAGACTTGAAACCTGGCCAGATGGTAGGCCTCAATTTGGGGACAACCTATCAGAGTATGACCCCGATTGGCCCATAGGTGGCGCTACAGCGACCAAAAGTACAAAATCGCCCATGACTCTTAGACCGTTTGTCCCAGGATCAAGTGTCTTATATCGTTGGAATCCTTGGCTCAGGGCGGACAAAATGGCTATCTCCGATTTGCTCGCCGGCAGGGAAAATTTTCTTCTATGTCGAATTTTGTCCAAAACCTACTTTTGCGAACTAGTCCCTGGTTTTTCGCCCGATCGGAACCAAACCAGTCTAGGACAATTCTATGGACTCTCTAGATCAATAATTATCGAAAAAAAGTTGAACTTTTGCATTTGGGTGGCTGTAACAGGGTCATTTAGAAAAGGGGTGTGGCAAAATACACTAAAAAGCCTATAAATCCCAAATGAAAACTCAGAACTTTACCAAAATCGATGAGCATATGTGTCAGAACATGGTGAGGAAGCATGCAGAGTTTCATGGAGATCGGACCTTAGGTGGCGCTATAACTGGCAAAAAGCCTTCATTCTTATTAGGGGTTCAAGCATGAAATGCTGAAACCCTATTGTAATTGTAAGGATTTGTAAAACGCATCGTGCAGGACAAACCGTAAGGCCTAGAGACTCGAAACCTGGCCAGATGGTAGGCCTCAATTTGGGGACAACCTATCAGAGTATGACCCCGATTGGCCCATAGGTGGCGCTACAGCGACCAAAAGTACAAAATCGCCCATGACTCTTAGACCGTTTGTCCCAGGATCAAGTGTCTTATATCGTTGGAATCCTTGGCTCAAGGCGGACAAAATGGCTATCTCCGATTTGCTCGCCGGCAGGGGAAATTTTCTTCTATGTCGAATTTTGTCCAAAACCTACTTTTGCGAACTAGTCCCTGGTTTTTCGCCCGATCGGAACCAAACCAGTCTAGGACAATTCTATGGACTCTCTCGATCAATAATTATCGAAAAAAAGTTGAACTTTTGCATTTGGGTGGCTGTAACAGGGTCATTTAGAAAAGGGGTGTGGCAAAATACACTAAAAAGCCTATAAATCCCAAATGAAAACTCAGAACTTTACCAAAATCGATGAGCATATGTGTCAGAACATGGTGAGGAAGCATGCAGAGTTTCATGGAGATCGGACCTTAGGTGGCGCTATAACTGGCAAAAAGCCTTCATTCTTATTAGGGGTTCAAGCATGAAATGCTGAAACCCTATTGTAATTGTAAGGATTTGTAAAACGCATCGTGCAGGACAAACCGTAAGGCCTAGAGACTCGAAACCTGGCCAGATGGTAGGCCTCAATTTGGGGACAACCTATCAGAGTATGACCCCGATTGGCCCATAGGTGGCGCTACAGCGACCAAAAGTACAAAATCGCCCATGACTCTTAGACCGTTTGTCCCAGGATCAAGTGTCTTATATCGTTGGAATCCTTGGCTCAAGGCGGACAAAATGGCTATCTCCGATTTGCTCGCCGGCAGGGGAAATTTTCTTCTATGTCGAATTTTGTCCAAAACCTACTTTTGCGAACTAGTCCCTGGTTTTTCGCCCGATCGGAACCAAACCAGTCTAGGACAATTCTATGGACTCTCTAGATCAATAATTATCGAAAAAAAGTTGAACTTTTGCATTTGGGTGGCTGTAACAGGGTCATTTAGAAAAGGGGTGTGGCAAAATACACTAAAAAGCCTATAAATCCCAAATGAAAACTCAGAACTTTACCAAAATCGATGAGCATATGTGTCAGAACATGGTGAGGAAGCATGCAGAGTTTCATGGAGATCGGACCTTAGGTGGCGCTATAACTGGCAAAAAGCCTTCATTCTTATTAGGGGTTCAAGCATGAAATGCTGAAACCCTATTGTAATTGTAAGGATTTGTAAAACGCATCGTGCAGGACAAACCGTAAGGCCTAGAGACTCGAAACCTGGCCAGATGGTAGGCCTCAATTTGGGGACAACCTATCAGAGTATGACCCCGATTGGCCCATAGGTGGCGCTACAGCGACCAAAAGTACAAAATCGCCCATGACTCTTAGACCGTTTGTCCCAGGATCAAGTGTCTTATATCGTTGGAATCCTTGGCTCAAGGCGGACAAAATGGCTATCTCCGATTTGCTCGCCGGCAGGGGAAATTTTCTTCTATGTCGAATTTTGTCCAAAACCTACTTTTGCGAACTAGTCCCTGGTTTTTCGCCCGATCGGAACCAAACCAGTCTAGGACAATTCTATGGACTCTCTCGATCAATAATTATCGAAAAAAAGTTGAACTTTTGCATTTGGGTGGCTGTAACAGGGTCATTTAGAAAAGGGGTGTGGCAAAATACACTAAAAAGCCTATAAATCCCAAATGAAAACTCAGAACTTTACCAAAATCGATGAGCATATGTGTCAGAACATGGTGAGGAAGCATGCAGAGTTTCATGGAGATCGGACCTTAGGTGGCGCTATAACTGGCAAAAAGCCTTCATTCTTATTAGGGGTTCAAGCATGAAATGCTGAAACCCTATTGTAATTGTAAGGATTTGTAAAACGCATCGTGCAGGACAAACCGTAAGGCCTAGAGACTCGAAACCTGGCCAGATGGTAGGCCTCAATTTGGGGACAACCTATCAGAGTATGACCCCGATTGGCCCATAGGTGGCGCTACAGCGACCAAAAGTACAAAATCGCCCATGACTCTTAGACCGTTTGTCCCAGGATCAAGTGTCTTATATCGTTGGAATCCTTGGCTCAAGGCGGACAAAATGGCTATCTCCGATTTGCTCGCCGGCAGGGGAAATTTTCTTCTATGTCGAATTTTGTCCAAAACCTACTTTTGCGAACTAGTCCCTGGTTTTTCGCCCGATCGGAACCAAACCAGTCTAGGACAATTCTATGGACTCTCTCGATCAATAATTATCGAAAAAAAGTTGAACTTTTGCATTTGGGTGGCTGTAACAGGGTCATTTAGAAAAGGGGTGTGGCAAAATACACTAAAAAGCCTATAAATCCCAAATGAAAACTCAGAACTTTACCAAAATCGATGAGCATATGTGTCAGAACATGGTGAGGAAGCATGCAGAGTTTCATGGAGATCGGACCTTAGGTGGCGCTATAACTGGCAAAAAGCCTTCATTCTTATTAGGGGTTCAAGCATGAAATGCTGAAACCCTATTGTAATTGTAAGGATTTGTAAAACGCATCGTGCAGGACAAACCGTAAGGCCTAGAGACTCGAAACCTGGCCAGATGGTAGGCCTCAATTTGGGGACAACCTATCAGAGTATGACCCCGATTGGCCCATAGGTGGCGCTACAGCGACCAAAAGTACAAAATCGCCCATGACTCTTAGACCGTTTGTCCCAGGATCAAGTGTCTTATATCGTTGGAATCCTTGGCTCAGGGCGGACAAAATGGCTATCTCCGATTTGCTCGCCCTTCAGACGCCAATTCTGAGTAAATAGCATTTTTTTGAAAAACCCATTTTTGTGAATTTCTCCTAGGTTTTTAGCCCGATCAGAACCAAACCACTGCAAGAATGTTCTCTGGAGTCTGACAATCAATAATCATCCAAAAAATTCAAAATTTCAATTAGCGGTCAATAAGGGGAACCAAAATATTTGATGGCACCAGGGCCACTTTTACTAAAATGGTTATAAATTGTGAACGGAAAGAGATTTTTTTGCTAAACTTGGGATACATCTTCCTGAGCTCATTCTGAGGTCACGTGGAAAAAACTCTCAACAATTGGCCACTAGGTGGCACTAAAAAACGGTTTTAACTTGTGAACGGAAAGAGATATTTTCACAAAACTTGGGACACATGTTCATGAGCTCATTCTGAGGTCACGTGAAAAAAAATCACGACAATTGGCCACTTGGTGGCGCTATAAAATGGTTATAACTTGTGAGCGGAAATAGATATTTTTGCTAAACTTGGGACACGTGTTCATAAGCTCAATATGAGTTGACATGAAAAAAATCGTGACAATTGGTGACTTGGTGGCGCTATAACAGGGAAAAAAATCATGAAAATAGCTATAAGCGCACCCAACCGTTACTCTACTGAAAATTGGCACGCAGTGTCTTTGTCCAGGGTGCCATGATAGTCTATGAGAACATTGGTGTATCTCAAAAAACTCAGTATACGTCATTGGCACAATGCCTTGAAGGAGCCTTAGAAGTTTCAAGCCCGTGTTTTTTTAACAGGAGTGACCTCCTAAGACTCCTGAATCCTTGTCCAGTCCAACAATACCAAACATACCAGGTTTCACCTTATGGTTTTTGTAAGTGTCATTTAGAGCTTTAAAAAATTGTGGTTATCTTTAAAGCCGTTAGTCCGATCGAGACAACAACAAAAAAACAAAGGAAATTTGAAAACAGGTAAATAGCTAAACAATAATGCCAAAATGTTAAAAAATATGATAGGAACTGACAAAAACTAAATTAAATCCAATCAATTTCACCCATGGTACCGTCCATACTGTCAATGACCCTTCGCAAAGACCTGCCCACTTTAGTTACTGTTGCTATGTCTGACAAGCGACGCCACTCTCACTCCACACCAAGTTCTCACGCAGTGAAAAATACATTGCGGATCAGAGAGGAGACTGCGCACTGACAGACAAGTACTTTTGATATGAAACAAAGTCTCACCTTTCAAATGTAGTCATTTTTTGGAGACATTTAAAGAATAAATACTGTTTTGTGACTCTTTAATGTGTCTGACAGATCGCTGTAGACTCAAGGCTCAGTTAAAGCTGCTTGTGAACTGATCATCTCTTCCTTGTAGTTAATTTATAGCATTAAAATAAACATGAATGAACATAAAAGGAATGTTGTTTTAAAGTGCTTAGACGTCAGTACACTTTGTTTTTCAAATTTAAATCCTCTAATGTTAATCTACTAACTCTCCTGACTGCTTTGTTGGACAAATTATGGCGGATTATGGTTAGTCAGATCGCCTGTCAATCAAACTCCATGCGAAGGGTCAATTGAGAATGTCTGTGCGCATAATCCTGATCTAATCGACAACTTTGCAGTTGCACATAGTAAAAGCCCAGAAAATCCCGCTATAATGTAAGAGAGCATATTTATTATGTATTTGGACTTAGGCCTAACAATGTGTTATGGTGCACTGGTGAGCGTAGGCTACTCCTGATTTTGTTAGTCATCTCATCTCTTATATGCTGTGTATGATCATATCCTGCCCTATTCATGGTAGCCTACTCGCGGACATTGCGTCATCAATGTCATCAATTGCGTCATCATGGGGCCCGCCTTGATAATCCTACTTAAGGGCCCGGTGTTGGCTTGTTACGCCACTGAAAATAATTGTCTAAACTCCTTATCAAAATTACATATTTACAGCAAATCTGATACATATATATGGGCACACTTTGAGTACTACTAATAAAAGTGGTGGACATCAGGCAAGACTATAAGAAGACTCAGGCAAAAAGGTGCTATAACTGTAAAAACGCTTTAAAACCATATATTTCCTATGGTAAACTACCTGTATTGGCTGTAAGTTGACTTTTTCGTCTATGATGGCAGTTGTTAAATGCTTGGTAAATAAAACTTAATGTCTTAAATGCTTAAATGCCTTAAAAGCCTTAACTGCTTGAACCCCGATAAATGCTGCTTGCAGCTTTAATTAGGGGTTCAAGCACGAAGTGCTGAAACCCTATTGTAATTGTGCTGATTTTTAGGGGTTCAAGCACGAAGTGCTGAAACCCTATTGTAATTGTCCTGATTTTTATTATTATTTTTCTTCTGCCGTAAAACGCATCGTGCAGCCCAAACCGTAAGAGCTGGAACCTTGAAACTTTGCCAGATGGTAGTACAAAAATCGAGGAGAGGTTATCAAATTATGACCCCGATTGGCCCATAGGTGGCGCTATACCAACCAAAAGCGCGAAACTGCTCAGAACTCCTAGACCGTATGTCGTAGACTCAAGTGTCTTATATCATTGGAAAGCTGGACGCCAGACGAACAAAACGTATATCTCCGATTTCATTTCCGCCATGATAGATTTTCCGCCATTTTGAATTTTGTCAAAAACCTACTTTTGCGAACTAGTCCCTGGTTTTTCGCCCGATCGGAACCAAACCAGTGCAGAAATGTTCTCTAGAAACTGAAGATCAATAATTATCGAAAAAAAGTCGAAATTTCGATTCACGGACGCTAAGGGGCGCCAAAACGTACGTTGTGGGAGGGGCCTATTTTACTAAAATGGCTATAACTCCAGAAGTAAATGAGGTATCTTCACCAATCTCGGTACACATATGTATGAGCTCAATATGAGGTAACAGTAAAAAAATCGCGGCGATTTGCCACATGGTGGCGCTATAATATGAAAAAAACATAAAACAGGCTTTAACCACCTGACCGTTAGTCCGATTGACTTGAAAATTGGTATGCAGTGTCTTGGTCCAAGGTGTCATGTATGTGTATGAGGACATTGGCGTATCTAAAAAAACTTGGCCGCCATCAGCCAATGAAATTTGAGCACCTATTAGACAAGGTTAACGGAGGCCGATCGGAACGAAACTCGGTGGGCATGTTCTACTCATGGCCCTAGAGGTCTGTAAGAATTTTAAAAGAAATCGGCCACTAGTTGGCGCTAACGAGTTTTATGGCTCTGTAATCACGTGGTGTTACACTTATTGTCACAAAATGCATACCATTTGATAGATCTCCTCTTGTTGAACAACTTTGCCTCAAGAACCATTGCTGTCAATCAAACCGTTCATTAAATATTCGTAATTATGTTAAAAACCTACTTTTGCGAACTAGTCCTAGGTTTTTCGCCCGATCGGAACCAAACCAGTCTAGGACAATTCTATGGACTCTCTAGGTCAATAATTATCAAAAAAAAGTTGAACTTTTGCATTTTTCGCATGGCTAACAGGGTCATTTAGAAAATGGGCGTGGTAAAATGCACTCAAAAGCCTATAAATCCTAAACGAAAACTCAGAACTTCACGAAAATTGATGAGCATATGTGTCATAACCTGCTTAAGAAGCATGGAAAATTTTATGGAGAGTTGGCGCTATAACTGTTAAAACGCTTTAAAACCATATATTTCCTATGGTAAATTGCCTGTATTTGCTGTAAATGGTGTCTTCTATCATATAATGTTCATATCATAATGTTCAAAACCAGTGCAGCACAATTCTCTGAACTCTCTAGATCAATAATTATCAGAAAAAAAGTTTAACTTCTTCAAAAGGTGATTTTATATGAATATAATGACATATTAAGCCAATAAGTGGTATTTTACTGCCCCCTGCTGTCATTTCATCATACTACTCCCTAATATTGTTATAAAATTCATATTTAGACTTTATAAAATCATTATTTTAACATTTACAATCACATTTTGTCAAAACTCATCTATTGAGTATTACTATTGACAATTGTGTTACACTGAGATATGGAAATGGACGAAAGTAAATGAATGAAATGAAACGAAAGTATAACGGCATTTAAGCCACGCCCCCGAATACAAATTCATTCATAACTCGAAAACGGAAAGTCGTTGCGCGCTCAAATTTTGATGGTGAGGACCTCTCCGGGCTCTTGATCGAAACGTGTCGTCGCGGGCCTCGGGAGCGCGCCCCCCGCGCATCGCCATCCCGCGGGACCCCCGATTTTGAACGGCCATTACTCCAGACCCAGACCACCCCGAACATTGTGTGAGAGCTCGTTGGAAAGAGCCCGTCCTTGGCTAGCTTCGATTCAAATGTGGTGTTATTTGCCCTGGGCATTCCAGAGATAATAGCCCGAACAGATATGCCTTATTACAGTCATAACTCCCAGCCCCAATCGCCCAAAAACACCTTGATGGTCTCATTCAACAGGGCTCCTCAAGCACTATCTATGCTCTGAGTTTCAGAATTTTTCGCCTTTTGGTTCCTGAGATACAAGTAAAAAAACAAATTCCCATTCATTCATTCAAACACTTCAACTGTAAAATCTAAGCTATAATACCACTGTTGTCCACTAGAGGGAGCAGCAGGATTACGCATGATCTTTTAATTCGCTTTCAGTATTGGGAAATAAACAAATGCTTTAAGAAGCAATCTTTTTTATTATGATGTTTTTTTTTTTTATTATGATATTTGTATATATTTTATTTTTTTATTATGATTATGAACGGTTTGATTGACATTAGTGATTCTTGAGGCAAAGTTGTTCAAGATGAGGAGATGAAGATATTTTCACAATATCACATCCTAAAAACATTGAAAACATATTTGTCTTTGTGTGTGTGTGTGTGTGTGTGTGTGTGTGTGTGTGTGTGTGTGTGTGTGTGTGTGTGTGTGTGTGTGTGTGTGTGTGTGTGTGTGTGTGTGTGTGTGTGTGGATGTGTTTGTGTTTGTGTGTCTGTGTGTGTAAGCATGCTTAATGGAAAGAACATGGAGAAACTGCTTTGTTTTACTGGTGGATAAAAAAGTCTTTCAAATGAAAGTGAGTCAATTAGTAGTCTTCTACTGCCCTCTGCAGGACATTCTACTTAATAAAATATTTTCATCTGTGCTTTTGCATTAGTTTTTGGACTATATAAAATTACTTGCATGAAAATCACCTATTATAACACAGTCATGTTTTGTCAAAGTTTATCACTTCATTTTTACTGAGCTCTTAGTTTGAACAATTCTGCCTCTCAGTGATTAATTTGAAATCTGAAAATGGTGTTATACAGAGGAGATTTGCAATTATCATTTTGTTACCTATCTTTTATTTTAAATATCTACATCTACAACAAAATGTGTGTGCATGTGTGTGTTCAAGCATGGTTAGTGTATTAAGTATTATTGTTTAAGTATTATTGTTTTCATTTACATTTTAACCACCAGAAGAAGAACACTCATTGGTTCATTCTGCTCACTAAAATATTATTTTTCATTTTTCTTCCATTTGAAATATTGTTTAAACTTAATAAAATCATTAAAATAACATTTCAAATCATATTTTGTCTGTTTATAAATCCCACAGACTCACATTGGCTGCAATACTAATGTTTTTGTAAGACACAGACCTTATAGTCTAATCTGTGTGTATTGTGCATATATTATTGATATTATTACTATTGCAAATCATGTTATTGTAACTCATATCTTAATAGAATATTATTTGTAATTTTAATTCTTTATTTCTTAATTGTTTTTTTATGATTACTACAGATATTATCACCAAAGATATCAACTACACCTTCACTTTTAGTATTGACACGCTGCACACACAGCACAATCACACACTCACTAATGCATTCAAATAAATGTAATCTTACTGTGCTACTTTATTTGTACATGATTAGAATGAACAGAAATCTAAGACTATTTTTCTTCTTTTGTTAAAGCCATTTTAGACTCCAAGTAAGCATTATATTACTAATCATCTATTTTAAAGGTGCCATACAATTGAAAACTGTATTTATCTTGGCATAGTTGAATGATAAGAGTTCTGGACATGGAACTGACATACCGTGAGCCTCAAACACCATCGTTTCCTCCTTCATGTGTAAATCTCCTGTTTGCAAAAGACAGCTGAAAAATGAGTGAATCCCACCATAACACCGACTGTGACGTTGGAGTCAGGATCATTAATATTTATACCCCCCAAATTTGCATTTTCCATCCATGTTCTAGGCCAGGCAGTGTTAATGTGGACCTGCACAGCCGAATCATCAGAAGATCTGCAGGTATTGTGAAGAAGCAAGCAAGGACAATAGTGAAAATGGCAGATCATGGATATAAATGTTATGTCTGAGGCTGTCTGTGCTGCAGATTTGAGAACTTTTCATTCCCTTCCCACAAAAGAGAACTGTCAACAGGCATGGTTGATGTTTACAACAGGATACCTCACCATTTTAATTCAAAGCTGTTAGTTTGCTCTTAACGGAGGCCGATCAGAACGAAACTCGGTGGGCATGTTCGACTCATGGCCCTAGAGGTCTGTAAGAATTTTGAAAGAAATCGGCCACTAGTTGGCGCTAACGAGTTTTACGGCTATGTAATCACGTGATGCATATCATTTGATAGATCTCCTCATACTGAACAACTTTGCCTCAAGAACTACTGCTGTCAATCAATTTGTTCATTAAATACTTGCGATTATGTTAAAAACCTACTTTTGCGAACTAGTCCTAGGTTTTTCGCCCGATCGGAAATATACCAGTGCAGTACAATTCTCTGGAAGCTCTAGATTATTAATTATATAAAAAACTTTAACTTTACCCATTGGGTAGCCATAACAGGATCATTTAGAAAATGGGTATGGCAAAAAACACTCAAAAGCCTGTAAATCCTAAACAAAAACTCAGACAACTCACTAAACTGCCTTATGTGCTTAAAGACCCTAAATGCTTGAACCCCGCTAAATGCTGCTTGCAGCTTTAATTATTAGGGGTTCAAGCACGAAGTGCTGAAACCCTATTGTAATTGTACTGATTTTTATTATTATTATTATTATTATTCTTCTGCCGTAAAACGCATCGTGCAGCCCAAACCGTAGGGGCTAGAGCATTGAAACTTTGCCAGATGGTAGTACAAAAATCGAGGAGAGGTTCAGAGATTATGACCACGATTGGCCCATAGGTGGCGCTATAGCGACCAAAAGCGCGAAACTGCTCATAACTCCTAGACCGTATGTCGTAGACTCAAGTGTCTTATATCATTGGAAAGCTGGACGCCTGACGAACAAAACGTATATCTCCGATTTCATTTCCGTCATGATAGATTTTCCGCCATTTTGAATTTTGTCAAAAACCTACTTTTGCGAACTAGTCCGTGGTTTTTTGCCCGATCGGAACCAAACCAGTGCAGACATGTTCTCTAGAGTCTGAAGATTAATAATTATTGAAAAAAAGTTGAAATTTCGATTCACGGACGCTAAGGGTCGCCAAAATGGACGTTGTGGGAGGAGCCTATTTTACTAAAATGGTTATAACTCCAGAAGTAAATGAGGTATTTTCACCAAACTTGGTACACATATGTAAGAGGTCAATCTGAGGTCACGGTAAAAAAATCGCGGCGATTGGCCAAATGGTGGCGCTATAACATGAAAAAAACTTAAAACAGGCTATAACCACCTGACCGTTAGTCCGATTGACTTGAAAATTGGTATGCAGTGTCTTGGTCCAAGGTGCCATGTATGTCTATGAGGACATTGGCGTATCTCAAAAAACATGGCCGCCATTGGCCAATGAAGTTGAGCACCTATTAGACAAGGTTAACGGAGGCCGATCAGAAGGAAACTCGGTGGGCATGTTCGACTCATGGCCCTAGAAGTCTGTAAGAATTTTGAAAGAAATCGGCCACTAGTTGGCGCTAACGAGTTTTATGGCTCTGTAATCACGTGGTGTTACACATATTATCACAAAATGCATATCATTTGATAGATCTGCTCATGCTGAACAACTTTGCCTCTAGAACCATTGCTGTCAATCAAACCTTTCATTAAATATTCATGAATATGTTAAAAACCTACTTTTGCGAACTAGTCCCTGGTTTTTCGCCCGATCGGAACCAGACCAGTCTAGGACAATTCTCTGGACTCTCTAGATCAATAATTATCGAAAAAAAGTTGAACTTTTGCATTTGGATGGCTTTAAAAGGGTCATTTATAAAATGGGCGTGGCAAAATACACTAAAAAGCCTATAAATCCTAAATGAAAACTCAGAACTTCACAAAAATTGGTGAGCATATGTGTCATAACATCATAAACAAGCATGCAAAATTTTATGGAGATCGGACAATAGTTGGCGCTATAACTGGTAAAAGGCTTTAAAACCATATATTTCCTATGGTAAACTGCCTGTATTGGCTGTAAATGGTCTTTTCCATGTCTGATCATATAATTTTCATATCATAATGTTAAAAACTAGTGCATAACCATTCTCTGGATTCACTAGAACAATAGTTGTCAGAAAAAGTTGAACTACTTCATTTGGATAGCTATAATAGGTTCACTTCAAAATGTGGCCTTTACCAAGTGTCCCCGAAAGCCTATATCTCTTTAATGAATGTTCAAACCTTCTTAAAAACAAGTCAGAACATGTGAAATATCACTCTGAACATGCATGAAAATTTTCAGACAGATCGGACAAAATTTGCCTCTATAACAGTTAAAAAGGTGAAAATGATATGAATTAATGGCATGTTAAGCCAATAAGTGGTATTTTACTGCCCCCCGCTGTTTAAAATAGTCATTTTCTCATATTGGTATTGGTATCAGCCATGGTAAATCATGATAAATGATGTGTGTGTGTGTGTGTGTGTGTGTGTGTGTGTGTGTGTGTGTGTGTGTGTGTGTGTGTGTGTGTGTGTGTGTGTGTGTGTGTGTGTGTGGTACAAATATAACAAAGGTTTTATTTTCCAACATGAAAACAAACATAACAGAGTGCTAGTGCACAAACAATAACCGACAATGATAATGGATGAGAGGGGAACTTAAATACACAGATCAAGACAAGGACAACAGGTGACGGTTATGATGATGAGGAGCAGGTGATGATGAGGAGGGTGATGAGGAGCAGGTGCAGGTGATGACGACAGATAGTGAATGTGATGAAGACAGAAGGTGAATGTGATGAAGGTGAATGTGACACCAATATCACTAAAACATTTGTGTGTGTGTGTGTGTGTGTGTGTGTGTGTGTGTGTAGCATTATTGTGTGTAGCATATGTAGCAAGTATGCATTATTGAGTTAACATGGAAACACTGGTTTGCTTTAGTGCAGAAAACTGGTCAAAATCATGAGGTTTAAAGTGAAAGTGAGCCAATAAGTGGTCTTCTACTGCCCTCTGCTGGCCATTCTACTTATTAATTAAATTTTTCCACATGTGCTTGCATTTATACTTGAATACACACTAAAAATCACTTATATAGCAATAACTATTATAACACAATCATATTTTGTCAGTGTTAATCACTTTATTTGCACTGACACTTCAAATAATTGCTAGTAATGTGGTAAATCATGGTAAATCATGGTTAACTATGCTGTGTGTGTGTGTCTGTGTGTGTGTGTGTGTGTGTGTGTGTGTGTGTGTGTGTGTGTGTGTGTGTGTGTGTGTGTGTGTGTGTAAGCATGCATTGAGTTAACATGGATAAACTGGTTTGCTTTAGTGCAGAAAACTGGTTTAAAGTGAAAGTGAGCCAATAAGTGGTCTTCTACTGCCCTCTGCTGGCCATTCTACTTATTAATGAAATATTTCAACATGTGCTTGCATTCATACTTGAATACACACTAAAAAAATCACTTATATAGCAATAACTTTTATAACACAATCATATTTTGTCAGTGTTAATCACTTTATTTGCACTGACACTTCAAATAATTGCTAGTAATGTGATAAATCAGGCTAGAAACATGGTAAATCAAAGTAAATAATACTAGATTGTCGTTTATCTCCTGGTAAATAATACTAGAACGTGGTATATCATGGTAAATCATGGTTAACTAAACTGTGTGTGTATGTGTGTGTGTGTGTGTGTGTGTGTGTGTGTGTGTGTGTGTGTGTGTGTGTAAGCATGCATTGAGTTAACATGGAAAAACTGGTTTGCTTTAGTGCAGAAAACTGGTTTAAAGTGAAAGTGAGCCAATAAGTGGTCTTCTAGTGCCCTCTGCTGGCCATTCTACTCAATAATGAAATATTTTAAGTCAAGTCAAGTCAAGTCAAGTATATTTGTATAGCGCTTTTCACAATACAGATTGTATCAAAGCAGCTTCACAGTATTAAATTAAAATAATACAACAAGGTTTGTTTCTAGTGGAATTTATTGATAAAATCAAATTAGATATCCCCAGAATATCCCCAACTGAGCAAGCCAAAGGCAACAGTGGCAAGGAACCGAAAAACTCCATCAAGTGACCTAATAGTGTCCTAAAACTCCATCAGGTGACCCAATGGAGAAAAAAAAAACCTTGGGAGAACCCAGGCTCAGTCGGGGGCCAGTTCTCCTCTGGCGTTTATTAACTAGAGGCCGGATTGTAATTTGAACTGTAAGATTAAAAATATTATATGAATGCCTGGCTGAAGAGATGCGACTTTAATCTAGTTTTAAACTGGGAGAGCGAGTCTGAGCAACGAACAGTATCAGGAAGGCTATTCCAGAGTTTTGGAGCTTTTACATGTGCTTTTGCATTCATACTTGGACACACACTAAAAATCACGTATATAACTAACTATTATAACACAATAATATTTTGTCAGTGTTCATCACCTCATTTGCACTGACACTTCACATAATTGCTAGTAATGTGGTTAATCATGCTAGAAACATTGTAAATCATAGTAAATAATACTGAAATGAGGTGTATCAAGGTAAATCATGCTAGAATCCTAATAAATCATTCTGGAACATGGTATATGATAGTAAATCATGCTAGAATCATATTAAATAATTCTAGAATGTGGCAAATCGTTGTGGGAGGAGCCTATTTTACTCAAATGGCTATAACTCAAGAAGTAAATGAGATATCTTCACCAAACTCAGTACACATGTGTATGGGTTCAATTTGAGGTCACAGTAAACAATTTTATGGAGATCGGACCATAGGTGGCGCTATAACTGTTAAAAAGCTTTAAAACCATATATATCCCATGGCAAATTGCCTGTATTGGCTGTAAATGGTCTTTTCCATCTATTATGTCAGTGGTTACATGCTTGCTAAATAAATCTTAATAACTTTTGATGCTTTTGTGCTTAAATGCCTTAAAGGCCTTAACTGCTTGAACCCCGATAAATGCTGCTTGCAGCTTTAATTATTATTATTATTATTATTATTATTATTCCGCCGTAAAACGCATCGTGCAGCCCAAACCGTAAGGGCTAGAGCTTTGAAACTTTGCCATATGGTAGTACAAAAATCGAGGAGAGGTTATCAAATTATGACCCCGATTGGCCCATAGGTGGCGCTATAGCAACCAAAAGCGCGAAACTGCTCATAACTCCTAGACCGTATGTCGTAGACTCAAGTGTCTTATATCATTGGAAAGCTGGACGCCTGACGAACAAAACGTATATCTCCGATTTTATTTCCGCCATGATAGATTTTCCGCCATTTTGAATTTTGTCGAAAATCTACTTTTGCGAACTAGTCCCTGGTTTTTCGCCCGATCGGAACCAAACCAGTGCAGAATTGTTCTCTGGAGACTGAAGTTCAATAATTATCGAAAAAAAGTGGAAATTTCGATTCACGGTCGCTAGGGGGTGCAAAATTAACGTTGTGGGAGGAGCCTATTTTACTAAAATGGATATAACTCCAGAAGTAAAAGAGGTATTTTAATCAAACTTGGTACACATGTGTAAGAGGTCAATCTGAGGTCACGGTAAAAAAATTGCGGCGATTGGCCACATGGTGGCGCTATAAAATGAAAAAAACTTAAAACAGGCTATAACCACCTGACCGTTAGTCCGATTGACTTGAAAATTGGTATGCAGTGTCTTGGTCCAAGGTGCCATGTATGTCTATGAGGACATTGGCGTATCTCAAAAAACATGGCCGCCATCGACCAATGAAGTTTGAGCACCGATTAGACAAGGTTAACGGAGGCCGATCGGAACGAAACTCGATGGGCATGTTCGTCTCATGGCCCTAGAGGTCTGTAAGAATTTTGAAAGAAATCGGCCACTAGTTGGCGCTAACGAGTTTTATGGCTCTGTAATCACGTGGTGTTACACATATTGTCACAAAATGCATATCATTTGATAGACCTGCTCATGCTGAACAACTTTGCCTCTAGAACCATTGCTGTCAATCAAACCATTCATTAAATATTCATGAATATGTTCAAAACCTACTTTTGCGAACTAGTCCCTGGTTTTTCGCCCGATCAGAACCAGACCAGTCTAGGACAATTCTATGGACTCTCTAGATCAATAATTATCAAAAAAAAGTTGAACTTTTGTATTTGTATGGCTGTAATAGGGTCATTTATAAAATGGGCGTGGCAAAATACACTAAAAAGCCTATAAATCCTAAATGAAAACTCAGAACTTCACAAAAATTGGTGAGCATATGTGTCATAACATTCCAAACAAGCATGCAAAATTTTATGGAGATCGGACCAAAGGTGGCGCTATAACAGTTAAAAGGCTTTTAAACCATATGTTTCCTATGGTAAACTGCCTGTATTGGCTGTAAATGGTCTTTTCCATCTCTGATCATATAATTTTCATATCATAATGTTCAAAACTAGTGCAATACAATTCTCTGGACTCACTAGATCAATAATTGTCAGAAAAAGTTGAACTACTTCATTTGGATAGCTATAATAGGTTTACTTCAAAATGTGGCCTTTACCAAGTGTCCCCGAAAGCCTATATCTCTTTAATCAATGCTCAGACCTTCTTAAAAACAAGTCAGAACGTGTGAAATATCACCCTGAACAAGGATGAAAAATTTCAGACAGATCGGACAAAATTTGCCTCTATAACAGTTAAAAAGGTGAAAATGATATGAATTAATGGCATGTTAAGCCAATAAGTGGTATTTTACTGCCCCCTGCTGTTTAAAATAGTCATTTTGTCATATTGGTATTGGTATTAGCCATAGTAAATCATGATAAACTATGGTAAATCATGCTACAATGTGTTATATCATGTTAAATCATGCTAGTACATGGTCTTTCCCATCTATGATGTCAATGATTGAAAAAACAACAACAAAAACATTTGCCTGTGTGTGTGTGTGTGTGTGTGTGTGTGTGTGTGTGTGTGTGTGTGTGTGTGTGTGTGTGTGTGTGTGTGTGTGTGTGTGGTACAAATATAACAGATTTTATTTTCCAACATGAAAACAAACATAACAGAGTGCTAGTGCACAAACAATAACCTACAATGATAATGGGTGAGAGGGGAACTTAAATACACAGATCAAGACAAGGACAACAGGTGACGGTTATGATGATGAGGAGCAGGTGATGATGATGATGAGGGTGATGAGGAGCAGGTGCAGGTGATGACGACAGATGGTGAATGTGATGAAGACAGAAGGTGAATATGATGAAGGTGAATGTGACACTAATATCACTGAAACATTTGTGTGTGTGTGTGTGTGTGTGTGTGTGTGTGTGTGTGTGTGTGTGTGTGTGTGTGTGTGTGTGTGTGCGTGTGTGTGTGTGTAAAATGCATTATGGAGTTAAAATGGAAAAACTGATTTGTTTAAGTGCAGAAAAATGGTGAAAATCAAGAAGTTTAAAGTGAAAGTGTGCCAATATGTGGTCTTCTACTGCTCTCTGCTGGCCATTCTACTTATTAATGAAGTCTACTCACATATGCTTTTACATTCATTAGACACTAAAAATCACTTATATAACAATAAGACACTAAAAAATCACTTATATAACAATTACTATTGTAGCACAATCATGCTAGAATCATAATAAATAATACTAGAATGTGGTAAATTGTTGTGGGAGGAGCCTATTTTACTAAAATGGCTATAAGTCAAGAAGTAAATGAGATAGCTTCACCAAACTCAGTACACATGTGTATGGGTTCAATTTGAGGTCACAGTAAACAATTTTATGGAGATCGGACCATAGGTGGCGCTATAACTGTTAAAAAGCTTTAAAACCATATATTTCCTATGGTACATTGCCTGTATTGGCTGTAAATGGTCTTTTTCATCTATTATGTCAGTGGTTAGATGCTTGCTAAATAAAACTAATAACTTTTGATGCTTTTGTGCTTAAAGGCCTTAACTGCTTGAACCCCGATAAATGCTGCTTGCAGCTTTAATTATTATTATTATTATTATTATTATTCCGCCGTAAAACGCATCGTGCAGCCCAAACCGTAAGAGCTGGAACTTTGAAACTTTGCCAGATGGTAGTACAAAAATCGAGGAAAGGTTCAGAGATTATGACCCCGATTGGCCCATAGGTGGCGCTATAACAACCAAAAGCGCGAAACTGCTCATAACTCCTAGACCGTATGTCGTAGACTCAAGTGTCTTATATCATTGGAAAGCTGGACGCCTGACGAACAAAACGTATATCTCCGATTTCATTTCCGCCATGATAGATTTTCCGCCATTTTGAATTTTGTCAAAAACCTACTTTTGCGAACTAGTCCCTGGTTTTTTACCCGATTGGAACCAAACCAGTGCAGAAATGTTCTCTGGAGACTGAATATCAATAATTATCGAAAAAAAGTTGAAATTTCGATTCACGGTCGCTAAGGGGCGCCAAAACGTACGTTGTGGGAGGGGCCTATTTTACTAAAATGGCTATAACTCCCGAATTAAATGAGGTATCTTCACCAAACTTGGAACACATGTGTATGAGTTCAATCTGGGGTCACAGTAAAAAAATCGCGACGATTGGCCTCATGGTGGCGCTATAACATGAAAAAAACATAAATCAGGCTATAACCACCTGACCGTTAGTCCGATTGACTTGAAAATTGGTATGCAGTGTCTTGGTCCAAGGTGCCATGTATGTGTATGAGGACATTGCCATATCTCAAAAAACATGGCCGCCATCGGCCAATGAAGTTTGAGCACCTATTAGACAAGGTTAACGGAGGCCGATCGAAACGAAACTCAATGGGCATGTTCGGCTCATGGCCCTAGAGGTCTGTAAGAATTTTAAAAGAAATCGGCCACTAGTTGGCGCTAACGAGTTTTACGGCTCTGTAATCACGTGGTGTTACAAATATCCACACAATATGCATATCATTTGATAGATCTCCTCATCCTGAATAACTTTGCCTCAAGAACCATTGCTGTCAATCAAACTGTTCATTAATTATTCATGAATATGTTAAAAACCTACTTTTGCGAACTAGTCCTAGGTTTTTTGCCCGATCGGAACCAGACCAGTCTAGGACAATTCTCTGGACTCTCTAGATCAATAATTATCAAAAAAAAGTTGAACTTTTGCATTTGGATGGCTGTAATAGGGTCATTTATAAAATGGGCGTGGCAAAATACACTAAAAACCCTATAAATCCTAAATGAAAACTCATAACTTCACAAAAGTTGGTGAGCATATGTGACATAACATCATTAACAAGCATGCAACATTTTATGGAGATCGGACCAAAGGTGGCGCTATAACAGTTAAAAGGCTTTTAAACCATATATTTCCTATGGCAAACTGCCTGTATTGGCTGTAAATGGTCTTTTCCATGTCTGATCATATAATTTTCATATCATAATGTTAAAAACTATGGCATAACCATTCTCTGGACTCACTAGAACAATAGTTGTCAGAAAAAGTTGAACTTCTTCATTTGGATAGCTATAATAGGTTCACTTCAAAATGTGGCCTTTACCAAGTGTCCCCGAAAGCCTATATCTCTTTAATGAATGTTCAAACCTTCTTAAAAACAAGTCAGAACATGTGAAATATCACTCTGAACATGCATGGAAATTTTCAGACAGATCGGACAAAATTTGCCTCTATAACAGTTAAAAAGGTGAAAATGATATGAATATAATGGTATATTAAGCCAATAAGTGGTATTTTACTGCCCCCTGCTGTTTAAAATAGTCATTTTGTCATATTGTTCTATAATTTATATTGAGACTTTATAAAATCCCTATTTTAACATTTACAATTACATTTAGTCAAAATCCATCTGTTAAAGTATTAGTATTGACAGTTTGATCACATCATATATATCAAATATCTGTATCTACAACATAACGTGTGTGTGTAGTCTTAGGTTTCTGAATAAATTCTGAATAATCTGATTAATAGCTTACAAAGACTTTGTGAAATGTTTATAGACAATTCAAATATATTTTCATAATGACATCCCAATAGCATTGAAAAAACAACAACATTTGTCTTTGTGTGTGTGTGTGTGTGTGTGTGTGTGTGTGTGTGTGTGTGTGTGTGTGTGTGTGTGTGTGTGTGTGTGTGTGTGTGTGTGTGTGTGTGTGTGTGTGTAAACATGCATTATGGAGTTAAAATGGAAAAACTGGTTTGCTTTAGTGCAGAAAAATGGTGAAAAACAAGAAGTTTAAAGTGAAAGTGTGCCAATATGTGGTCTTCTACTGCCCTCTGCTGGCCATTCTACTACATAATGAAGTGTACTCACATATGCTTTTACATTTATTAGACACTAAAAATCACTTATATAACAATAAGACACTAAAAAATCACTTATATAACAATTACTATTGTAGCACAATCGTGCTAGAATCATAGTAAATAATACTAGAATGTGGTAAATTGTTGTGGGAGGAGCCTATTTTACTAAAATGGCTATAAGTCAAGAAGTAAATGAGATATCTTCACCAAACTCAGTACACATGTGTATGGGTTCAATTTGAGGTCACAGTAAACAATTTTATGGAGACTGGACCATAGGTGGCGCTATAACTGTTAAAAAGCTTTAAAACCATATTTTTCCTATGGTACATTGCCTGTATTGGCTGTAAATAGTCTTTTTCATCTATTATGTCAGTGGTTAGATGCTTGCTAAATAAAACTAATAACTTTTGATGCTTTTGTGCTTAAAGGCCTTAAAGGCCTTAACTGCTTGAACCCCGATAAATGCTGCTTGCAGCTTTAATTATTATTATTATTTTCCCCTAAAACGCATCGTGCAGCCCAAACCGTAAATGCTGGAGACTTGAAACTCAGCCAAATGGTAGTCCTCAATTTGGGGAGAACCTATCAAAGTATGACCCCGATTGGCCAATAGGTGGCGCTATAGCAAGCAAAAGTATGAAATCAGCCATAACTCCTAGACGGTTTGTCATAGAATCAAGTGTCTTATATCACTGTAATCCTTGGCTCAAGACGGTCAAAACGTATATCTCCGATTTCATTTCCGCCTGGGAAAATTTTCCGCCATTTTGAATTTTCTCAAAAACCTACTTTTGCGAACTAGTCCTAGGTTTTTTGTCCGATTGGAACCAAACCAGTGCAGAAATGTTCTCTGGAGTCTGATTATCAATAATTATCGAAAAAAAGTTGAAATTTCGATTCACGGTCGCTAGGGGGCGCCAAAACGTACGTTGTGGGTGGAGCCTATTTTACTAAAACGGCTATAACTCGAGAAATAAATGAGGTATCTTCACCAATCTCGGTACACATGTGTAATAGTTCAATTTGAGGTCACAGTAAAAAAATCGCGACGATTGAACAGTAGGTGGCGCTATAACTTGAAAAAAACATGAAAAGGGCTATAACCACCTGACCGTTTGTCCGATTGACTTGAAAATTGGTATGCAGTGTCTTGGTCCAAGGTGCCATGTATGCCTATGAGGACATTTACGTATCTCAAAAAACATGGCCGCCATCGGCCAATGAAGTTTGAGCACCTATTAGACAAGGTTAACGGAAGCCGATCGGAACGAAACTCGATGGGCATGTTCGACTCATGGCCCAAGAGGTCTGTAAGAATTTTGAAAGAAATCGGCCACTAGTTGGCGCTAACGAGTTTTTTCGGCTCTGTAATCACGTGGTGTTACAAATATCCACACAATATGCATATCATTTGATAGATCTCCTCATCCTGAACAACTTTGCCTCAAGAACCATTGCTGTCAATCAAACCGTTCATTTAATATTCGCAAACATGTTAAAAACCTACTTTTGCGAACTAGTCCTAGGTTTTTCGCCCGATCGGAACCAAACCAGTCTAGGACAATTCTATGGACTCTCTAGGTCAATAATTATCAAAAAAAAGTTGAACTTTTGCATTTTTCGCATGGCTAACAGGGTCATTTAGAAAATGGGCGTGGTAAAATGCACTCAAAAGCCTATAAATCCTAAACGAAAACTCAGAACTTCACAAAAATTGATGAGCATATGTGTCGTAACCTGCTTAAGAAGCATGGAAAAATTTATGGAGAGCGGACCATAGTTGGCGCTATAACTGTTAAAACGCTTTAAAACCATATATTTCCTATGGTAAATTGCCTGTATTTGCTGTAAATGGTGTCTTCTATCATATAATGTTCATATCATAATGTTCAAAACCAGTGCAGCACAATTCTCTGAACTCTCTAGATCAATAATTATCAGAAAAAAAGTTTAACTTCTTCAAAAGGTGATTTTATATGAATATAATGACATATTAAGCCAATAAGTGGTATTTTACTGCCCCCTGCTGTCATTTCATCATACTACTCCCTAATATTGTTATAAAATTCATATTTAGACTTTATAAAATCATTATTTTAACATTTACAATCACATTTTGTCAAAACTCATCTATTGAGTATTACTATTGACAATTGTGTTACACTGAGATATGGAAATGGACAAAAGTAAATGAATGAAATGAAACGAAAGTATAACGGCATTTAAGCCACGCCCCCGAATACAAATTCATTCATAACTCGAAAACGGAAAGTCGTTGCGCGCTCAAATTTTGATGGTGAGGACCTCTCCGGGCTCTTGATCGAAACGTGTCGTCGCGGGCCTCGGGAGCGCGCCCCCCGCGCATCACCAGTCCGCGGGACCCCCGATTTTGAACGGCCATTACTCCCGACCCAGACCACCCCGAACATTGTGTGAGAGCTCGTTGGAAAGGGCCCGTCCTTGGCTAGCTTCGATTCAAATGTGGTGTTATTTGCCCTGGGCATTCCAGAGATAATAGCCCGAACAGATATGCCTTATAACAGTCATAACTCCCAGCCCCAATCGCCCAAAAACACCTTGATGGTCTCATTCAACAGGGCTCCTCAAGCACTATCTATGCTCTGAGTTTCAGAATTTTTCGCCTTTTGGTTCCTGAGATATAAGTAAAAAAACAAATTCCCATTCATTCATTCAAAGACTTCAACTGTAAAATGTAAGCTATAATACCACTGTTGTCCACTAGAGGGAGCAGCAGGATTACGCATGATCTTTTAATTCGCTTTCAGTATTGGGAAATAAACAAATGCTTTAAGAAGCAATCTTTTTTATTATGATGTTTTTTTTTTTTATTATGATATTTGTATATATTTTATTTTTTTATTATGATTATGAACGGTTTGATTGACATTAGTGATTCTTCAGGCAAAGTTGTTCAAGATGAGGAGATGAAGATATTTTCACAATATCACATCCTAAAAACATTGAAAACATATTTGTCTTTGTGTGTGTGTGTGTGTGTGGATGTGTTTGTGTTTGTGTTTGTGTGTCTGTGTGTGTAAGCATGCTTAATGGAAAGAACATGGAGAAACTGCTTTGTTTTACTGGTGGATAAAAAAGTCTTTCAAATGAAAGTGAGTCAATTAGTGGTCTTCTACTGCCCTCTGCAGGACATTCTACTTAATAAAATATTTTCATCTGTGCTTTTGCATTAGTTTTTGGACTATATAAAATTACTTGCATGAAAATCACCTATTATAACACAGTCATGTTTTGTCAAAGTTTATCACTTCATTTTTACTGAGCTCTCAGTTTGAACAATTCTGCCTCTCAGTGATTAATTTGAAATCTGAAAATGGTGTTATACAGAGGAAATTTGCAATTATCATTTTGTTACCTATCTTTTATTTTAAATATCTACATCTACAACAAAATGTGTGTGCATGTGTGTGTTCAAGCATGGTTAGTGTATTAAGTATTATTGTTTAAGTATTATTGTTTTCATTTACATTTTAACCACCAGAAGAAGAACACTCATTGGTTCATTCTGCTCACTAAAATATTATTTTTCATTTTTTTTCCATTTGAAATATTTTTTAAACTTAATAAAATCATTAAAATAACATTTCAAATCATATTTTGTCTGTTTATAAATCCCACAGACTCACACTGGCTGCAATACTAATGTTTTTGTAAAACACAGACCTGATAGTCTAATCTGTGTGTATTGTGCATATATTATTGATATTATTACTATTGCAAATCATGTTATTGTAACTCATATCTTAATAGAATATTATTTGTAATTTTAATTCTTTATTTCTTAATTGTTTTTTTATGATTACTACAGATATTATCACCAAAGATATCAACTACACCTTCACTTTTAGTATTGATACGCTGCAAACACAGCACAATCACACACTCACTAATGCATTTAAATAAATGTAATCTTACTGTGCTACTTTATTTGTACATGATTAGAATGAACAGAAATCTAAGAATATTTTTCTTCTTTTGTTAAAGCCATTTCAGACTCCAAGTAAGCATTATATTACTAATCATCTATTTTAAAGGTGCCATACAATTGAAAACTGTATTTATATTGGCATAGTTGAATGATAAGAGTTCTGGACATGGAACTGACATACCGTGAGCCTCAAACACCATTGTTTCCTCCTTCATGTGTAAATCTCCTGTTTGCAAAAGACCGCTGAAAAATGAGTGAATCCCACCATAACACCGACTGTGACGTTGGAGTCAGGATCATTAATATTTATACCCCCCAAATTTGCATTTTCCAGTCCATGTTCTAGGCCAGGCAGTGTTAATGTGGACCTGCACAGCCAAATCATCAGAAGATCTGCAGGTATTGTGAAGAAGCAAGCAAGGACAATAGTGAAAATGGCAGATCATGGATATAAATGTTATGTCTGAGGCTGTGCTGCGGATTTGAGAACTTTTCATTCCCTTCCCACAAAAGAGAACTGTCAACAGGCATGGTTGATGTTTACAACAGGATACCTCACCATTTTAATTCAAAGCTGTTAGTTTGCTCTTAACGGAGGCCGATCAGAACGAAACTCGGTGGGCATGTTCGACTCGTGGCCCTAGAGGTCTGTAAGAATTTTGAAAAATCAGCCACTAGTTGACGCTAACAGGTTTTACGGCTATGTAATCACGTGATGCATATCATTTGATAGATCTCCTCATACTGAACAACTTTGCCTCAAGAACTACTGCTGTCAATCAATTTGTTCATTAAATACTTGCGATTATGTTAAAAACCTACTTTTGCGAACTAGTCCTAGGTTTTTCGCCCGATCGGAAATATACCAGTGCAGTACAATTCTCTGGAAGCTCTAGATTATTAATTATATAAAAAACTTTAACTTTACCCATTGGGTAGCCATAACAGGATCATTTAGAAAATGGGTATGGCAAAAAACACTCAAAAGCCTGTAAATCCTAAACAAAAACTCAGACAACTCACTAAACTGCCTTATGTGCTTAAAGACCCTAAATGCTTGAACCCCGCTAAATGCTGCTTGCAGCTTTAATTAGGGGTTCAAGCACGAAGTGCTGAAACCCTATTGTAATCGTCCTGATTTTTAGGGGTTCAAGCACGAAGTGCTGAAACCCTATTGTAATCGTCCTGATTTTTATTATTATTATTTTTCCGCCATAAAACGCATCGTGCAGCCCAAACCGTAAGACCTAGAGACTTGAAACTTTGCCAGATGGTAGTACTATTGCTCGCTACTCAGATACACGGACTCAGCCCAATCGGCCCATAGGTGGCGCTATAGCAATCAAAAGCGCAAAACTGCTCAGAACTCCCAGACCGTAAGGCGTAGCTTCAAGTGTCTTATATCATTGAAATCCAGATCTCCTGAAGAAAAAAACGTATATCTCCGATTTCATTTCCGCCATGATAGATTTTTCGCCATTTTGAATTTTGTCAAAAACCTACTTTTGCGAACTAGTCCCTGGTTTTTCGCCCGATCGGAACCAAACCAGTGCGGAATTGTTCTCTGGAGTCTGAAGATCAATAATTATCGAAAAAAAGTTGAAATTTCGATTAATGGTCGCTAGGGGGTGCAAAATTAACGTTGTGGGAGGAGCCTATTTTACTAAAATGGCTATAACTCAAGAAGTAATTAAGTAAACTTCACCAAACTTGGAACACATGTGTAAGAGGTCAATCTGAGGTCACAGTAAAAAAATTGCGTCGATTGGCCACATGGTGGCGCTATAAAACAAATAAAAACATATAGACAACTGACCGTTTTTCCGAATGACTTGAAATTTGGTATGCAGTGTCTTGGCCCAAGGGGCCATGTATGTCTAAAAGGATATTGGCGTATCTCGAAAAACATGGCTGCCATTGGCCAATGAGGTTTGAGCATCGTTAACGAAGTCCGATCGGAGCGAAACTCGATGGGCATGTTCGGCTCAAGCCCCTAGAGGTCTGTAAGAATTTTGAAAGAAATCGGCCACTAGTTGGCGCTAACGAGTTTTAAGGCTCTGTAATCACGTGGTGTTACACTTATCATCACAAAATGCATATCATTTGATAGATCTGCTCATGCTGAACAACTTTGCCTCAAGAACCATCACTGTCAATCAAACTGTTCATTAAATATTCATGAATATGTTAAAAACCTACTTTTGCGAACTAGTCCCTGGTTTTTCGCCCGATCAGAACCAGACCAGTCTAGGACAATTCTCTGGACTCTCTAGATCAATAATTATCGAAAAAAAGTTGAACTTTTGCATTTTTCGCATGGGTATAATTGGGTCATAAAGAAAATGGGCGTGGCAAAATGCACTCAAAAGCCTATAAATCCTAAACGAAAACTCAGAACTTCACGAAAATTGGTGAGCATATGTGCCACAACATCATTAACAAGCATGCAAAATATCATGGAGATCGGACTATAGGTGGCGCTATAACTGTTAAAAAGCTTGCCTGTATTGGCTGTAAATGGACTTTTCCATCTATTATTTCAGTGGTTAAAAGCTTTCTAAACAAATCTTAATGTCTTAAATGCTTATGTGCTTAAAGGCCTTAAATGCTTGAACCCCGATAAATGCTGCTTGCAGCTTTAATTATTATTATTATTTTTCCGCCATAAAACGCATCATGCAGCCCAAACCGTAAGACCTAGAGACTTGAAACTTTGCCAGATGGTAGTACTATTGCTCGCTACTCAGATACACGGACTCAGCCCAATCGGCCCATAGGTGGCGCTATAGCAATCAAAAGCGCAAAACTGCTCAGAACTCCCAGACCGTAAGGCGTAGCTTCAAGTGTCTTATATCATTGAAATCCAGAGCTCCTGAAGAAAAAAACGTATATCTCCGATTTCATTTCCGCCATGATAGATTTTTCGCCATTTTGAATTTTGTCAAAAACCTACTTTTGCGAACTAGTCCCTGGTTTTTCGCCCGATCGGAACCAAACCAGTGCGGAATTGTTCTCTGGAGTCTGAAGATCAATAATTATCGAAAAAAAGTTGAAATTTCGATTAATGGTCGCTAGGGGGTGCAAAATTAACGTTGTGGGAGGAGCCTATTTTACTAAAATGGCTATAACTCAAGAAGTAATTAAGTAAACTTCACCAAACTTGGAACACATGTGTAAGAGGTCAATCTGAGGTCACAGTAAAAAAATTGCGTCGATTGGCCACATGGTGGCGCTATAAAACAAATAAAAACATATAGACAACTGACCGTTTTTCCGAATGACTTGAAATTTGGTATGCAGTGTCTTGGCCCAAGGGGCCATGTATGTCTAAAAGGATATTGGCGTATCTCGAAAAACATGGCTGCCATTGGCCAATGAGGTTTGAGCATCGTTAACGAAGTCCGATCGGAGCGAAACTCGATGGGCATGTTCGGCTCAAGCCCCTAGAGGTCTGTAAGAATTTTGAAAGAAATCGGCCACTAGTTGGCGCTAACGAGTTTTAAGGCTCTGTAATCACGTGGTGTTACACTTATCATCACAAAATGCATATCATTTGATAGATCTGCTCATGCTGAACAACTTTGCCTCAAGAACCATCACTGTCAATCAAACTGTTCATTAAATATTCATGAATATGTTAAAAACCTACTTTTGCGAACTAGTCCCTGGTTTTTCGCCCGATCAGAACCAGACCAGTCTAGGACAATTCTCTGGACTCTCTAGATCAATAATTATCGAAAAAAAGTTGAACTTTTGCATTTTTCGCATGGGTATAATTGGGTCATAAAGAAAATGGGCGTGGCAAAATGCACTCAAAAGCCTATAAATCCTAAACGAAAACTCAGAACTTCACGAAAATTGGTGAGCATATGTGCCACAACATCATTAACAAGCATGCAAAATATCATGGAGATCGGACTATAGGTGGCGCTATAACTGTTAAAAAGCTTGCCTGTATTGGCTGTAAATGGACTTTTCCATCTATTATTTCAGTGGTTAAAAGCTTTCTAAACAAATCTTAATGTCTTAAATGCTTATGTGCTTAAAGGCCTTAAATGCTTGAACCCCGATAAATGCTGCTTGCAGCTTTAATTAGGGGTTCAAGCACGAAGTGCTGAAACCCTATTGTAATCGTCCTGATTTTTAGGGGTTCAAGCATGAAATGCTGAAACCCTATTGTAATTGTAAGGATTTGTAAAACGCATCGTGCAGGACAAACCGTAAGGCCTAGAGACTTGAAACCTGGCCAGATGGTAGGCCTCAATTTGGGGACAACCTATCAGAGTATGACCCCGATTGGCCCATAGGCGGCGCTACAGCGACCAAAAGTACAAAATCGCCCATGACTCTTAGACCGTTTGTCCCAGGATCAAGTGTCTTATATCGTTGGAATCCTTGGCTCAAGGCGGACAAAATGGCTATCTCCGATTTGCTCGCTGGCAGGGAAAATTTTCTTCTATGTCGAATTTTGTCCAAAACCTACTTTTGCGAACTAGTCCCTGGTTTTTCGCCCGATCGGAACCAAACCAGTCTAGGACAATTCTATGGACTCTCTAGATCAATAATTATCGAAAAAAAGTTGAACTTTTGCATTTGGGTGGCTGTAACAGGGTCATTTAGAAAAGGGGTGTGGCAAAATACACTAAAAAGCCTATAAATCCCAAATGAAAACTCAGAACTTTACCAAAATCGATGAGCATATGTGTCAGAACATGGTGAGGAAGCATGCAGAGTTTCATGGAGATCGGACCTTAGGTGGCGCTATAACTGGCAAAAAGCCTTCATTCTTATTAGGGGTTCAAGCATGAAATGCTGAAACCCTATTGTAATTGTAAGGATTTGTAAAACGCATCGTGCAGGACAAACCGTAAGGCCTAGAGACTTGAAACCTGGCCAGATGGTAGGCCTCAATTTGGGGACAACCTATCAGAGTATGACCCCGATTGGCCCATAGGTGGCGCTACAGCGACCAAAAGTACAAAATCGCCCATGACTCTTAGACCGTTTGTCCCAGGATCAAGTGTCTTATATCGTTGGAATCCTTGGCTCAGGGCGGACAAAATGGCTATCTCCGATTTGCTCGCCGGCAGGGAAAATTTTCTTCTATGTCGAATTTTGTCCAAAACCTACTTTTGCGAACTAGTCCCTGGTTTTTCGCCCGATCGGAACCAAACCAGTCTAGGACAATTCTATGGACTCTCTAGATCAATAATTATCGAAAAAAAGTTGAACTTTTGCATTTGGGTGGCTGTAACAGGGTCATTTAGAAAAGGGGTGTGGCAAAATACACTAAAAAGCCTATAAATCCCAAATGAAAACTCAGAACTTTACCAAAATCGATGAGCATATGTGTCAGAACATGGTGAGGAAGCATGCAGAGTTTCATGGAGATCGGACCTTAGGTGGCGCTATAACTGGCAAAAAGCCTTCATTCTTATTAGGGGTTCAAGCATGAAATGCTGAAACCCTATTGTAATTGTAAGGATTTGTAAAACGCATCGTGCAGGACAAACCGTAAGGCCTAGAGACTTGAAACCTGGCCAGATGGTAGGCCTCAATTTGGGGACAACCTATCAGAGTATGACCCCGATTGGCCCATAGGTGGCGCTACAGCGACCAAAAGTACAAAATCGCCCATGACTCTTAGACCGTTTGTCCCAGGATCAAGTGTCTTATATCGTTGGAATCCTTGGCTCAGGGCGGACAAAATGGCTATCTCCGATTTGCTCGCCGGCAGGGAAAATTTTCTTCTATGTCGAATTTTGTCCAAAACCTACTTTTGCGAACTAGTCCCTGGTTTTTCGCCCGATCGGAACCAAACCAGTCTAGGACAATTCTATGGACTCTCTAGATCAATAATTATCGAAAAAAAGTTGAACTTTTGCATTTGGGTGGCTGTAACAGGGTCATTTAGAAAAGGGGTGTGGCAAAATACACTAAAAAGCCTATAAATCCCAAATGAAAACTCAGAACTTTACCAAAATCGATGAGCATATGTGTCAGAACATGGTGAGGAAGCATGCAGAGTTTCATGGAGATCGGACCTTAGGTGGCGCTATAACTGGCAAAAAGCCTTCATTCTTATTAGGGGTTCAAGCATGAAATGCTGAAACCCTATTGTAATTGTAAGGATTTGTAAAACGCATCGTGCAGGACAAACCGTAAGGCCTAGAGACTTGAAACCTGGCCAGATGGTAGGCCTCAATTTGGGGACAACCTATCAGAGTATGACCCCGATTGGCCCATAGGTGGCGCTACAGCGACCAAAAGTACAAAATCGCCCATGACTCTTAGACCGTTTGTCCCAGGATCAAGTGTCTTATATCGTTGGAATCCTTGGCTCAGGGCGGACAAAATGGCTATCTCCGATTTGCTCGCCGGCAGGGAAAATTTTCTTCTATGTCGAATTTTGTCCAAAACCTACTTTTGCGAACTAGTCCCTGGTTTTTCGCCCGATCGGAACCAAACCAGTCTAGGACAATTCTATGGACTCTCTAGATCAATAATTATCGAAAAAAAGTTGAACTTTTGCATTTGGATGGCTGTAATAGGGTAATTTATAAAATGGGCGTGTCAAAATACATTAAAAAGCCTATAAATCCTAAATAAAAACTCAGAACTTCACAAAAATTGGTCAGCATATGTGACATAACATCATTAACAAGCATGAAAAATTCTATGGAGATCGGACGATAGGTGGCGCTATAACTGTTAAAAAGCTTTAAAATCATATATTTCCTATGGTAAACTGCCTGTATTGGCTGTAAATGGTCTTTTCCATCTCTGATCATATAATTTTCATATCATAATGTTCAAAACTAGTGCAATACAATTCTCTGGACTCACTAGATCAATAATTGTCAGAAAAAGTTGAACTACTTCATTTGGATAGCTATAATAGGTTCACTTCAAAATCTGGCCTTTACCAAGTGTCCCCGAAAGCCTATATCTCTTTAATCAATGCTCAGACCTTCTTAAAAACAAGTCAGAACGTGTGAAATATCACCCTGAACAAGCATGAAAATTTTCAGACAGATCGGACAAAATTTGCCTCTATAACAGTTAAAAAGGTGAAAATGATATGAATTAATGGCATGTTAAGCCAATAAGTGGTATTTTACTGCCCCCTGCTGTTTAAAATAGTCATTTTCTCATATTGGTATTGGTATCAGCCATGGTAAATCATGATAAATGATGGGGGGTGTGTGTGTGTGTGTGTGTGTGTGTGTGTGTGTGTGTGTGTGTGTGTGTGTGTGTGTGTGTGTGTGTGTGTGTGTGTGTGTGTGTGTGTGTGTGTGTGTGTGTGTGTGTGTGTGTGTGTGTGGTACAAATATAACAAAGGTTTTATTTTCCAACATGAAAACAAACATAACAGAGTGCTAGTGCACAAACAATAACCGACAATGATAATGGATGAGAGGGGAACTTAAATACACAGATCAAGACAAGGACAACAGGTGACGGTTATGATGATGAGGAGCAGGTGATGATGAGGAGGGTGATGAGGAGCAGGTGCAGGTGATGACGACAGATGGTGAATGTGATGAAGACAGAAGGTGAATGTGATGAAGGTGAATGTGACACCAATATCACTGAAACATTTGTGTGTGTGTGTGTGTGTGTGTGTGTGTGTGTGTGTGTGTGTGTGTGTGTGTGTGTGTGTGTAGCATTATTGTGTGTAGCATATGTAGCAAGTATGCATTATTGAGTTAACATGGAAACACTGGTTTGCTTTAGTGCAGAAAACTGGTCAAAATCATGAGGTTTAAAGTGAAAGTGAGCCAATAAGTGGTCTTCTACTGCCCTCTGCTGGCCATTCTACTTATTAATTAAATTTTTCCACATGTGCTTGCATTTATACTTGAATACACACTAAAAATCACTTATATAGCAATAACTATTATAACACAATCATATTTTGTCAGTGTTAATCACTTTATTTGCACTGACACTTCAAATAATTGCTAGTAATGTGGTAAATCATGGTAAATCATGGTTAACTATGCTGTGTGTGTGTGTGTGTGTGTGTGTGTGTGTGTGTGTGTGTGTGTGTGTGTGTGTGTGTGTGTGTGTGTGTGTGTGTGTGTGTAAGCATGCATTGAGTTAACATGGATAAACTGGTTTGCTTTAGTGCAGAAAACTGGTTTAAAGTGAAAGTGAGCCAATAAGTGGTCTTCTACTGCCCTCTGCTGGCCATTCTACTTATTAATGAAATATTTCAACATGTGCTTGCATTCATACTTGAATACACACTAAAAAAATCACTTATATAGCAATAACTATTATAACACAATCATATTTTGTCAGTGTTAATCACTTTATTTGCACTGACACTTCAAATAATTGCTAGTAATGTGATAAATCAGGCTAGAAACATGGTAAATCAAAGTAAATAATACTAGATTGTCGTTTATCTCCTGGTAAATAATACTAGAACGTGGTATATCATGGTAAATCATGGTTAACTATGCTGTGTGTGTGTGTGTGTGTGTGTGTGTGTGTGTGTGTGTGTGTGTGTGTGTGTGTGTGTGTGTGTGTGTGTGTGTGTGTGTGTGTGTGTGTGTGTGTGTGTGTGTGTGTGTGTAAGCATGCATTGAGTTAACATGGAAAAACTGGTTTGCTTTAGTGCAGAAAACTGGTTTAAAGTGAAAGTGAGCCAATAAGTGGTCTTCTAGTGCCCTCTGCTGGCCATTCTACTTAATAATGAAATATTTTACATGTGCTTTTGCATTCATACTTGGACACACACTAAAAATCACGTATATAACTAACTATTATAACACAATAATATTTTGTCAGTGTTCATCACCTCATTTGCACTGACACTTCACATAATTGCTGGTAATGTGGTTAATCATGCTAGAAACATTGTAAATCATAGTAAATAATACTGAAATGAGGTGTATCAAGGTAAATCATGCTAGAATCCTAATAAATCATTCTGGAACATGGTATATGATAGTAAATCATGCTAGAATCATATTAAATAATTCTAGAATGTGGCAAATCGTTGTGGGAGGAGCCTATTTTACTCAAATGGCTATAACTCAAGAAGTAAATGAGATATCTTCACCAAACTCAGTACACATGTGTATGGGTTCAATTTGAGGTCACAGTAAACAATTTTATGGAGATCGGACAATAGGTGGCGCTATAACTGTTAAAAAGCTTTAAAACCATATATATCCCATGGCAAATTGCCTGTATTGGCTGTAAATGGTCTTTTCCATCTATTATGTCAGTGGTTACATGCTTGCTAAATAAATCTTAATAACTTTTGATGCTTTTGTGCTTAAATGCCTTAAAGGCCTTAACTGCTTGAACCCCGATAAATGCTGCTTGCAGCTTTAATTAGGGGTTCAAGCACGAAGTGCTGAAACCCTATTGTAATTGCTCTGATTTTTATTATTATTATTTTCCCCTAAAACGCATCGTGCAGCCCAAACCGTAAATGCTGGAGACTTGAAACTCAGCCAAATGGTAGTCCTCAATTTGGGGAGAACCTATCAAAGTATGACCCCGATTGGCCAATAGGTGGCGCTATAGCAAGCAAAAGTATGAAATCAGCCATAACTCCTAGATGGTTTGTCATAGAATCAAGTGTCTTGTATCACTGTAATCCTTGGCTCAAGACGGTCAAAATGTATATCTCCGATTTCATTTCCGCCTGGGAAAATTTTCCGCCATTTTGAATTTTCTCAAAAACCTACTTTTGCGAACTAGTCCTAGGTTTTTCGTCCGATTAGAACCAAACCAGTGCATAAATGTTCTTTGGAGTCTGAATATCAATAATTATCGAAAAAAAGTTGAAATTTCGATTCACGGTCGCTAGGGGGCGCCAAAACGTACGTTGTGGGAGGAGCCTATTTTACTAAAACGGCTATAACTCGAGAAATAAATGAGGTATCTTCACCAATCTCGGTACACATGTGTAATAGTTCAATTTGAGGTCACAGTAAAAAAATCGCGACGATTGAACAGTAGGTGGCGCTATAACTTGAAAAAAACATGAAAAGGGCTATAACCACCTGACCGTTTGTCCGATTGACTTGAAAATTGGTATGCAGTGTCTTGGTCAAAGGTGCCATGTATGCCTATGAGGACATTGACGTATCTCAAAAAACATGGCCGCCATCGGCCAATGAAGTTTTAGCACCTATTAGACAAGGTTAACGGAGGCCAATCGGAACAAAACTCGATGGGCATGTTCGAATCATGGCCGTAAAGGTCTGTAAGAATTTTGAAAGAAATCGGCCACTAGTTGGCGCTAGCGAGTTTTATGGCTCTGTAATCACGTGGTGTTGCATACATCCACACAATATGCATATCAGTTGATAGATCCCCTCATACTGAACAACTTTGCCTCAAGAACCATTGCTGTCAATCAAACCGTTCATTTAATATTCGCAAACATGTTAAAAACCTACTTTTGCGAACTAGTCCTAGGTTTTTTGCCCAATCGTAACCAAACCAGTCTAGGACAATTCTCTGGACTCTCTAGATCAATAATTATCAAAAAAAAGTTGAACTTTTGCATTTGGATGGCTGTAATAGGGTCATTTATAAAATGGGCGTGGCAAAATACACTAAAAAGCCTGTAAATCCTAAATGAAAACTCAAAACTTCACAAAAATTGGTGAGCATATGTCACATAACATCATTAACAAGCATGCCAAATTTTATGGACATCGGACCAAAGTTGGCACTATAACTGTTAAAAAGCTTTAAAACCACATATTTCCTATGGTAAATTGCCTGTATTGACTGTAAATGGTGTTTTCCATCTATTATTTCAGTGGTTAAAAGCTTGCTAAATAAAACTTAATGTCTTAAATGCTTATGCGCTTAAAGGCCTTAATTGCTTGAACCCCGATAAATGCTGCTTGCAGCTTTAATTATTATTATTATTTTTCCGCCATAAAACGCATCGTGCAGCCCAAACCGTAAGACCTAGAGACTTGAAACTTTGCCAGATGGTAGTACTATTGCTCGCTACTCAGATACACGGACTCAGCCCAATCGGCCCATAGGTGGCGCTATAGCAATCAAAAGCGCAAAACTGCTCAGAACTCCCAGACCGTAAGGCGTAGCTTCAAGTGTCTTATATCATTGAAATCCAGAGCTCCTGAAGAAAAAAACGTATATCTCCGATTTCATTTCCGCCATGATAGATTTTTCGCCATTTTGAATTTTGTCAAAAACCTACTTTTGCAAACTAGTCCCTGGTTTTTCGCCCGATCGGAACCAAACCAGTGCGGAATTGTTCTCTGGAGTCTGAAGATCAATAATTATCGAAAAAAAGTTGAAATTTCGATTAATGGTCGCTAGGGGGTACAAAATTAACGTTGTGGGAGGAGCCTATTTTACTAAAATGGCTATAACTCAAGAAGTAATTAAGTAAACTTCACCAAACTTGGTACACATGTGTAAGAGGTCAATCTGAGGTCACAGTAAAAAAATTGCGTCGATTGGCCACATGGTGGCACTATAAAACAAATAAAAACATATAGACAACTGACCGTTTTTCCGAATGACTTGAAATTTGGTATGCAGTGTCTTGGCCCAAGGGGCCATGTATGTCTAAAAGGATATTGGCGTATCTCGAAAAACATGGCCGCCATTGGCCAATGAGGTTTGAGCACCGTTAACGAAGTCCGATCGGAGCGAAACTCGATGGGCATGTTCGGCTCAAGCCCCTAGAGGTCTGTAAGAATTTTGAAAGAAATCGGCCACTAGTTGGCGCTAACGAGTTTTAAGGCTCTGTAATCACGTGGTGTTACACTTATCATCACAAAATGCATATCATCTGATAGATCTGCTCATGCTGAACAACTTTGCCTCAAGAACCATCACTGTCAATCAAACTGTTCATTAAATATTCATGAATATGTTAAAAACCTACTTTTGCGAACTAGTCCCTGGTTTTTCGCCTGATCAGAACCAGACCAGTCTAGGACAATTCTCTGGACTCTCTAGATCAATAATTATCGAAAAAAAGTTGAACTTTTGCATTTTTCGCATGGGTACAATTGGGTCATAAAGAAAATGGGCGTGGCAAAATGCACTCAGAAGCCTATAAATCCTAAACGAAAACTCAGAACTTCACGAAAATGGGTGAGCATATGTGCCATAACATTCTAAACAAGCATGCAAAATTTCATGTAGATCGGACCATAGGTGGCGCTATAACTGGCAAAAAGGTTTGAAAACTACATATTTCCTATGGTAAATTGCCTATATTGGCTGTAAATGGATTTTTCCATCTATAATTTCAGTGGTTAAAAGCTTGTTAAATAAAACGTAATGTCTTAAATGCTTATGTGCTTAAAGGCCTTAAATGCTTGAACCCCGATAAATGCTGCTTGCAGCTTTAATTAGGGGTTCAAGCATGAAATGCTGAAACCCTATTGTAATTGTGCTGATTTTTATTATTATTATTATTATTCCGCCGTAAAACGCATCGTGCAGCCTAGAGACTTGAAACTTGGCCAGAAGGTAGTACAAAAATCGAGGAGAGGTTCAGAGAATATGAGCTAGATTGGCCAATAGGTGGCGCTACAGTGCAAAAAACAAAAAAATTGCATATTTTTGCTTAAATCTCATCAACCCTTTGTCACAGACTCAAGTGTCTTATATCGTTGGAATCCTTGGGTCAAGCCGAACAAAAAAGGCCTCAAGGATTTCATTTCCGGTATGCAAATTTTTCCGCCATTTTGGATTTTGTCCAAAACCTACTTTTGCGAACTAGTCCCTGGTTTTTCGCCCGATCGGAACCAAACCAGTGCAGAAATATTCACAGGAGTCTGAATATCAATAATTATCGAAAAAAAGTTAAAATTTCGATCCACGGTTGCTAAGGGGCATCAAAACGTTCGCAGGAGGCGGAGCTAATTATACAAAAATGGCTATAACTCGTGAACGAAATGAGATATTTTCACCAAACTCGGTACACATATGTATGAGCTCAAGTTGAGGTCACAGTAAAAAAATCGCGGTGATTGGCCTCATGGTGGCGCTATAATATGAAAAAAACAAAAAACAGGCTATAACCACCTGACCGTTAGTCCGATTGACTTGAAAATTGGTATGCAGTGTCTTGGTCCAAGGTGCCATGTATGTCTATGAGGACATTGGTGTATCTCAAAAAACATGGCCGCTATCGGCCAATGAAGTTTGAGCACCTATTAGACAAGGTTAACGGAGGCCGATCGGAACAAAACTCAGTGGGCATGTTCGGTTCAAGCCCCTAGAGGTCTGTAAGAATTTTGAAAGAAATCGGCCACTAGTTGGCGCTAACGAGTTTTATGGCTCTGTAATCACGTGGTGTTACACTTATCGTCACAAAATGCATATCATATGATAGATCTGCTCATGCTGAACAACTTTGCCTCTAGAACCATTGCTGTCAATCAAACAGTTCATTAAATATTCATGAATATGTTAAAAACCTACTTTTGCGAACTAGTCCTAGGTTTTTTGCCCGATCGGAACCAGACCAGTCTAGGACAATTCTCTGGACTCTCTAGATCAATAATTATCAAAAAAAAGTTGAACTTTTGCATTTGGATGGCTGTAATAGGGTAATTTATAAAATGGACGTGTCAAAATACATTAAAAAGCCTATAAATCCTAAATAAAAACTCAGAACTTCACAAAAATTGGTCAGCATATGTGACATAACATCATTAACAAGCATGAAAAATTCTATGGAGATCGGACGATAGGTGGCGCTATAACTGTTAAAAAGCTTTAAAATCATATATTTCCTATGGTAAACTGCCTGTATTGGCTGTAAATGGTCTTTTCCATCTCTGATCATATAATTTTCATATCATAATGTTAAAAAACTAGTGCAATACAATTCTCTGGACTCACTAGATCAATAATTGTCAGAAAGTTGAACTACTTCATTTGGATAGCTATAATAGGTTCACTTCAAAATCTGGCCTTTACCAAGTGTCCCCGAAAGCCTATATCTCTTTAATCAATGCTCAGACCTTCTTAAAAACAAGTCAGAACGTGTGAAATATCACCCTGAACAAGCATGAAAATTTTCAGACAGATCGGACAAAATTTGCCTCTATAACAGTTAAAAAGGTGAAAATGATATGAATTAATGGCATGTTAAGCCAATAAGTGGTATTTTACTGCCCCCCGCTGTTTAAAATAGTCATTTTCTCATATTGGTATTGGTATCAGCCATGGTAAATCATGATAAATGATGGTGTGTGTGTGTGTGTGTGTGTGTGTGTGTGTGTGTGTGTGTGTGTGTGTGTGTGTGTGTGTGTGTGTGTGTGTGTGTGTGTGTGTGTGGTACAAATATAACAAAGGTTTTATTTTCCAACATGAAAACAAACATAACAGAGTGCTAGTGCACAAACAATAACCGACAATGATAATGGATGAGAGGGGAACTTAAATACACAGATCAAGACAAGGACAACAGGTGACGGTTATGATGATGAGGAGCAGGTGATGATGAGGAGGGTGATGAGGAGCAGGTGCAGGTGATGACGACAGATAGTGAATGTGATGAAGACAGAAGGTGAATGTGATGAAGGTGAATGTGACACCAATATCACTAAAACATTTGTGTGTGTGTGTGTGTGTGTGTGTGTGTGTGTGTGTGTGTGTGTGTGTAGCATTATTGTGTGTAGCATATGTAGCAAGTATGCATTATTGAGTTAACATGGAAACACTGGTTTGCTTTAGTGCAGAAAACTGGTCAAAATCATGAGGTTTAAAGTGAAAGTGAGCCAATAAGTGGTCTTCTACTGCCCTCTGCTGGCCATTCTACTTATTAATTAAATTTTTCCACATGTGCTTGCATTTATACTTGAATACACACTAAAAATCACTTATATAGCAATAACTATTATAACACAATCATATTTTGTCAGTGTTAATCACTTTATTTGCACTGACACTTCAAATAATTGCTAGTAATGTGGTAAATCATGGTAAATCATGGTTAACTATGCTGTGTGTGTGTGTCTGTGTGTGTGTGTGTGTGTGTGTGTGTGTGTGTGTGTGTGTGTGTGTGTGTGTGTGTGTGTGTGTAAGCATGCATTGAGTTAACATGGATAAACTGGTTTGCTTTAGTGCAGAAAACTGGTTTAAAGTGAAAGTGAGCCAATAAGTGGTCTTCTACTGCCCTCTGCTGGCCATTCTACTTATTAATGAAATATTTCAACATGTGCTTGCATTCATACTTGAATACACACTAAAAAAATCACTTATATAGCAATAACTTTTATAACACAATCATATTTTGTCAGTGTTAATCACTTTATTTGCACTGACACTTCAAATAATTGCTAGTAATGTGATAAATCAGGCTAGAAACATGGTAAATCAAAGTAAATAATACTAGATTGTCGTTTATCTCCTGGTAAATAATACTAGAACGTGGTATATCATGGTAAATCATGGTTAACTAAACTGTGTGTGTATGTGTGTGTGTGTGTGTGTGTGTGTGTGTGTGTGTGTGTGTGTGTGTGTGTGTGTGTGTGTGTGTGTGTGTGTGTGTGTGTAAGCATGCATTGAGTTAACATGGAAAAACTGGTTTGCTTTAGTGCAGAAAACTGGTTTAAAGTGAAAGTGAGCCAATAAGTGGTCTTCTAGTGCCCTCTGCTGGCCATTCTACTCAATAATGAAATATTTTAAGTCAAGTCAAGTCAAGTCAAGTATATTTGTATAGCGCTTTTCACAATACAGATTGTATCAAAGCAGCTTCACAGTATTAAATTAAAATAATACAACAAGGTTTGTTTCTAGTGGAATTTATTGATAAAATCAAATTAGATATCCCCAGAATATCCCCAACTGAGCAAGCCAAAGGCAACAGTGGCAAGGAACCGAAAAACTCCATCAAGTGACCTAATAGTGTCCTAAAACTCCATCAGGTGACCCAATGGAGAAAAAAAAAACCTTGGGAGAACCCAGGCTCAGTCGGGGGCCAGTTCTCCTCTGGCGTTTATTAACTAGAGGCCGGATTGTAATTTGAACTGTAAGATTAAAAATATTATATGAATGCCTGGCTGAAGAGATGCGACTTTAATCTAGTTTTAAACTGGGAGAGCGAGTCTGAGCAACGAACAGTATCAGGAAGGCTATTCCAGAGTTTTGGAGCTTTTACATGTGCTTTTGCATTCATACTTGGACACACACTAAAAATCACGTATATAACTAACTATTATAACACAATAATATTTTGTCAGTGTTCATCACCTCATTTGCACTGACACTTCACATAATTGCTAGTAATGTGGTTAATCATGCTAGAAACATTGTAAATCATAGTAAATAATACTGAAATGAGGTGTATCAAGGTAAATCATGCTAGAATCCTAATAAATCATTCTGGAACATGGTATATGATAGTAAATCATGCTAGAATCATATTAAATAATTCTAGAATGTGGCAAATCGTTGTGGGAGGAGCCTATTTTACTCAAATGGCTATAACTCAAGAAGTAAATGAGATATCTTCACCAAACTCAGTACACATGTGTATGGGTTCAATTTGAGGTCACAGTAAACAATTTTATGGAGATCGGACCATAGGTGGCGCTATAACTGTTAAAAAGCTTTAAAACCATATATATCCCATGGCAAATTGCCTGTATTGGCTGTAAATGGTCTTTTCCATCTATTATGTCAGTGGTTACATGCTTGCTAAATAAATCTTAATAACTTTTGATGCTTTTGTGCTTAAATGCCTTAAAGGCCTTAACTGCTTGAACCCCGATAAATGCTGCTTGCAATTATTTATGAGGTCAATCTGAGGTCAGAGTAAAAAAATTGCGGCGATTGGCCACATGGTGGCGCTATAACATGAAAAAAACATAAAACTGGCTATAACCACCTGACCATTAGTCCAATTGACTTGAAAATTGGTATGCAGTGTCTTGGTCCAAGGTGTCATGTATGTCTATGAGGACATTGGCGTATCTCAAAAAACATGGCCGCCATCGGCCAATGAAGTTTGAGCACCTATTAGACAAGGTTAACGGAAGCCGATCGGAACGAAACTCGGTGGGCATGTTCGACTCATGGCCCTAGAGGTCTGTAAGAATTTTGAAAGAAAACGGCCACTAGTTGGCGCTAACGAGTTTTATGACTCTGTAATCACGTGGTTTTACACTTATTGTCACAAAATGCATATCATTTGATAGATCTGCTCATGCTGAACAACTTTGCCTCAAGAACCATTGCTGTCAATCAAACCGTTCATTAAATATTCGTAATTATGTTAAAAACCTACTTTTGCGAACTAGTCCTAGGTTTTTCGCCCGATCGGAACCAAACGAGTCTAGGACAATTCTATGGAATCTCAAAATCAATAATTATCAAAAAAAAGTTGAACTTTTGCATTTTTCGCATGGGTATATTGGGTCATAAAGAAAATGGGCGTGGCAAAATGCACTCAAAAGCCTATAAATCCTAAACGAAAACTCAGAACTTCACGAAAATTGGTGAGCATATGTACCATAACATTCTAAAGAAGCATGCAAAATTTCATGTAGATCGGAAGATAGGTGGCGCTATAACTGTTAAAAAGCTTTGAAAACCCTGTATTTCCTATGGTACATTGCCTGTATTGGCTGAAAATGGTCTTTTCCATCTATTATGTCAGTGGTTAGATGCTTGCTAAATAAAACTTAATAGCTTTTGATGCTTTTGTGCTTTAAGGCCTTAAAGGCCTTAATTGCTTGAACCCCGATAAATGCTGCTTGCAGCTTTAATTCTTATTATTATTATTATTCCGCCGTAAAACGCATCGTGCAGCCCAAACCGTAAGAGCTGGAACTTTGAAACTTTGCCAGATGGTAGTACAAAAATCGAGGAAAGGTTCAGAGATTATGACCCCGATTGGCCCATAGGTGGCGCTATAACAACCAAAAGCGCGAAACTGCTCATAACTCCTAGACCGTATGTCGTAGACTCAAGTGTCTTATATCATTGGAAAGCTGGACGCCTGACGAACAAAACGTATATCTCCGATTTCATTTCCGCCATGACAGATTTTCCGCCATTTTGAATTTTGTCAAAAACCTACTTTTGCGAACTAGTCCCTGGTTTTTTACCTGATTGGAACCAAACCAGTGCAGAAATGTTCTCTGGAGACTGAATATCAATAATTATCGAAAAAAAGTTGAAATTTCGATTCACGGTCGCTAAGGGGCGCCAAAACGTACGTTGTGGGAGGGGCCTATTTTACTAAAATGGCTATAACTCCCGAAGTAAATGAGGTATCTTCACCAAACTTGGTACACATGTGTATGAGTTCAATCTGGGGTCACAGTAAAAAAATCGCGACGATTGGCCTCATGGTGGCGCTATAACATGAAAAAAACATAAATCAGGCTATAACCACCTGACCGTTAGTCCGATTGACTTGAAAATTGGTATGCAGTGTCTTGGTCCAAGGTGCCATGTATGTGTATGAGGACATTGGCGTATCTCAAAAAACATGGCCGCCATCGGCCAATGAAGTTTGAGCACCTATTAGACAAGGTTAACGGAGGCCGATCGAAACGAAACTCAATGGGCATGTTCGGCTCATGGCCCTAGAGGTCTGTAAGAATTTTAAAAGAAATCGGCCACTAGTTGGCGCTAACGAGTTTTACGGCTCTGTAATCACGTGGTGTTACAAATATCCACACAATATGCATATCATTTGATAGATCTCCTCATCCTGAACAACTTTGCCTCAAGAACCATTGCTGTCAATCAAACTGTTCATTAATTATTCATGAATATGTTAAAAACCTACTTTTGCGAACTAGTCCCTGGTTTTTTGCCCGATCGGAACCAGACCAGTCTAGGACAATTCTCTGGACTCTCTAGATCAATAATTATCAAAAAAAAGTTGAACTTTTGCATTTGGATTGCTGTAATAGGGTAATTTATAAAATGGGTGTGGCAAAATACATTAAAAAGCCTATAAATCCTGAATAAAAAATCAGAACTTCATGAAAATTGGTGGGCATATGTGGCATAACATGGTGAAGAAGCATGCAAAGTTTTAGGGAGATCGGACTATAGGTGGCGCTATAACTTTTAAAAAGCTTTGAAAACCATATATTTCCTATGGTAAATTGCCTGTATTGGCTGTAAATGGTCTTTTTCATCTATGATGTCAGTGGTTAAATGCTTGCTAAGTAAAACTTAATGTATTTAATGCTTATGTGCTTAAAGGCCTTAAATGCTTGAACCCCGATAAATGCTGCTTGCAGCTTTAATTATTATTATTATTCTGCCGTAAAACGCATCGTGCAGCCAAAACCGTAAGAGCTGGAACCTTGAAACTTTGCCAGATGGTAGTACAAAAATCGAGGAAAGGTTCAGAGAGTATGACCCCGATTGGCCCATAGGTGGCGGTATAGCAACCAAAAGCGCGAAACTGATCATAACTCCTAGACTGTATGTCGTAGACTCAAGTGTCTTATATCATTGGAAAGCTGGAAAACTGTTAAACAAAACGTATATCTCCGATTTCATTTCCAGTATGCAAATTTTTCCGCCATTTTGAATTTTGTTAAAAAACTACTTTTGCGAACTAGTCCTAGGTTTTCCGCCCGATCGGAACCAAACCAGTGCAGAAATGTTCTCTGGAGTCTGAATATCAATAATTATAAAAAAAAAGTTGAAATTTCGATTCACGGTCGCTAAGGAGCGCCAAAACGTACATTGTGGGAGGGGCCTATTTTACTAAAATGGCTATAACTCCCGAAGTAAATGAGGTATCTTCACCAATCTTGGTACACATGTGTATGAGTTCAATCTGGGGTCACAGTAAAAAAATCGCGGCGATTGGCCTCATGATGGCGCTATATATAATATGAAAAAAACATAAAACAGGCTATAACCACCTGACCGTTAGTCCGATTGACTTGAAAATTGGTATGCAGTGTCTTGGTCCAAGGTGCCATGTATATCTATGAGGACATTGGTGTATCTCAAAAAACATGGCTGCTATCGGCCAATGAAGTTTGAGCACCTATTAGACAAGGTTAACGGAGGCCGATCGGAACGAAACTCAGTGGGCATGTTTGGCTGAAGCCCCTAGAGGTCTGTAAGAATTTTGAAAGAAATCGGCCACTAGTTAGTGCTAACGAGTTGTATGGCTCTGTAATCGCGTGGTATAAATCCTATAAATCCTAAACAAAAACTCAGAACTTCACAAAAATTGGTGAGCATATGTGACATACCATCATTAACAAGCATGCAAAATTTTATGGAGATCGGACAATAGTTGGCGCTATAACTGTTAAAAGGCTTTAAAACCATATATTTCCTATGGTAAACTGCCTGTATTGGCTATAAATGGTCTTTTCCATCTCTGATCATATAATTTTCATATCATAATGTTCAAAACTAGTGCAATACAATTCTCTGGACTCACTAGAACAATAATTGTCAGAAAAAGTTGAACTACTTTATTTGGATAGCTATAATAGGTTCACTTCAAAATGTGGCCTTTACCAAGTGTCCCCGAAAGCCTATATCTCTTTAATGAATGTTCAAACCTTCTTAAAAACAAGTCAGAACATGTGAAATATTACTCTGAACATGCATGAAAATTTTCAGACAGATCGGACAAAATTTGCCTCTATAACAGTTAAAAAGGTGAAAATGATATGGATATAATGGCATATTAAGCCAATAAGTGGTATTTTACTGCCCCCTGCTGTTTAAAATAGTCATTTTGTCATATTGTTCTATAATTTATATTTAGACTTTATAAAATCCCTATTTTAACATTTACAATTACATTTACTCAAAATCCATCTGTTAAAGTATTAGTATTGACAGTTTGATCACATCATATATTTCAAATATCTGTATCTACAACATAATGTGTGTGTGTAGTCTTAGGTTTCTAAATAAATTCTGAATAATCTGATTAATAGCTTACAAAGACTTTGTGAAATGTTTATAGACCATTGAAATATATTTTCATAATGACATATCCCAATAGCATTGAAAAAACAACAACATTTGTCTTTGTGTGTGTGTGTGTGTGTGTGTGTGTGTGTGTGTGTGTGTGTGTGTGTGTGTGTGTGTGTGTGTGTGTGTGTGTGTGTGTGTGTGTGTGTGTGTGTGTGTAAACATGCATTATGGAGTTAAAATGGAAAAACTGGTTTGCTTTAGTACAGAAAAATGGTGAAAATCATGAAGTTTAAAGTGAAAGTGAGCCAATAACTGGTCTTCTACTGCCCTCTGCTGGCCATTCTACTTATTAATGAAGTCTACTCACATATGCTTTTTCATTCATTATACACTAAAAATCACTTATATAACAATAAGACACTAAAAAATCACTTATATAACAATTACTATTGTAGCACAATCATGCTAGAATCATAGTAAATAATACTAGAATGTGGTAAGTTGTTGTGGGAGGAGCCTATTTTACTAAAATGGCTATAAGTCAAGAAGTAAATGAGATATCTTCACCAAACTCAGTACACATGTGTATGGGTTAAATTTGAGGTCACAGTAAGCAATTGTATGGAGATCGGACCATAGGTGGCGCTATAACTGTTAAAAAAGCTTTAAAACCATATATTTCCTATGGTACATTGCCTGTATTGGCTGTAAATGGTCTTTTTCATCTATTATGTCAGTGGTTAGATGCTTGCTAAATAAAACTAATAACTTTTGATGCTTTTGTGCTTAAAGGCCTTAAAGGCCTTAACTGCTTGAACCCCGATAAATGCTGCTTGCAGCTTTTATTATTATTATTCTGCCGTAAAACGCATCGTGCAGCCTAAACCGTAAGTGCTAGAGACTTGAAACTTGGCCAGAAGGTAGTACAAAAATCGAGGAGAGGTTCAGAGAATATGAGCTAGATTGGCCAATAGGTGGCGCTACAGTGCAAAAAACAAAAAAATTGCATATTTTTGCTTAAATCTCATCAACACTGTCACAGACTCAAGTGTCTTATATCATTGGAATCCTTGGGTCAAGCCGAACAAAAATGGCCTCAAGGATTTCATTTCCGGTATGCAAATTTTTCCGCCATTTTGGATTTTGTCCAAAACCTACTTTTGCGAACTAGTCCCTGGTTTTTCGCCCGATCGGAACCAAACCAGTGCAGAAATGTTCTCTGGAGTCTGAATATCAATAATTATCGAAAAAAAGTTGAAATTTCGATTCACGGACGCTAAGGGGCGTCAAAACGTTCGCAGGAGGCGGAGCTGATTTTACTAAAATGGCTATAACTCGTGAACGAAATGAGATATTTTCACCAAACTCGGAACACATATGTAAGAGGTCAATCTGAGGTCACAGTAAAAAAACCTCGGCGATTGACCACATGGTGGCGCTATAACATGGAAAAAAACATGAAACAGGCTATAACCACCTGACCGTTAGTCCGATTGACTTGATAATTGGTATGCAGTGTCTTGGTCCAATGTGCCATGTATGTCTATGAGGACATTGGCGTATCTCAAAAAACATGGCCGCCATCGGCCAATGAAGTTGAGCACCTATTAGACGAGGTTAACAGAGGCCGATCGGAACGAAACTCGATGGGAATGTTCAACTCATGGCCCTAGAGGTCTGTAAGAATTTTGAAAGAAATCAGCCACTAGTTGGCGCTAACGAGTTTTATGGCTCTGTAATCACGTGTTGTTACACATATCATCACAAAATGCATATCATTTGATAGATCTGCTCATGCTGAACAACTTTGCCTCTAGAACCACTAATGTCAATCAAACCATTCATTAAATATTTACGAATATGTTAAAAACATACTTTTGCAAACTAGTCCTAGGTTTTTCACCCGATCGGAACCAAACCAGTCTAGGACAATTCTCTGGACTCTCTAGATCAATAATTATCAAAAAAAAGTTGAACTTTTGCATTTGGATTGCTGTAATAGGATCATTTATAAAATGGGCGTGGCAAAATACATTAAAAAGCCTATAAATCCTAAATAAAAACCCAGAACTTCACAGTATTGATATACGTCAAAGACGGCATTAAATGTGAGCGTATTCTTTTTAAAGCAGCAGACACATTGGAATACGTTGCTTTAAAAGTCGTATTGTCCCAACAAATGTCCTTTACTCTAATAGGATTCTATAGACCTCCATCAGCAAATGGCACTTTTTATGATCAATTCATTGATATGTTAAAAGAGTGTAATCTTAATAAAGAGCTTATTCTTATGGGTGATTTTAATCTAAACTGGGCAGACAAGGGGAAGAGGAGAAAATTTAAAACAATTACAGAAAAATATAACTTACAACAGTTGATCAAAGGCCCAACTAGAATTGCAAAAAATTCAAGTACAGTGTTGGATCTTGTCTTCTCTAATAGACCAGAGAGGATAACCGAAAGCTACAATCTGATCACTGGGCTATCTGATCATAATTTAACACTTGTAGCAAGGAAATTAACTAAAAACAGATTTAAGAATTTAACATCATATCACACAGACATTATGTGTCATGTACCTAAAAGTAAACAACCTGCATTTGACAGTGAGATCGATGGTTTGGTCTGGGATGATATTCTGTCAATAGAAGATGTGGAACATGGTTGTGATTTATTTACAACAAAAATTGAATCTGTTAGAAGGAATTTTATTGTGAAGGTCAAGAGAAAACCCAGAAAGAGAGTTAATCTACCTTGGTTTAGTGACAATTTGTGGCAAATGATGAAGTGTAGAGACGCAGCTTTAAAAAAAGCTATTAAGTCTAAAAGAGATATAGATATTTTAATTTATAAAGGATTGAGGAATAAAGTGGTTAAGGAGTTGAGATTAGCCAAATCACGCTTTTATCTTCAAGTAATAAATAAGAGTAAAGGTAATAGTAAAGAAACCTGGAAAAATATTAATAATCTCATAGGGCGAGAACAACTTCATACAAGAGATATACAGCTCAGATTTCAGGATAAGAAAATTGAAGAAAATGTGGAGATTGCTTCTATCTTTAATTCTTTTTTTATTGAGTCAGTACATGAGTTAGGAAATCATTTTAAAAAAAGTGTTCCTACTATACATATTAATAAAGGACAGGGTTTTAATTTGATGACAACAAATGAAGGACAAGTTAAAAAGATAATTGCTTCTTTAAAGAATTCTAAAAGTATAGATGCTTTTAACATGGATAGTATGTTAGTTAAAAAACATTCAGAGACTTTAACCACCCCAATTACACATTTAATTAATCTTTCAATTACACATAGCTGCTTTCCTGAGAACTGGAAGCATGCAGTCATCTCACCTATCTTCAAATCTGGAGACCGCTATGAAGTAAGTAACTATAGACCGATAAGTATATTACCAGTACTATCCAAGGTAATGGAGAAAATTATTAAAGAGCAGCTGACAACGCATTTAGATAACTGTAACCCTGGTTTAAATTCCATGCAATTTGGCTTCAGGAAGAGCTATTGCACCGAAACAGCCGTTTTGCACTTCACAGAAAAAGTAAGAACACAGCTTGATAAGGGAGGAGTTGTTGCCGCTGTATTCTTGGACTTGCGTAAAGCCTTTGATACAGTAAATCATGAGGTCCTTATTTCAAAGCTTTCTACTTTTAACTTTTCAGTACAAACTCTAGCCTGGCTCTCATCGTACTTATCAAATAGGATGCAGTGTGTTAGAATTAAAGATGCACGCTCCGGTTATATGAAAAACACAACTGGTGTGCCTCAAGGATCTGTATTAGGTCCTTTACTCTTTAGTCTTTATATTAATGATCTTCCACAGTATTGTCACGGTGTTGATATACAATTATATGCCGATGACACTGTGTTGTACACATATGCAAAAAATGCTCAATTAGCGGCTGATAAATTAACTTGTGCCATGCAAGGCGTTGTTGAGTGGCTTGAAGAATCCTGTCTTACATTAAATATTAACAAAACTAAAGGTATGTTCTTTTATAAAACTAAGAGGCAGATTCAAACTGCAGACATTTTTATAAAAAATGAATTAATTGATATAGTTACCGATTTTAAATACCTTTTAGATATAATTTTAGATTCGAATCTTAACTTTAAGAAACATATCAAGAAAATGACAAAAACTATAAAATATAATTTAGCAAACTTCAGACAGATTAGATCATCCCTCCCAATGGATGTAGCCAAAGTGTTTATGCATGCTTTAATTTTCTCACATATCTCATACTGTGTCACTTGTTGGGGACAGGCCAGCGAATCTGCCATTAGACCTCTAGAATCAGTATATAAGCAAGCTTTAAAAATCTTTGATAAAAAGCCATTTCGATACCACCATTGTAAGATTCTAGAGAAACACAATCTATTGAGTTTTGAAAATGTTATACTCTTTTCTAACTTGACTCTAGTGTATAAGATTCTACATGGCCTGGCCCCTGCATGTTTATTGGTTTATGTTCACACTCGTTCTGCGATTTCTGTCAAATCTACTAGAATAGCGTCTATTTTTGACTGTAACATACCTTATTGCCGCTCGACTTTTAAACAATCTGCTTTTTCTTTTAAAGCAACCACACAGTGGAATGCACTAACAGATGTTATAAAAAGCTGCAGTTCCATTAAGAGTTTTAAATCAGAACTGAAGGTTTCTCTGAAAAACAATCAAATTTGTACTCACTGACATTGATGTGCTACTGTTAAAATGTGTTTTTTGTATCTTGTATGTGTGTTTTTAATATTTTATTTATTTATTTTTATTTTTATTTTATTTATTTTTTTGTATAGGGGGTGGGGGAGTGTTATTTTGTACGGACTGCAGATGTAAATTAGCCTGCGGCTAACTCTGGTACAATGCATCAAATGGCAACATTTATGTTAGAAATTGTACATGGTCCTTAATAAAGTAAATAAAAAAAAAAAAAAAAAAAAAAAAAATTGGTCAGCATATGTGACATAACATCATTACCAAGCATGCGAAATTTCATGGAGATCGGACTATAGGTGGCGCTATAACTGTTAAAAAGCTTTAAAACCATATATTTCCTATGGTAAATTGCCTGTATTGGCTGTGAATGGTGTTTTCCATATATTATGTCAGTGGTTACATGCTTGCTAAATAAAACTTAATAACTTTTGATGCTTTTGTGCTTAAAAATCTTAAAGGCCTTAATAGCTTGAACCCTGATAAATGCTGCTTGCAGCTTTAATATATATTATATTTAGGTACCCGAGAATGCTTTGACGCGTTTCCACAGCGCATGATATGACTAAGGGAACGTCTGCCATTTTCACAAACTGCGTTAAACGTAGACTATAATTTGTATTATTTAAAATTACTTTTAACATTTAAAAACAGACGTTTTCAAATTCCAAAGCTTGTAGAAATTTACCTTACCAATACTGGCTTAGGCTACAGCTTTCCTGGAAGCCTTGAGTAAATTAACTTGTCTCAGAAAATGATTCATAAAAACATAAATATCAGTTGAGCCTTTGTTTACTTTCTTTACTGACACAGACAAAAATGAAAAGAAGAAATAGGGCAGGATAAGGAGACTGAGAGAAAAAAGAATGATGAAGATGAGGAGAGAGCAGGTATTGACAAATAATCTAATGACAAGGTTTTAAAGCTATTTCTTATCAACTTTTTTGGCCTTCAAAAGCCTTAAATTGCACATTTGTAGGTCAGAGAAATACAATTTTTCACGGGGGAGCATGCCCCCGAACCCCCCTGACTAACATCTGAGTCAGTTCTGGACTTACCATTTTCATGTTTAAATATACAGTGTGTTCCACATATTGTGGTGTTCAGCAATTTAGTATCGTCATTATATCAGTGTAGATGTAGATGGACCAAAATAAAATCATTAAAATATCAAGTAAATAAGTATTGTGACACAGTAACACTCTTGTCCCAAAAAGTATTGCTATACCACGATAGGCTACTCAATATGTTGTCCCACGGTGAATAATTTTTCACTGTTGCACCTACACAAAATTTGAGGGTTCCCCCACCTGTTAAATCCCACTAACCACTGCTCGCACACACACACACACACACACACACACACGATTTAGCTATTATATTTGTGTTGCAGTTATGAGGGGGTCCTTGGAATTTTTTCTGCTCTATGAGGTGTCCCTATCTCCAGATAGTTTGAGAACCCCTGCTCTATATGATGATATCTAGGTGAAAGAGTCTCTATGTGATGTGATGTGATTTATCTGACCTCAGTGACGTGAGACAGCTAGCAGACGGTCGGTTTAGCCAGTCTGTCTGCTTCCTGAGCTGGGCCCCAATTCATGTTTGAGCTCTAAGACTATGTGCCATACATTTTTTAATAAAAATGTAATCCTGAATTTGTTTTTGTATTATTGTTTATTTATGGTGGTGCAGTTCTTGTCTTAAAGGGGTATTAAAAGACTTGTCAAAAATCACTTGGCATTGTATGTTTTTGGTGATCTGATCACAAGTGGCCAACCAAGATTTAATGTTTTTTTCTCACCTGGTATTAAACACCAACTTCGTAGCACAAGTCATTTTTTGATTACCGTGAACATTTAACAAACTGAATTGATAGTTTAAATAATACACAAGTTAAAAAAAATGGAACAAATATTTGAAAATACATATAAATTTAAATGTCACTGTCTTAAAGTGCAAAGATTAAGCAAGCTCTGGAAAGATAGCAAAGCGGAGTGTCAAAAGCCTTTGTCAAAACCTTTTTTTTTCTTTTTTTTTACTACAATAGACTGTGAATGTGGGGGCTTATAATCTTTCTGGATTTGGGGGTTTTAAACAGTAGGTGACAGAAAAGTTAATAAAGTGAGTGATAAATGGCTTGTGGTAGGCAAGCATTGCATCACAACTATGTATCATTTTATTATACTGATTAAAATGTTGCAATGGTAATCGTGCTCCCACAAAAGGAACCACAGGTTCAGACATTTGATGCATGCATTTAACAGAGAGGAGTCAGAATCCCCACTAAAAGCACCAAAACAGCAGCACTGCAAGCTCCCAAGATAGTTGACATCAGTTGAGTAGAATATTGGATTTTGCTGTGGTGTCAAAATTGGCATTGATAATTTCTCTGCTATTGATTTTAATGTTGTAATCAGCCTAGCTGCACTGATTCTCTGTACAGTTTTAAACATTATCTTTGTGTATGTTTGCACTGTTAGAGATGTAGGACCTGTTCTTAGCATGATCTGGTTCAATACTGCTTGTATGCCTATAATCTCATTTACAGAATTAGCTCATTAAATTGGCTTACCTCTATGTGATTATCTTTAGGTTCTGAGCTGGAGACTGACACCGGATAACTACCCTCAGAGCGACCAGCTTCCACCTCCCTCTTACCTCTATGGCTCTCAGCACCTGCTTCGGCTTTTTGGTTAATATCAGCTTCTTTTTTATGTTAAAAAGTGTTAAATTATTTAATTAATTAATTAATGCCTTTTTGTTTTAGTGAAACTTCCAGAAATCCTGAGGAAGATGCACATACCAGAAAAGAACCTGAGGGCACTAGTGAAACACTTTGAGCTTTTCCTCAGGTGCAGATTTTTTTTTTTTTTAAATAATAAATTGCATGCATATGATTAACTTGAATGCACATAAATACTTTATCTAAGGGAAATGTGTGAGAGGTAGTTGTAAATCGTTTTGTAGTTTCAAGGTGTTCTTGCTAATCACTTGATAGAGAACACACAGGTGAGATGGATAAAATAAATATTGATTATATTTCTAATACAAGTTATATTTCAACATGTGTCCTATCTACTAAAATTTATAAGAACACATCTAAGACATAGCCATACGTTATGTCCACAAAGTTAGGACTAGGGGTACATTCCAACTATCAAATTTACAGGGAAATTAAAAATGTTGCTCCATCCGTACAGTTTGAGACATCGCTATATAAGTTAGTGAGATTGCACATTCCTTGATTGCACATTCTAGCAGCTAGCATTGATCACAAACCCATATGAGAATTTGTGATATTTCAGTTCAAAACTATAAACATGAATAAAAAATGGCTAAAGTGCTAGAAACTGACTGTGCTTCATCACTTCATTGCATACTCTTCTTCTCTGCACCTAAAAGTATACATTTAGTGCATACATTTAGGACTCAAGTAAGCAAAAAGTCACTAGTGAATGAATCAGTGTTTTTTAACAAATTTGTTGAGTAATGATTCATGACTCGCTCATAAAGTCAGTCATTCAGACTTCACACAACAATGTAACCTGAAAAAAGAGTCACTGAAAAATACCCACCGCTAATGCACAGACTGACAATCCATCCGTCTGGAATGCGCAAACATAGACAAGCAATGTGGAATGCTGTTTGACCAGATTAGAGGAACAGAACCTGTTAATATAAAACTTTATAATGATTGTTTTATCATCGGTAAGACTGGTTAGTGGTTATTACCTATATTGCACAGTCATGTTTTTTTTTACACTGAAATGCAGCGTGGGAGAGTGGCAAACATTTTTCCTAAAAAAGTAGCCCATTCACTATCACTTGTTGTCCCATAAACGATTGACAACAAGTGACTGCCAAACTGGATGAACAATCGAGTGAAATATCTAGTTACCTAATAAATTTTTTATCTGAAGTGACAGTGCAAATATTAACTTAATTGGTAACAGCATGTAGTGTCATATCATTCTGATTTCATTTAAAGGGGCTGTTTTACACGACACCATTTTCAATTAAAAACATAAAACTTTTAATGCGTTTTGGCAGTTTGTTTACACGACAACGGCTTTATGGGTGCATGAAAATGCAAACTTTTGAAAACAGGTTTCAAAGTGCAAGTTTTTGAAAACGGCCTCTGTGTAAACAACAAAAACACGAATCTCGACGATATCATGCACATGCATATTATGTGTTCAGTCTATAGTGTTTCATCGCCATCTAATGGCCTGGCAGCAGAATACAGCGTTTTTAGTTGTTTTCGCAGATACGTGTGAATGGGGATCGTTTTGACAATGTATGTACATGAAAAATTTCTCCGTTTTAAGCATATCATTGTCGTGTAAACGTACCCAAATTTGCCTTTGAAAATCTATTTTTCTAAATCTATGAAAAACTTAAATTCTGACACTGATAAATGGCAATAAATACTCTTCTATATATCTTATTTTAACTGAGAGAGCACTTCCTGTTTTTTTTCCTGTATTATAATGACTGTTTAACATTTACTCCTAAAATTTGACTAGGCTGGGCATGCTGCATATTTGTTTTTCTAGGGCTCAGACTCACTTTTTGTGTAGTTTGTCAATGTTACTTCATATACACAACTGTTTGTTAAAGGGGTGGTATAATGCCCTTTTCACAAGATGCAAAATAAGTCTTTGATGTCCCCAGAGAAATGCATGTTCTCCCCACAGTCAAGTCAAGTCACCTTTATTTATATAGCGCTTTTTACAATACAGATTGTATCAAAGCAGCTTCACATTGATAACATGAAAATAATACAACAAAGTTTGTTTCTAGAAGAAAATTGCATCATCGTTCACCCTAAATATTGTTGAATATTAAATGTCCCCAACTAAGCAAGCCAAAAGCCTAGGCAACAGTCGAAAGGAACCAAAACTCCATCAGGTGACAGAATGGAGAAAAAAACCTTGGGAGAACCCAGGCTCAGTCGGGGGCCAGTTCTCCTCTGGCCAACAAGCGAACAGTGTTACAGGTCAGAAGTCAGATTGGTCGTGTCGATGAGGCCTTCACAGGGCTGATGAGGCTGGCACTTCAGGGATGCGTCATGGTTGGGTCCAGGTGCAGATCCACCATCTGATCTGGATACGGCCGGGGTCCACCTCACTTTAGTAAACGGAGAGACTGGTTGACACTTAGTACTGCGTTGTCGTCGCATCCAGGCACAGGTCCTTCATCGGATCTGGATACTGCCTGGATCCGGTGGAAGAGGAGAGACTGGTTGACACTTCAGGACTGCGTTGTCATCGCGTCCAGGCACAGGTCCTTCATCAGATCTGGATACGGCCTGGATCCGGCGGACTGCGGTAAACCTCGGTATAAACAGAGAGACTAATATTAGCGTAGACGCCATTCTTCTTATGATGTAACGAGTACATCAGGATTTATGGGAAGTGTTCCCGGTTCCGGCTGGCCTATTCTATGCAGCCTAATATGGAATTATAGAAGTCTATAATGTGTTATGTGTATGCTAGGTCAAAGAGATGTGTTTTTAGTCTAGATTTAAGCTGACAGAGTGTGTCTGCTTCCCGGACAATGTTAGGAAGACTGTTCCAAAGTTTAGGTGCTAAATAGGAAAAGGAACTATTGTCAGCAGTCGATTTTGATATTCTAGGTATTATCAACTGGCCGGAAGTTTGAGATTGCAATAGACGTGAAGGACTATAATGCGTTAAGAGCTCGCTCAAGTACTGGGGAGCTAAACCATATAGTGCTTTGTAAGTAATCATCAATATTTTAAAATGTATATGATGTTTAATAGGGAGCCAATGCAGTGTTGACAGAACAGGACTAATATGGTCATACTTCCTGGTTCTGGTTCAACACTCTGCCTTCAGTTAAGCATGGTGGTGACTCAGTGATGCTCTGGGGCTGCTTTGCATCCTCTGGCAATGGAAACCTGCAGCGTGTGGAAGGCAAGATGGATTCATTGAAGTATCAGTAAATCCTAGGAGAAAACATCATGCCATCAGTGAGGAAGCTAAAGCTTGGGCATCATTGAACCTTCCAACAGGACAAAGATCCCAAACTTACTGGCCATCAGTCACCTGACTTGAACCCCTTAGAAAATCCCTGGTGGGATTTGAAGGCGGGTGCAGCACACAAACCCGAGAATATTACTGAACTAGAATGGGCTAAGTTTCCTCAGAAACACTGCTGGTGTCTGGGTATAGGTATATCTTGTTTGCAGCAGGTCATAACAGCAAAAGGGTGTTTTACTAAGTACTAAAGATCCTTGCCATGAAGGTTGTGGAATAATTTTGAGAAGTCATTAAAAGTTGCATTTTCAGTTGAATTTGGGGAAACCACCTGAAACATTTGTGTTGAGCTATTTCAATTACTTTTGTTTGATTTGTTCATTGCAAACAGCTGAAAGTCTGTAAATTTTGCCAATAAACCTGATTTGCATTGGGGGTATCTAATAACCATTCGTTAACTGAGGTATGCAGAAGAACATCTCTAGTCAAGTCAAGTCAAGTGAAGTCATCTTCATTTATATAGCGCTTTTAACAATGTAGATTGTGAATGGCCTCTTGAAGTGTCTTTTCACCCATCTCCCGAGTCTCAGGTTATGTTCTAACAATTCCGCTGTCCTGGCTTTGATCCAGGTGGGGTCCGGCCTGTCCTGGCATCCGTCCTCCGAGGAATTCGCAGAAGTAAACCTGAGACAGAAACAAATGCAGAGAGAACCACAGTTAATTCTGATATTTTCAACAACTTCAAATTCAGACATGTGGAATTCTTTTACTTGCTCCATTATCATGTCCATTGCAATTTTAATTCCAGTTGTCACATGAAACCGAGTTTCATTGACCAGGTCTTAATTATTGCTGTTGTTTCAGTGCATTGTGAGACACCTGAAGCTGCTCTTGCAGTTCAGCCTTCACAGTCTGCTGTGTCATATGAGCATTAGAGAGTTTTGGATGAATTGTGGATGAATGATTATGAATCATAATCTTTAGATCCCCCCATGTGACCCATGTAAGCGGGGAATTCCCTCCCAATTTAAAAAACGAAATTCAGGCCCTGCATTTATTAAGACAAGCCTAGTAAAAACGAATGCAGTCTATACACTGACTTGGCAGCTCTGTGAAATGTAATACAACAGTGCCACCTACTGTCTAAATGCATTAACATTAAAAGTGTGAGGTGAAACTCTTTTGCATAGACATAAGTAAATGGGTTTGTCAATTTGAGATCTTGTGCATCCTCACATTGGAGTCCCGAGTTCATGTACAAAGTTTGGTTTCGATACGTGACAGAGTTCCTGAGATATGGACGACTTCCTGTTTGGCGACTACGCCGCCGATTTCGTTTGGCTGTGACGGGCAAACGCTTCCGAAAATCCAAAATCCTTCTAGTAACTTTTGTGAGGCTTAGTCCAAGGATCATGTACGTCCAGTTTCGTGAAGTTCAGACCAAATTTGTGACCTGTGAAAATTTAGTTTCGCTTTCTGTTCAATCCAATATGGCAGACGAACGACATGGACTCGTGATGTCATCTTCGCGAACAACTTACACCGGTACTGACCGGACGTTTTAAAGTTGGAACGGTGTCTCCGTCTCAAAGGGCCTAGGCGCAGGAGCTGGCCAAATTTATCTCCCGGGAATAATAATAATAATAACTAGAATGCATTTCCGGAGGAACTGCGAAGTGTGCTTGCTCGGGTGCGGTTCACTAACGTTAGCAGGTAGTGGATAAGGGTGCGTTGAAGTTTGCTTGATCTGAGAATTTCAACAATAGTACTTTTTTCAAGATTGTGCAAAAAGGTGAAAAGTTATGTGCATTAAGAGACATGTCTGCAATGTAGACTAGTGCCAATGGCATTGTTTATGTGGCTTGGTTGTTGGTTTTGAAATAATTGGTTATGAATATACAGCAGAGAGTGGGAGTGTTTTGGGTGATGAAATAGTAGCCTATTGAAAAGAAGTTGACAGTCTTCATTTAATATATCCAATAAGTCAATACAAAACTCACCCAGCTGTTCTGTGGTTGAGTGTTCCCTTTGATTAGGAACAAATTTACTATCTCAAATTAAGGTCTACCGTAATTAGCGATGCTTTGATTGCTGCTGTCAAGATGGTTGTCATCACCTACACAGAAACGCTGATTTTTATAGCCTACCGTCAGTCCTCATATTGTAATTAAATGAAAAAGGCTATCAGTTTCACTATTAGCTTACAATCGCAACAACATGGATAACGCTGTTTGGCCTTGCCTAACTTTATATGACATATGTGCCATATGCTAGAGTTACACATCCCGCTGCCATTTCAGGGCTTGAATTTCGGTGCGGGAATGTGGGGATTGCGCATAATTTAAACCATTCCCACAAGGTTAGCTTTTATAGTGCGAGAAATTCCCGCACAAATATATTCGCTTCATCTCAGAACAAATGATTAAAAAATAAATTCACAGACGCGAGAAAAAATATGTCTTTTATTTTCGAATTTAATTCCTCAATCAGCGCTGGACCGGCATTTTCTGTCTTCCGCTGAGCCCTGGCCGTAGACATATCATATGTTTCATGCTGTCAATACAGAGGTCTGCGTTGTGCTGATCTTATTCACACTATCGAGTGTAGGTGCAGCATTCTAACATTGAGTCATAATGAGCTGTTTGTGGAGAAATTATCCGCTTCCAAATTATGTCATTTTAATCACGAAATTGAAACATTAAAAAACAATTTGCTCTTTACGGTGTGCGAGTGATAGAGCGCGGCAGCAACGAACCAACTGATCAGCTTGCAGCGTAACAACATTGATTGCTCGGCCGAACAGCTGATCATAGCTGTACAGGGCGCCTTATTATTTTTCATCTCCATAAATATATCTAGTAGTAAAGCTAATGCAAGGGCTAGAAATCAGTTAATCTTTTGCTGATACTTCCTTGTCATCATGGAGAGCGCAGTTCATAGCTGCATAGCAACGACAGACGCCACGGGAGAGCAAGCGCTTGTGGAAAGGAGACAGCGGCGCGCCCGCGCTTTCCACTTGTTTAGGTGCGTCTAAGGTGCGTTCCATTCGACAGGGTCCATACGCAGTGTTCACTGCTCCCCTACTCCCGGAGCACAGTATATCAGTTGAAGTGGACTTCACTGACAATAACCGCTCATTTGAAACGCCCTGCAAACATCATCAAAGAAAGTCAACGACGGGGTTTTGATATAACATAAATATACACTGCTCAAAAAAATAAAGGGAACACTTTTTAATCAGAGAATAGCATCAAGTCAGTTAAACTCCTGGGATATTGATCTGGTCAGTTAAGTAACAGAGGGGGTTGGTAATCAGTTTCAACTGCTTAAGTGTTAATGAAATTAACAGCAGGTGCACTAGATGGGCAACAGTGAGACAACCCCCAAAACAGGAATGGTTTTACAGGTGGAGGCCACTGACATTTTTTCCCTACTCATCTTTTCAGACTGTTTTTCACCAGTTTTGCATTTGGCTAGGGTCAGTGTCACTACTGGTAGCATGAGGCGATACCTGGACCCTACAGAGGTTGCGCAGGCAGTTCAGCTCCTTCAGGATGGCTCATCAATACGTGCCATTGCCAGAAGGTTTGCTGTGTCTCCCAGCACAGTCTCAAGAGCATGGAGGAGATTCCAGGAAGACAGACAGCTACTCTAGGAGAGCTGGACAGGGCCGTAGAAGGTCCTTAACCCATCAGCAGGACCGGTATCTGCTCCTTTGTGCGAGGAGGAACATGATGAGCACTGCCAGAACCCTACAAAATGACCTCCAGCAGGCCACTGGTGTGAATGTCTCTGACCAAACAATCAGAAACAGACTTCATGAGGGTGGCCTGAGGGCCCGACGTCTTCTAGTGGGCCCTGTGCTCACTGCCCAGCACCAGGGAGCTCGATTGGCATTTCTCATTGAACACCAGAATTGGCAGGTCCGCCACTGGTGCCCTGTGGTTTTCACAAATGAGAGCAGGTTCACCCTGAGCACGTGACAGACAGGAAAGGGTCTGGAGAAGCCGTGGAGAATGTTATGCTGCCTGTAACATCGTTCAGCATGACCGGTTTGGTGGTGGGTCAGTGAGGGTCTGGGGAGGCATATCCATGGAGGGACGCACAGACCTCTGCAGGCTAGACAATGGCACCCTGACTGCCATTAGGTATCGGGATGAAATCCTTGGATCCATTGTCAGACCCTATGCTGGTGCAGTGGGTCCTGGGTTCCTCCTGGTGCACAACAATGCCCGGCCTCATGTGGCGAGAGCATGCAGGCAGTTCCTCGAGGATGAAGGAATGATACCATTGAAGGGCCACCACGCTCACCTGACCTACATCCAATAGAACACCTCTGGGACATTGTGTTTCGGTCCATCTGACATCACCTGGTTGCACCTCAGACTGTCCAGGAGCTCAGTGATGCACTGGTCCAGATCTGAGAGGAAATACCCCAGGACACCATCCGTCGTCTCAGTAGGAGCATGTCCCGACGTTGTCAGGCATGCATACAAGCACGTGGGGGCCATACAAACTACTGAGAACCATGAAATGGTGACATCCAAAACTACTGAGAATTTTCATGCAATGAAATTTCAGCAAAATTGACAAGCCTGCTGCATCATTTTTTCACTTAGATTTCCGGGGTGTCTTTGAATTCAATCCTCTGTAGGTTGATTATTTTCATTTCCATCAAACGATGTGGCATCCTTTCGTTCATAACACATTTCCCAGTCCATATTAGTATAGATATCCAGCATGATATTTTTCCCCATTGAGATCTAATGTGTTTTCAAAGTGTTCCTTTAATTTTTTTGAGCAGTGTATATAGGACTACATTCATATTTTAATTTGTATTATTATATTATATATTTACAATTATATTGCTCTATTTTACAACTACCTAAAATAAAATCACTTTACTTCACAAACTAGCTAAGCTGGCTGCATTCACTGAGGTCAATTATAATCATCAAAAATAGTATATGTAATATTCACAACAATAACCGTTAAAGTCCCTGTAAAGTCCAAATTAAGTATGTGTTCTGAGTTTGTCACACCACAGAAAAATGTGTTATTAACCACCCAGCCAAATTTGAATGACAAAAAAAGCCGGCAAGTACATAAAATAAGCTATCAAAATCTTGAAAAAATGAGCAGTAGTCTCTGCTCTCAAACGCTGGGGGCGTGTCCGCTGGCTGTGCTGAAACCACGCCCACTTGCGGGAAAGCTACCGTCGCCACACTCAACTGTCACCGCTACAGCCGGAATGGATGCTCCTAGGTTTTACAAAGCCATACATGTTCGAGCCTGGACTACCTACTATAATTATAACATAAGCACACAAGGCAACTTACACTCATTGGTGGGCACGCACTGCCGACGATGGCACCAGCTGTCGGCGCGACGGGAGGATGAAGGCCGAGGCGGGAGATAATCGGTTCGGCCCCATTCACCAGTAACAGCGGATTATCAGTGAATCCCAGTTGTCTCCGACGAAAGTTTATAAAACTATCCCGTGTAAAATGATCACTACAGAGGCGGGTTTTGGCGGTGATCCTCAGCTGTCCATCAAGGTGGCTCTTCACAAAATGAATCCACCTCTTCTTGATATGATCGTTTTTCGGAAATTTAAATAAGAACACCGATCTGTTTTGTACGTGATCGCATCCAGGTAGTATGCATTTCCGTGACGAAGGTATAGCTAGCTAGCAAACTGTAGGCTGTAGTAACTAATAGTACTGACAGTAACTCGCGATCGGCAAACTGATGTGAACGAATGTGCTATATTGTTAGGGGAGGGGCAGCGTCAGGGGCTCCAGTGCGTCATCAAGTAGGGGCGTGTCCAGGAGCTCAGGGGCTTCAGTGCGTCATCGAGCCCACGTTTTAGCCCCGCCCAAAAAATCCGGAACACAGCAATGGTGAAAAACTGTTTAACGGTCTAACTCCACAATTCAGTACTTCACAGTTCAGTCTTTGTAATATGTTTTAGCAATACATTTCTAATATTTATAATGTGTTTAGATTTTTTTTTTAGAGTTGCCTTTACAGGGACTTTAAAAATACTGTCATTTATATAACAGTGGCGAAATGTATTGTAGCGTTTATACGCCCACGTATAAATATAATTAATTATTATTCATAACGAATTATGATCAATAATTAATAACTTAATTATTTTCAGAATTTACTGTAGCAGAATCAATAGTATGATTATTTTATCAGTTCATCCAATGAACAGAAAGCATAAACAATTATTAACTCTAGGAAATATAATATCTTCCTGGCCAAGAAAGGATAATCCCCAGCTAACAGTAAATTATGAAGTAAATTAAGGGTAAAAGCATAGGTAACTTAAATCGAAGTTCAAGACAATAAATTCGTAAGCAGATAACACAAGTAATCTCTTTTCAAATACAAACAATACTTTATTGATTATATACTAACACATAAAGCTAATATCTAACACAAACACACACGCACGCATACACACACATTCATACAGGTTGCTGAAGAAAGAGAGTGAGAAAGAAAGAGTTTGAAAAAAATGAGTTTAAGAGTGAGATGATGAAATCTCAAGATTCTATGCACTTAGAAGACATAACCTGAACGAACCATCAAGCATTAATTCACCCCTTCTGTCGTTTTAGGCAGGTTATTAAATTTATATCAATGCACCAGTTCAGTTTTAGTCTGGAGGTACTTGAGTCTTTGCTTTTGGGGATTCCCTTGGGTTTCCCGTTCGTTGGCTGTGGTCTCCTGTGCCTGGATAGATGTCTGTGGCGTGGATGTCGGATGGTTGAAAAGACTTTGAAGTTGAAAGCGTGCGTTGCAGCCGTGAATCGTGGACCGAAACTTTGCAGCAAAACTTAACTTAAAACCGAGACTTTCAATCGGAAAAGGAAAATAACACAAAGAAAGAAATAAAATGAGATACGGAGAGTAGTTAGATGACTGAAAATGAATCTAACCCATCTGATCTTAATTTGGGTTGGTCTGCTCCTCAGTTACATGGTTACTAGTCTGGTTTAGATCTTCATCTTTTTCTGCCCATCTCTCTTGAGAGTGAACAGAGAGCGAGAGCACGGAGATAGAGCAGCACAGAGAGAGCGCACAGAGAGAGAGAACTTTGTTTTGCGTCTAAGATTTTAAACTCAAAGTTTGTCCCCCCTCCTGAAGAGATCGGACCAATTAGACACTGGCTTTGTTTGTCTCATCATAAATCATGCATTATCTGGGACCTCCTTGCTCTAAGCTCTAATAGAGAGTACAGAGGCCACAGTTTAGACATCATTACTATTATAAGAATACAAAACATTTTACACAGATTTAATTCCAGCCATCTTGCTAGTTGTGTTCGTAAGATAGCATTGATATGAAACAGTACACACTTTCATTCACACACCTAATAATTATAACAATTACATGAATTATATGGGATCAAAGTATACTAAATGGACACATATATCGTAGAAACACATAGAATGATGTATGATGTTTATAAGTCCATTGAAAATTGTTATTGAATGAGTTTTATGTATACTGTAGGAAGAATCTCAGTTTTCTGGTTTAGAGAGAAAAGAACTCTGTTTGTTCGTTCAGAGGTCCCAACGGGGGAGGGGTCAGGAATGTTGTGGGGGTTCAGCAACATCTGCTGGTATCGATCCGTCTTGCAAACTATCAAAGTTGACCAATAAAAGTCGTTGGTCCGCAGACTTTCTGGAGACTGTGAATGATTCATGGCTCTGGGTTGGGTAATTTGAATCTGGAATGTGAGGACTCTTGTGTGAGACCTTGGTCTCTGTCTTTCTCTTAACCAATCAGTATTTTGGCAACAAAGCTAGCATTGACCAGTTATTTCGTTAGTGCTGGGGGCTCTTTTAATTAGTCAGACCAGTGATGCCGGACCCGATGGCAAGATTGATGACGATCATGAGACGTTCTGAACAAATCTTCCTCTTTGTGCGGCAGGAAGTGGAAAGTTTGAATTCATTTTCTGGAAGAAGATTAGTTGGTGGTTGGTTCCTTCTCATTGTCGCTACAGTATGAATACTTACACACATACGTAAACTCCTCCATCGTTAGTTATGACCGTTCTGACTGGTGATGACGTGGTGCGCGAAATGACAGTTGGGTGATCATCCCTCTCCACTTCCTGTGAAGTGATGTATCGATGTTCCCTTATTTCCTATGCCGTGCGCAGTGCCCTTCGAACTGAACATGTTCACTCCCTTCGGATTGGAATCTCACTTAAGATGGCGGAATACCCTGTAAAGTCCACTTCGCAGTCCACTTACGGTCAAATGGAACGCACCTCTAGAGCGACGTTGTTGATTGTTTGAGCATGTGACTGTGCATTTCTCCTTGCTTTCTATTGTTATGCGCAGCATATTTCCTGCGCGCACAAACACAGCCACAGACAATGAATTGTTCGGTTAGCGAAGAAGAGCATGATGTATTTTGTATAAAGTTTTTTTTTTTGTTGTTTTGAGAACTGGAAATGCACAATTCATGCATACAAATCTGTAGATATTAATAAATGAAGATGATTAAATTAGACCAATGCATCAAAAGTTATTCTCCCCCCCCCCCATAATCTTTAGATCCCCCCCATGTGACCCATGTAAGCGGTGGAATTCCCTCCCAGTTTAAAAAACGAAATTCAGGCCCTGCATTTATTAAGACAAACCTAGTAAAAACGAATGCAGTCTATTCACTGACTTGGCAGCTCTGTGAAATGTAATACAACAGTGCCACCTACTGTCTAAATGCATTAACATTAAAAGTGTGAGGTGAAACTCTTTTGCATAGACATAGGTAAATGGGTTTGTCAATTAGCTTGAAATTAAAAAAAAAAAAAAAAAAATTCAGATCTTGTGCATCCTCACATTGGAGTCCCGAGTTCATGTACAAAGTTTGGTTTCGATACGTGACAGAGTTCCTGAGATATGGACGACTTCCTGTTTGGCGACTACGCCGCCGATTTCGTTTGACTGTGACGGGCAAGCACTTCCGAAAATCAAAAATCCTTCTAGTAACTTTTGTGAGGCTTGGTCCAAGGATCATGTACGTCCAGTTTCGTGAAGTTCGGACCAAATTTGTGACCTGTGAAAATTTAGTTTCGCTTTCTGTTCAATCCAATATGGCGGACGAACGACATGGACTCGTGATGTCATCTTCGCGAGCAACTTACATACTGACCGGACATTTTAAAGTTGGAACGGTGTGTCTGTCTCAAAGGGCCTAGGCGCAGGAGCTGGCCAAAATTTATCTCCCGGGAATAATAATAACTAGAAAAATGCATTTCCAGAGGAACTGCAAAGTGTGCTTGCTCGGGTGCGGTTCACTAACGTTAGCAAGTAGTGGATAAGAGTGCGTTGAAGTTTGCTTGATCTGAGAATTTCAACAATAGTACTTTTTTCAAGATTGTGCAAAAAGGTGAAAAGTTATGTGCATTAAGAGACATGTCTGCAATGTAGACTAGTGCCAATGGCATTGTTTATGTGGCTTGGCTGTTGGTTTTGAAATAATTGGTTATGAATATACAGCAGAGAGTGGGACTGTTTTGGGTGATGAAATAGTAGCCTAGGCCTGTCACGATAACAAATTTTGCTGGACGATAAATTGTCCAAGAAATTATCGCGATAAACGATAATATTGTCGTTCTGAGACCATTTTCATTTAATATAATTATAATGGCATAATAATGCAGGTACACCTTTTCAACGATCTATAAACTTTTATTTCTAAAGAATATTAAACATTGAAAACAGAAAACATTTTAAATATCCAAAAAAATGAACAAAACAACCAAAAACAATGAAAGTAATGGACTCTTAGTGTCTGTTAACAAAATAAATGTCTGTTAATAAATAAAATGGATGTAAACAAAATTGCACTTCAAAAAATATTAAACATTAGGCTTTAGACATTAGGCTTAAATAGTGATACATTCCATAACAGGCAAAACTGACAGTTAGGACCTTTGTAAACAAATAAAAAAAAGCCTCAACAAGCCATATCGCACAATTTTGCACTGTTACTCCTGTTACTTTGTCCTCCTGTTACTTTGTCAAGTGATTGTGTACTGTCGGGAAGACGGAGACGCACTTTATTGCGTGTATGCTACGCACTGAAAATACTTGGTTAGGATTAGGGGTGAGGAGTGCGTGCGTATTACACGCCATAAAGAGCGTATCATATGCACGCAAAAACTATTTTTGGTGTATAAATGGCACGAGAAATAACATTCGTGGTATAGATACGCATTTTCATGTGATCGGGCTCGCTGTCGCAACTCACAACTAGCGTCTTCTCTCTCTCACTCCCGGCAGTAGCCGCAAACAGTCCCGCCGGCGCTTTCCCATACAAAGATCATGTGACTGACAAGCGCCGCGGCGCCGCCTCCCCACGCTCCCCACACAAAGACCATGCAACTGACAACAAGAGGGTTCACTCCTCCTATACGCTAAAGAACCGAGCGAGAGCGGTCATCCAGTCTTTTTGGTATAGAGAGAGAGAGAGAGAGAGAGACGAGGAAAACAAACAAGCATGCAAATGGAATTATCGCGGCCGGAAAAATTATCGAGCTAATTTTTTTTTATCGTGCGATTAATCGACTTATCGACTATCGCGACAGGCCTATAGTAGCCTATTGAAAAGAAGTTGACAGTCTTCATTTACTGTATCCAATAAGCAAATACAAAACTCACCCAGCTGTTCTGTGGTTGAGTGTTCCCTTTGATTAGGAACAAATTTACTATCTCAAATTAAGGTCTACCGTAATTAGCGATGCTTTGACTGCTGCTGTCAAGATGGTTATCATCACCTACACAGAAACGCTGATTTTTATAGCCTACCATCAGTCCTCATATTGTAATTAAATGAAAAACGGTATCAGTTTCACTATTAGCTTACTCTAGCGATGCAATCGCAACAACATGGATAACGCTGTTTGGCCTTGCCTAACTTTATATGACATATGCGCCATATGCTAGAGTTACACATCCCGCTGCCATTTCAGGGCTTGAATTTTGGTGCGGGAATGTGGGGATTGCGCATAATTTAAACCATTCCCGCAAGGTTAGCTTTTATAGTGCGAGAAATTCCCGCACAAATATATTTGCTTCATCTCAGAGCAAATGATTAAAAAATAAATTCACAGATGCGAGAAAAAAGATGTCAAACTGTCTTTTATTTTCGAATTTAATTCCTCAATCAGCGCTGGACCGGCATTTTCTGTCTTCCGCTGAGCCCTGGCCGTAGACAGATCATATGTTTCACGCTGTCAATGCAGTGGTCTGCGTTGCGCTGATCTTATTCACACTATCGAGTGTAGGTGCAGCATTCTAACATTGAGTCATAATGAGCTGTTTGTGAAGAAATTATCCGCTTCCAAATGATGTCATTTTAATCACTAAATTGAAACATTAAAAAACAATTTGCTCTTTATGGTGTGCGAGTGATAGAGCGCGGCAGCAACGAACCATCAGCTTGCAGCATAACAACATTGAATGTTCAGCCGAACAGCTGATCATAGCTGTACAGGGCGCCTTATTATTTTTCATCTCCAAAAATATATCTAGTAGTAAAGCTAATGCAAGGGCTAGAAATCAATTAATCTTTTGCTGATACTTCCTTGTCATCATGGAGAGCGCAGTTCATGGTTGCATAGCAACGACAGACGCCACGGGAGAGCAAGCGCTTATGGAAAGGAGAGAGTGGCGCACTCGCGCTTTCCACTTGTTTTTACGCATCTAAGGTGCGTTCCATTCGACAGGGTCCATACGCAGTGTTCACTGCTCCCCTACTCCCTGAGCACGGTATATCAGTTGAAGTGGACTTCACTGACAATAACCGCTCATTTGAAACGTCCTGCAAACGTCATCAAAGAAAGTCAACGACGGGGTCGCGCAGATTATGATATAACATAAATATATATATATATATATATATATATATATATAGGACTACATTCATATTTTAATTTTTATTATTATATTATATATTTACAATTATATTGCACTATTTTACAACTACCTAAAATAAAATCACTTTACTTCACAAACTAGCTAAGCTGGCTGCATTCACTGAGGTAAATTATAATCATCAAAAGTAGTATATGTAATATTCACAACAATAACCATTAAAATACTGTCATTTGTATAACAATGGCGAAATGTATGAATACTTACACACATACGTAAACTACTTCATCGTTAGTTATGACCGTTCTGACTGGTGATGACGTGGTGCGCGAAATGACAGTTGGGTGATCATCGCTCTCCACTTCCTGTGAAGTGATGTATCGATGTTCCCTTATTCCCTATGCCGTGCGCAGTGCCCTTCGAACTGAACATGTTCGCTCCCTTCGGATTGGAATCTCACTTAAGATGGCGGAAAACCCTGTGAAGTCCACTTCGCAGTCCACTTACGGTCAAATGGAACGCACCTCTAGAGCGACGTTGTTGATTGTTTGAGCATGTGACTGTGCATTTCTCCTTGCTTTCTATTGTTATGCGCAGCATATTTCCCGCGCGCACAAACACAGCCACAGACAATGAATTGTTTGTTCGGTTAGCGAAGAAGAGCATGATGTATTTTGTATAAAGTTTTTTTTTTTGTTATTAACTGTTTTGAGAACTGGAAATGCACAATTCATGCATACAAATCTGTATATATTAATAAATGAAGATGATTAAATTAGACCGATGCAAAAAACGAAATTCAGGCCCTGCATTTATTAAGAAAAACCTAGTAAAAACGAATGCAGTCTATACACTGACTTGGCAGCTCTGTGAAATGTAATACAACAGTGCCACCTACTGTCTAAATGCATTAAAATTAAAAGTGTGAGGTGAAACTTTTGCATAGACATAGGTAAATGGGTTTGTCAATTAGCCTGAAATAAAATAAATAAAAATAAAATAAAAAAATCAGATCTTGTGCATCCTCACATTGGAGTCCCGAGTTCATGTACAAAGTTTGGTTTCGATATGTGACAGAGTTCCTGAAATATGAACTACTTCCTGTTTGGCGACTACGCCGCTGATTTCGTTTGGCTGTGACGGGCAAACGCTTCCGAAAATCAAAAATCCTTCTAGTAACTTTTTTTTTTTTTTTTTCTGTTATTTTTATTACCATTTTCCAACAGTTTTATACAAATCACTTACATATATACAATTTGTATATGTATAAATGTAAACAGAAAACAAAACAAAACGTAAAAAAAAAAAAAAAACTGCACACACATGAAGTATTAATTAAAACTATATCAAATCAGGCATTAGGGGGGCCGTCCAATTTTACTTATTATAATAATTAATAAAAGGTTGCCAAATTGAGTAAAATTTTTGTTCTTTCTTCCTTCCTTCTTCCTCTAGAATATTTAATTTTTTCCAATTGTAAATATTGCATTACGTCTCTAAGAAGGTTTTGATGAGTAGGAGGAATTTTATTTTTCCAGTTTAGTAAAATTAGACGTCTGGCTAGCAACATCACAAAACACAATACATTAATTTGTGAGCTGTTCAAATGTATAGATATACATGTGATATACATATTTGGTGTTGTAGGTACAACACCAAATAGTGACATTACTGGATCTGCTGGGAGTCTAACATTAAAAATTGCTGACAAAGTCTCAATTATTTTAGACCAATAGAGGGTGATGTGGGGACAGTCCCAAAATGTATGTGACAATGAAGCAGGGGCATAGCCACAACGTTCACAAGAGGCGTCCACTCCCGGAAACATCCTGGACAGTCTTTGTTTGGAAAGGTGTAATCGGTGCAGGATTTTAAACTGCAGCAGACCGTGTCTGATACAAACTGAAGAGGAGTGGACCCGCTCTTGAGCTTCGATCCATTGGTCGTCTGTGATGTTTATTCCTAAGTCTTCACTCCAAGCATCCTTTATATGATCAAGTGTAGTTGTACTATCTATCTTTGAAAGGTAATTATATATTCTAGAAATAGAACCTTTTTTAAGTGGGTTGTTCAATAATACATTGTTCATAGGACATACTTCAGGCTGATTGGGAAAAGAGGGAAATGTTGCTTTAGTAAAGTTGCGCATTCGCAAGTATTTAAAAAAGTATTTGTTATCAATATTAAATTTATGTATTAATTGTTCAAATGTTGGAAATATTTTATCAATGAAGAGGTCTTTAATTGTGTGCACTCCTTTAAGGTCCCATTGTTGAAATGTTTGACCTGAAAACAGCTTATGTGCTTGATTAGCAGTTATTGGTGTAAGGACTGAACATTGATTCCAATGAAAATGTCTTCTAATCTGAGACCAAATTTTTAGTGAGTGGGACACAACAGGATTCTAAACCTTAAATTTAGAAAGATCAGAGGTGTAATGTATTAATGATTTCAATGTATTAGGAGAAAAAGCTTGATTTTCCATCTGTTCCCAATCAGGTTTGTGAGATCCATTCCAAAATGACATAGCCTACATCGAATATTACAGGACCAATAATAGAGCCGGAAGCTGGGCAATCCCATTCCTCCTATGGGTTTGGGTCTTTGTAAAAAGGATTTTTTAATTCTTGGTATCTTTTTATTCCAAATAAAGGACGCAATTAAAGAATCTATTTTGGTAAAAAAATTCTTATTAATCAAAATTGGAACACACTGAAATAAAAATAAATATTTCGGTAAAACATTCATTCTTATAATATTAATTCGGCCAGCGAGAGAGATCGGGAGATTAGACCACCTCTCGATCTGTTGCTCCGTTTGTTTATATAGGTTTACAAAGTTTTTGCTGAAGAGGCCAGATATTTCCTGTGTGATATTTATTCAGAGATATTTAAAACAGTCTGAAACAGCAAAGGGAAAAGGGGAGAGTGTATGTACTTGATCTTTTGCCCTAGAGCTGATCGGAAACAATATGCTTTTTGACAGGTTAATTTTATATCCTGATACTTTACCGAAGTCCGATAGCATGGTCATAATTTTTGGTAGAGACAGAGATGGATCTGAAATATATAGAAGCAGATCGTCTGCATATAAGGACACCTTATGCTCCTTATCTCCTCTTACAATCCCCTTATAATCCCCCGTAGAGCGCAGCAAAATAGCAAGAGGTTCTATGACCAGCGCGAACAACAAGGGAGATAAAGGGCAGCCTTGTCGTGTTGAACGGTGAAGAGGAAAAGAGCAAGAATCCATATTATTTGTGTGAACACATGCTTTAGGCTGAGCATAAAGTAGTTGAATTAAAGAAATGTAGTAGGGGCCAAATCCAAACCTCGACAGGGCCGAGAAGAGAAAATCCCACTCGACCCTGTCGAAGGCCTTCTCGGCATCTAGTGAGACCAATATTTCGGACACCTCTAATAAAGAGGATGGTGGATCGTGGATTTTGAGTGTAGATAATGTTGAACAGTCGCCTGATGTTAAAAAACAACTGCCTGTCCTTAACAAATCCAGTTTGGCCTGGTGACACAACGGTTGGAAGGACCTTTTCCAAACGTATGGCTAAGATCTTTGCCAAAATTTTATTATCCACATTCAAAAGGCTTATGGGTCTATATGAACCTGGTTCTAGAGGGTCTTTGCCAGATTTATGGATTAAGGAGATGCAGGTATCGTATAACGTTGGAGGTAGAGAACCTGTAGTCAATGCTTCATTATAGACTGTAAGGAATATGACTTAGCTCAAATGATTATTGGGAATCAAAATTATGAATCGGGTTGATTCATCTATATTCTTACAATATTAATAAATTATTGAAACTGTAATTTAACATTGATGTATACGAGTGGGTCTAAATTTCAATGAATTATAATTCAATCATTAATATACCAAAAAGGTCCCTCTTTCAGATCAATTAATCAGAATAATTTTTAAGGGAAATTAATGTATTAATTAAACAGTTGTTTGTCCCGCAAACTGGTCGTAAAATTAATTCCATCAACTTCTCAACAAAATTTTATCTTTCTTATAATTCGAAGAAAGCTATATTTTCTGGCCCTGAAAATTACTTTCTTGTTCTTATAAAATGTAGGTTACTTAACAATATCGCATTAGTAAAGCGTAGCTTGATCGTCGTTTCATTGACTTGTAAAATGAACACTTATACAGAGACAATCTAGGATATAATGGGTTTTAATAATTGGACTAATACTACATCGAAACTACGAGTATACACAGAGTAAATACATATTTACAACAGAAACATACGGATGAAAACATTACAAGACCAAACGGATAACAGATGAGAGAGGGAGAGGATGAAAGGGAGTAAGTGAAACTAAAGTTCAGGATGAGAGAGATCACCGAGATGATCTCTGCATGGCAAAATCACAGGCAATGTAACCTTTTGAGAGACAGCAAGGAATCAAATCACATTAAAAGTTCAATAAACTTATCTTGCAAAATGGTTCTCTTTGTTGCTGAAGAACGCCGAGTTCATGCGTGTGTCCTAAGAGCAGCGTGCGTGTGTTTCTTTAAGAAAGCAGGGCTCGCGCTCTCGTGTCTTCTGGTGAGCGCGGCAGCGGGATTTTCAAAAGAGTCTTTCTCTTTGAGTTGAAGTTGTCTGCTGCGTTTGCTTCGTTGAGTCCGAAGACGAAAATAAAGAAAAGACGTAAAGAAAAGAAAAACGCTCCCAACAGGGAGCCATAGGTCTTCTCGCTGACGAGGCGGGTTCGTGAAAGTGCTCTCGGAGAATTCCTGAGTCGGTCTTTTATGGAAACTATGGGCTGACGCCTCTGTTCGCGTGAACAACCAATGAACGTCCAAAGATATGAAGCGGGAAAAGTTCCTTCCTTTGTCTCTGGGGGAGACACCCACTCGAGGGAGTTATGGTGTTGTCTTAATACTCTAGTCAGACGATTCATATAGTAATAATCATATCATTGCAATCTATTATCGAGATTCAACTCCGTTAAGTCTCAAGATTTAAAATGATATAAAACATGTCATATGAAAGATTATAGGAATACACAAAGTTACATACTTGTATGCATCTTACAAACATTTTAAAGTTTTGATTAATACATGATAACATTGCAGATACACAAATTTGATATGGGAAAATCAAATCCTTGTTTATACATTTCTTAAGTGGTTATACATAAATGTAGGATTAACACTTTATTCCTACTCCTCTCCTGGAATCTCAGTTTGCTTGACATTCCGCTAGGGCAATAAAAACAAAGTGGGGGGAAGGCAATTGCCAGACAATCTTGAATGCTGATTCCAGATTACACATTAGAAAACTACACCTCTATTATAAAGCAAAACTAATCACACATGCATAATGGCATTGTACTTATATGAAAATGATATTTCTAAGTTCTAATACAAAGGTGTGTGTGTGTATGCATGTATGTGTGTGGGATGACTCCTCAGTCTCCCAGGGGGTGTTGTACAGTGTTATCCTATAGCAGGAGGAAGTTTCGTTATCTCTCTGTGGTCCAGAGAGGGGAAGGGGGTTTGGAATGTCTCTGAGGTGCAATTAGTGTCGTAAAATTCCATTTGTCGCCGACTAGCTGGAGCCGAAGCATGATTTGCACTCACAAGTTCAAAGTGCATCAGCTTTTGTATTCAGGAAGAAATGTTTTTAGCAACACAGAGTATTTGAATTTGTTAATTCAAACCAACGACGAATGATTCGATAGCCAATGTTGTTACAGACACTCAAAAGAAGTGTTGAAATTTGATCTATAAAAGCCTTGTAAAATTCAACACTGTAACCATCAGGTCCAGGGCACTTAGAGTTTTGCATACACTGTATAGCTTGTTTTATTTCTAAGTTTGAAATAGGTTGTTCTAATAATTTTTTGTTTTCTAAATTTATAGTAGGTATCTGAAGTTTATCAAAAAAATTGTTCTATTAAGTTTGAATCATTTTTGGATTCTGAAGAGTACAATTTAGAATAGAAATTCTTGAATGTGTCATTTATTATTTTAGGATCGGTTGTTGTCTGACCGGAATCTGTCCGTATCTCTGTTATTAACCTTGCTTCTTCTTTAATTTGCTGGGCTAATAATTTACCTGTTTTTTCCCCATTTTCATAATTTTTGTGTCTTAATTGTGTCAAGAATTTAGTCGTTTCTGCAGTGTATAATAAATTGAGTTCGGTCTGCAATGACTGCTTTCTTTTATAAAGGTCTGGTGTGGGGGAGTTAGCATAAACTCTGTCAATTTCCTTAAATTCTTGGGTCAATTTCAACTCCTTGTCCCTTCGCTGCTTATTTTTCAAGCTATTCAGGCAAATAATCTGGCCCCTCATGTATGCTTTAAATGTTTCCCACAAGGTGGATCTTTTGATCTCTGGATCATCATTTGTATGCAAAAATATATCAATTTGTTTTTGCAGTTCTTCTATTACTTTATCATCCAATAAAAGAACATTATTAAACCGCCATTTTTTGGTTGTCAGGTCATGTCCCATCTCTATGTGGAATGATACTGGACTATAGATAACACAATTGCTTCGTAGTCACAGTATTTGATGTTTGTTAAATATGCATAATCAATTAAAAAGAAATCTATTCTAGAAATGAATGATGAACCGGAGAGAAATAAGAATATTTCCTTGTGTTGGGAGATAAAACTCTAAATGGATCAAATAATTTATAGGTATTCATGAGTGCATGAATGGCTTTAGCAGACTTTGATATGCTGGATGGTTTTTGTGATGATCTATCAATTATTGGGTCTAACACCAAATTAAAATCCCCTCCAATAATCAATTTATGAGAATCCATATTAGGTAATGCTGTAAAGAAAGAGGTAATAAAAGTCTCATCATCAATATTGGGGGCATATACACTAGCTAGAGTAACTGGTTTATTGTACAATTTTCCTGTAACAATAATATATCGTCCTCGAGGATCAGATATTATTTTTGATGCTAAGAAGGGAATTGTCTTTCTAATAATTATAGCTGCGCCTCTGTTTTTTACTGGGAATTTAGAATGAAATATCTGTCCAATCCATTTAGTTCGTAACCGTTTATGATCCTGATCTCTCAAGTGTGTTTCTTGTAAAAACCCGATATCCATCTCTAATTTTTTAAGGTGGGTCAATACATTTCCTCGTTTAATAGGTCCATTGAGTCCTTTACAATTCCAGGAAATAATTTTGACCAAGTTTTTGTGACTAGATGAGTCTAAAATATAGTTTTCAGCCATAACTGTTTAGTTGGAAAAATAAAAAAATTAGGCTGCTCAGTTTTGTTTTTTTGGCCGGTCTCCAATAAAAATCAAAGTTATATTCAATTGTAGTGCAGGTAAAAACACAGAATAAACCAAAGTCCCTAAATACAACAAACCCTGCTCCCTCCCTGAACTCCCCTGAACTAGCTGCTCCGTCATAACTACAGAGGAAGCACATATTCCCAAAAGAAAGGTTATTTATACACGCAGAGAGGTGTGTGAACATTTGACTTACCACTAAGCTCCTAAAAAAAGAAAGAAAATTAAACTAAATTCATTTTCCAGACCTTCTTAACCATATTTTGGCCAGTACCTATGTCTAATGTAACCAAGAGTTCCTCATGAATAAATAAAAATAACCGTAATAATATTCTATAGTAAAGAGATGTAAGAACAAATACGTAAAAATAAAATAAATAAATGGTAAAACAAGGATTCACATTCTTTGGGTACCTGGTTGAGAGTCCGTTACTCAGTTCGTGTAGGCCATAGCATTACCACACACAAGTGTTCAAATTAGTGTTCTTACCTTCAACGCTCATGATGATTTATTGCTGTCAATAAACCTCTCCACTGCCCGTGGGTCGGTGAAAGACATTTTGGAACCATCGGCTGTAATCTCCAGCTTGGCAGGGAAAAGCATTCTGTACTGGATTCCAGCGTCACGTAGTGTGGCTTTCACTTGATTAAAGGCTGCTCGTTGTCGTCCTACCTCTGGGCTCATATCATGGAAGATATGAACCTGTGCTCCCTCGAAGGACAGCTTGCCTTTGGACCGGGACAACGACATGATCTTTTCTTTATCCGAGTAGTAGTGAAGGCGGCGATTATGGGTCGGGGCCGTTCACCATTACGTGGTTTTGGGGCAAGGCTTCTGTGGGCACGATCAACAAGAATGGGGCCGTCAAAGTTTTCTTCACCAAGCACTTTAGACAGAAACTTGGCCACAAACGCGTCGGGATGCACCGATCCGATACTGCCATTTTTGCCGGATCGGGTATCGGTCAGACGAGGCCGATCCAAATCCGATATTGTGCGTATACTATTCTGTGTTATTGTTAAGCCCCACAAAAGGCACACAAACATTATAAAGCACCATAAGTTTTCGTGCGCAATATTATAAGTGTTCTGAAGCCATTATATAGTATAATGTGAGATATAAATTAATATTTAAGTCGTTAAATTCAAGATCATGTAAACGTTTCCCTCAGCTACGGCTGTCAATCATTCTTCATTCAGCATTCAAAACAGCGCGTCGCGTTCGGTTACGACAGTTAACACGATGAAACTCTCTCCAAGATGATTCAATGTTACTATTATTATACTTGATCTGTAGATAAAGGTCTATGGTTTCGCATAAAACAACTTTATCTTGCTGGACTTTATTGCTGTACCTTAATCATGTTCTACCGGGTGTCTGTTAGATCACAACACTGGAGTAAAGTCAGAGCACTATTTGTTCTTCACCCGCACAGTAACTGAAATTTAAAACTGTTAAAAGTAAAGGCTGAATAGACTATTGCATAGATAGATACTGTATAATACACTACGCATCAATATGTATTTTCTTTGTGCTTTAAACTTTTCAATGCAGACTCGACGCACTGCGCGCTGTGACTCATGTTGCTTCCAGCGCATCATTCTGCGCTCGGGATGCGCATAAGCGCTGTGTGCCGCATTGTATTGGAGCCTTTCATATTATAATACAGTGACGCAATGAAAGATTATAAATAGCCATTCTTGTTCTGTCCTATCTATTATGTTGCTACTTCATTAAACAGCTGTGCTATACATTTAAAAAATGTCTCAATTTTATAGTAGGATATAAAATAATTGCTATTTTTGATTTTTATCTTGTTTTTCATGAATGTATTTTACAACAATACAAAGAGCAATGTGTAAAGTTTGACCAGATTTAGTGTTACACTTATTGTCTCTAATTTGTTCCCCACTAAACATTTTTTTTTCCACAAAATGTTCAGATTTTATACAATTATTGTGCACTCGTGATTTTTCTAGACTAAATTTTACTGCTGAATTATCCACTAATCTAGTTTATAATAGCATTTATGTCAGATTATGATCATATATTTTTTTGTTGTTGTTGTTTTTCTTTTTTTCAGTTCTTATTATCAGTTCAACACAGAGTTATAGAAATTCTACTTGATTAAAAAAAAACTGCGCTGGTATCGGTACGGATCGGTATCGGCCGATACTCAGAATTTTTGGTATTGGATCGGATCGGTTCTGAAAAAATGGTATCGTTGCATCCCTACAAACGCGGTTGGTGTGTTGTTTGGCGGCGGCTCCTGTTCTCCAAATCGACGCATTTTTCCTGAAGTTTCTTATGATCAGCAGCAAGAGATTGGCAAGAATTCTCTAGAGCCGTGAGCCTGTCAGAAGTGTCGCTGAGGGACTGCTCCATGCTCGTCTGTATATTAGCTGCTTCTGCTTGCATTGAAAACAGTCTCTCGACTTTTTCCGTTAGCTCGTCACGAATAGTTTTCATGTCCGCTTTGGTTGTCTCCCGCAAGGATGAGATCTCGTCGCGTATTTCTTTGCCAAGGCCTTCTATTTTTATTTTAAGAAATGTTCGCATGGTGTCTCCGTACGAGTTGAATTCTGATCTCAGTTTGGCACGCAGACTGCCTAGTGAGATTGGGCCTTCTTCTGTTAGCCCCGCGGCTCCGCTGGCTTTAGCGCCTTCACTTTTTTCTGCGGTGGCGGCGTGAGACTCGACCTCCAGAGTCGTCTGCTTGTATTGTCTGCCCTTCCTTTGAGACATTTTAATATCACGGACGTTGTGACTCTGTTTGTTTGAAATTAATTGGTCTGGAAAATAAAATTTTATACAATTTACACGGAGCTGGTCTCGTGCTCTGCTCACGCCATGCGACCGGAAGCGGAAGTCCCTTCTAGTAACTTTTGTGAGGCTTGGTCCAAGGATCATGTACGTCCAGTTTCGCAAAGTTTGGACCAAATTTGTGACCTGTGAAAATTTAGTTTCGCTTTCTGTTCAATCCACTATGGCGGACGAACGACATGGACTCGTGATGTCATCTTCGCGAGCAACTTACACCGGTACTGACCGTACGTTTTAAAGTTGGAACGGTGTCTCTGTCTCAAAGGGCCTAGGCGCAGGAGCTGGCCAAAATTTATCTCCCGGGAATAATAATAATAATAATAAGAAAACTTAAGAAGAACAATAAGTGTGCTGCTTTCAGCAAGCACACTTAATAATAATAACTAGAAAAATGCATTTCCGGGGGAACTGCAAAGTGTGCTTGCTCGGGTGCAGTGCACTAATGTTAGCAGGTAGTGGATAAGGGTGCGTTGAAGTTTGCTTGATCTGAGAATTTCAACAATAGTACTTTTTTCAAGATTGTGCAAAAAGGTGAAAAGTTATGTGCATTAAGAGACATGTCTGCAAAGTAGACTAGTGCCAATGGCATTGTTTATGTGGCTTGGTTGTTGGTTTTGAAATAATTGGTTATGAATATACAGCAGAGAGTGGGAGTGTTTTGGGTGATGAAATAGTATTGAAAAGAAGTTGACAGTCTTAATTTACTGTATCCAATAAGTCAATACAAAACTCACCCAGCTGTTCTGTGGTTGAGTGTTCCCTTTGATTAGGAACAAATTTACTATCTCAAATTAAGGTCTACCGTAATTAGCGATGCTTTGATTGCTGCTGTCAAGATGGTTGTCATCACCTACAAAGAAACGCTGATTTTTATAGCCTACCGTCAGTCCTCATATTGTAATTAAATGAAAAACGCTATCAGTTTCACTATTAGCTTATTCTAGCGATGCAATCGCAACAACATGGATAACGCCTTGCCTAACTTTATATGACATATGCGCCATATGCTAGAGTTACACATCCCGCTGCCATTTCAGGGATTGCGCATAATTTAAACCTTTCCCGCAAGGTTAGCTTTTATAGTGCGAGAAATTCCCGCACAAATATATTCGCTTCATCTCAGAGCAAATGATTAAAAAATAAATTCACAGATGCGAGAAAAAAGATGTCAAACTGTCTTTTATTTTCGAATTTAATTCCTCAATCAGCGCTGGACCGGCATTTTCTGTCTTCCGCTGAGCCCTGGCCGTAGACAGATCATATGTTTCACGCTGTCAATGCAGTGGTCTGCGTTGCGCTGATCTTATTCACACTATCGAGTGTAGGTGCAGCATTCTAACATTGAGTCATAATGAGCTGTTTGTGAAGAAATCATCCGCTTCCAAATTATGTCATTTTAATCACTAAATTGAAACATTAAAAATCAATTTGCTCTTTATGGTGTTTCATTTAATTAGGTGATTCTAAGTTTAATTATTGATGATTACAAGCTTGGAGGAATTGCAATTAATTACAGCAAATTGTGCAATTAAAGTTAATTTTTTTCCCAGTCTTAATTTTTAAATATGAGCAGGCCTACAAGCTGGGATTGGTAATGCTGCACTGTAATCATAGTTATTTATTTATATTTTTCATTAAATTTATTATGTGATATTGGTTTGAGACTGAGAGTATTTTATTTAGTGGAGAACTTTGCAGCAGTATTTTATTTCTTATTCTTTTTTTTAATTTTATATATATTTTATTATATTTTATTAAAAAGTGTTTAAAAAGTGTAAACAAATTGTTAAAAAAAAGTTTATAGTAATAAACAACCTGCAGTTTAATGTTTGCATTTCTTTCCCTTACTGTACCGAAAATAAACCGAACCGTGACTTTAAAACCGAGGTACGTACCGAATCGTGATTTTTGCGTACCGTTACACCCCTAGTTCTGACTGGTGATGGCGTGGTGCGCGAAATGACAGTTGGGTGATCATCGCTCTCCACTTCCTGTGAAGTGATGTATCGATGTTCCCTTATTCCCTATGCCGTGCGCAGTGCCCTTCGAACTGAACATGTTCGCTCCCTTCGGATTGGAATCTCACTTAAGATGGCGGAAAACCCTGTGAAGTCCACTTCGCAGTCCACAACGCACCCCTAGAGCGACGTTGTTGATTGTTTGAGCATGTGACTGCGCATTTCTCCTTGTTTTCTATTGTTATGCGCAGCATATTTCCCGTGCGCACAAACACAGCCACAGACTATGAATTGTTTGTTCGGTTAGCGAAGAAGAGCATGATGTATTTTGTATCAAGTTTTTTTTTTTTTTTTTACTGTTTTGAGAACTGGAAATGCACAATTCATGCATACAAATCTGTATATATTAATAAATGAAGATGATTAAATTAGACCGATGCAAAAAAACGAAATTCAGGCCCTGCATTTATTAAGACAAACCTAGTAAAAACGAATGCAGTCTATACACTGACTTGGCAGCTCTGTGAAATGTAATACAACAGTGCCACCTACTGTCTAAATGCATTAACATTAAAAGTGTGAGGTGAAACTTTTGCATAGACATAGGTAAATGGGTTTGTCAATTAGCCTGAAATAAAAAAATAAAAAAATTTAGATCTTGTGCATCCTCACATTGGAGTCCCGAGTTCATGTACAAAGTTTGGTTTCGATACGTGACAGAGTTCCTGAGATATGAACTACTTCCTGTTTGGCGACTACGCCGCTGATTTCGTTTGGCTGTGACGGGCAAACGCTTCCGAAAATCAAAAATCCTTCTAGTAACTTTTGTGAGGCTTGGTCCAAGGATCATGTACGTCCAGTTTTGTGAAGTTCGGACCAAATTTGTGACCTGTGAAAATTTAGTTTCGCTTTCTGTTCAATCCAATATTGCGGACGAACGACATGGACTCGTGATGTCATCTTCGCGAGCAACTTACACCAGTACTGACCGGACGTTTTAAAGTTGGAACGGTGTCTCTGTCTCAAAGGGCCTAGGCGCAGGAGCTGGCCAAAATTTATCTCCCGGGAATAATAATAATAAGAAGAAGAAGAAAACTTAAGAAGAACAATAAGTGTGCTGCTTTCAGCAAGCACACTTAATAATAATAATAAGAAAACTTAAGAAGAACAATAAGTGTGCTGCTTTCAGCAAGCACACTTAATAATAATAATAAGAAAACTTAAGAAGAACAATAAGTGTGCTGCTTTCAGCAAGCAAACTTAATAATAAGAATAAGAAAACTTAAGAAGAACAATAATTGTGCTGCTTTCAGCAAGCACACTTAATAAGAAGAAGAAGAAGAAGAAGAAGAAGAAGAAGAAGAAGAAGAAGAAGAAGAAGAAGAAGAAGAAAACTTAAGAACAACAATAAGTGTGCTGCTTTCAGCAAGCACACTTAATTATATTGCTTCTGGTCTCTGAAGAGTCTCTGGAACAACTTATTTGTTAAAGTGTTCGTTTTTCAAAAAATGATGTATTTTAGATTTGGCCCTGTAGTCACAGCTGTACCGGCCAGTGCATTGTATGTACAAAAAAGGTCAGGCTGAAAGCCAATGAGGGACTCTGTTGTTTTTAACACTCAATGAACCGCCAGCACATGCTAAACGCATGGTCAAATCTCTGCTCATTATCATGTCAATACATTTGAATATGAAAAGGTTTTTGGCTCAGGGTTGATGAGATGCACATTCGCTGTTTCTCTTTTTTCTTTGTTCAATTTCAAATGCCTTTTCGTTTCATCTAGTCTTTTTAAAGACTATATGAAGGCAAAGGGGCCATTTTAACGTTTGATTATTCTATTTACTCTTTACTTTATATTTTATCTGCTTACATCAGGATATATCAGAACTATATCGCTTCGAGTTCCTCACCAGGTCTCCGGCACAATTTGGTCAGTCCCGATGATCAAAAACAGAGGTAATTGGCTAAATATCTAGGATTTGCCGTATTCCCACGCACACAATCGAAGATATATTCATATAGCCCCCTTGGATGCCCCTCAGGAACTTAATTCAATCGTTTACTTTAGTAGAGTTTTTTGACCACCATTTAAAGACGTTAGTCGATCAACTTTACCTTTCTTAAAAATGTCTTTGTTTGGCCAAACTCGTGGCTTGTTCCACATACACTTATCTAAAGCAGCATTAAATTAGAACAGAGGTCATCAGACGCATCCAGGCTAGATTGATCAACCAGCATCTGCTGATTCTAGATGGAAAAACTTGTCTCCTCATCCAAGCACACTTGTTCTCTGATATCAGTTATTAGTCGTCACTAATCTCTGACGCAAACTTGTGGAAATATACGAATCCGATATTCTACTTGGGAAAAACAAATCTCAGAGTAATTAAGAATGAATTCAAACGTAAGAATTTATAATTTTTGTTCAAAGTTCAGAGTTGCTACGTTCTCTGACGCGTCTCTGGAACGTTGAATATGAAAAGGTTTTTGTTTCAGGACTGATGAGATGCAGGTTACTGTTTTTGTTTTTAGATTTCATTGTCTTGTGATTTACATTGTAGCCACATGGCAATCCTATGCTCCTGTTGTGGGTTTACTGCAGCTATATCAAAAATAGCAGAGTTTCCACCAAGGAGACAAACAAATTCAACATATACACACTTGATATTTAATCCAGTTTACACAAGATACTTGGCCTAGCATGCATGGCATCTACAACCTTTTACCTAAGTGTTAGGTATAAGAGGGGGAGAGGGGGAGAGATGTGTTCTGAGGTGAGACTTTGCCTTTCACATGGTGAGTTCAAATGGCAATTTCCAGAGAGGTCCTTTGTCCTCTCTCAGGGTCTGGTCGCTTTTCAAACAGACTGTCCGGCATTTCCTAATTTCTCAATTCTTACAATGTCAGTATAAAATCTCTGAGAATTGTTTTCCAATACCTTGTTGAATCTATGCCACAAAGAATTAAGGCATTTCTGAACAGTGTTAATTTCGTTGATGAATAATTCTCGTCATAGTTGTCAACAAGAAATATTTTCACTGACGAAAATGAGACAATAACGAAATAAAAACCCGTTTATGATGACAAAAACTATAACGAAAATCTATTGGCCTCTTCGTTACCGAATAAGAAAGAGACAAAAATGTTAGGGAGGGACGATTTTGGAAAAGAGTCAATCACAATTAATTTTTTGCGTAAAATTTTTCATGCTAGTCAAGTCTGTAGCCAGGGGAAGTCTAAGCCTTTTCCACCCTTACACTCGCACTGCCTATACATGTTTTCTGGTCTGAACTTTGGACCAGGTCTTTGAATCAGATCTCAAGGTGCTGCCCAAAATGCTGCTATCTGAAAACAGAAAAAGTATGTTTTTAAACTCACACAGATCTATCTGTCTGGGCTGTCAATAGATTAAAAATGTATAAAAATAGATAGAAAATTTGTATCACTGTAAAGATGCTTTGAAACGATCTGTATTATATAAAGCGCTACATAAATAGAGGTGACCCTTGCATGAGGGCTCGTGCTCATCACAGATGTAGTGATTTTACTTTTGCCCCACCCAGGAACCAATGTAGTGATTGGTACTCGCGTCACTGCTAACGTTGTGATTTTTGGATCACACGTCACTTAAGGTGTGGTTATGAGTACATCAGATGCCCCCCCCCCCCCCCTTTTTTTTTTTTTTTTTTTTTTTTTTTTTTAGTGTGAGGCAACAGTCAAAGTCTTTTACCTTGGCCCTATGAGAATACTCCAAATAGGGGGCTTTTCATTCATCTAGAATTAATGTAAACTGGTCAGCTGATTTATCTGAAAGATTGGTGAGATCATTAATTTGTAGAGCCTCTTGCTGTATTATCAGCACATGGAAGACACAAGTGTAATCAAATGTATTTATTAACAAAAGATAAACAAGAATAACGAACACAACATACTAAATGAATACCATGAATTACAAAGGAATAAAGTGCATAAGATTAATGGTGATTAAGTTGAGTGTGCATGGCTATGGAAGAGTTACTTTATCCTATGGAAAGATAAACTATTGTTTCTCTAAACTAATAAGGTGAAGAACCTTATTATGGATCAAACTAATAAATGAAAGGTTATTTGCTATTAACTATCATCAGCTATATTACCTCTAATGTAAATTAGAAAATCATATACTGATAATATGCAACAACTTTCTCTGGAAAGAGGTTTGGTAAAGTGATACCAAAAAGCCTTGAACATGAAGATCTGTTGGATACTGATCTTCTGGAGCATCAAAGGGTCCTAAAATCTGGAACACACAGATGAGGTCCTGAAGTTAGGTCCTTAACAATCTGGAACTCTCAAACAAAGGAAACTTGAAGTAAAGGTTTGCTCTCCTGAGCTTAACCTTGTTGCAAATGTCTGCAACTTTGTCTTCTGCCTCTCTGAGACCCAGAACGTGGTTGATCTGTTACAACCTTGCAGGCTGGGAGAATGTCATTAATGTGTCTTAACTTTAACCTGGCCATCAGTTATTTTCTTCTCAGCTTTAAACTGTTATTAGTTGAAGTAATGGTGGTATTATTGAGTTTACATATTTTGCTTCCTTTTCAGGTTTTTGGCAGAGTTTCATGAGGACTTCTTTCCAGAGTCTGCATATGTGTCTGCAACTGAAGCCCATTACAGCATGAAGCAACCACGCTCAGTCTTCTAAAAATCCCTTGGGGAGAGTTTCTTCTGTATTGTGCTCCCCTGAACTTCTGGTCCACCCCTGATACTGAATGTTGAGCCTTTTTTCTTTCTACTTGCAAATCCTAACAATTTCCTCTGATCCATTTTTACCTGTTCAGGTGATTTATGGCAAAGCTTTCTTGACAATTTTTTTTTAGTTTTTTTTTTTAGTTTTCTTATAAAGCATTTTGAATTCAGTCTCACAAAAATGATGAAACATTTTCTTGTTTAATAGATTTTAATGCTATATGAAGCCACCATTACCTCTTGTGTTCTTGATTTTTTTTCCCATCTAAAACTGAACAATTGACTAATTTGCCTTAGTCTTCGTTATTTTGCTGCAGCTGTCTTCTATCTTGTGCTTTCCTCTCCTCCCTGCTTAAAAAAGCAACTTTACAAAAGCAGCATAAGATGTTTATTACATTTCTCCATTTTTTGCCACACATAATTGTTGTAGTAACGTTGTTTTAAATTATATATAATTCTTTGAATTATGAACTCAAATGACAACAATGCAATTATCAGTGATCACACTCAAAATGATATGATATTTTCTTTATGTAAATTAATCTGTATAAAGTTCTTATTATTAAAAGTTTTCATCTCTTTTGTGTGAAAATATGATAAGGCTGGGTTTAAACAATATAGAGGGTTTTTTTTTCCATTTATTAATAAGTTCATTATTACCATGTTTCCTCTTTCTGTGTATTTGTTTTCCATGGTGTCTTATAGATTATCTGTCAACGTCACTTGATTGTGCTTAATTTCTCAGTTTATTAACCAATACATTATTCAAACGTTTGTTTACAGTGTTTAAAAGACCTCTAAACTAGTCATTGTTGTAAAAAAAAAAAAAAAACACACACTGCTTTGTTGCTGTTTTCACTGGCATTAATTTCAAACCTTGAAAATCCCACAGGTAAACTATTTGTATAAATCACTAGTGTCTGTAAATTTTATGTACAAATATCTCTTAAGAGAATGGAAAAGCGTAGCTCCAAACACTAGTCCAAACCAGATGAATTAACAAACTTGTTGCGGAGTGTAGATCCAAGGTAACTCAAAATAGGCCGAATTTATTATCCAGAGGCCACAAATAAAGTGCAAAAGGTGCAAGGTGAGCAAAACGTTTTCAAGTTCAACCCTTCATCAGTGGCATGTTTTGCATACACCAAGCATACACAGAGGAAAAATGTATTGCTCAGTGATTGCTTTTACTAAGCTCAGAAGACTTAGTTGTGATTCTCATGTATCTCTCATTTTAGTATCAGCAACATTTCAGATGTTTCTCCTAAAATCCCTTAGGAGAAATAAAAAGACACAAATGAGACATATATATGCAATGAGACATATATGACATGCAAGAAATATTTGAGAGAAAAAGAGTCAAAATTGAGATTGTGGTAGAAGAAACATAGAACAACTTTTTGTCTTGCCGTATTTTGTTGCTCAGAGGTTGCTCTTTTTAACTCTTTTTAACCTTTTAAAAATGTTTTAGTGTTTGTCAGAGGGGTCCAAGACCCTAGAACTTTTGTCGCACTTGAACCACGAATACACACAAAAAAATAAATGAATGGATTCGAGTTTTGTGGTTGAAATTTAAAAAAAGTAACAAATCCTTCCCTCGCAGGTCAATTTGACCCCCTTAGGAATGAATGAAATTCGAGGAATGCTTCAGTACACATAGAAAAACCGAAAAATGTTAAAACTTTACCAAAAAAATATTTTATAATGTCTACATGTGTATCTGAATGCATACTAAATGAACAGACTTTAGGACCCAGCGGAACAGCTAATTTGCTCCATTTAGAGCTATAAGGCCATCTAGTGGCTAGAGTCATGAAATTTCATGTTATATTATTTTTTCTCCACAAGAGGTCGGCAAAGACACCCAATGTATTTTGAGCTGAATTAAAAGGGTTATGCATGAAATTGTGTTATTTTGAATTTAAGTTAAAAGAATGTGAGGAATATGCTTAAATTACCATTTATTTATTATTTATTAATCAAATCTAGTAATTTAAAAGGTAAATAAAATAAAAAATAACAAAAAATCTCCAAAAAGAACTGCATTATAAAATAGAAAAAAATATTATATAAATGAAATTAAATAAGCTTTCTGGACAAAAAAAAAAAAAAAAAAAAAAAACGTATAATTTAAGGGAAAAGATGTGTTGCAAAACGTGAGGGAAGGACGAGGGTTAAGCTCAGGAAACTTTCTCAAAAGTTTCTAAAATATTTCTCATTTTAGTATTAACAGTGTCTCAAATGTTTCTCCTAAAATTGCTTAGGAGAAATAAGTAGACACAAATGAGACATGAGAAATATTTGAGAGACAAGAAGTTGAAAAGTTAAAAACTGAGAATGTGGTAGAAGAAACATACAACATCTCTTTATAGTCTTACTGTCGTCTCTTTCAAGACTCCACTATATGAATAATTTATTGCTCAGAGGTTGAAAGAATTAAATAAATAAAAATATTCTTAATATTGTAAATACTGAAACTATAATTTAAAAGCCATTATACATTTAAGAATATTAAGGCTTACTAGTTAGATGTTTTCTTCAATGCCCAGCATTGTATATGCAGCACATTTTCTAAACACACCAAAAAATATGTTTGTCTCCTTTTGCTAGAGAAACTGGATCACTCCAGTTGTCTACTTTAAAGATTCAGAAGAAACCTCAACAACATCACACATTGTGCTCATATTTTTCACCTTACCTAGAATGGTCTCACATTTGTCTCCTCTAAAGATTCAGAAAAGGGTGATGATCTCAACAACTTTACAAATAAAATGTCTCATTAAAAACTCAAACATTTCTACCATATAATATGTTAGGGATAATGTACATCCAGCCGGTTGTTATCTCAGAATAAACCTTAAATATAATAATTATGGAGATAAGAGATATCGATTTCAGATTAAACTGTTTTAAAATCGTACCTGTTTGTATCTTATTGTCCAACAGCGCACAAAATGGCAGCAGCTGCGTTTGTAGGAAACAAGAGAGCGAGTTCACGATACTGGTTAAGTATCGATACATAATTAAAGGTTATGTAAAAACCTAGGCTCTGAGATCTGCACACAAAAACAGTTGGCTTGAGCACCTGCCCTTTTTATTCCTGGAAAGAAAGTGCCCTTTTTTCTGGGGTGCTTTTTTTCTATTTTTCTAAAATATTTTTCTAAAAATATTTCTGTTTGCGCACAGCTTCCCTGTCAAACAAATATATTTATTGAAGAATAGTATATCTAAATATCAGGTCAGGAGTTCTGAAGCGCTCCCTCTCCCTCTCCCCCGATTGTTAAACCCGATTGTATTGCTTCCGCTAAAGAAAATAGTGCGCTCCGTCTCTACGGTTAGAATCCTGTGAGTCCATAGCAACGCTCTGTTTTTCATGGCAGCGGTCTGTTATACTCCGCACAGCGGTCTGTTATCAAGAAATAACAGACCGCATTCTACATTGGAATTCAACCAAGCCATGTAATAAAATAAGTTAGTAATAAAATAACCATATATCACCACCAGGTGATATGCTTTAGTTATTTTGTTTATTCTATTTACCTGCATTGCCCTGTCAATTAGATGCAAATGTGCGCATTTTAACTAGTTGACGCCTAATTTGCATACAGAACGTCCCCAGTTAATGACTTACATCAAGAGTCTTTCCCCCTGAAATTTAGAAATCTAAATTGGTGAATTTAGAAGAAATATACAGATGCAAACAGATGGAGGATACACTCTAAAAAATGTAGTAAATCTGAGTAACTGCATGGTACATTAATAAATAAAACTGAGTAGAAATAAGTTAACATTAAACTTTAAAAATAACAATATTTAGAAATTAACTTTTTATTTATGAGTAATTTAACTTTTTTTTATTTCCTCTAACCCTTTATAAAATAGTATTCCATACAACCACAAATACATACATGACATTGGCTTTTATTGAATTTTTACTCAATTATTTTGGTAAGTTTAATTTTAAAGTGTTATGTATTCTGATAACACCAAAATAATTAAAACGATTTAGTGCCTTGTGCAAAAATAAACAAATTATTAGTAAAACACGCCCTTCTGCTTGATGCAGTTATTTAGGTTATTCTATGAAGAGTTCAGATGAAAAAGCCTTTAAGTGCCATCTGAAATTTCCTTCTATAATGATCATTTTTATCAAGCTTGTATGTTTATGTTCACTTATTTCACATTATTGGCAATGAAAATTACCTATTAATTGTCATTTAAGTTAAATTACTGAACTTAGATATACGAGCTTGAAAAAAAATGCTCATTTTAGAAGAAAATTTTAGATGGCACTTAGAGGCTTTTGCATCTGAACTCTTCATATATACTTGAAACTAGTAGCATAGAAAATGTTTTCAAAACATGCACATTGTGGAATGGTTTCCTAAACCTAGTGAATACTAAGGAGACCATGGTTTCTGTGTGAACTGATTATTTTGTAGACATCTTTTGAAAATGAAACAATTGCGTGAGTTTGAGGAAGATAAAATTAATTAACTTTTTTAATTAATTTTTTAAAAAGGAAGTCAGAGTTGCGTTAATATACTTTTTTGTTTAAAAAAAGAAAAAAAATACGTAATGAGAAGTGCCCTTTATTTCACTTGAGCCCCTGCCCCTCAAAATGTCTGTGCACGTCCCTGCAGCTTAGTATCAGCATCAACAGGTTCTATGCAATGTTTAAGAGTTGGGTCGGACCATTGCATAGCAATGAGCTGCTCCCTACCAACCTCAGCAGTAAGCGTGTCAGCAGCACTAGGAGTATCTAACTCGGTTTCAACCTTGAGCTGACACTCTACGGGTTCAGATGACGGTGCAATGAATGAGTCAGAGAGGTCAATTACGTCAGCAAATTTTCTGGCTTGTGCACAAGTGACAGCACAAAATTAGGAAATGCAGTGGGAAGACTGGTAGATAAATAAGCCTGACCACACAAGTCAGATCGGGTCACACATCCATCATGATCGGGGACGAAAACACTTTACTACTGCCAGATCATTCCCTAAAATTAGGCTTACACCTTTCACCGGTAGTTCAGAGCGCACACCAACTTTAACAGGCCCTGAAACTAGCTCAGAGGTCAGACAGACAGAATGCAGCTGTACGTTTACACAGCCTAGTTCGACACCTCGAAACTGGCAGTACAGTACCAGTGAAAATGGCAGTACACTATCCAGTATCACGGACGGACAAGCCCCAGTGTCACGTAAAATCGAGACCGGGTAAGCAGGGGAATCAGGGGAGAGCGAAACGGTTCCACTTAACATAAAAGGTTCATACCCAGAGACATTTGATAGCGTGAAATCCTCAAAAGTGGTCACGGACTGAATGAAAGCAACACTTTTAGCTTTAGTGGCAATTTTCTGCTTCCACACCTTACAATCAGCTATCCTATGGCCAGGGTCAAGACAGTAAAAACATATGCGCTTAGCCCCAGTTAGGTTTAAGACAGTCGTCTTATGTCTTTTTTTCCGGTTTACCCCTTGAAACTTCTCCCTCACGCTACTCTCTGTCACAGGAGGCTGATTCAGAAACACACAGCTCACAGGAAACACATTTTTGTGGGTGAGCACAAATTCATCAGGTCATTCAACTGAACAACTACACTCTCAGGCACACAATTTTTTAAATCTTCCAATAAAATCAGCTCTTGAAGCTGTTCAAAATTCGAAATTTTACTGGCGCAACACCACTTTTCAAAGAGGTTCTTCCTCTCTCGAGCAAATACCGTGTAAGTTTGATTGACTGTTTTCGTTAACTTTCGATAGTGCTGTCGGTAGGCTTCTGGTACTAGTTCATAAGCTCTGAGGACGGCCGGCTTAACCACGTCATAGTCCAAACACTGCTCAACTGACAGGGAAGAGCACACTTGCTGTGCCTTGCCAGTTAAGTTACACTGGAGCAATAAACCCCACATATCTTTCAGCCACCCCAACTTACCAGCGATACGCTCGAAAGCTATGAAGTAGGAATCCACCTCTGTTTCTTTAAATGGCGGTGCAAGCTTTATCACATCAAAAGTGGAGTGAGATCCTCGAGTTTCTGAGGGAGTAGCACACTAACAGGAGAGGAGGGAAGTCTAGCACGCGGTGCTGGGACAGGTTTTCGCCGTAAAGTCTCTGCCTCCAAGTCTAGAGAACGCAATTTAATATCTCTGTGAGCCTGTACCTCTAACGTTCGAAGATGTAAAAGCTCTTGTTCCTGTTTTTTTCAAGGCAAGATCTAATTCTTTAAATTTGATCGCGAGTACAGGGTCAAAACTGGCAGAGGCAGAGCAGAAGGAAATCCATCATCTGCAATCCCAATATTCTCCTCCCAAGCGTCATCAGAATTGGCTGGCAGAGTTTCAGTGTTAACTTCCGGATCGGCCGGCAGAATTCCAGCGATAACTAGTTCTGTGTAAAGCTTTTCCTTAACTACACTTTTAGCGGCTTCCCTCAGAACACTGATGCTAAAAAAGTCTGCATCAACAGACTATCAACAGCAAATCCTGCTTTCTACACGCATTAAAGACCTCAATAGTAGGAGCTAAAGTGAACGCAGTCAAATCAAACCCCATACTCACCCTCAGAGAAGTCTCCTCTCCAATTCAAAAAACTTTGAGACGTGCCCCAAAATATGTTATGTCCTCTTCTTGTCTAGGGGCAGCAGGGGAGTAGCATAAATTATTTTTTTATTATTTAGAGAGAGTTGGTTCTGTCTGCAATCCCAGGACTCACCACACACACACAGGGGCTACGTCCGAAACCGCATACTTCCCTACTATATAGTAGGGAAAAAACAGTAGGCGAGCGAATAAGTATGTCCGAATCCTTAGTATCCATAAAAGAGTAGGCGAGAATTACCTAGGTGACGTACTAATTCTCGCGAGATTCGGACATGCGTATACTTAAAAGTGCGTTCGAATATGCCTACTTACATATGTAGTAGGAGAAAACAGTACGTGAACATCAGTATTCATAAAGTGTAGGCGAGAAGTTCCCGGATGTCCTACTGCTTCTGCCCAGATTCTGAAGCACCCATCGATGGCCTCCTAATCATCCCTATATACTCATTGGCTTCATAACTCTGTCTTCTCTCCACCAATAAGCTGGTGTGTGGTGTGCATTCTGGCGCAATATGGCTGCTGTCGCATCATCCAGGTGTATTCCAAAAGTGGATTTACTTTATACAACTTAATGACGCTTATTTTAAATTATGTCTATTTACATCTGACAGGAAAATATTCTATAAGTATTGCAGATAAGTACATCACAACATGAAATAGACATCTGAGTGATGAATGTATGCTATTATGTAGAATTCACTGTTGTCAACGCGGTTTACATTAGATAAATGAGCTGTAAGGTAAATAAACTAATCTATAAAGTAACTAAACATAAGTTATCTATTTTATTTGTCCATTAGTACGGTTGATAAATTGAGGAACATTTATGTTGGATAAAGTGTGAATTAACACATCAGCAACAACCTCAACATGTAAATCTAGTATTGAGCACATAAATCACAGAGGTAACGTGAATCTTCTCTGGATGTTACAGGGACAGATGAACGTGTGTTTATGGAGCACATAAATCACAGAGGTAACGTGAATCTTGTCTGGATGTTACAGGGACAGATGAACAGATGTGTGTTTATCCAGTGGAGAGCGGCTGATGAAGGAATGCTGCCATCAAAGGCTTTGAGTGAGTATACTACAGAAATGAATAACAAAATCTATTTAAATCTTAAGTTGTAGTTTATTTTAATTATTGTAATTTCAAACAGAGCTATTATAGCACTTTTCTGATTCTTGATATATGTGCATTTGCTGCAGATCTTTTGTGGGGGGGGGGGGGGGGACATGAAATAAAAATAAAAAGGAAGATCATTTTGTTACTTCTAAAACAGAAATCAAATGACATTGTACTGTTAAAATGACTGCTTTTGTATTATGTTTGTGCATTTTTGTAGGATCTGAAATCTCTGCAGGCTGGTGTGAGCAGTGAGGATGAAGAGCCCAGAGCTGAATCCTGGAAATGGTGCCATGGATGAGACCCTCCATCACTCCACCTGCCCTTATTGCCTCAGATTGTGAAGCACAGCGCAGGACGCAACAACCTCAGGCACGAAGGCACGGCTCACAGGAGTGTTTGCTGTTGAGACGAGCCTCACAGGGTTCTGTGATGAGGGAGACGGTGCACTCAGGCAAGGATAGCCTCGATGTCCCTTTCCCATCCATGATCAGATTCCAGTATGACTGCAGCAATGAGGGACATGATGGACGGCAGACGGACAGGAAAAGGTGGGCACAGTGGTCAGCTGAATCATCAGAATAAAGCCATCATTAATTAATGCATTAATTCATTGCTTGACTGAAAATTGAGATGAGTTCACTGCACTTGTTCATTCACTGCATGGGTTCACTGCATTGTTGAAGGTGTAAAGACGTTAGACAGTATATATTATAGTTGTGATTTTTCTGTAAAAACATGTTTATGTATAACTGGGGAGCTCCAGTAAGTACCTCCATTTTTGCATATAAAATGAAGAAATTAACATATTTAAGAGTTTCATAATAAAAATAATATCTTTAAGGATAAAACTGTGGGTTAAAACATTTTAACAGATAAAATAGTAAACTGTATATCAAACTAATATGAACTCTAACATCTAACCTTACTTCCCTTTTTAGGCCTAACAAAACTAATACTTTGAAACACAATGTACTAAAACGTTCTGTCCTGTGTTTTTGGATGTTGTATTTTTGCCATACCCCTTTTACCATTGGTTGTGTGAGTGTAAAAATAACAAATTTGGGAAATGAAACTAGACAGATGACTAAGTTTGAACCTTGTGATTAACAATGAAGTAATCATTAAAACAAAGTTTTCTTTACCTAGTAACAGAAGGGTTTGTCTATGAAAGCCAATCAAATTGTGGGGAAATTATGTAATGCAGCATGACATTTTTGCCATATCCTTATTCTATAAAAACTGCCGTATTCTTCTTGGGGGAGATTCTCTGAGAACTGCTCGAGAGATCCTCCGGCTGTGACTAAAGCATTTAAAGGACATTTGCTGAAGTCTGTTTGTTGATTATTCCTGGGCAGGAAGAAAGCTAGTTAGGTAGACTATATATTAAACGTCGATTGGAGACGTTAGGGAACGTCGATTGTAGATTACCCAGGGAACGTCGATTGGAGACAACCCAGTTAGCTATGTTTAGGGAAAAATTTACGACACGTCATACATCACGAGAACGTCAACATGGCAGATGATGTACGGATTGCATTCATACTTAATGAGATCAGGCTATATAGTACCTTATCTTTTAGCACTCGTTAAGTACATACTTATTTAAATTAATTACATAATCAGTGAGTATGCGGTTTCGGACGCAGTCAGGGTCTCTTTAGGATTTTTAACTATAAAGTAAAGTCTCTTTTACAGTAGTTGAGTAAGGTTGATAACAGTAAAAATAACCCAAACAAAAGAAAAGACGCTTCAATCTTCATGAGGGGGTTAAAGCCAAAACAACAAACAAAAGTGTAAGCTACCTGCGAGTAAGGGAATTTAATTAACCTATCAAACAAAAAAGAATCAAATAAACAACAGATGTCTTCCCTGAGTACCTTACTATCCCAAAACAGAAGAAAAACAGAGGTGAGTAAAAACAAAAAGGCACCCACCTCCCTACTGTGTCAACAAGCAACAAATAATGGGGGGCACACCAAGCTTTCTGTCTCTACAGCAAATACAACAGGCTTTCTTAAAGAAACATTAAGGCTCAAAGCACATAACATTCAGAAAAGTCTGGGAATGTGGACAGGCCATGCTCTCTCTGGTGAACAGCCATTTCCCTCTGTTTAAATGCAAGCGCTTCTCCACTGGAGGAACTGATGAGGAACAGGTGGCATCAATTAGACTCCTGCTAGAGGACAGGGCAGAACATAGGAGAACAGGCAAAAACTACATTTCCCAGCAGGCTGTTAGTAGTCCTTATAAGACACCATGTGTCAAAATGATTAATGACTTTGACCTTTTGACAGGTTTAACTTCCGGTGACCTTTATGATTGATGGGTTGAACTTCCCGAATGAGGTCATGGGATTAACCTTTGCCCTATCGATCATGTGGTATGACAGTTAGTTTTGCCTATGACCTAGCTAGTCCTAAATCATAGTTTTGACGGATAGTTTGTCCTATTTTAACAGGACAGATGTTTTTGACGGGTGTTTGAATTTGGTGTCAGGTTCAGTTATATGGGTTTCTGTCTGGTTATATATGGTGTCACAGGCGCTCCCTCCCACCCTCCGCAGTAAAAGTGAGAAGTGTATGTCACACAAAATAATCTCATTGATCCAATTATCTTAGTTTTAGATGAATAAAAGAATATAAAATAAAAATCTTACTAAAACCAATTATTTTAGTTTTAGATAAAAATAAAATCATCTTACATAAAACATACTGTTCTTTAAAAGTGTATAAATTAAAATAAAATATCTTGCTAAAGTTGAAAAACATACCTTTAAAAGTATATAAAATATATCTTATTGATCCAATTGTTTTAGCTGAATAAATAAAATTGTCTTACATTATTTTAGAGAGAGTTGAAGAAGTAGCTCTAACACATCATTGTCCATACGAATGGGTCACAAAAATAATTAAACTAAAGTTGAAAAAAATATTCTGTTCTTTTTAAAAGTATATAATGAAATACTTAATACTATAAAATCTACCGAACCAAGTATTTCAGTTTAAAGTTAAAAGTTTACTGAATTCATATAGTCATTCCTGAATGACCTCACACTGTCTCAAAACATAGGGAGCGCGCCTCTAATGTATGTATGTGTGTGTGTGTGTGTGTGTGTGTGTGTGTGTGTGTGTGCGCGCCCCCTTCGCATGTGAGCTCTGACATATGAAACAGGACCCCACTCCACATTCCTGAGCACGGTGAAAGTGAGAATAATGTTTTATATTTCACACAATAATATAAAATAAATATCTTACTAAAACAATCTACTGAAACCAATTATTTTAGTTTTAGATGAATAAATAAAATTCATCTTACATGTTTAGAAACTTACAACTCTTGAACTTACATGTTCAAGAAGCTCTTAAGAGAGTTAACATAAATCACAGAGTGGTTCTCTCTCACACCAGCGTCTCTGACTCAGAGGAGTGTATTCAGTGATGGGATGAGACATTGTGAATGTTGTGTTGAATTTACTTCAAAGTAAAATCTTAAAAGTTTAAATTATATCTTTTAAAAATAAAAGATGTTTTAAATAAATGATTAAAAGTCTTAATAAAAACAAATATTCTACAACGATGGTCTGTGGAAAAATTCGACTTGAACTTAAAGTATATATTTTTATTTATTTATCATGGGTATGTAAAATAATTTGAAGCGTCACAAGTCATCTCACGCCTGTGAAATGTTCAATAATTTCTTAAGTTGTATCTGTGAGAAAATGACAACAACATAGGTCTATCTTCAGAGAGAGCAACCATGAGAACATTTAGAGCAGGGTTCACCAATCTCGGTCCTGGAGGGCCACTGTTCTGCAGAGTTTAGCTCCAACCAGCTCCAACACACATGTTTGAAAGTTTCTAGTATGCCTAGTGAGACCTTGATTAGCTGGTTCAGGTGTGTTTAATTGGGGTTGGAGCTAAACTCTGCAGGACAGCGGCCCTCCAGGACTGAGATTGGTGAACCCTGATTTAGAGACTGTCCCACTGATAGGCTGCTTATAAGGTCCTTCCGATCAGCGCTGAGAAAGAAGTTACTTGACCATAATGATGGCTTCAGGATATCGGGTGACAGACCGAGCCTCTGTGCATTGTGTCAGAGCGTATGTCATGTTAGTCTGCTAACGCCTTTCCATACTAAATTCATTTCAAAGCATAACCTTAAAAGTTTACATTAGATATTTTAAAATTAAAAGACTGTTTAAATCTTTAAAGTTTCAATACATTCATATCTTCTATTTATCTTTTAGAAGATTACTGTAATGATTTTGTTTAACGGTGACCTAAAGTATAATTGTTATTAAACAATGTCTGTTCAAAAACTTTAGATTGTTGAAAAACTGTACTTAGTCGTCTTATATCTCATTTATATGAAAAGATTCAATCAGCATTTGTTGTCCATGCGGGGGTTTCAATATTTATGGTGGGGGCTTTCCATAGCTATAATGATGTTTGTACCGTAACTGCATATTCTATCATGTACACCTAAACACAGAAAACTACATTTGTACATTTTCAAAAAATGAAATAAATAAGTAAATCAATTAATATCATTTTGCGCACACACACGGTTCTAAAAAATAAACTAATTTCTATTTTAAATTAAATTATTATTAATATATACATATAACCAATAAATAATAACATATACTACTAAAATGTAAACAAAGTTTTAGCTAAATAAATAAGTATATAAATAAAAACACCTTACATTCCTGAGGTGAGAAAGGGGTTTCCTATTATCAGACTACCTGAAGTTGAAAAACCAGAAAAGCAAATAGTTTAAGTTGTCCTATAACAGCCCCAGACCCTCCCGGTGATAAACTATAGTGTGAACTGAAGCTTCAGGATATAGGGCCAGATGAGTCTCGGGGGGACAATGTCACAGTAAATCTAGTCTGGATTTCAGAGCATACTACATCCAGAGTTTATACTAAATTCATTTAAAAGCATAACCTTAAAAGTTTAAATCAAATCTTTAAAGTTTTATTAAAACCATATCTTCTATTTATCTTCTTAGAAGACTTATGTATTATTTTTACTAAACAGCGTCTGTTCAAAAACTTTAGATCAGTGATTCCCAACCCCCGGTCCCCGGACCGGTTAGTACCGGGCCTTGAAATATTCCCAGAATAATGTTTCTTTTTTTCTTTTTTCTTTTTTTTTATAATAATAATAATTGTCTTTTTAAATGCTTTTTTAAATGCTATGACGTCATGTTATTTAATCCAAAACCTAAACAATAAATAGATTAAAATGTGTTTCTTTGAGCGCCTTGCGATTGCTTAGCAACGCGTCATATCTGAACGGACTGCAAAAAAGCGCGCTGCACCTGAAGTGACAGGGAAGTGGAGAGATGAGCGGGCCGCGATATTTTTTTTCAATGGCTAATTTTATTGCGGACAGTTCTGGTAAAAGGAAAGGCGATGACCAACTCGAAAATAGAGAGAGAGAGAAATAAAAAAAGTAAAGCTTCATAAATACGATACCTCATATACATTAGGTATGGATTTATGACAACAGGCGATTCCGTGGCGCCAAATCCGTTGTGTTATTTGTGGTGAAAAACTGTAAGCTGGTTTTCGTTCATATTTGTGAAGCAGACCTTTTTAAATTTCGTTTTATTGTATCCTGGAATTTGTGTGCATTGTTTTGGATGCATATGTTTTTTATGGATGCTCAGGAAGAACAGCTTGTCTTGTGCACAGCTACAAATATAGTAATATCAATAAGCAGTTCATGCTCACATTAAAATAGTTTTGTTCTCATTGGTCTGATCTGGTATTTTTTGTTAAAGGTTAAAGCTTAATTTCTAATTTTATACTTTTAAAAATGATTGGCTGAAATCACTAAGTTATGTGTTTGCTATTGTATTCTGAAACTGTCTGACTGTTGAAACTGGCTCTTATTTTCATACAATTAGCCTTTGTTGTCACCTGTTGGTGTGTGAAAACACTAAGTTGCTGTTGAAGTGATTGTCTTTAGTGGTTCTGGAGAGATTTGACAGGTGAAATGGACTGGTATTTTCATACAATTTGCCATTACTGCCACCTGCTAGTGAGTGAGTGCTGTGTGAGTTGCTTTTGAAGTAGACCTAATTGTATGGCAGTAAAGGGAAACATTTTGTGAACCGGTCTGAAAGTTTAAAAAGATTGGTATATTCATACAAGTAGCCTTTGTTGCCACCTAGTTCATTATATGCAAATAAATGATAGGCTGTTACTGTTTTACACAGTGATATGTTCCAAACGATGCATCTTAAAATTGACAACTGGTCCCTGGAATTTTTTTTATGAATATGCTGGTCCCTGGCACAAAAAAGGTTGGGAACCACTGCTTTAGATGGTTGAAAAACTGTGCTTAGGCGTCTTAGATCTTATTTATACAAAAATATTTCAAACAGTATTTTTGTCCTTACAACATGTTTGTCACAATGTTTTGTTGTTGTATTGTTTTTAAGAAATCCGAGGACTCCACGTTGCTCTTATTTAGACTAAGTTGTATCATTTGGAAAATCACCACACGATTTCAGAGACGCAATGTGTGATAAGTAAAGTTGGTCTTGAGCGAATATTTAATCTTACTGGTAGCTATGATCTATTACATGTATAAGATCATTTTTACTTGTATCTCCCGAACTACCCTTAATCAGTGCGGAAACACACAAGGTGAAACCCTTTACTGAGAATATACTATCGGTTATCTACTCAAAATATATGTAGAAGTTTCAAATGTTAGCATTTGTTGATGGTGGTCGCATGAACAGACTTTGGGGAGAGCTATAGCAGGAAGCATGCCCTTTGACCTCCTCAATTTTGGAGTCTTTTTTTTTTGTTAAAGACCCTACTACAAGTTAGTTCTCCCAAAAGAATTTCTCCCATCTACTCGCTTTTTGCAACTTTGGTAAATGTGCCAAGAAGCTATGACAACATGTCTTCCAATAGCACATCATCGAGTTTAACTATACATGTTCTACTGTTATGCTGCCTATATAATGATTTACACAACCAAGCAATATGAAAAAAGCTTGTCATTTAGACCGTAACTTTGACTTACCTGTCGAGAAGAAAGCAGGCAACTTCCCTTTCAAAGTCTTTCTCCTTCATTAGCTCTTTCCACCTGGGAAAAGCTATCCCGATATTTATTTACATCCCGATAAATACATTTTTTGCTTTTTGACCACGAGGATTCCTTCTCCTGTGGCTCGGCATAAGTATGATCCAGCATTAGGCCTATATTGTCCCATGCAGTGCAGCCTTTCAAATGTGCCGGGGGGCAGTATCAACGCCTCCCATATGGTCTAGCAGTTAGGATTCCTGGTTTTCATCCAGGCTGCCCGTGTTCGACTCCCGGAATGGGAAGACAATTTTTTTTTATATTGCCAACAAAATTCAAGTTATTCAAGTTCATCAATAATCATTTATAGTCTTAGAGGCCTACACGAACTGCAGAAACAAGCAGAAGATATGTAAAAACTCATAAATGCTGTTTCAGTACTGAATCATTTTCGCAAATACAATTATATTGAATTTCACTATGGAATATTTACTTTTTCTATCATAATTTCAATTTAGTATATCATCATTTAAACTTTTCATCTCATAATTATGACGCATAGTCATAATTTTAATTTCAACTGTTTAAGTCATAATTTCGACTTGTCATAATTTACAATTTTTGTCAATTACGCCATTTTAATGTAATACTTAAAACGGTTTTAAGTCATAATTTGGTTGTTGACTATAGTAGTGTTGCACCTGCATGCCCACTAACTCGCTTGTGAGAGTCAGAGTGTGTAAAGTAAACTCTCATTAGTGTTAGTAGAGTATTAGTGGACTGGTAGGGTTAGAATAAGTAATATTAGAATAAAATATCTGTTGGGGGGCATCACAATAAAGAGTTAGCAGATATTAAGCAGAGTCTATTTTTTCAGATGTTTAAATGACAACATACCATTTTTCAACCGAGCGAATCTGCACATGAGAGGCCTTCAGAAGTCATAACTTCAGGGGTAGGTCAGTTGGTGAAAACACTGCATGTGTAAAAATCAAATACTGTATTACACTTTTCAAAGTTAGAATAAAAAGTTAAGTGTCACAAAGTCTGACACAAGGCCATTAACTTGTTCTTTTTGCTTATTTCTACAAATATCAACCTGATAAATATGGACTGAATACACGATTAAACGATCATTTTTAAGAAAAAAGAAAAAACAGTGATTTGAAATACAACTAAACCATGATAATGTTTAGTTTAGGTGTGGATGGCTAAGTTTCAGGCATAGTGCAACCACGCAATGTTAGATTTCTCTAACATCTCACTCACAACGCACAACTTTGTAAATTTGTAAATAAACATTTTCAAACTGTAATTATACCATATTTTATTAATATTATGTTGATTTAAAGTTTTTGTTTGTTATTAACTAATACCTTTATCTTTTAACTAACATCCGGCACAATCTGACCCCAACATCTGACCCCAAATAAACAGATAATGCAATGTTCACAATCTACAGTTATATATTCTCCTACTTAGTATCTTTGGGTGTATCTGTGGGTGTATTTTGTCACACCATAGTGATGCAAAGTTCCACACCCTATGGACTAACTTTAAAACATCATCTTTATACAGGAATGTCCATGTAAGATTCAAAAGACCAAATCGCTAAGAAAAGTTTCCAAATGATGGTTTTATTACTCCGCTAGATTTAGTCATCTTGTTCAGATAGCAGGCGACACTGTTTCACATGTTGTATGTGTTTTAGGTGAAGACTTTTCTTTGAGAGCCGTTTATAGAAATAAATGGCCATTAATAATTTAAGCGATAGTCTTTCTGTTTGACTAAATTGACTAAATTTAGACTAAAACAATCACACAAATACGAATCACACAAAGTATTAACACGAAAAGTAAGTTCTAGAGGTCAACTGGGTTAAAAGTAAATGCATCATCATGAGCCATTTAAAAACAAATACAGAAAAGCCACTATAGTGATCAGTTTTAGCTTTTGAATTGATCTTGTTTTTGTACAGTTTGCAAAAAGTTTGCATATGTTTAATCAGATTTTGTCACTGGATCGAGTGAAAATAATAAACTTCTCCTTTGTTTTTATGCATCAAGTTAAATCCAAAAACTGTTTGTTACTTGGATGATGAATATCTTCACTTTATGATAGGAAAGTACGGACAGCGCCTTTGACCAATCCTCTACATATGGGGCACTTGCGCAGAGAAGGCGCACATTCTTTGCACACAACTAGGTGACCACAGGGGATGAAGACAATGTTCACTTCCTTATCCATGTGCGCTCCTCTTGAAGTCTTCTTAACTGTTCCTCCATAGGCAAGTCTGAAAGATCTTGACTCGGGGATGCAGCTTCATTTGTCTGGGCCATCAGTTCTCTCAGCAGGCAGACATCATTCTTCTTGATCCAGTTGCGGAAGACCTCTGCCGCTGCATTTCCTTTCGACAGGACTAACTCAATGAGCGGCCCTGTCCGCTGCTTGACTGTAGTGCAGTTACGAATAATGTCATACTCTTTCTGTGAGATGACGTTCTCCTCTAGAAGATGGTCCATTAACCCTCTGGGGACCAAGCTGTTTTTGGGGTCCTTGAGATGTTCTGACATGCCTTGACATTTGTGCTTTTTTCAGTTAATTATAAACATGTTAATGGCAAAGGTGTAAATTCACTCTATATAGCACAAACAGGGCTACCATAATATGCGAGCAACGTGTATGTAGATGTTTGTATTTTTAAGAGAATAATGTTTATGCGTGGTTATTGGAAAAAATTTAAATGAAAGTTGCTGAATTAAGAACACAAAACACATATTAAATATGTGTCCACAAGACTTTTGACTAATGGATGTTGTCCCTTTTAGTTCTAGCTTTAAAATGATGTAAAAAATAGTCTTGCTTTATCGTTCACAAAAAAAAATACATTGATTTAAATGGTGTAAAACAGGTTTTGCTTGGAAAGGCAATATGCGAGGGGGAGGAGTAGTTTACACCTTAGATTAAGGTGTCCCACCCACTCTGAATAATGACTCTGCATAATTAGCCATTCATTCAGGTGTGACACTGACTGAGCCACAATCAAGGACAAAAGATGTATTTAGAAGACTTGTATTGACCATTTAAGATTTCGCTTACATCTCTCTTGTAAATATGTTTTACTATTTTATTAAAAATGTTACAATTACAACAATAATTACAATTTCAACAATATTTCAACTGTACTCTTTCTTTATATATATATAGCCTATATATATAAAAAAAAAGATTATAGGCCTACATTTTATCATATGTATTCATTAGTTTGAATATAGCCAACATTGGAACATCTAACATCTTAGTCTATGAATTTATTTTTGACAAAAATAGTATTTTTTTTGCAGTTTAATACGTTGATTATACAAATACATTTTATTTCAACATAACAATATTATTCCATTCGATTTTTACTCATCTCAGTAGGCTATAGCAAAGCAGTTTATTCTTTCACACACAGACGCGCGATTCATATTTAGGCTAAACAGTCTTTACAAATATGTCCCCTACATTCATCTCACAGAAAGGCGAGTCATATTATAGAAATGTGATTCATCTTTTTGCGGTTTGCATAGGCCTACACTAACGTTATTCCATAACGTTATTCCACACGTGAGAAAAGAAAACAGCCTACCTCACTCCTCAGCGGGATCTGCTCCTCATATCAGGAGATATTTCTCCTCATCAGCACTGTTCTGATGAATCTTTTCTCCATAAGGTAGGCTATATTATGCCTCACTCGATCGCGACGCGCTTTGTTTACAGCTGATGTGGGCGTTTCACACCCCTCAGATTTTGCGTTTGAATAGCACGCGCTCTCCGGGGAGTGGTCACATTACTGTGAATTAGCTCGTAATAAGCTCGACTGGAGTCGCTCTCTTTTTATACAGATTACAGAAGCTGAGAATATTTGTTTTTTATATAAATGACTTCAACAGATGCGATCTCAAGCTTTATGCCCGTGGGTCTGTTTGCCTGTTTGACTGAATTTTCGCGGAGTTATAGATCATTTTCGAACGCGTTTCAAATGGGAGTTTACTGACAGAGAGAAGGGAGAAATCGCATCATGTTAATTTTTCTTTATTTGTCAAAAAGCAAAACACTTTATTTTTATTGTGAGTATACAGAAAAAAAATAGAAACTGAACAGGATCGATTGATGTATTACACGAAAATGAAAGATCAAAATTAACAGAGCATTTAGTGTTTATTTTCATTGCTAAAAAAAAAAAACGAGCAAAACGCGCCGGCGCGTTCTTGGTCCCCAGAGGGTTAAGCTCTGCACACTTTTTAGGTGCTGTGACACGGCAAGATGATGTTTCTTAAGAAAAGTAAGAAACTTACTTTCTCGCTCCTCCTCTCTCTTCTCATCTTCTGCACTTAGTAAATCACACACCAACACTTGAACGGTTTTGTAATTTTCTCCACTTGCGAGAATTTTGCTCTGAACGGTTTGCTTCACCAGGCCACGCTCAAATCCCATCTCTAAAGCAGACTTCACCACAGGATTGTTCATCATCACTGCATCTTCTCCAGGACCCAGGTGTACAACAGGTGGATCAACAAATTCTCTTGAGTCGCTGTCTCCATTAGTCAATAGCTGTTCAAATAGTCTTGAAAATCTTGCTTGAATCTGATGAACAAACTCTTGGCCCTTTTCTTGCAGCAGGTATTCACATCTTGGAAACCACTTAGCATGTTCTACCCATGGATCATCACCAGATTCCCAACATCTGAGTCCACCATCGCAACAAAAGCACTTCACGTCATCATTACGACCAACATAGTAAAAACCAGCCTTAGCCAATTGGTCTGGTCGAACAGTTATTCTTGAGGGCCAGTTGACAAATGTGAGCGACCTTTCCTCACACTGTTTTATTGCCGATCCATTGGAAAGGCCGCCACCAGATAAAGGTACATTATCTGCACGGTCACCTCGAACGAAGCGGCAGTTGGGGTAATGCCTCTGGTGCTCTGATACTGCACGATCTCCCGGTTCCCAGTTGCTAAGTTGGCCTCCACAACTGAAGCAAGCCACTCTGTCGTCCTGACCAAGGTAGTAGAAACCACTTTTGGCAAGCTCGGCTGGAGTTACTGTAGCAAGAGTCCAATTCTGAAAGGTGTCAAGGCGTTCCTGTTCCCGACGCATGACAGGATTGTGACAAGCCGGAGGTCACTGGTGAGACATATCCAGGTTTAAGTAACCCACCCGCTCCTCCATTTGGCCTGAAACGGATGCCGTGGTGGTCGATGTTACGGCTGTCGCAGGGGTGGAAAGCTGTAGGATGGCTACGTTGCGAAGAGGGCAAAAGGCAGAGTGAGAGGACGACAGGAGGTTTGCGGTGGCGGGTAAACTCTGGATGAAGACATAAAAATGTGACCACAGGGCGTGTCCACTCAAGCCCTTCTCTCTGCTGGACTAGTGTCTAGTCGTCCATGGCAGAACACATAATCTTATTAAAAAATGTAATGAGAACAAAGAACAAGAACAAAATCGAATTTTGTTCAACACCATGTCCTTTTTTATGTTCTGTACACAGCGGGCAAATTAGTTGTATCATTTGAAAAATCATTTTGAAAAATTCAGGTATTCACATCTTGGAAATGGTTGCCAACTCGGGAATACGGTAATTAAAATGCAGAAAACAAATATTTAATCTTTTAAATCGTGTAGTATTTTTCTAAATATTATTATTATGTATACTATTTTTATGAGCTCAGACATTTTTTCATTCAGAAATTTTTATTTCAACATTATACTTTCATACATTGGAGTAGTGAAGAAAATGATAGATCGGCATTACGTACATTTACAGATGGTCTAACCAGAATAGAAAATCTCTGCAGGCTATCATGTTTTGCTCTAGGGCAGTGGTTCCCAAACCTGTCCTGAAGGCCCCCCAACACTGCACGTTTTCTTTGTCTCCCTAATCAAACACACCTGATTCAACTCATCAGCTCAATTAACCCATGTGATAATGAGCTGATGAGTTGAATCAGGTGTGTTTGATGAGGGAGACAAAGAAAACGTGCAGTGTTGGGGGTCCTTCAGGACAGGTTTGGGAACCACTGCTCTAGGGTATAGTTGACCAGACTTTCAACTAATTCACCAACGTCAGTTTTTGCATTTTTTGACACCAGTGACACAGAGATCCGTTACGAACGTACAAATAGCGAGTATCTCGATGATTTCGAATTCGTCACTATATTCACGCAACACATCCAGAACTTTTCTGAGGATTATGCCGATCGGCTCTTTGCCGTTAAAAAACATGGGCGTTACATCAGGCCATGACTTTATCAAGCCTCTTACGTCATCCATTTCATTTTTGAGATTTGTCACACGTTTGGTATCCTGTGCACAATCGTTTTTCATATCACACGCAGCATCGATGATCCTGTGCATCAAGCCAACCATTTGGCCTCTAAAATGATCTTTAAACATACAGTCCAGCGCAGCTCTTAAACGACACTCTTTGCCCGTGGCGCACTCACACGCCGGATGATACTTGTGCCCCGCATCGCCAGAACTCGACGGGGAGTCGCTCCCCTTTAGGTTTTGCGTCGCCATTTTTTCAACTTTTCGAATACTATTCGATGATGAAAGATGCTTATCGTTCCTGGAATGTTCCTGGAATCTCCTGAGTGAGTCTTTGCAGCACAGTCGTCCAGGGTCAGAAGCGTAGTTTGCGTCAGGCAAACTGTTGAACCGGGCTTTGATCAATGAGATGATGCAGTGGCGCAGCAGTCCGAGGCTAGTAGAGCTAGAGTAGAGCTAGAGCGTGCGATGTCCTGAAATATTTATCAGGACAACGACTGGGGTCCGCCCACCCTGTTGTGTAGAATGTACGGGGTTGTCATCAGGAAAGCTTCACATCTCCGCGCTGCTGTTTTGGCGCGCATTATGGAAGTTTGAATCGTTCGAGTCATACACACAAGTGCAGCGATGGAGCGCGTGAACACGAGCAGTGTGAGAGGATTCCTGAGATCTTGCGACGATCTGACTGAGAAGATTCGCTGTTTAATACAGAAGAAACTCATCAAGAAGTACTTGAGCAGGTGATATTATGCGCTTACAATTTATGTGTGGATTAAAGAATAGACATTAGTAGAATAGACAAAATAGCCATTTAATGAAGACATATTTTATATCATTGTAGAATGTATTTCTCTCTCACTAACATATGGACACACAATCCCATACATGCCAAACTATCATTTGGCATAACTAATCATTATCAACATATTTTTTGATAAAAATAACTATAAAGAGTTCCAAATGACACTTATTTTTGAGCCCCACACTTTTAAGCACTCCAAAGTTCTAACTAGACCAGGGGGCAGAGTTAAAAAGGAACTTTGTCTAGCCTTAATTTACTGAAGGCTATGAATGTTAGGTAAATATGTTTATTAAATTAATTCACAGTATGTACACATTCATTATTAATCTTATGCCTAATATGATGAAAATGGCTGTTATTTGTTTCTTCTCCTCTCACATTAAATCACATGTATTATATAGGCCTATTTTAAGATCAAATGGTGAAATTAGAAACAAGTTTATTAGTTTGTCTGATTATTTTTGTCGTTGTTTAACATTTCTCAAAACATTTCTGTCAAATATGAAATGTTTAGTTTAGCTACTTGCACCTTATCTCGCACTTTATGACCGTTATCAGCTGGAACTCGCTCTCAGCGGCTCCTGTGAACATACTATTGTCCTAACATAGACTATTATTGTTATTGTCCTAACATAGACTATTGTTTTAACTCTGGTTTAACCCTCTGGGGTCTGAGGTGTTTTTGGGGTCCTTGAGATGTTCTGATATGCCCTGACATTTGTGCTTTTTTTATTTGCTTATAAACATATCAATGGCAAAAAAAAATTACACTCTATATAGCACAAACAGGACTACCATAATATGTGAGCCACATGTATGTACATGTTTTCATTTTTGAGAGAATAATGTTTATGCATGGTTATTGAAAAAACTAAAAACTAAAGTTTCTGAAATAAGGCCACAAAACACATACTAAATATGTTTCAATAAGACTTTTGACTTATGGATGTCATTGCCTAGTGTTTTTTCTTCAAAATGATGTGAAAATCATCCTGCCTAATCATTTACATAACACAATACATTGATTTATATTTTGCAAAACACTTTCTGTCTGGAAAGGCAATATGCGGAGTGGGCGTCAACGATCATGCATATTTAGTGGTTCGCACCTGGAGACAATGGGGCCCGCATACTTAATGAGGCATTCATTCAGGTGTGTCACAAGAAAGAATGCAAGAGAAACAGTTGGAAGCATCTCATGTTTTTTTTTTTTTACACAAATTGTGCTTGCAAATTGGGCTATAATATGAAAAGTAAAACATGTCTAGTAATTGTGCAGTTAAATCTCATACTGTATTTTCAGTTTTGGAATATTTATCCTCTCCCCAAATTTGTCACTAATAAAACACAATAAAAAATTATTTTAAAGAAAAGGCTTATATTTACCTTTTATTAGTTTGTTTACATCTACCTTGTATTTTTTATTAATTAAAAATTTACAATTACAACAACAATTCAAGTGTAATCTTTCTTTGTAAAAACTAAAGTATACATTTTATCATACATATTTCAAAGTTAAGGATTCATTACTTGAATATAGCCTAGGCTACATTGGAATAAACAACATATTATTTGATTACTTTATTTTTGACAAAACATACTATATTTAACATATGAGCAAAAATTGGCAAACAAAAGCTTATTTGAGGTGGCAGATATTTTACAGTAAAAATGTATAATCTATCCAAAACTAGTCAACGAAATGTTGTCTTTCATATGTCTGTAACATAGTAACTTTCGTTTTTATTATAAGAAATATAAATGTTAATTTGCAGTTTAATACGTTGCTTATACAAATACATTAAATTTCAACATATTTCACTCGATTTTTACTCAGTAGCCTATAGCAATACAGTTTGCTAAAAGCAAAACATTCACAGACAGAAACGATTCGAATTTAAACCGTCTTTAGTTGTGGTAAACAGCGCGCATCTCTGCCGTTCATTCATTCATTCATGCACAGAAACGCGTCGCACTTGAGAATGAAAAAAAAAAAACGTACTACATTAGTCCATAGCCTCGGATCTGTTGCTCCTCGTACTTCTGAGGTAAATGTTCCATTATAGTATTATTCCTCACAGCGCTGCGAGACTGTGTAAAAAAGTACAATGATCTGATGTGTTTTCTCGAGCTGATATGGGGACGTTCACAGTTTGCAGGATTGCCTCAGACATTTGCGTTTGAATAGCGTGCGCTCTCCGTGGGCGGAGTCACATTACATTTGAATGAGCTCTAATTAGCTCGACTGGAATCACTCTCTTTTAATACAGATTTCACAAGCTGAGAATATTTGTTCTTTATATATATTACTTCATTTAAAAGGAGAGAATTCAAGCTTCATGCCTGTGTGTCTGTATGCCTGATTGACTGAGTATTCGCTGAGTTATGGTTCATTTTCGGACGCGTTTCAGAATGGACAACACTGACAGAGAGAAGGCAGAACTCGCATCACGTTTATTTTTCTTTATTTGGCGAAAAGCACAACACTTTGTTTTTATTGTGAGTATACACAAAAATAATACACACTAAACAGGATCGATTGATGTATAACACAAGCATATAAGATAGAAAATAAATATTTTTTTTTAAAAAAAAATTTCACTCATATGGAAAAAAACGAGCCTATCGCGCCGGCGCGATAGGCTCGTTTTTTTCCATATGAGTGAAATTTTTTTTTACAAAAAAATATTTATTTTCTATCTTATATGCTTGTGTTATACATCAATCGATCCTGTTTAGTGTGTATTATTTTTGTGTATTATAAATATTTAAAAAAAAATATTTATTCTTTTATTTAGTACAATAAAAACACAATAAAACTCACAAACGCTTATATGCCGACCTCAGGGGGTTAACCTGCTGTGCGTCTGTTCACCGTCCATCATGTGCTCTAACACCTGCAGCATCAGCCGGTTCATTGACTTTGAACTTGTGTATGAATGTGTCTACAGGTGTATCTAACCCTATCAACTAATGACCAACTTTATTTTTGCTATTGTACATACATTTTATTCTTCTAACTGTTTGTCTTTGGTTAACACAGTTGGAGAAGAACAACAGGGAGGTTGGAAGACACAGTAGAGGAACTACAGAATAAATATGGAGAGAAAACAGCATTAAAAAGGATCAAGTCCATAGTGAAAAAAATCAGAAAAAATAATATCAAACGTAGGAAAAGATTTATAATTTACTTTGTTAGTAGTCAATATGTTTCTCAATCTTCAATAAGCTTTACTATAACGTTTACATGGTTTTGGTTGTGTATTTAATTGTTAATTTTTTTTTAACAGATGGTGACGTTCAAACGCTGAGCGTTCAAACACATTCTGGAAACATGACAAATCAACAGCCTAACAACCATCTACAACGACAGCATAATAATACTAATAATAATAATTTTACATCATTCGGACAGCCATTAATTCAGAACCCTAATCAGCTTAACTTCACAATTGACCAGAAGAATGGTGGGACAATAGTTGCTCCAATCGTGGTAGAAAAGACAATATATGGTGATGTTAACATCAGTGTGGTGAGTGTCTGATAATTTAAGAAACAGTTGCTTAGTTTAGAAATGATTTGTGTATGTTATATATATATTTATGTATAAGTATTTTTTTTTATTTTTTTTTTTTAAAGTTAGTCCATAGGGTGTGGACTTTGCATCACTATGGTGTGACAAAATACACCCACAGATACACCAAAAGATACTAAGTAGGAGAATATATAGATTGTGAACATTGCATTATCTGTTTATTTGGGGTCAGATGTTGGGGTCAGATTGTTTAGTCAAACAGAAAGACTATCGCTTAAATTATTAATGGCCATTTATTTCTATAAACGGCTCTCAAAGAAAAGTCTTCACCTAAAACACATACAACATGTGAAACAGTGTCGCCTGCTATCTGAACAAGATGACTAAATCTAGCGGAGTAATAAAACCATCATTTGGAAACTTTTCTTAGCGATTTGGTCTTTTGAATCTTACATGGACATTCCTGTATAAAGATGATGTTTTAAAGTTAGTCCATAGGGTGTGGAACTTTGCATCACTATGGTGTGACAAAATACACCCACAGATACACCCAAAGATACTAAGTAGGAGAATATATAACTGTAGATTGTGAACATTGCATTATCTGTTTATTTGGGGTCAGATGTTGGGGTCAGATTGTGCCGGATGTTAGTTAAAAGATAAAGGTATTAGTTAATAACAAACAAAAACTTTAAATCAACATAATATTAATAAAATATGGTATAATTACAGTTTGAAAATGTTTATTTACAAATTTACAAAGTTGTGCGTTGTGAGTGAGATGTTAGAGAAATCTAACATTGCGTGGTTGCACTATGCCTGAAACTTAGCCATCCACACCTAAACTAAACATTATCATGGTTTAGTTGTATTTCAAATAACTGTTTTTTCTTTTTTCTTAAAAATGATCGTTTAATTGTGTATTCAGTCCATATTTATCAGGTTGATATTTGTAGAAATAAGCAAAAAGAACAAGTTAATGGCCTTGTGTCAGACTTTGTGACACTTAACTTTTTATTCTAACTTTGAAAAGTGTAATACAGTATTTGATTTTTACACATGCAGTGTTTTCACCAACTGACCTACCCATGAAGTTATGACTTCTGAAGGCCTCTCATGTGCAGATTCGCTCGGTTGAAAAATGGTATGTTGTCATTTAAACATCTGAAAAAATAGACTCTGCTTAATATCTGCTAACTCTTTATTGTGATGCCCCCCAACAGATATTTTATTCTAATATTACTTATTCTAACCCTACCAGTCCACTAATACTCTACTAACACTAATGAGAGTTTACTTTACACACTCTGACTCTCACAAGCGAGTTAGTGGGCATGCAGGTGCAACACTACTATAGTCAACAACCAAATTATGACTTAAAACCGTTTTAAGTATTACATTAAAAAGGCGTAATTGACAAAAATTGTAAATTATGACAAGTCGAAATTATGACTTAAACAGTTGAAATTAAAATTATGACTATGCGTCATAATTATGAGATGAAAAGTTTAAATGATAATATACTAAATTGAAATTATGATAGAAAAAGTAAATATTCCATAGTGAAATTCAATATAATTGTATTTGCGAAAATGATTCAGTACTGAAACAGCATTTATGAGTTTTTACATATCTTCTGCTTGTTTCTGCAGTTCGTGTAGGCCTCTAAGACTATAAATGATTATTGATGAACTTGAATAACTTGAATTTTGTTGGCAATATAAAAAAAAATTGTCTTCCCATACCGGGAGTCGAACACGGGCAGCCTGGATGAAAACCAGGAATCCTAACCGCTAGACCATATGGGAGGCGTTGATACTGCCCCCCGGCACATTTGAAAGGCTGCACTGCATGGGACAATATAGGCCTAATGCTGGATCATACTTATGCCGAGCCACAGGAGAAGGAATCCTCGTGGTCAAAAAGCAAAAAATGTATTTATCGGGATGTAAATAAATATCGGGATAGCTTTTCCCAGGTGGAAAGAGCTAATGAAGGAGAAAGACTTTGAAAGGGAAGTTGCCTGCTTTCTTCTCGACAGGTAAGTCAAAGTTACGGTCTAAATGACAAGCTTTTTTCATATTGCTTGGTTGTGTAAATCATTATATAGGCAGCATAACAGTAGAACATGTATAGTTAAACTCGATGATGTGCTATTGGAAGACATGTTGTCATAGCTTCTTGGCACATTTACCAAAGTTGCAAAAAGCGAGTAGATGGGAGAAATTCTTTTGGGAGAACTAACTTGTAGTAGGGTCTTTAACAAAAAAAAAAGACTCCAAAATTGAGGAGGTCAAAGGGCATGCTTCCTGCTATAGCTCTCCCCAAAGTCTGTTCATGCGACCACCATCAACAAATGCTAACATTTGAAACTTCTACATATATTTTGAGTAGATAACCGATAGTATATTCTCAGTAAAGGGTTTCACCTTGTGTGTTTCCGCACTGATTAAGGGTAGTTCGGGAGATACAAGTAAAAATGATCTTATACGTGTAATAGATCATAGCTACCAGTAAGATTAAATATTCGCTCAAGACCAACTTTACTTATCACACATTGCGTCTCTGAAATCGTGTGGTGATTTTCCAAATGATACAACTTAGTCTAAATAAGAGCAACGTGGAGTCCTCGGATTTCTTAAAAACAATACAACAACAAAACATTGTGACAAACATGTTGTAAGGACAAAAATACTGTTTGAAATATTTTTGTATAAATAAGATCTAAGACGCCTAAGCACAGTTTTTCAACCATCTAAAGTTTTTGAACAGACGCTGTTTAGTAAAAATAATACATAAGTCTTCTAAGAAGATAAATAGAAGATATGGTTTTAATAAAACTTTAAAGATTTGATTTAAACTTTTAAGGTTATGCTTTTAAATGAATTTAGTATAAACTCTGGATGTAGTATGCTCTGAAATGCAGACTAGATTTACTGTGACATTGTCCCCCCGAGACTCATCTGGCCCTATATCCTGAAGCTTCAGTTCACACTATAGTTTATCACCGGGAGGGTCTGGGGCTGTTATAGGACAACTTAAACTATTTGCTTTTCTGGACTGTTTTTATCATTGCATAAAGAACTCTTCGCCTCTCTGGAAATGTAAGGTGTTTTTATTTAGCTAAAACTTTGTTTACATTTTATTAAATTATTTATTTATTTCATTTTTAAAAAATGTAGTTTTCTGTGATGGTGTACATGATCGAAGTATCATGTGTGTATGTTTAGGGTGTACATGACCGAATATGCAGTTACAGTACAAAAATCATTATGTTAGAGAGAACCACTCTGTGATTTTATATTATAAACAATTAATTTATATACTTTTAAAGAATAGAATGTTTTTCAACTTCAGGTAGTCTGATAATAGGAAACCCCTTTCTCACCTCAGGAATGTAAGGTGTTTTTATTTATATACTTATTTATTTAGCTAAAACTTTGTTTACATTTTAGTAGTATATGTTATTATTTATTGGTTATATGTATATATTAATAATAATTTAATTTAAAATAGAAATTAGTTTATTTTTTAGAACCGTGTGTGTGCGCAAAATATATATTATATATATTAACGTATTATATATATTATGTATGTGCGCATATATATTAATTGATTTACTTATTTATTTCATTTTTTGAAAATGTACAAATGTAGTTTTCTGTGTTTAGGTGTACATGATAGAATATGCAGTTACGGTACAAACATCATGGAAACCCCCCACCATAAAAATTGAAACCCCCGCATGGACAACAAATGCTGATTGAATCTTTTCATATAAATGAGATATAAGACGACTAAGTACAGTTTTTCAACAATCTAAAGTTTTTGAACAGACATTGTTTAATAACAATTATACTTTAGGTCACCGTTAAACAAAATCATTACAGTAATCTTCTAAAAGATAAATAGAAGATATGAATGTATTGAAACTTTAAAGATTTAAACAGTCTTTTAATTTTAAAATATCTAATGTAAACTTTTAAGGTTATGCTTTGAAATGAATTTAGTATGGAAAGGCGTTAGCAGACTAACATGACATACGCTCTGACACAATGCACAGAGGCTCGGTCTGTCACCCGATATCCTGAAGCCATCATTATGGTCAAGTAACTTTCTTTCTCAGCGCTGATCGGAAGGACCTTATAAGCAGCCTATCAGTGGGACAGTCTCTAAATCAGGGTTCACCAATCTCGGTCCTGGAGGGCCGCTGTCCTGCAGAGTTTAGCTCCAACCCCAATTAAACACACCTGAACCAGCTAATCAAGGTCTCACTAGGCATACTAGAAACTTTCAAACATGTGTGTTGGAGCTGGTTGGAGCTAAACTCTGCAGAACAGCGGCCCTCTAGGACCGAGATTGGTGAACCCTGCTCTAAATGTTCTCATGGTTGCTCTCTCTGAAGATAGACCTATGTTGTTGTCATTTTCTCACAGATACAACTTAAGAAATTATTGAACATTTCACAGGCGTGAGATGACTTGTGACGCTTCAAATTATTTTACATACCCATGATAAATAAAAAAATATATATACTTTAAGTTCAAGTCGAATTTTTCCACAGACCATCGTTGTAGAATATTTGTTTTTATTAAGACTTTTAATCATTTATTTAAAACATCTTTTATTTTTAAAAGATATAATTTAAACTTTTAAGATTTTACTTTGAAGTAAATTCAACACAACATTCACAATGTCTCATCCCATCACTGAATACACTCCTCTGAGTCAGAGATGCTGGTGTGAGAGAGAACCACTCTGTGATTTATGTTAACTCTCTTAAGAGCTTCTTGAACATGTAAGTTCAAGAGTTGTAAGTTTCTAAACATGTAAGATGAATTTTATTTATTCATCTAAAACTAAAATAATTGGTTTCAGTAGATTTTTTTAGTAAGATATTTATTTTATATTATTGTGTGAAATATAAAACATTATTCTCACTTTCACCGTGCTCAGGAATGTGGAGTGGGGTCCTGTTTCATATGTCAGAGCTCACATGCGAAGGGGGCGCGCACAGACACACACACACACACACACACACACATACATTAGAGGCACGCTCCCTATGTTTTGAGACAGTGTGAGGTCATTCAGGAATGACTATATGAATTCAGTAAACTTTAAACTGAAATACTTGGTTCGGTAGATTTTATAAGTATTTCATTATATACTTTTAAAAAGAACAGAATATTTTTTTCAACTTTAGTTTAATTATTTTTGTGACCCATTGTGAGGAAATCAGAACGGATGCAATTGCAAGTAAAAAGGCGTTTATTAAAGGTCAGAAACGCACAAACACAGGTCGGGGAAAACACACTCAGATGACGATTGTGGCACAGGGACTTCGATGGCCTCCGGTGGTGGTGAAGTGAAGCGTGCTCAGGAAACCAGGAAACAGTGGAACATCCAGACGAGGTGACGAAACACAACGAATCCACACGACGAAATCCACAGCAGGGGAACAGAGAGCCACACGGGAACAGGACACGACACCGGGGAAACCACAACGATCTGACAACATGAGATGGGAATTACTGCACATATAAAGGGAACGGGGATTGATAACAGCTGGCAACACTAATCACTACAATGAGTAACCACGCCCACATACAGACACACACACACACACACCAGAAATGAGACAGCCGATTCATGAACCGTGACAGTACCCCCTCCCCTAGGAACGCCTCCTGGCTTTCCCAGATAACCTTACCTGTCGATTGTAATCATCGATAAGGGAGTGATCCAGAATGTCTCTAGCAGGTACCCAACTTCTCTCCTCTGGACCGTAACCCTCCCAGTCCACCAAGTACTGAAATCCGCGTCCCCTCCGTCTAGAATCCAGAATACGACGAACCGAATAAGTAAGTTCCCCATCTACGAGTCGCGGCGGGGGGGGAACCGGGGCAGGCGGATTAATGTGAGAATAAAACACGGGCTTGACTTTGGACACATGGAAGGCGGGGTGAATTCTCCTGTACGCAGGAGGGAGTTTGAGTCGGACTGTCACCGGACTAATAATTTTGGTGACAGGAAACGGGCCAATGAATTTGGGAGCTAACTTGTTAGACACGGAGCGGAGCGGAATATTCTTGGTAGAAAGCCACACTTTTTGACCCACGACGTAGACGGGAGGCTTTGACCGGTGGCGGTCGGCCTTGGCCTTCATGCGCCCCCCTGCTTGGAGTAGAGTCTCACGGGCTCTAGTCCAAGTACGGCGGCACCTCTGGATGAATGCGTGAGCGGAGGGGACCGCGACTTCGGATTCCAGACTCGGAAAAATTGGTGGCTGGTAACCTAAACTACACTTAAATGGCGAGAGGCCCGTGGATGACACTGGTAATGAATTGTGGGCGTACTCCACCATAGAAAGCTGTTGGCTCCAGGACGACGGATTCTTGGCAACCAAACATCGCAACATTCTCTCGAGGTCCTGATTGGCTCGTTCAGACTGGCCATTGCTCTGGGGATGATAGCCCGAGGACAGACTGACCGTGGCCCCCAGTAATTTACAGAATTCTCGCCAAAATTTGGATACAAATTGGGAACCCCTGTCAGAGACCACGTCCATCGGGAGGCCATGTAACCGAAAGACGTGATCTATGACTGCGACCGCTGTCTCCTTGGCTGAAGGTAATTTGGGCAAGGGGATGAAATGTGCCGCCTTCGAGAACCGGTCCACTACGGTTAAAACAACCGTCATGCCTCTGGAAGGCGGGAGGGCGGTGACAAAATCTAGAGCGATATGGGACCAGGGTCTCGAAGGGACAGACAGCGGTCGAAGTAACCCATCTGGGGGTTGGTTAGATGTCTTACCAGTGGCACAGACTGAACAAGCCAACACAAAATCGTGAATGTCGCGAGCCATTAATGGCCACCAGAATCGTTGTTTAATTAAAAAACTGGTACGAGTCACTCCTGGATGACAAGCCACGTTGGAGCAATGACCCCATCGAATAACGTCGGACCGTAACCCCTCCGGAACAAACAAACGACCCGGTGGGCAACCAGGCGGAGGCGTTACCCCTTCTAGGGCTGTCTTGACCCTCGATTCGACCTCCCATACCAGAGTGGAGATGACAACTTTCTCAGGTAAAATACACTCGGGAGTCACCGGGCGTTCGGATGGATCAAAAATACGAGATAAAGAGTCGGGTTTGATGTTTTTGGAACCCGGGCGGTACGAGAGAACAAAATCAAAACGTCCGAAAAAAAGAGCCCACCGAGCTTGCCTGGAGTTGAGTCTTTTAGCAGACCTGATGTATTCCAGATTCTTATGATCGGTCCAAACGATAAAGGGAACCCCCGAACCCTCTAACCAATGACGCCACTCCTCCAACGCTAACTTTACTGCCAACAACTCTCTGTTACCAATGTCATAGTTACGTTCGGCAGGCGATAGTCGATGAGAAAAAAACGCGCAGGGATGCATCTTGTCATCTGAGGAAGCGCGTTGTGAAAGCACTGCTCCTACTCCCACCTCTGACGCGTCGACCTCCACCACGAACTGGCGTGTGGGATCAGGGGTGACCAGAATGGGAGCCGAAACGAAGCGACTTTTGAGGTTGCTGAACACTGCCTGGGCAGTGTTCGACCACCTGAACGTCGTTTGGGGGGAGGTCAAGGCAGTCAGAGGCGCGACTAGTTGGCTGAAATTACGAATGAAACGCCGGTAAAAATTGGTGAACCCCAGAAACCGCTGTAGGGCCTTACGGGAATCTGGACTTGGCCAATCTACCACAGCCTTAACCTTGTCAGGATCCATGCGCACTCCCTCAGAAGAGATGATGTACCCTAGGAAAGGAACAGACTGTGCATGAAACGCGCATTTCTCCGCCTTGACAAAAAGCCCATTCTCTAATAGTCTCTGGAGCACTCGCCTGACGTGTTGAACGTGTTCCTGGAGAGACGAGGAAAAAATCAATATGTCATCCAGGTAAACATATATGAATTGATCTACCATGTCTCTCAACACGTCATTCACGAGTGCCTGGAAAACCGCTGGGCTGTTGGAAAGCCCGAAAGGCATGACCAAATATTCAAAGTGCCCCCTGGGGGTATTAAAAGCGGTTTTCCATTCATCCCCCTTCCTGATGCGAACCAAATGATATGCATTGCGTAAGTCCAGTTTCGTGAAAATGGATGCTCCCTGCAACCTCTCGAAAGCTGAAGACATCAACGGCAAAGGATAAGAATTCTTTACCGTGATGTTGTTCAGCTCTCGGTAATCAATACAAGGTCGCAGAGAACCATCCTTCTTCCCAACGAAAAAGAACCCCGCCCCCGCAGGAGAAGAGGAAGGCTGGATGAATCCAGAGGCCAGAGAATCAGAAATATATTTCTCCATGGCCTCCCTCTCGGGAACAGAAAGAGAGTAAAGTTTGCCTTTAGGCGGAGATTTACCTGGCAGTAGATCTATCGCACAGTCATAGGAACGATGCGGAGGAAGAGAAGCAGCACGAGACTTACTGAACACCTCCTTCAGGTCGAGGTACTCCGCGGGCACGTTAGATAAATCCGCTGCCTCACTCTGAAACACAGAACCAGACACAGAAGAACAAGCCGACAACAAACAGGACTCATGACAGTGGTTACTCCATGTGGAAATAGTGTTAGTGCGCCAGTCGACCCGAGGATTGTGACGGGTAAGCCACGGGTGTCCCAGAACCACTGGTGCAAGTGGTGAGTCCATGAGGAGAAATGACATGCGTTCGGTGTGATTGCCAGAAGTGATGAGAGTGATGATTTCGGTAGTATGAGTGATCCGGGGAAGTTCCTGTCCATTGAGTGCGTTGACGGTTATCTTGTGCGGAAGGGGAGTGATGGGAATCTGAAGTTTGAGTGCAAGATTGAAGTCCATGAAATTACCTTCCGCTCCCGAATCCAGTAGTGCTTGAGTGCTGTGTGTGGACGTTAGCCATCTCAGTCTTACCGGGAGGAGGGTCGATGATGGTGATGAGGTCTTCTCGGCGGAGATCCCACCCGATAGTAGCCTCATACTTACTATCGGGCTTGCTCTTTTACCGGACACGAATGGATAAAGTGACCAGCCCGGCCGCAGTACAAACACAGTCCTTGGGATCTCCGCCTTTCCCTCTCCTCCCGGGAAAGCCGAGCTCTCCCTACCTGCATGGGCTCGTGGTCGAAAACTGGGCTGACCGCGCTCGCTCCACTGGGCTGGTGGTCCTCCACGCTGTGCTGGAAACGATTTGGACGTGTCAGTCCGGTCACCCGATTCAGGCGAGCGTCCACTCTTAACGCCAGCTCCACCAGTCCATTAAGTGTCTCAGGGAGGTCCAAAACGTAGATCTCTTTAAGAACGCGGTCAGCCAGCCCATGCAGGAATCTGTCCCACTGCGCCTCCTCGTTCCAATGGCACTCTGCGGCCAGGGTGCGGAAACGGATGGAATAATCCGACACCGAGCCTTCACCTTGACGCAGATCGGCGAGTAATCTGGCCGCCTCCTTACCCGCCACTGCGCGATCGAAAACCCTCCTCATCTCCTCGGAGAGTGCCTGGAACGAGGTGCAGCAGTCGTCCTTATTCTCCCACACCGCCGTTCCCCAGAGAGATGCCTTTCCTGACAGCAGTGTCAGTACAAACGCCACCTTGGAGGATTCACTATGTAAGGTGCGCGGCTGTAAGGCAAAATGCATGGAACATCTTGTGAGAAAGGCTCTGCAGAATTCAGGCTCACCAGAATACCCCTCCGGTATGGGTAGACGAGGCTCAGGTTGATTTTCTGTCGCTGGTGCTGGTGGTGGGGGAACGGGCGGTGTGGGCGGCGCAGTGGGAGCTCGTAGATGTTGTAGCTGTTGGGTGAGCTCGGACACCTGTGCCACGAGTGCTTGGACCGCACGACCTGTGTGAGATATGCTCTCCTCTTGTTGATCCATACGCGTGATGCTATGGGAGATGAATTCACTCAGACGAGACTCGCTTGCTGCATCCATATTTGGTCAGATCGTTCTGTGAGGAAATCAGAACGGATGCAATTGCAAGTAAAAAGGCGTTTATTAAAGGTCAGAAACGCACAAACACAGGTCGGGGAAAACACACTCAGATGACGATTGTGGCACAGGGACTTCGATGGCCTCCGGTGGTGGTGAAGTGAAGCGTGCTCAGGAAACCAGGAAACAGTGGAACATCCAGACGAGGTGACGAAACACAACGAATCCACACGACGAAATCCACAGCAGGGGAACAGAGAGCCGCAGGGGAACAGAGAGCCACACGGGAACAGGACACGACACCGGGGAAACCACAACGATCTGACAACATGAGATGGGAATTACTGCACATATAAAGGGAACGGGGATTGATAACAGCTGGCAACACTAATCACTACAATGAGTAACCACGCCCACATACAGACACACACACACACACCAGAAATGAGACAGCCGATTCATGAACCGTGACACCCATTCGTATGGACAATGATGTGTTAGGAGCTACTTCTTCAACTCTCTCTAAAATAATGTAAGACAATTTTATTTATTCAGCTAAAACAATTGGATCAATAAGATATATTTTATATACTTTTAAAGGTATGTTTTTCAACTTTAGCAAGATATTTTATTTTAATTTATACACTTTTAAAGAACAGTATGTTTTATGTAAGATGATTTTATTTTTATCTAAAACTAAAATAATTGGTTTTAGTAAGATTTTTATTTTATATTCTTTTATTCATCTAAAACTAAAATAATTGGATCAATGAGATTATTTTGTGTGACATACACTTCTCACTTTCACTGCGGAGGGTGGGAGGGAGCGCCTGTGACACCATATATAACCAGACAGAAACCCATATAACTGAACCTGACACCGGCCGTCAAAAACATCTGTTCTGTTAAAATAGGACAAACTATCTGTCAAAACTATGATTTAGGGCTAGCTAGGTCATAGGGCAAAACTAACTGTCATACCACATGATCGATAGGGCAAAGGTTAATCCCATGACCTCATTCGGGAAGTTCAACCCATCAATCATAAAGGTCACCGGAAGTTCAACCTGTCAAAAGGTCAAAGGTCAAAGTCATTAATCATTTTGACACATGGTGTCTTATAAGGACTACTGCTGTTGGTCAACAGGAAAAACACAGTCACACACATATTCACAAAATTAACCAGAAGAAATAACATACGTCCTGGGACGTAACAGTCACATGACTGAACATTAAAATACATACCAATTACATAATTTTGTATTGTATATATTTCTCACTGTGTAAATCGACTGATGGACATTATTTAAAAAAAATCTATATAAATCAGCATTTACAAAAAAACAATTGAGATTTAATTCTTCATTCATGCCTAGAGGGTATACACATTTATGGTCATTTACATTTGTAAAAGCCATTTTAATGCAATTATATATTTGTCCATTGGGGCGCTCTGACAATGGTATATTAGGTGCACATGGATAATTAACAACAGGGGCCGGTTGCACCAGCTGTGCGTAAGTTACAACTTAGCCTAGTTTTGGCGTAAATGGGCACTAAGTTACAACTTAGGCATTACTAAATATTTTTTGCATTGCACCATTAAACTTAGTTTAAAGGTAACTCTACGTTCCATCTAAATATTTACGAAGCCTCTGCCCATGAATAACGGTCGGAATGAGATGGCAGCCAGATTAGATCACATCATTGAGCTCGTAATTGACAATGAAGAACCACAAATGCTTTGACGAGTTTTACGAGACAGACATCAGCCTTTGGATATTTATGATGATGTCGACATATATGCTCGTTTGCGCTTTAAAAGAGAGGGGATAATGCGGATAACGGACTTGATCACGCCTGATATTCAACATGAAAAAGACAGAAACGGCGCTCTCTCTCCAAGCCTACAAGTGTGTGTCGCATTACGTTATTTTACTACTGGATCGATACAAAACATAGTAGGCGATACTAGCATACAAATTCACAAATCTACAGTATGTAGAGTGATCCAGAGGATGTCTCTTGCCTTGTGTCGCCACATGAACAACTACGTGTGCATGCCAAGCATAAATGTACAAAACACAAACAGTCAAGTCAAGTCATCGTCATTTATATAGCGCTTTTAACAATGTAGATTGTTTCAAAGCAGCTTTACAGAGATAAACGTATAATTTAAGGTAAAAGAGATTGTTTTGGCTTTATAGCGGTTCATTAATAAAGATATTTTCCAGCTAAAGTTAGTTTTGATTGATTCGCTTCCGTCACAACGATCATTTGTTTGTAAATTAGGGGCCGCTAAGACGACAGCATTCTCTCTACACAGACTTTAAACGCAAACCTGTGATAAACGCTGATGGCGTTCACATGCGCATTAAGAATTGGTTCTATAGTTATGTGCATTTGAATATATGTGTGCAGGTTTGTAATTCCCTACAAACCAAGCCTAAACAAAGTACTGGTCTTTCCTTATAAATTTTGATACAGAATTTTATTTTATTTTGTCACTTCAGGGTAGGTACACGAAACGAATTTTCCCGACAACGCTTTATCTGTAGAGTGGTAAAGAGATCCTCCATAGGGAGAGACTAGTTGGCACTTCAGCACTGCGTTGTCATCGGGTCCAGGCGAAGGTTCTTCGTCAGATCTGGATACGGCCTGGATCCAGCAGGCTGCGGTAAAACCTCGGGATAAACAAAGACACTAAAATTAGCATAGATGGCATTCTTCTTATGATGTAATGAGTACATCAGGATTCATGGGAAGTGTTCCCGGTTCCAGCTGACCTAATCTATGCAGCCTAACACTGAATTATAGAAGTCTATAATGTATTATGTGAATGCTAGGTCAAAGAGATGTGTCTTTAATCTAGCTTTGAACTGACAGAGTGTGTCTGCTTCCCGGACAATGTTAGGAAGACTGTTCCAAAGTTTTGGTGCTAAATAGGAAAAGGATCTACCGCCAGCAGTCGATTTTGATATTCTAGGTATTATTAACTGGCCGGAATTTTGAGATCGCAATAGACGTGAAGGACTATAATGCGTTAAGAGCTCGCTCAAGTACTGCGGAGCTAAACCATTTAGTGCTTTGTAAGTAATCAGCAATATTTAAAAATTTATGCGATGTTTAATAGGCAGCCAATGCAGTGTTGACAGAACCGGGCTAATATGGTCATACTTCCTGGTTCTGGTAAGAACTCTAGCTGCTGCGTTTTGAACTAGCTGTAGTTTGTTTATTAAGCATGCAGGGCAACCACCCAGTAGAGCATTACAATAATCTAGCCTTGAGGTCATGAACGCATTACGCCATATACTCTCATTGACAAATGCGGAACAATTAGTTAATTTAGATATATTTTTAAAATGGAAAAATGCGGTTTTACAGATACTAGACACGTGACTTTCAAATGAAAGACTGGTATCAAAGATCACACCCAGGTTCCTAACCGACGGCGAAGACTTAACAGAGCAGCCATCAAGTGTTAGACAGTATTTTAGATTATTACGTGTGGGAGTTTTTTGTCCAATAATTAGAATCTCTGTTTTTTCAGAATTTAGAAGTAGGAAATTACTAGTCATCCAATTTTTTATATCAGCTATGCATTCCGTTAATTTTGTGAATTGGTATGTTTCGTTAGGTTTTGAAGAAATATACAGCTGAGTATCGTCAGCATAACAGTGAAAGCTAATTCCATGTTTCCTAATGATATCTCCTAATGGTAGCATGTACAGAGTGAACAGCAGCGGTCCTAGTACTGAGCCTTGTGATCGATAAGACATCTCTTCATTTACTGCTACAAACTGATAACGGTCAGATAAGTATGATTTAAACCATGCTAGTGCAATTCCACTAATGCCAACATAGTTTTCTAGTCTATTTAAAAGAATGTTGTGGTCAATGGTGTCAAATGCAGCACTAAGATCAAGTAACACTAATAGAGAGATACAACCACAATCGGATGATAAGTGCAAATCATTTCTGACTCTAACGAGAGCTGTCTCGATACTATGGTACGGTCTAAATCCGGACTGAAAATCCTTGCAGATATCATTTCTTTCAAGAAAGGAACACAGTTGTGAGGATACTGCTTTTTCTAATATCTTTGACAGAAAAGGCAGATTCGAGATCGGCCTGTAATTGACTAATTCTGTAGGATCAAGTTGCGTTTTTTTAACAAGCGGTTTAATCATAGCCAGCTTAAAGGTTTTTGGTACGTATCCTAGAGACAAAGACGAATTAATGATTAAGAAGAGGATCTATGACCTCTGGAAGCATCTCTTTCAGTAGCTTAGTCGGTATAGGGTCTAACATACATGTTGTCGATTTAGATGAATTAACGAGTTTGCAAAATTCTTCCTCTCCTATAGCAATAAATGAATAAAAAATTTCCTCAGGGAGACTAAAATGCACTCCATGATGCGATACTGTAGTAGACGGTTGCATAGTTATTATTTTGTCCCTGATGTTATCAATCTTATAAGTGAATAAGTTCATAAAGTCATTACTACTTGGTTGCTTGGAAACTTCTGGGCTTGAAGCTTTCTTTTTCTTTAGTTTAGCCACTGTTTCAAATAAATACCTAGGATTATGTTTATTTTCTTCTAATAGGGTTGAAAAATAAGCAGATCTAGCAGCTTTTAAAGCCTCTCTGTAAGTAATCGAGCTCTCCTTCCATGAAATCCGAAATACCTCTAGTTTTGTTTTCTTCCAGTTGCGCTCCATTTTTCTGGCTGCTCTCTTAAGGGAGTAAGTGGTACAACGAGCAACGAGTGTGCTCGCTGTACCACGTCGTTGGACTATTTTCTTTAATCTTCTTTAAGCGCAACGGAGCAACTGTGTCTAAAGTGCTGGAAAAGAGAGAGTTAAAAGTTGCAATATCAAGTTCTTCTAAGCTATCCGGGATGCTGAGATGATGAAACTGATTAGGAAGATTATTGATAAAGAAATCTTTAGTGGCAGAAGTGATAGGTCTAACATAATTATAACACGGAGTCGGCTTTGCAGCCTTGGATAAATGTAATTTACATGAGACTAGATAATGATCTGAAATTTCATCACTCTGCTGCAGAATTTCAACAGCATCAACATTTATTCCATGTGATAATATTAGATCTAGAGTATGATTACAACAATAAGTAGGTCCTGACACGTGTTGTCTAACTCCAATTGAGTTTACAATGTCTTTAAATGCCAATCCCAATGCATCTTTTTCATTATCTATGTGTATATTAAAATCACCAACAATTAGTACTTTATTCTGCTGGGTGATTCTGCCTACCCACTTAAAAAGTGGCTGATGACACCATACTTAAACTTACATACTTACAAAATAGGGGGGAGGACCAAGATGGCGGAGTGAGCAGTCGTAAAAGTTGCAGGGTCCGACAGAAAAAGTGATTTTGACATCCAAAACAGTTAATTTTGAACAACAGTCACCCCTCAAGCCATTGTGAGGTAGATAACACTCTTAAAAGAATATTGTGAGACACTTTTTTGAAAAGACGCACAAAATAATACACTCGGAAAAAATGGCTAACACTCAGGACCAAGCTAGCCTCAATGAACATGAATACAGCGTGGACGGGATACGCAAGGCATGTTTTGACGAATTTGTTGAAGAAGAGATGCAGGTGGCAAAACCTCTGAGCGACCACACTCCGTTACAGAGTCCAAATCCAAAGAAACTGAAGAGGAGAGATGAATCAAAAGTAGTAAAGCATATATACGATGCTATTCACACTCTGTCACAAAGATTTGAGGAAAGACTGGATGCGTTCGAAAGAAAGTTTGAAAACTTTGAACAGCGCATCCAGAATAACGAAAAAGAGGTGACAGAAAATAAAAATGAAATAATTCAACTCAAAGCACAAGTAGATGGGCTGACAAAAGAGAACAAGGAGCTGAAGGAAAGATGCCGGGAAATCGAGCGATATGGAATCTCAAATTGATCGGGCTACCGGAGAAGGAAAACGAGGATACCAGAGAAAGGGTGATCGGTATTCTCACAAGAGTGATTCCGATGTCAGTGGAAAAACTACGAGACAAGGTTGATACTGTCCATCGTCTGGGAAAGAAAGATGATCCCGCCTTCAACATGAGACCCCGACCGATCATCATGCAGTTTGGTATGCGGGCGATGAGGAACGAGATCTGGAGGAGGTCGAGGGAGGCCAGAGTCTGCAAGGAGCTGCATGTCCAATTCAGACAGGACTGGTCAAAAGAAGATCGTGAAGCCCGGGCAAAGCTGTATCCGACGGTACAGGAGGCCAGACGCAACGGGAAGAAAGCTTACTTGAAGGAAGGGTATGCTATTATAGACGGAAAAAGAGTGGAGGCACCTCTCACAGGTTAAGTATAGTGTCATCACCTTGATTCAGAAAGTTTGATTAAGGGGACTGTTACTGTTAATGTCAAAGTTGAAATCTATGACAGATTGTTCATTCCTGCCTTAAATCCTATTTTTTAAGCGCATTTAAGAGCGTGTATTTTGTTTCATTCGTATGTCTATTGTTTTTAGTTCTTTAAATGTTCGAGGTTTAAAGAATAACATTAAGCGTAAGGCCATTTTTTTTATTTTGTAATGAAGTCAAAGCCAACCTTATTTTGTTACAAGAGACACATTCTAACAAGGATGATGAAAAATTCTGGAAGCAACAATGGGGAGACAATATTTTGTATTCACATGGAACTTCTCATTCTGCAGGAGTGATGATTTTATTTTTTAGGTTTATAGGGAAAATTATTGATTATAAAAGTGATGAAGCAGGTCACTGGCTAATGGTTGTGGTGGAAGTATTTGATTTTAAAATTATTTTGATTAATGTATATGGGTACAACAACAGGTCTCTCAATAGAAATATGATGTTAAAGTTAACTCAAGCTATCAGGGAATGGAGTGCAACTTATGGCATGGATAGCATAATAATAGGAGGTGATTTTAACATAGCACCTAATTCCTGGCTTGACAGAAAACCTCCCAAGGGGTTACAACCAGAATATAATGACATGTTAAACAATTTTTGTTTATCCAATAACTTGGTAGATTATTGGAGAGTGACACACCCAAAAACAATGCAATTTACATGGATCAGCCCAGCAGATGCTAACATATGCTCAAGGTTAGATTATTGGCTTGTGTCTCCAAATATTACTAATCTTACACCAAAATGTGATATTCAGTCATCTCCTCTCACGGACCATTGTCTTATTGGTTTGTCACTCTCAATAGTCAAACAAAAACAAAAATCAAACAATATTTGGAAATTTAACAATACCTTGTTGCTGAACGAAGAATTCTGTTGCCAGATTAGAATAATATGTCTTGAAACTAATGACATGGATTTGTCAGATATAAGTAAATGGGAGTGGTTTAAATTTCGAGTAAAGCAACAAGCTATTGAAACTGGAAAGAAAATAGCCGACAACCGTAAACGTAAACAAAAGGAAATCGTTGAAAAGATAAGTTTATTATGTGGAAAACCTAATATAACTGTAGAAGAGACACAAGAGTTACACATGCTCCAGAACCGATTAGATGTTATATACTTGGAGAAGGCAAAAGGCGCCTTTGTAAGATCAAAAGCCAAATGGATTGAGCAGGGGAAAAAAAACTCATCATATTTTCATAGCCTTGAAAAACGGAGACAGACTAAAAAATGTATAACAAAATTAAACCAAAATGGAAATATCATTCAAGATACAAATAAAATAACAGAGGAAGTATGTAAATTCTATAGCAACTTATATCAGAAAAAAATTCAGCGTGACGATTGTGATGCCTTTATGAAAAGTGTAAACGAAAATGTAACAAAACTAACAGATGAAGACAAATTTTTTGTCTTCACATAGAGTCTTCACATAATTTCTGTCTTAACAGAAATTGAAACAGCTTTAAAGCCACAGTATGGAATTTTTCTCCACTAGGGGTCGCTAACCTCTTTACAATAACAAAGGCGTAGTTTGATGACGCAACACATGCTAAGAATTATGGATGTTGTCGTCAACGTCAAGCCGACCGATCTAATAATGTTTATGGTTGACTGAATACATCGATGCTTTTATCATGACTGTGATATGAAGCAGTTCGGGATTGCTAAGAGACAGCTATCAGCTCCACACGTGACGCGAGTCCCGCGGATATAAAAGGAATATGGACATTTCATTATACCGAACTACACGCAAGTGCAGAATTACAACTCACAGGTCAGTTTATTAGACAAATTAAACTTGTGAGGTAACGCAGCGCTGTTTCATTGGTCTAACATTAGCCTACACTAGCACACTAAACTGCATTTAAATGTGTTGAAATGTATGTGTTAGTTTGTCTGTATGAGACTAGCACAGTCTCATTACTTAGATCAACATTAGAATAACATACAGATCATATTCTAACACTTTATCATTGTTGAACTATATAACATTGATTAGTTTTATGTAAATGTGCTCACCTGTTTAATAAAGTACATGTAGAAGCGGTCGAAGTCTCGGACGTGGAGCTCTCGTTTATATACTGTGTATGGGAGCTCTCGGCATCTCGAAAACACCGCGCTGATATTGATTCTCGTTTTAGTTCTCCTTTTTTATCCAAAGTCTGCTTGCCATGGTCCGTAATGTTTGAACGAAACAACAACAGCGTACAAATAGACATTGCGAACTCCACAGTTGTCTGCGTCTGTCACTTTGGTTAATCAGAGGGCATGCTCATAGCTCTGGTTACCATGGCAGTACGAGCGGAAACCATAGGCGGAAACCAGGGACAACGCGGATATGACGCCATTGACTGCGACAAAACGGAAATAAAGAAACGTGCCGTGTCTAAAAATTAAAGGTGCATTAAGCAACTTTTCATGTTAAAAATACCCGTTTTCTAATCCATACATGCTTAAACAATTGCCTGATGGGCTGAATGAGCCCTTCTCTGATCACTGAGATTGTCTCTATAATCCTGTAAAGTAAAATAAATAAGAGGGATTCGGGCCGGAATTTTAGACTGGGCGTGACGTCATGCGCGTTCACGGCACGCTCACATAGCTATGTCTGGCAGGTTTGTGTATTCGCCGGCATTCTCCGTAGTAGATGGATTGTAAGAGACCTGCTTGTAGTTCATTTTAAACACCAACGCAAACTCCACGTAAGATAAAAAAAAAGAAAACTTTTGTCTAGTGCAACCAAAAGGGCCAAATTGGACTCAGACAGGCGTCGGAATCAGACGAGAGTAAACATAGGGAAGGCTGATATATAAGTTAGATAATTAGACACAAATTTTGAGCAAATTACTGCTTAATTAGGATGTATTGCTATTGGAATATGCTACTTAGCAGATCAATAAAACAGGCTAAACCCCCGCAAATCTTCGGCGGATTAGCCTGTTTGGCTTTTATGGTAAGGTCATAGTGCCATTTAATTGTTTATTACCTTGAGACAATTGAGTGTACTTTTTTTGACCGACTGTGTAGCTTTGAGCTTTTACAAAGTAACAACTTATATTGTTCATGAACGTGTTTCCATAATAATACAATCATAAGTGGATACAGTAAACACATAACATTGTTCAACATGTAGATGGAAATAAAAAACGAAGTTTTCTACTACCCCCGTTTTTCCCTCACACATAAGTGTGTAATTTACTCAATTGCCTTTCCTTTCACATATTTAAAATGACTTGCAGATTTATAACTTTATTACCTCTGAAGACATTATGATGGTAAACAAAAGATTTGCGGCTGATGCTCCTTTGGTTATGAACAGCTCGTGCTCGTGCAAGCGTGCGTGTGCGTGTGGTCCATGAGCGACGCGTGCACATCTCTGGCTGCAGTTTCGCTTGCCGCCAGAGGTGGCATAGTTCTGCAAAAACTCAGAAAGCTGCTTAATGCACCTTTAAATTAAAATTTCTCCTGGTTTGAAAGTTGTTGGAAACAGTCGGGATAATGTAAGTACACAACTAAAAAAAATATATAACATAGATATAGTGATTTTTGCTAATTTTAAAGCAAAAAAGCTGGTCTGATAACCTTGTTGCCCAAACCCAATAAAGACTTATTATTATTAGATAATTGGAGACCTATAACTCTACTTTGCAATGATTGTAAATTACTAGCTTTGGTATATGCTAACAGAGTAAAAAATGTCTTGAACAAGTTAATAGACGAATTTCAGTCAGCTTTTATTAAAGGTAGACATATTCATAACAATGTGAGACTAATTATGGACATGTTAGATTATCAGAGCCTTATTAGCACTGAAAGCCTAATATTGTTTATTGATTTTTTCAAGGCATTTGATTCTATCGAACATGACTTTTTACTGAAATCACTCCAACTTTTTGGGTTTGGCAACAACTTTTGTAAGGTAATCAGAATGTTTTATGACCAAATATACAGTTATATTTCACTTCAATCAGACATCACTCCAAGAATCAATGTCTCTTGTGGAATAAGACAAGGGTGCCCAATTTCACCAAAATTATTCATTCTCTGTACGCAGCTTTTGGCCTATTTTGTAGTAAATAATAAAGACCTTGAAGGGATAAAAGTTTGTGACACCGAATTGAAAATAAGCCAATTTGCTGACGATACAGTGATATTTCTAAAGGACAAATCAATTCTTCAGAAGGCTTTAAATGCGATTTCTGTTTTTTCCAGGGCATCAGGCCTTTGCCTTAATCTAAAAAAATGTGAAATATTACCTTTGTATAATTGTACTGAGACAGATTTGGAGATGATTCCAGTTAAGAATGATGTTAAATACTTGGGCATTCATCTATCTAAAAACTTGGCAATAAGAGAATCCAAAAATATCACAGAGAAATTTGAAGAAATAAAAAGAAACCTAAATCATTGGTTAACAAGAGACTTAACTATTTTAGGACGTAACCTATTGTCAAAATCAGAAGGGATTTCTAAATTAATTTACCCAAGCTATTCTCTCTATATTAGTTCTCAAAACATAAGAAAAGCAAATACTATAATTTACCAATTCATTTGGCGTAATAAAACGCACTACATCAAAAAATCACAACTTGTAAAGGACTATAATAAAGGGGGGTTAAAAACGATTGATTTAAGGGTAAAAGCCTTTTTAGATAAACCTGATTCTCTATGGTATCATATTCCCAAAAATATTTTTGATAAAGTGGGAGGCTTAGAGTTTCTTTTAAAGTGTGATTTCAAGGTATCCAAATTGCCAGTAAAACTGTCTGAATATCATAAACAAGTTCTTCATTACTGGAAGATGGTATTTACTCATAATTTTACACCACATGGCTCCACCTTGTGGAACAACAGAGTGATAACAATAAGTAGAAAAACACTTTTTTTCAGAAATTGGTTTGAAAAAGGAATCATTTTCATCACAGATATATTAGATGAACAAGGTAATTTTCTTAGGTTTACGGATTTTAAAACAAAATTTAATATTCAAAGTTTAATAAGGGATTATAATAAGGAATGTAAAGCAATACCAATAGCCCTATTAAATATGATACAAAACTATTTACATTATTCCAAAAGTCAAACAAATTTGCCTAAACTGCAACTAAACCAAATTCCCCTAAATAGCGAAAAATGTAACAATAATTGTATTAGCAAAATATTAAAATGTAAGCTATTTCATGATTTTGACCAAAATATAAAAATAAGGCATTATGATGACAAAATAACAAATAAATACATCAAATTCATGAAATGGCCTATACCTCCTAAAATCAAAGAAATGCAATTCAAAATTATAAATGGATATTATCCAGCAGCAGCAATGCTTAAAAAGAGATTTGGTTTTGAAGTGGAGCCATGTGTGTTCTGTTCCCAGGAAGATGAAACTATTGAACATTTGTTTTTCTCTTGTCCAGTGATAAAAAAGATTCTGGCAAGATGTTATGAATTGGCTGGAAACAAAAATGGAGAGAATTACACAATTAAAGTTAGAGCAAATTCTTTTTGGTAATGAAAACCTTCCGAAGGAACTTTTTAGAATTTACAATATCATAACAATTATGGGTAAATACCATATTCATAAATGTAAATGGCAAAACAAAAATCCATCCCTAATGGTGTTTAAAATTGAACTGAGGGAATACTTTGATTCTTTGAAACTTCTGAAAGACTCCAGTGATAACATTTACTCTCTATGTGAAGATTTGTCATTATAACTTGTAAAGCTTCCATGTAACTTTATTTTAAGAATATATGAAGACTGAGGACAATATATGTATGAGAACAACTTTGACATGCCTTATGGACTGAAGTGCCTTTGCTTAATTTTTTTTTTTTTTACTTTTATTTGTATTTATTTTCTTTATTGAAATTTGTTCTATTTAACTGTGTTTAACTATGTTCTGCACATAAGTCTCCCAACGAGAGATTTTGTAAATTGTGTTTTGTAAATAAGTGTGTTTAATAAAAAAAAAAAAAAAAAAAAAAAAAAAAAAAAAAAAAAAACATACTTACAAATTCAATTTTGCACATACCAAAACACGGGTAACGGTGGAAAGAAGTATCAGTGTTTTTAAAAGGAGGTGGTCATGTCTCCACAGGGGTTTGGCAGCATATTTTAATTTGTTTGATTGTTTGTTTTATCAGTTTAGGCTAATATTTCAGATAAAGTAGTTTTGAATATTGCACCCCAAATGTCCTTGTTAGGAATTGCAATGGAGCCAGAGAGAGCAGCAAAGGTGACAAGAGCATGCACTGTATTGCATAATTTGGCCATGCTGTGGAAGACGCCAGTTGATGATCTGGGAGGTGAAGAGGAGGTCCCGCAGGAAGAGCACTCTAGACAATTTCAAGACCCAGATGTGCAAGAGGGTGTAACTGTCAGGCGTTTCATCACACAGAATCGTTTCACTGAAACTGCACTAAAACACATAATTTACCTTTTTATATAACATGTCAGTATTTGCCAATAAGTCCATACACAAATTGTTTAGAATAAAAAACTATTATTTTTCATAGACTATTTTTGTGATTATACTTAACCTCCATTCATTGTAGTAGTATACTTTGTATTCCTCGTCTCACTTGTGAATTGTATCTCAAATCTTCAATGGCACATTTGAAATTATGTTCTTTTTAAACTCTATTTTTTCTATTTAACTAGAAATAGAAAACTAGAAAATGTAAATAGAAAATCGAACATTTTAAAACAAGGTAAATAGAAAAAAAATCTATTTAAATGGAATTTAATAGATAAACTATTTAAAATTCTATTTTTTAAATAGAATTCATAGACAATTGGAAAAGTTTTTGGGGCAGACCTGACCTGTTGAAAAGAGATGGTATTCATCCCTCCTGGGATGATGCTGCTCTTCTTTCTTATGGCACATGGTCTTAGAGCTCAAACATGAATTGGGGCTCAGGTCAGGAAGCAGACAGACTGGCTAAACCGACCATCTGCTAGCTGTCTCACGTCACTGAGGTCAGATCAATCCCATCACATAGAGACTCTTTCACCTAGATATCATCATATAGAGACTGTGTCTGTTCCCCGAATTAGGAAATACAAAAAAACTTCCAAACCCATTTCAGGGTAATAATTTAATTGATGTTTAACAAATAAAAAACAGATAATACAGATGAACAAATGATAAAGCTTGGGTTTCTGAATATTCGATGGCCAGGGAGTCCCATCCAGTCACTTTCTGAAGGGGACATGAAGTCAACCCCACATGCCACCAAGGAGGCTGACCTGGTCGGTTTCCTAAACAGAGTCTCTGTCATATTTTGCCTCCTTTGTGGAGGCATCTGATAGGGAGGACTGCAGATAGTGTCAGTAAGCACTCACAGACCGGATCATAGAGACGGGCATCCTGGAGAGTAGAACTCAGCATAGTGCTTTCTAACCCTTGCAAACGAGGGGAGTAACTTTACTCGATCCTAGATCTACACAGTGCTTCAGAGCCCTGTGGAGGCTGGGCACTCTGAAAGGGACCCTAATAAGGGGAGCGCCTCCAGCTCTAAGGGATATTTTTGCCAACAGGAAACTCCGCAAAAGTGCTATCGACCCTTTAAAGCAAGGGGAGTACAATCTTACGTTACTAGATTATCGAGGAGGCCTACTGCCCACAGCTTCGACTTTCACGGACATCAGCCCGGGCAGTGTTTTTTAAACAGAGTCTCTAGTATTACTTGCCTTACTTGTGGAGGCATCCGATAGTGAGGACTGCAGGTAGTGGCAGTAATCACTCACAAACCAGATCCTAGAGACAAGTATTCTGCAGAGTAGAACTCAGCATAGCGCTTTCTAACAAACGAGGGGAGTTTAGGTCTGAGGTTTACATTGCCAAGAGGCAGTGTACTCACCAGAAGTGCTATCGACCATTTAAAGCAAGGGTAGTACAATCTTACGCTACTGGACTATCGAGGAGGCCTACAGCTTAGAATATCACGGGCGTCAGCCCAGGCAGTGCTTCGGTTCTAAGGGAGCATACTCAACCATCGCAAGTGGGAGGGAGTAACTAATCTGTCTCTACCTGAGCCTGGGTGGTGAAGGGTCATACGAGCTATGGGTAGCAAAGTACTCAAAAACAAAGACCCTAACAAGGGGAGTACTGACCTTGAGGAATGTATCAGGATCGAGGCCTATTATTTTTTTATTTTTTTACAAGACAGATTTTACATACTCTACTAAACCCAAGGAAATGGAGGCCACATTTTTAAATTTTTGTCAGGTGTGGGGGTTGAGGAGATGAAGCGAGGACTCAATTGCAGGAAGATGGGCTTTATTTTAATAATAAAACAGACACGACACGACACGACACAATAGTGATGTTACGTATGACACTGAAGCTTCGATGCGCGTATCACACAAGCGACACAATTTCTAGTGAAGCCCCGTATCAGGGTGTGTATTGGTTTACTAGAGTCACGTGATCGATGACAAACGAGTTTAACGAGTCATTGTTGCCTCAGTGTGGTTGATGGGTTTGTGAGGAGAGTGCTGTACTTTGAAAGTTAATCAATATATTACATTTAAATAAGCAAAATTTAAATTTTGTTGTTGTGTCTTTTTGTTTTTGTAAAATCTTTGCACTTTTTGGTGATTTTAGGTAATTTAGTGTTGGTATTTGGGTTTAGGGTGGGATTAGGGGAGAGGGGATAGGGTGTTGGTGTTTGGTGAAGGGCTTGTATTTATAGCAATGGCAACAGCCAAAAATTATAATAATTATAATAATAAAAATAATTAAAAACTTTATCACCTTTCTGTCATTCCTACAGTTGATAAGCACTATCACTAACTATGACACTAACAAGTGTCATAAGCACATTTAATAACAGATGATCCTATCAGACAATGTCCTTATTCATTGTGTGTGTGTGTGTGTGTGTGTAGAGAGAGAGTAGGCCTACATTAAATCTTATTGAATCATATAAGCTTATATTATATTTTGTCACACTTTAATGGGAAAATGAATTTATTTAATGAGCAAATCAAACACAAACATGTAAGGCTTTTATTTGTATACATAACATTGAAACTATGGAGTGTGTTGTGGTTGCTTCATCTGCCAGAGCTTTTAACACAGGCTTCTGGCTGCTTTATTTTAAATAAGCACCAGATGGCGCTGTTCTCGACACTCTCGAAGCTTTGAATCTTTTCCCGGAACAGTCGGGGGAAAGCCTCAGTAGCCGCGTTTCCATTACAGATTTGCGCAAATGTTTTGCGCTATTATCTAAATATCGATAAAAATTATTGCGAAATGACGGCGTTTCCATTAACCGATGTTATGCGACTAAAACGTCCTTTTTTCTCTCGCGATAAGTCATTCCAAAAATCACGCCAACGGACGTTGGTTTATATAATATCACAGCCACCGCATTAGACATTATTATTATTAATGGAAGGAGACGTGGCGTGTTATCCAAGCATTAATGGCAGGGAAAGACCCTTATACTGCGAACGACACATAAAGCCTAAGGAGTTTCTGGGTGTTTCGCCCTCATTTCTGCTCCGTGGTTTTGATTGTGGCATTTATTTGAGATTTAGAATCCAGTATTCCTATAGGCTAATTATTGTTTCTTTTATTAATTTAATAAAGAACTCTGTCTCGTATTCTGTCTAAACGATCCATGTAGGCTACTTTTGTGTCATTCGTTTTTCCTTTTTTAACCCGTAGGCTAACTGAAAAACGAAAAATGAACGGTTGTTGTCTTTTTAAAACGCAAAGTTGAACACCAAAATTTTAATTTGAACTGGCTAGACCAACTGCTGTGCAAAAAAGTAAATATCGACGAATTTTCAGATTTTTGTTTATGACTTTTTGCTCCTTTATTAAACATTTAAAATATTCACAAATTAATATGGAAAACATGTCGATTTTACTGTTTTTCTAAGGCCAAATTAGAGGCCAAAACCTGGAATTGATGTTTTTCCCGCAGTGCTGAATGAGAAGAGCCATTAATATTATTAATAAACTATTGTTTTGGCTAAAATCACATCTCCATCTCCGCTGTTAAGCAGACGGATTACATAATCAGAGATCATGAAAGTGCGTCTGATTGTTTTCTTTTATTTTACAAAAGCACAACGTTTTCTTGTTATTGTGAGTTTACACAAATAGAAGTAGTTGAGAATAATGTATTATTATTTTCTGTATGACCAGAAATGATATAATGATAGAGTATTTTAAGTTGTTTCCACTGTTGATAGGAAAATGCAAGTGTTCGTGCTCGCATGCAGTGCGCACTCCACACTCAGCTTCCTTTTTTGCATAAAAGCGTCTTCTAAATATAGCCTATTAAATGTTATAATAAAATAATATAAAATGATTATTATTTGCGTAGCTATACATGGACCTCAAACACACCGCGTCTTCTAAGTCAGGTGACTGTAAATGCGCAAAAACTGTTTCCATTGCAGTTTTGCGAAATATTCCTTTTTCGAATTGCCTGAAAAACCACCTCATGAGAGCGTAAAAACTTTTTTGCGATAAACGGGAGTTTTTGCGAAATTGACGTGTTTCCATTGTGCGTATTTTCAATTCGCAATTTCAATTTGCGCAATTTGAAGGGTAATGGAAACGCGGCTAGTGATTCATGAGGCTTCATTTCCCCATCGACACGACACGACAATGTAGAAATGACACGCAAACGACAACAAACCAGCACAGGACTTCTTCTTCTTCTTCTCTTATTTAATGGCGGACTGCAAACAACGTTTAGGTGCATGCCGCCACCTACTGTACTGGAGTGTGTATTATCATGTCATTTTAAATTCTACTCCATAACCCTGAGTCTTTTAAAAAGGTAAATAAAGCCATCCTAGTGATTCTTATTCCTTCTCCTTCTGATCCCAGTATCCCTACCAGATTCCACTCCCTTCCTGCCTCCTGAACCTTATCTTTAAGCACCTGTCTTTCCACTTCATTCAATGTACAGTTCAATATTACATGTTCAACATTTTCTTTAACCCCACAGTTTTCACAGTTCTCACTATTCCTTTTCCCCATTAAAAATAATGTGCCATTCAGCCCTGTGTGATCCACTCTCAATCTTGTCATAACAATTTCCTCACGCCTGTTCTTTTCCATGTAATTCTTTATACTGACACTTTTTTGTATTTTATAAAATATCCTACCTTTCCTGTCTTCCTCCCATCGTTTCTGCCATATTTCAAGACCTTTCCTTTTAACCACTGCTTTGCCTTCACCTTTTCCTAGTGGAATTGTAATTAGAATTACTTTTAGCAGTGCCTCTTTGGCCAGTTTATCTGCCATCTCGTTCCCTTTAACCCCCTCATGTCCAGCACAGGACTGCAAACACAGGGAGAATAAATAGGGAGCAAACAAGGCAGGTAACGAGGGAGAACAGGTGGGGCAAATGAACCAATAATCAGGTAACAAGGTGGGTGGGGTTAGACAATAAACAGGAGAGCACATGGCACAAGGGGTCCGTTCTTCGTACGTTGCTTAAAACATCCGAGATCAATTGAGACATCCAAGGTAATATCATCGTGCTAATCATGATCCGGCTAATTAGGTTCTTCGAACACACCTGCCGGTTATGATTAGTATAGCTGGATTGAGTTATCTGAGATAACTGCGCGTTCATGCGTTGGTTTAAAAGGGTATGTATCGATAGTAGAAACATTGATCAGCATTATAACAGCAACCAAGAAAACGGCTGAGCAGACAAAGAAACAGGTGGTGGTCCTGCACCCCCACATTATACCCCGGCAGAAGAGCTGGCCCTTGGGTTGAATGTGAACGACCCACTGTGGAGGGCATCATGGGGGCAGCTCTTCCTCACACCCAGGGACCAGTAGCAGCAACTCCTTCATTACTGGTAAATGAGTTTTAAATTCTCTTGCTACACTGTAAAATAATTTGTTGCTGCATTAAATTAAGTAGGCCTATAATCCAAATGGCTGGTACAGTCATTTCAACTGTTAAATATTGAGTAGTGATCAATTGCTTTGACTTGTGAAGGTGAAAACTGCTGAACTTAATGTAAAAATATTTTGCCATGAGTAATTTGCCATATTTTTTGCTAGTGTAGTAATGCCATTGTGTTTTCCTCTTTTGTGCAGTTTTACACAATACACAAACACTTTTACCTGTTCCCAGGAAAGTTGCTGAAGCATGTGCAGTAAGTTGACTTTTTCTAACTTTACATCAAAAGGGAAGAAAGTGCAACACTTTGTAATACCCATTTGTTTCCATTGCACTGGACAGTGAAGAAACCTTCTCAGATGACTGTCCTTTGGAGGAAGTACCTGTATGTGCATAAATAACTTTACTTAATTTATAGTTGTGTACATATTATTTCTGACTGCAATGAGTTGCAGGAGGAAAGGCCTACAGAAAGGCCTACTGCACAAAGTGATACAGAGGTGGGCAGTGTAGTACTTTTTTCCTTTTTATTTTTGTTGCATGAGACTTGTGTTGACAGTTCTGTTTTTATTATTCTTTTTATCCAAAAATGGCAGAGGGTGATTGAGAAAATTGAGTATTTTGACCTGAAAAAAAAAAAAAAAATGAAGGGGAGAAATAGAACTTGACACCTTAAAGAAGAGAAAACTGGCACAAGAGATTGAGTTGCTTCAAAAGGAACTTCAGAGTAAGTGCTAATACTCTTTCACACAGAGTACTATTGCTGACCTTGCATAACTATCTCTTATTGTAGGCAAAATATGACTATCACTGGCTTTTCTTGACACAGAATAATTGGAATAAAACTCAAGGAACTAAGCATATTGTCTTGTCTTTTATTATTAATTTAATGAAGGTTTTTCTTTTTTTTGTAAAAAAAAAAAAAAATGGTGTTCCACAATTCTGTCCGTCTAGCTCTGCCACTAGGTTGGTCCAAGTGCACTGGCTGGAGGTCATCATCAGGCTGCACCTCTACCACAGGGGTCCTCATGGTGGCAGTGTTGTGGAGTATGGCACATGCAACAATCTCACAGGCCCTGTTAGGTGCAACCCTCAGACTTTTCAGACACTGAAATCTTCCATTTAGAAGGGCCCAAATGTCATTTCAGTGTGTGCCCTTGTCCTGGCTAGAGCTGCATTGAAACAGGTTTGTGGTCCAGGGTTTGGGTCAGGGAATGGCGTCATGGAATACTGCCTGCAGGCATAGCCCCTGTCACCAAGCAGGATCCCGTCGTAAGCACCTGTATAATGGAAAAATGCAGTTTTGTTAGGCTCAGAATAAATTTATGTAATATAGTGAGTATGATAAAAAAAAAAAAAATCCCTTACCACATTCAAATAATGTGCATAAATGTGACTCTCTGAAAATTCTGGAGTCATTCACAGATCCAGGCCATTTTGCTTCCACATTTGTAATATAGGACATGGTGTCACACACCATCTAAGATATTTTTAGTCAGTCCTCTTTTTTTCTTTTTTTTTTGATATATTACATGTCCGACAAGTCAAACATTTAACATGTGGTTCCAACAAATTAATGATGTATATGACACCCTCACGAGAAAAACGATATCTCTAAGAGATTATCGCGCTGCGCTAAAGGATCCTGTCTATCTTGCAATACGTGATTAATTCGAAAACGGACAAGACATGGCTGTGAAAGACTTCCCGTATCATCTCCGCTTATAAAGCCGCAATCTAATCCTGTTGACATGAAATAAGCCTGCTCGCGAGCAGGTTTAAGCTTACGGACCTGTTGCTATGACAGCAAGTCCAGGATGAGCATCGAAAAACCAAACAATCCAAGATCATGCCAAATCATCAACAATCAAATCCAGCTAACTAAGTTAGCGAAATACGAAGAACGGACCCCAGGAAACGTGACAAGCCATGTGCTCACACCAAACATGACAAAAACATAAACACATGGCCAGTAAAACAAATCACAAGCCATGTGCTTACACAAAACGAGACATGAACACGCAGCTAATGAAAACACTCATAAGCCACGTGTTCACACAAAACAAGACAACAAGCACACAGCTAGTGTAAAACATAAGCTGTGTGCTACACAGCACAAGACAAAACATGACATGAAAGCACGCGTCTGATGTAAACACGAAACGCGTGCTACACAGGACACAACAATACACGCAGACGGAAGAGCGTGCGGCTCGAGCTTCAGGGCCCTAATTTCACCATCCTATGAAAACCATAGCTGTGTCCCAATGTGAAGGCTGCATCCTCCGAAGGCCGTATTTGAAGGCCAATTGGCCGCATTTGAAGGCCGATTGCGTCACAGCGGCGCGAAGAAGGACGTCCCAATTCAAAGACTGCATCCTTCGAAGGTCGCATTTGAAGGCCGATTGCGTCACCGCGGCGTAAATGAAGGCTGTCTTCAGTTCTGCATCCTACGAAGGCCGTATTCGAAGACCAGTTGCGTCATCGCAGCGCGACGAAGGCTAAAAGCGACGCCAAATTCACCCTTTTTTCCCCGTGAAAGGAAGGATACAAAAACGGATCCTTAGTGGCCTATCCTACCCCATAAGTCATTGCGCGCCGGTGACGACAGCATTTTCATTTGAAAAAATGGCGTCCTCGAGTTCGGTGGTGGAGGGAAAATTCACTTTTAAATGCAAGTATTACGTTTTCATTTACTTAAAGGCACAATATGCAACTTGTTTGCTTTAAAAATAGCAAAAATCACTATATTTATGTTATATATTTTTTTTAAGTTGTGTACTTACATTATCCCGACTGTTTCCAACAACTTTCAAACCAGGAGAAATTTTAATTTAATTCGAAGACATGGCACGTTTCTTTATTTCCGTTTTGTCGCAGTCAATGGCGTCATATCCGCGTTGTCCCTGGTTTCCGCTCGTGCTGCCATGGTAACCAGAGCTATGAACCAGAGCCCTCTGATAGTAACCAAGACCAGTGGCGGTTCTACATTGAATTACACCCTGGGCGAGACCCCCTTCGACCCCATCTTTATTTAAGAAATGTTTGATATTTGGACTGGAAACAAGACAAAAATACTAAGTAAGAAAAGCATTTTTTGCAGTGTAATAACTGAACTTGTAACAGTTTTGTTGCAAAGCACAATATTATGGTGAAATTAGATCTCGTGTTTGAGTTAAAACCGAATTATTGTTAAGTGTAACCGGTGGCTCGCGACACCAGTTGTAAAATCACTTTTCTCTGCGTTGTGTAGTGTAGCGGAGACAGACACGGGACAACAGGCGGCGGTTTCACTGACTTTTATCTGATATAAAACAAATAAAAGCAGCCTCTTAGTGAGATTCGCCCTCTTTAAATCTCTTCCATGCATTAACAATACCAAGAGCAATACAGAGAAACATACCTGATATAAAACAAATAAAAGCAGCCTCTTAGTGAGATTCGCCCTCTTTAAATCTATAAAACAAATGTGATGTACACTTGTCACATGTGCTCTCGTTTCACATTTAGACTCAGATGCAAAAATAGATCTCAATCGGGGTGAAATGACGAAAATAACCACACAGATAGGTAAAATAACATAATACACATAATTTGCAGCGAAGATATAGACATAAAAGCAACAATTAAAATAAAGATTAATAAGGATTAGCAGGAGCCAAAAATAACCCACCTCTTCCATGCATTAACAATACCAAGAGGAAGAGGAGGGGACAAAACAGGAAATTATGTAGGCTCACGGTGACATCACAGCAATTAAAGGGGAAACGTACTCAACTCACTTAGGCAACCACATCAGGTGCATGTAAACGAACAATTTTGTGAGAATTATAACAATCAATACATATGTTTTAAAACACTTTCTGTACCTGTTACACTCACCCCCCAGAATTCACACAAAATTCTTAGAGTATAACAAATAAAACACTGGTCACTTGGATTACATGGTCTACACTTTAAAAACAGTGAAGACACAGCGTAAAAAGCTACCCAAACAAGGGATACAAATATGGAGAAAGTTGGCCAAACTTCAACACATTTTGTAGGCATTCACAAAGTGCCCATTACACTTTGAAAATCTCATACCAAGTACATAAACAGGGTTAATATACACAATAAAATAGAGAAGATTTCACTTTGGTTGAGATGTATTACCAGAGATCATGTAATATAATACACAAACCTATACATGAATAACAGGAGATACAGATTCCACACCAAGTAAGGTTTCGAGTTGAACCATTGACTCAATCAGCCTACGAACAGGTCTAAGTACTCTACCAAACCTGGTAGTGTAACGATCGTCAGAGTTATGGTCAACCAAAGGATCACGTGAACTGTCAGGAACAGGAACAGTAGAAAAGGCACTAGCTACAGTGTCAAGGTCAACAGAAAACTCATTTTGTGCTTCAGAAAGAGTTTGAGAAGAATGGGTTGAGACCCAAGAAGCAGTACGATCATCATCACAAACAGCAATGTGAGAAATGACAGACATGGACTCAGCATGTGACAAATCATCAGTGACAGGTAAGGTTGACTCAACCACATCACATACAGATTGAGAAGGTGTGGAACAAGGACCGCCACTAGCACTTTCACCAACAGAAAACTCAGTTGAAGGCAAAGGAAGAAAGTTAACTGGCAACAATAGATTCCGATGCACCACTTTCTCATGACCAGATTTGTCACGGATCTTGTAAATGTGCAGTGAAGGTTTGGAGGCAACAACAGAATACATGGTGGGTTCCCATTTATCGGCAAGCTTCCGTTTACCTCTACAGCCTCTGTTGGCAATGAGAACATGATCACCAACTGACAGGGGCAATCCTTTGACTCTCTTATTGTACTGATCAGACTGATGTCTTTGTTCGGCAGTAGAGTTCTTTTGAGCCAGCGCCATAGCAGACTGTAGATCACTGACAAGAGATTGAACATAGTCATTGTAATCACAGATGGACTCATAACGAAGCACGCTTTGAAACATAAGGTCAACAGGCAATCTCGGCACCCTCCCGAACATCAGGTAAAAAGGGGCAAACCCAGTTGTTTCATGGGCAGTGCAGTTATACATGAATGTCATTGTTTGTACCAACTGTGGCCACTTTTGCTTGGATCTGGGTGGAAGCGATCTCAGCATGTTACCTAACGTTCTGTTGAACCTTTCAGTCCCACCATTCCCCATTGGGTGGTACGGTGAGGTCCGTGACTTGTCAACGCCGGAAATATCAAGAAGCTCTGCTATCAGCTCGCTCTCAAAATTTGCACCCTGGTCTGAATGGATACGCTGGGGAAATCCATAGATACAGAAGAAGCCATCCCACAGTTTCTTGGCAACACTTTTAGCACATTGATTCCGGCAAGGAAAAGCGTGAGCTAACTTGGTGAAGTGATCTGTAATTACCAAGACATCCACAGATTTATTTTGCCTATCTTCAGCAGACCAGAAATCAATACAGACAAGCTCCAATGGGGCAGTGGTCTTAATGCTCTCCAAGGGCGCTCTTGCTGCTGGCTCTGGAGTTTTACTCAGGACACAACGGGCACAAGTCTTGACATAATCCCGCACATCACGTTCCATTCCCGGCCAATAGAACCTCTGGCGGGCTAAAGACAGGGTACGGGGCTGACCTTGGTGACCGGCCAGATCATGAACACCAGAGAGTGCTTGCGGTTTCATAGAGGCAGGCAGGACGAATTGAAACTTTTTATGCTTAGAGAGTGGATCTTTGACAGCTCTATACAGGATGCCATGAAGCAAACAGAGTTTTTCCCACTGCCTCAAAATCCTCAAAACTAGCAAATCCTCATTCGCACGCTCACGCCTGGTAGGTCTGCGCTTCCTGCTGACATAGAAAGCCACCCTCGAAATAACTGCGTCTTTGTGCTGCTGACACTGCAGTTCAGACAATGGAAAGGCATGGATTACATCTTGACAGTCGGGAATCAAAGAAGTCAAATGATCACCCACGGATGTTGCTCTGGATGCAGCTCCTGAATCCCAATCATCACAGACAGACAAGATAGACGACACATCCTCAGAAGTCATGGAAGAGTTTATCTCAGAGCTTAGATTGAGGCCATTTTCAAGTGTCTGCGGCTGGCACGTGAGATGGAATGTTTTCTGAACAGAATCATCTTCCACACTCTGAACATACTTCAAAAGTTCAGAGTAAGGCTCGGACAGAAGTCGCTGACTCACTGGATAGACGAACGGGTCACGACTGAGTGCATCCGCCACGACATTCAACCTTCCAGGAACGTACTTGATCTTAAAGTTGTACGGGGCAAGTTTTGAAACCCAGCGCTGCTCACATGCGTCCAGTTTAGGTTTTGTCAAGATGTAGGTAAGGGGATTGTTATCCGTCCAAACGGTAAACTCATGACCTTTAAGCCAGTGACTGAACTTGTCGCACACTGCCCACTTGAGGGCCAAGAATTCTAGTCTGTGTGCGGGGTAATTGGCTTGGCTGCGGCTCAAAGACTTGCTGGCGAAGGCTATGGGACGTGCTTTGTCTTCACCACTGGGAACTTGAGAAAGTACTGCACCTAGGCCGTCCAGCGACGCATCAGTGCAGAGAACAAAGGGGCGCTCAAAGTTAGGGTGTGCCAGGACCACGCTCTCGACAAGGGCTCTCTTTAACTCCTCGAAGGCGACATCACAATCAGGAGTCCAGTCCTGGGGAGACAACTCCCGATAAGTGCCAGATCGATTACGGCCACTTGTGCCTTTCGCCAAACGTTTTTGACCGGCCGTCAAATTGAACAATGGCTTTGCGACACGTGTACAGCCAGGGATGAAGCTCTGGTAGTATAGAACCATGCCCAGAAATGATCTTAGTTTCTTTGGCGAAGGTGTGACATTATCTTCCTTCATCAGGTCATTCTTTTGAAAGGCTGAAATGACTGCTACCTTGTCTTCATCCACGGAAACTCCAGATCCGCTGATCACATGGCCCAGAAATTTGATGGAGCGCCTGAGAAAGTGACACTTTTTCGGAGCCAACTTCAAATTACTAGCTCTCAACCGTGAAAACACTACTTCCAAGCGTTTCAAAGCCTCCTCTTCAGAGCGGGCGAAAACCAGCAAATCATCTAGATAGCAAAGCAGACTGGAAAAATTTAGATCTCCAAACACACTGAGCATCATGCGCATAAAGGATGCTGGGCTGTTACACAGGCCTTGGGGAAGACGGTTGTATTCGTACAAGCCCATTGGTGTTGTAAATGCTGTGTAATGACGATCGGAAACATGGAGCGGGACGTTGTAAAATCCTGACGTCAAATCAACAGAGCTGAAGAGAAGATTGCCTCCTAGAGCAGCCAGGCAGTCTGCCTGATGAGGCAAAGGATGAGCATCCTTAATGGTCTTTGCATTAAGCCAGCGAAAGTCCGTACAGACTCTGAGAGATCCATCCTTCTTCCATACCATTACCAAAGGAGATGCATACTCGCTGACGGATTTGCTAATGATGCCTTTCTCTTCCATTTCAGAAAGTACCTCTCTCAACTTCTGGTAGTGGGCAGGAGGGGTTCGGCGATATGGCAGGCGAAACGGACGCTCATCGCTCAGATGAATTCGGTGGACAAAGTCTTTCACCTCTCCACAATCGAGTCTGTCTCTGGAGAAAACATCTTGATAGGACACGATAAGACTCGTCAACTGCTCCTTCCATGACTTTGAGACCTCACACTTTTCGATATCAATGTCCTCCAAACCATACTCGTGCAGTGACCGCACAGGGTCAACAGGTGGAATAGACTTGGAGAGAGCTGCACCAGAAACTTGAGGTTTGCACACATCTTGTGAGACTCTAACATCCTCCACTGCTAAACAAGGAGATACATCAGCCAGCTTAGCGTTACGTCGAAGAGTTATTGGAGACTGGGTGGGATTTAAGATCTTCATCGGCACCCATCGATCACCCCACATAGGAGTCACCACACGTCCAACAAGAACATGACGTGGCGCTGAACGTGACGTCGACGATGACGGAGCTTCCTGGGGAGACATTAGTGTTAGCTGGTAGTTTTCCCCAGACAAGGTGCTCACATCTGGGAAGCAAAGTAACCGCCTGACAAAGCCTAACTGTGCCGAGCTTAGCGGGCTGTTGGGGACCAGACCAACGAGAAACACCGCTCAAGAGCTCAAGGAATTCTTCACACTCAGGGTTGCTGTTTTGGCAGGAAATTAGCTCCCAGTATCTCTTTTCGGCTTTCATCTTCTGAAGCACACATTTGATTACATTACTGCCGATAATGAACTCATCCTTCTGTCCAGGCACTACTAAGGTTGGCACGACAAACTTGAACCCGTAGACTTCGATTTCCAGATCATATGCGCACTTAGGCTGAGTAGTCAGACCACCGCAGCCCACCAGGACCACATTACCAGGAATCACTGAGGGTTGAGGGAGAACTCCATCGGCACGCAACTTGGATTCACTTTCCGTACTCAGTGTGCAAGCCATACTGCCAGAATCTAGCATACCGTTCAGCACGGACTGGCCACCGACAGTCACAGGAGCATAAAAGAGTTCACTAGCTCCATCAATTTTCTGAGATCCCACATACAGCACTGTTTTGTCGGGTGGCAACAATTTGCAACTATTTACAAAAATCTCATGTGGGTCTGACTCAACTTTTAGGGGAAATACGCCACTGCCCATGTTATCCCCCTCTGCACATGGGCTATTTATTTTAACTGAATGGCTGAAAGCGGCAGCTCAAGGCCTGTCGTCCTAGGACAATTGCTCTTAAAGTGTCCAGGTTTGAAGCAGTTACGACAAAGCCTCTGGCGCATACAATGAGTATGTGTAGTGTGCTCTTTAGATTGACATACTTTACATGCTGAGCTCAGACTGGGCTTGGGGTCTGAAGTTCTGACAGGACAGTTTGGGGTGGACGAGGACAGTGAAGCAGTGCAGAGAGATAAAACTTTGTCCATCATGCCAACCAACTGCTGCATACTAGCATCAGGAGTAAAAGGAGCAGCGTTGGGGTTCAACTGACCAGCTAAACTTGGTATCTGACTTGAGAGTTCAGGCTGTTTGGGAGAACTTGACACAGAATCGTCACAGACAGTTACAGTGTTCTGATGGCAAGCAGACATAGGCAATGAGCGTGAAGTTCTAGCAAAAGCTCTCTTCAGAGTCCTGCGATGACTATCCAGTCGCTCTTGAACTTCAGCAGCACTCCACTGTTCAGCAGGCTTGAACTGAAAAGACAAAGCAAGGCCAGGATCTGGACAGTGTGAAATAAACATCATAACAGCTTCAGTAGCAGGGTCCTCAACACACTTTTTCCGTCTACGCAAACACTCATCAGCCACATCAATCGCCTTATTGAGCCATATCCAGTAGTCCATTGGGCTCTCGTCCGCCCTAGGCAGGGTGTTATAAAAGTCAGACATAGGCATATTTGAATACATCAACTCACTGAAATTGCGCTTCAGTATATCGAACACGGTGGTGGGGAGCACTGCAGCAGTCGGCCCAGGGAAGCTGCGCAAGGACACTTTGACTACATCTCTCGCTTTTCCAGCTAACCTGCTCAAAATGAGATCAGAGGCAGTTTCATCAGTGCATTTCTTTCTGTTCAAATAACTGTACATCAAATCTTCCCATTCATGTACAGTAAATGAATCACTTTGATCCCCTCTAAAGAACGGTGGAGGCGCAACATCATGTTGGACAATGACTTTCAAATTAGAAGCATCAAAACATTCGCCTGAATGCTGTACATTTGACTTAGATTGCACTGGGCTGGGCTGTTGCGTTAAGTTAAGACTGGCTGAAATGCTTTCGCCAATTTTCTGTGCCAAATCAGAAATAATACTCCCCAAAGACTCAGAGGTAACTGCACGATCAGTGTTAGGGCGTGCAAAAGGGGTAGAACAAGCAGCGGGGCTCACAGAGGCACCAATTGCTGAATCAGATGCAAGTACATGGTCAATTTCTGCATTAAAGAATGTCCTCCCTCTTCCAAAACATCTAGGTGAAACTCCAGACATATTGTCAGGACGATTAAGAACAGCCCCACTACCCCTGCCTACTGGGAACATGGCACTAGGCCGTTGCACAGGGCTATAATTATCCTGACTAACAGTGTCCTCAAACATGACTCAGTTTGAATAGAAAAAAAAAAAATATATAAAAAAAAAATGTAATAACAGTTTCAGAAAATGAGAAAAAAAATAAAATAAAAATAATAATAAAAACACAGAAACCACTTAACTAATATGCAGATAAGTGTAGTTTGCAGAAATACTCATTTAGACTCTCAAAACAGTTCGGTGTGACGTTTCACGGAGGAAAACAAACTATGTGACGATCACAAACACTCAGTCATCGAGTGTGCAGCAGCGCAAAAAAAAAAAAAGTTCAATACTGCTTTGCACGAAGAAGAGGAGAAAGAGAGAAAAAAAAAAAAAAATCCCGTTTTGATCACAAAAACACTGTCATTGAGGAGCGTGCAGCAGCAAAAAGAAAAAAAAAAGTTCAGCACAAAGTCCATTACAGCGAATAGTCATTAATAAAAACCAAAACAGTTGTTCATCATACTTCATAAAAGGCAACCGTTCAACCTTTACCGTCTCTGTGATATGAGCAACAGAAGATAGAACACTGATGACGAGATCGGACAAGATGAAATGAGCTGCGGTCTCCGCGATCAGCGAAACACCCTCACATCCAGCGATCTTTCACGGCACACCGTCGTCTGTTGAAGCAGCAACTCCGGCGATCGGTAATCAGCCGATCATGCGAAATCCGAAGGGTTATGGCACCACGTGTAACCGGTGGCTCGCGACACCAGTTGTAAAATCACTTTTCTCTGCGTTGTGTAGTGTAGCGGAGACAGACACGGGACAACAGGCGGCGGTTTCACTGACTTTTATCTGATATAAAACAAATAAAAGCAGCCTCTTAGTGAGATTCGCCCTCTTTAAATCTCTTCCATGCATTAACAATACCAAGAGCAATACAGAGAAACATACCTGATATAAAACAAATAAAAGCAGCCTCTTAGTGAGATTCGCCCTCTTTAAATCTATAAAACAAATGTGATGTACACTCGTCACATGTGCTCTCGTTTCACATTTAGACTCAGATGCAAAAATATATCTCAATCGGGGTGAAATGACGAAAATAACCACACAGATAGGTAAAATAACATAATACACATAATTTGCAGCGAAGATATAGACATAAAAGCAACAATTAAAATAAAGATTAATAAGGATTAGCAGGAGCCAAAAATAACCCACCTCTTCCATGCATTAACAATACCAAGAGGAAGAGGAGGGGACAAAACAGGAAATTATGTAGGCTCACGGTGACATCACAGCAATTAAAGGGGAAACGTACTCAACTCACTTAGGCAACCACATCAGGTGCATGTAAACGAACAATTTTGTGAGAATTATAACAATCAATACATATGTTTTAAAACACTTTCTGTACCTGTTACATAAGCATAGCAAGAATCATAGCAAAAAGGCTAACAAATAAGAGTTATACCCACCAATTAATATTGCCCCTTCATTCATGACATGGATACCGTAATCATACAGAGAAAACATAGTTGCATACCTTTATCTTTCGCTCGTTTCTAAATTGGGCACCTGATGGCTTTGACCTTTCTTGTCCATCTCTTATTTGGCACTCAACATCGACAATCAACAGATTTCCCCTGATCCCCCCCATACCAACTGTCACTCACGACGTCACGACCAGAAGTCAAGACTAAACCAATTCACCTTGGTGGTGGTGACCAAAGTAATCGTTTTGTATTACCTATTTTTATTAGCCATTCAGACAATTCAGAAAAACTAAAATGTTCAGGAAATATAGAGGCCTGTATTTATAATATTCTGAATGAAATGTGCGTTATTTGGAAGAAAGTCGAGGTGTGACTGACTTAGATAACTATATGGATCCCCCGCCCCCCCCCCCTTGTCCGTTCCATTTGAGAGAGACCCAGAGGTGAACTGTCATCCGCGCCCGCGCCTCCGCGCCCCCTCCCCTTTCCCCTTCTCAAACAAACAGCTTCTGAATCTGTGCGCAAATTTGCCAATTCCCCACACAGTGAAATGATAGATAATAGAAAACCACAGATTTATTTATTTTTTTTTTTTTTCTGCTCGTGCCGGCGGCGCCGCCCCCCCCAAAAATGCCGCCCCGGGCGATTGCCCGGTTCACCCGTGCCAAAAACCGCTACTGACCAAGACGACAGACGTGGACCACTGTAGTTTGCAATGTCTATCTGCACGCTGTTGTTGTTTCGTTCAAACATTATGGACCATGGCAAGCAGACTTTGGATAAAAAAAGGAGAACTAAAATGAGAATCAATATCAGCGCGGTGTTTTCGAGATGCCGAGAGCTCCCATAGACAGTATATAAACGAGAGCTCCACGTCCGAGACTTCGACCGCTTCTACATGTAACTAACAGGTGAGCACATTTACATAAAACTAATCAATGTTATATAGTTCAACAATGATAAAATGTCAGAATATGATCTGTATGTTATTCTAATGTTGATCTAGTTTACTGCTAGTCTCATACAGACAGACTAACACATACATTTCAACACATTTAAATGCAGTTTAGTGTGCTAGTGTAATGTTAGACCAAGTGAAACAGCGCTGCGTTACCTCACAAGTTTAATTTGTCTAATAAACTGACCTGTTAGTAGTAATTCTGCGTGTAGTTCGGTAGAATGAAATGTCCATATTCCTTTTATATCCGCAGGACTCGCGACGCGTTTGGAGCTGATAGCTGTTTCTTAGCAATCCCGAACTGCTTCATATCACAGTCATGATAAAAGCATCGATGTATTCAGTCATTCATAAACATTATTAGATCGGTCGGCTTGACGTTGATGACAAGATCCATAATTCTTAGCAAATGTTGCGTCATCAAACTACGCCTTTGTTATTGTAAATAGGTTAGCGACCCCTAGTGGAGAAAAAATCCCATACTGTACGTTTAAATAGCTAGCGGAACCACAGTCAAAAGCCACAAGTTTTTCTTTCTTATAAACTTCATCTTAACTCCTTTGTTATCTTTGGGTGGCTTTATTTGTCAGGTGGTTAGACGCAAAACGATTACTTTAATAATTTTCAGGGAGCAAGGAGCAGACTGCTCAATTTATTAAATTGCGGTCTGAAAATGACCATTTATTTACCGGGGCAAAAAACAGAGGTAAGACAACAGTTGTAATATTTGCAGTAGTCTGTCTCACTTGTGTATTATAATAAATATCACTCACCCTAGAAAACCCACAACAATAAGAAAAGCAGTAGATGATGCAATGAGTTTCACTTTTATGTGTTTTTGTAGTGTTGTCATGCAAGTTATGTCTACAAAGGTTTTAACCACATTTGAGTTGTTTTGTTATGAGTAAGAAAATGTAAATAAGCATTACGTTTAAAGTTACAGAAGATAAACATGCTTTACTTTTAGTCAGCATTACATAATTCTAATGTGTTCCATGAATATGCATTTCTTATGTTTCTAGTCATGTTCACTTTAAGATCGCATGGTTGGGGTCGGAGGATGGCTGAGTTGGGAGGAATGAGGTGTGATCTGGGAGGTGCAGGAAGGAAATGAGATTGCGGTAGACACGGGTAACGAGGGAAATTCAAACAACGAAGAATGGAGGACAGTGAATCGGAAAAAAATGAAAAGAAAGCAGAGAGAATCTGATGGAGAAAAGGGAGAGGAAGAACAAAGTTCTGAAATTTATTTAATTTATTAAAGTTATTCTGCGATTTCAGTCTCCTTGTACATCAAATCCCTTGAAGGTTAGTGATGCTATTCACAAGCTGGTAGGTGACATACGGTTTGGTAAAACTTTACGAGATGGGAATCTACTGATTATATGTAGAGATATAGTACAGCAGCATGGATTAATGAAATGTAAATCATTGCTTGGGAAGGAGGTTAAGCCACAAGTATGGGAAGATAGAGGGAAGGTTATGGGTGTAATATCTGGTGTGTCAACTGAGATAACTGAAGAAGAAATCAGGGTTAATGTCAGAGGAGTGCGAGTAACGAGAGTTAAACGTTTACCTTTCACAAGAGATGGTGTTAAGGGGCCTAGCCTGTCTGTATTGTTGACTCTAGAGTAAGACAAAATCCCTGAAAGAATCTGAATTGGGTATGTCAGCTATATAGTAAGGCCATATATCCCTCCCCCAATGAGATGCTTTAAATGCCAGCGTTTTGGGCACATTGCAGCAGCCTGTAAGAGTAAACTCCGTTGTGCCAAATGCGGAGGGGAACATGAATACGGGAAATGTGAGAGGGGAGTTAAAATCAAGTGTTGTAATTGTGGAGGAGAGCATAGTGCTGCCTACAAAGGATGTGATGCACATAAAAAAGCGGTTCAAATTCAGAATGTGAAGGTAAAAGAAAAGCTTCTCTTACGAGAGGTTCTCTCGTATTTGCGTAAGTTTAGCTTACGCTATGGGAAAAGTCATCTTTTCTCGAGATACTGAAGCCAAAAATTATCCTTAATTTTCATATATTGTCCACGCAGTGCAGCAGGCAGCTAGCAGAGCTAGAGCGAGCAATACTGCGCGCTCATTGGCTGCCGCGCGGCAACTGCTTTAGCCTACCGGTGAGCCCGGCGTGACGTCACGCCCAATGATGGCGCGCGTCACAGCCCGCCAGAATGGGCGGCGTCAGAACGTATATAAGGAAGGCTCGGAGGCTAAAACTCTGATTTCTGTCTCTTCAGCGAAGCTCTCCGCATCGCTGTTCTCTGAGAGAAGCCGCCGCCGTCGAGAAAGCATCGAGCCAGCGTAGGACAGCGCCTGAGGAAGCCGGACGAACTCTCGCCGCCTTCAGCCTGCCGTGCCAGCTCAGCTATCCGGCGATATATCCTTTCTATATCCAGCATGTGTTTTACATGCTGTGTGTGTTCGCCGCTGCGACACACACTCTCGCTTCTAAAAGAGAAATTTCCTCGAGGCGTTGTTTCAAATGCCTCGCACCACTCCCCGCTCTCTCTCTCCCTCTGTCGAGCCGCGCAACTGCGCCGCTCACAAGGTGTGTTAGAGATGCGGACGATTACGGGGCTCGCTCTCTCCCTCTGTTCGAGCCGCGCAAAACGTGCCGCTCACAAGGGATCGCAGACGCGTACGGTCACGGGGATAGCTTTCTTTACGTTACAAGAAAGCTACCCCGTAACCCCCCCCCCCGCCGCCATCTCCCGGCGAAAGGAGAAAAGAGTGTTCTAGACCCGCTGAGGCCGGTCTAACCTCCATCTCTAACATATTTCTCAGTCCCCTCCTAAGTTCAGGCTACTGGGAATATCAATACTGCAGTAAACGAGCCTGTTACAGTACACGCACGCCTGCAAACATGATGACGCTCTCTGGCCACTCGCTCTCCCCGCACTCTCTCCCTCTGTTCGAGCCGCGCAGACTGCGCCGCTCACAAGGGATTGCAGAAGCTGACAGTAACGGGGTTAGTTTTCTTTACTTTACAAGAAAGCTACTGCCCCCGCGCCCGTCACTCACCGGCGATAGGAGAAAAGAGAGTGTATGAGTCCCGCCGAGGCTTGGCTAACGCCATTCTCACATATTTCTCAGTCCCCTCTAAGTTCAGGCGGCTGGAAATATTAATATTGCAGTAAACGAGCCTGTTACCTTACACGCACGCCTGCAACACATGATGATGCTCCGGCTACTCGCCCCGCTTCCCGCGCAAACTGCGCCGTTCTCTAGCGATGTCAGAGCGGGCGGTCACGAGTAATGCTCAGCACCCCGCGTGATGGAGATGTTTGTAGTAGTGATGTTACGTTCGTGAACGAATCGTTCTTTTTGAACGAATCTTTTAGGTGAACGAATCGTTCTCGTTCACGTAATCCATTGACTCATATTTCTCGTTCACTGAAATTCCTCCCTCCACCGCCGCGCGGCGCTATTGCAGCGCATGCGCAGCTCAGTTAACCGGATAGCTCTGTGTTTTCAACCTGTCAAGAATGACTAAACCTCAAGCCAATAGCGTTCGAGTATGAGATGTGACGGAGCATGTGATTTGTTGGATGTAGTGAACGAATACGCCCTTCACTGACTGTGACCGAGTTGCTTTTGTTTTGAGTCTGAACGAGAGAGAGATCTTCTCGTGAACGAACTGGTACATGTCATTCGTGAACGAAAAGAACCAGTTGTTTGAACGATAATGGTGGCGAACCGATAGAGCTGGGTTTGTGTAGTCAGCATATTTGCATCAAAGAAGGAAATTAACACTTTACCAATAATGAAAACAGTTTAATAACGCAAGCATGGTTAAATATAACAAAGACAAATTAACATTGTCATTTTGTACTTGACGGTTCACTTGATTTAAATTTACACTTCTCTTTACCTGCTTTTCTTTTCTTTTGTTTGTGTGTTTTAGACTTAGTTTTGTGGTATTTTGCACTTTGAAAAATGTACTACTTGTGTTCATTTTGTATGATCAAAAATGAATTAATTACGTTTTATTCATGTCATATGCACTTCTCTAAAAACTAAAACAAACCAAAAAATATGACAGTATTGGTTAGGTCTCATTTGCGTAACGTCAGCAAATAACATTTCAGTTAGGGCTATGAAGGGGCATGTAATTGGTTGGATCTAATGAACGAATACGCCCGTCACTGACCGAGATCGCTCTGTTTCAAGTCTGAACAAGAGAGAGATCTCGTTCGTGAACGAATTGATCAAACTGGTACTTTCGTTCGTGAATGAGAGTACTGGGTAGATCGGTCATTTAGCATGTGATTCAATCTCATCTCATATAGGTGTGCGTATAATTGTTTATCATATTTAACATACATAACATAACTCAACGTTTAATATAATCCCAGATTTATGAATGTGTATTTCTGACCAAACAATTAAAATGTTAATTATGCAAGAAAACCTTGGTTTGGTCATCTGAACCTCTTATTTAGACTTATTTTATTAATTTAGTAAATAAGGCACAAATTTTAACAAAGCCAAATCAGTTTTTTTTAACAAGTAAATACGTTCGTTAAAACATATCATAAAATACACTCTTTTTTGCCACCTGCTGCAGTATTTATGAAGAAATTGTCACTGAACGAATCAGTGAACGAGTCTGAACGAATCATTTTGGTGAACGAACTGAAAATGAACGAGTCTCTGGAAAGAATCAAAATTTCCACCACTAGTTTGTAGCCCCGCTGAGGCCCGGCCATTCTCGAATTCTCATACGTTTCTCAGCCCCCTCTGAGTTTAGGCGGCTGAAAATGTTAATATTGCAGTAACGAGCCTGTTATAGTCTGCACACTAAACGCGAAACATGACGACGCACTCTCATATGCTCGAGCGAACCGATAGCCTATGCATTCTTCCCCTGTGGCTCAGTGGCAGAATAATAGGCTTTCGTGCCGGAAACCCGTGTTCGATCCCGGCTCTGGCAGCAAAAAATGTTTATGCTGTTTGCTGATCCGAGCTCGCGGCCAGCTTCTCACATGCAGAAGGTGAACCCGCCCCTCGCACCCTCCCATTGATGGTGCTCGAGTAATTATGAGAGTTTAAACATATGAGCCTTCAAGCGTTTCGCGCTGTCAGTCGGATAAAAGCGTCAGCTAAATGAATAAATGTCAGTCACCTAAGAAGACGACTGCAGATGTGTATTGCAGCCAATGAGTCAGTTACACAACTCGCTCGCCTGCACACAAACGCTGTTCGTACAGCGGCCCAGAAAAATCTGGAAAAGAGTGTTAATTCTGGTTATTCGGCTCACGCCGACGGTGTTTGAGTGTAGAAAATGTGCCCACAGCCCAGTGCTCACTTCTACACACAAGCACGATCTCCCCTGTGTCGCTCACAGCTCGTGCGAACCAATAGCCTATGTTATCTTCCCCTGTGGCTCAGTGGCGGAGTATCAGGCTTTTGCGCCAGAGATCCGTGTTCGATTCCGGCTCTGGCGGCAAAAACTTTTTTATGATGTTCGCTGATCCGAGCTCGCGGCCAGCTTATCGCAAAAAGAGCATAATGTCTGGTCACCCGGCTCACGCCGACGGTGTTATGAGTGTAGTAAATATGCCCACTCCCAAGTGTTCATGTCTACACACAAGCACGATCTCCCCTGTGTATCCCACAGAGCACACTCACATAAAGCACGCGGTTGCCGCTCGAGTGTTAAGTGTAGGAAATGTGCCCACTGTCCAGTGCTCACTCCCACACACTGCCCGCTCTGCTTCACACATTCAGGGTTTAGATCACATAAAGCCCCATGCCACCGGCCGTGTTTTAGTAAAGAGTTCCGTGCCCGCTCCTCAGCGCTTACACTCTCCTGTAAACACTTTCATGCCCGCCCCGCGTTCGCGCCTCGGGCTGCCCATTACAGCGCCCTCTCAGTCTCCAGAGACCGTGTCTGTGAGTACTGCTCAGCCGGTTGTCGCTATCAGCGAGCCCCCGTTTCCCAGCACCGACAGCGCGCGCGCTTTCGCCGCTTCGGGTCCCGTGCCCCGCACAGAGCAGCGGGCGGGACCCAGAGGCCATTCGACCCCTAGCTATGAGTGCAGATGCATGGAAAGCTATTCCGGGCGTGTCGAAATGGGTACTGAATACAGTAATACGGGGCTATTCGCTACAGTTCATTCGCCGTCCGCCGCGGTTTCGAATGCGCGTCGAGACGGTGGTGAGCTCGGAAGCAGCCCATCTGCTTCACACAGAAATAGCGAAACTATTACACAAAGGGGCCATAGAGAGAGTTCACCCTTCTTTAACCGAGGCAGGCTTTTACAGCCGTTATTTCCTCGTTCCCAAGAAGGACGGAGCGCTCAGACCTATATTAGATCTGAGATATTTGAACAAAGCTCTCATGAGACGGCCGTTCAAAATGCTCACGTCCAGGCAAATCCTCGCGCAAATTTGCCTGAGGGATTGGTTTATTTCTCTTACTTTCAGATTCAGATTATACCCCGTCACAGGCCATCCTTGAGATTCGCCTTCGACGGCCAGGTATATCAATACACCGTCCTTCCGTTCAGCCTGTCTCTAGCACGCCGTACATTTACGAAGTGCATGGATGCGGCTCTCGCTCCCCTGAGATCACAGGGGATGCGAATTCTGAACTATCTGGACGATTGGCTCATTCTGGCGCAATCAGCGGAAGTGCTCGCTTCCCATGGGATGTTGCTTCTCAGTCACTTAGAAAGCCTGGGTCTTTCGGTGAACTGGACCAAGAGCTCTCTGATCCCCAGCCAGTCGATCTCCTTTCTGGGAATAGAACTGGACTCGGTGGCCATGACAGCCAGGCTGTCAACACAGCGCGCGCACTGTGTTCGACACCTCGCCGCGTCTTTTCAAAAGACAGGTATTTCCCCCTGAAAACCTTCCAGAGGATGTTGGGCCATATGGCTTCAGCTGCAGCAGTTCTGCAGCTGGATTTACTGCGAATGCGCCCGCTACAATGCTGGCTGAATTCGAAAGTGCCCCGCAGAGCGTGGGCTTCAGGCCGCGTTCGGGTCAGAGTGACTCAGGGCTGTGTCTCAGCCCTGCAGCCCTGGCTGGCAGCCGAATGGTACCGACTAGGAGTTACGATGGGGGTGATTTCACACCGCAAAGTGATCTCGACAGACTCAGGTTGGGGAGCGCTTCACGAGGGCAGACCGGTCTACGGCCGTTGGTCGGACCAGGAGAAAAGCCTTCACATAAACTGTCTGGAGATGTTGGCAGTCGAGAAAGCGCTGAAGCACTTTCTCCCATACCTGCACGGGCACCATGTGCTAGTCCGCACGGACAACATGTCAGTGGTGTCGTATGTGAACCGTCAGGGCGGAATCAGATCCAGAACCTTGCGCGCTCTGGTAGAGCGCCTTTTGGTTTGGGCTCAGGGCTCGCTGCGCTCTCTGAGAGCCGTGCACGTGCCCGGTCGCCTAAACGACGGACCGGACAGGCTGTCCGGGGACAATGTTACCCCCGGGCAATGGGCTCTACACAGCCAAACAGTCCAGACGCTGTGGCGTCGCTTCGGCAAAGCAGAAGTCGACCTTTTCGCCACGAGCGAGAACGCTCAATGCCTAAGGTTCTTCTCAAAAAGCGAGGACGCGCTGGCCCAAATCTGGCATAACGTCCCATTGTACGCTTTTCCCCCGATCTCTATGCTGCCTCAGGTGATAGCGAAGATCAGGGAAACGCGCTGCGCGGTGCTCCTCATAGCCCCGCGCTGGGAAAACCAGTTTTGGTTCCCAGAGCTGACGGCGCTGTCGGGAACAGTCCCGTGGCCGATTCCAGTGAGGGAGACCTTCTCTCTCAAGCCCGAGGCTCAATTCTGCATCCCCATCCAGAGCACTGGTCTCTGCATGCGTGGGTGATCAACGGATATTCGTTGATTTGCCAGAAGGAGTAGTTAACACGATCGCGCAATCCAGAGCTCCCTCGACGAGGCGGCTCTATGCGTCTAAATGGTCTGTGTTTAACAAATGGTGCGCGGAGAAGAGTTTGAATTCTCAATCCTGTGGGGTTCCACAGGTTTTGAACTTCCTTCAGGAGCTTTTGGACGCGGGCAGGTCCCCCTCCACGCTCAAGGTCTATGTTGCGGCGATCGCCGCGTTCGCCGATTCGGCGCGCGGCCGCACATTGGGAAGGAATGAACTCATTACCCGCTTCCTACGAGGGGCCAGGAGGTTGAACCCTCCACGGCCACCTCTGGTACCCATATGGGATCTGTCTTTGGTCCTAGAGGCCCTAAAAGCTTATCCCTTCGAACCCCTGGGCTCTACGGAGTTGAGATACCTGACGTTTAAAACCGTTTTTCTGTTAGCCCTGGCTTCAGTGAAACGCGTGGGCGACTTACACGCGCTATCAGTTAGCGCGGCGTGTCTTGAGTTTGGACCTAATGACTCGTTGGTCATTCTCAAACCAAGGCACGGCTATGTCCCCAAAGTGTTGGGTACCCCGTTCAGAGCCCAAGTTATTTCCCTCTCAGCTCTGCCGTCCGGCAGTGGGGATGACAGTAGCCTCCTTTGCCCTGTCAGGGCTCTAAGGTGTTACGTCACGCACTCCGCCGTTTTTCGGCGCTCGGAGCAGCTCTTTGTTTCGTTTGGTGGGCGCGCTAGAGGTCTCGCCGCCTCGAAACAGACACTATCCAGATGGATAGTGGACGCTATTGCTGCAGCTTATGCGTCCAAAGACCTGCAGTGCCCTTTGGGCGTACGGGCTCATTCCACCAGAGGCATGGCCTCATCGTGGGCATGGTCCAGTGGGATTTCCATTCAGGACATTTGTATGGCGGCGGGCTGGGCCTCCCCCTCTACATTTGTCAGGTTCTATAACCTGGAAGTTCCCGCCCTGCAGGCTAAACTTCTGTCAGTCTAAGTCGGGTCTATGTCCTGCTTATGTGTGCGCAGGCTAGTTACTCGATTTAGCTCTCCTGGTCGAGCTGCACCTCAGGGTATGTCAGTGATATATAGACCGGCCTCGCCGCTCTATCCTTTTCCCTATGAGTGCTTATGGACACGTGTTGGCCCGCTCTGCTGGCCACCTGTTCTTCCACTTTTAGACCCCCCGGGCCTTCCGGGGGTTTATATGTAGATGCAAGGCGCGCACGGCGTTGACAATGGGGTTCCCGTAGCGTAAGCTAAACTTACGCAAATACGAGAGAACCTCTCGTAAGAGAACGATACTGGTTACTCACGTAACCTCGGTTCTCTCTAGAAGAGGGAACGAGTATCTCATTGGGCGTGACGTCACGCCGGGCTCACCGGTAGGCTAAAGCAGTTGCCGCGCGGCAGCCAATGAGCGCGCAGTATTGCTCGCTCTAGCTCTGCTAGCTGCCTGCTGCACTGCGTGGACAATATATGAAAATTAAGGATAATTTTTGGCTTCAGTATCTCGAGAAAAGATGACTTTTCCCGTAGCGTAAGCTAAACTTACGCAAATACTCGTTCCCTCTTCTAGAGAGAACCGAGGTTACGTGAGTAACCAGTATCGTTACTTATGTTGAGGCAATTAGAAAGCACCTGTGACTCAACCCCCAGTTCAAAGCATACATAAATGCTGCAATGTTACCAAGGATACACTTCTAGTGGAAAAAGAAAGTTTGTAGCGTTTATGGTGGAAATCATTAACTGTTCTGCCCAAGCATGTAGCCGAACAGAGAAAAGTAAGATAATTGCAAAAGCGGCAGAAAAGTACTTGGAAATGGAAGAGATGTCAGTAGAGATCATTAATGCAACACAACAGTTGTAATAGGGGATATCAGATTCACAGTCAACATGTGGTGGTGGAGATTAATGATGCTAACCATTCTACAGTGGAATGCGAGGAGTCTAATTGCAAACGGACAAGAACTAAAACAGCACATTCAGGAGCAATCAGTTAAACCTAACATTATTTGCATTCAGGAATCCTGGATAAAACCCTCACTTGAATTTACATTGTATGGCTATACAACAGTGCCTAAGGATAGAACCCTTGCTATGAGTGGCGGAGTTGTCACCTTCATCCAACATGGTGTTAACTATAGAGCTATCAACAGTAGTGAAGAGCTTGAGATAATTATAATTGAGGCATGGGTCAACAAAACACAAATTAAAATAATAAACTTTTATAATCCTTGTCAAAAAATAACTAGAGACATGTTGGAGAGTGTATGTGATGTGGAAAACTCCAAAGTTATAGTATGTGGAGATTTTAATGCATATAATACCCTGTAGGGATGTGCTAGAACAGATAGAGATGGGTATATCATTGAGGAGTTTATGGATGATAATCAGTTAGTGTGTCTAAATGATGGAAGAGGTACTAGGTATGACGTAGCTCATGGTGTAGAATCTGCAATTGATCTTACTTTTGTGTCGCAACAACTAGCAGGTACTTGCACATGGGATGTGAGCAGTGACGATGCAATGGGCAGTGACCAATATCCTATCTGGGTTAAAATAAGGAGTCAAAATATTAGTTTTGAAGAAAATTGGATTCCAAGATGGAGAATGAAAAGGGCCAATTGGGGGCTGTATAATTTTAAAACAAGCAGCAAATTAATTGAAGTCATGCCAAATTTGACTGACGACATTGAGGAGTTGAATAATATGATTATTAACATAATACACGAGTCAGCAGAGGAAACAATAGGTAAAACATCTGGAGCAAAGAAGAAGAAAATTGTACCATGGTGGTCTGATGAGTGTAGAGAGGCTGTTAAAAACAGGAATAAAGCCTTTAAAATTGTAATCATTCATTTTATAATTTATTGGAGTATAAAAGAGCACAGGCTAAAGCCAAAATAATTATAAGAGAAGCTAAAAGGAAATATTGGAGAGATTTCTGTTGTAATATTGGGACAGGAATAAAAATTAATGACATATGGGGAATGATCAGAAAGATGGGTGGCATAAGAAGGGACTTTTCACTACCAGTATTAAGAGATAATGGCACTGAGGCAGTAACAGTAGAGAAAAAGCTGAGATGCTTGCAAAATCCTTTGTAAGGATACATAGCTCACAGAACCTCTCCAGTGAAGAGCTAGCTATAAGAATGAGGATCATTGAAGAAAATAAAGATATGCTGGGGATGAAAGTGGTGGGGGAGAGCTTTCTAGATGCAGATTTCACACTGTTTGAACTAAAAAGAGCATTGATAGGTGTTAAAAATACCTCACCAGGGAGAGATGGGATATGCTATAAAATGATTGAAGAAATATCTGATGTGGCAAAAAATGTGATACTGGTTTTATATGTAGAAGAGACTGTAGATGGTTCGCACTCTGAAAAACTAGACAAAGTCTTTAACAAAAATAATCAATTATTTTAATAGAGCAAGAGCAGACGTTTCAGCCATCCAGCTATTCTCAATGCTCATAAATCATCTATTATGAGCATTGAGAATAGCTGGATGGCTGAAACGTCTGCTCTTGCTCTATTAAAATAATTGATTCTTTTTGTTAAAGACTTTGTCTAGTTTTTCAGAGTGCGAACCATCTACAGTCTCTTCTACATTTTATTGGTTTTCACGCACCTGGACTTACAACTAGCCTTCATCTGAGCGCAACAATATTTCCTTGTCATACTGGTTTTATATAACAAAATTTGGAAGCGAGGAAAACTGCCTACTGGGTGGAAACACTCAGTAATAGTCCCTATAGGGAAACCAGGAAAGGATAAAATGAATGTCAAAAGCTACAGACCAATAGCATTAACGTCTAACCTATGTAAACTCATGGAGAGGATGATTACTAAAAGGTTAGTGTACAAATTAGAAAGCAGAGGGCTGATTACACCATATCAGAGTGGATTCTGTAATGGAAGAACTATGGATCCTGTAGTCTGCCTGGAGAATGAGATACGTAAAGCACAAGTTAACAAAGAATCTGTTTTGGCAACCTTTTTTGATATAGAGAAGGCTTATGACATGCTGTGGAAAGAAGGACTTTTAATTAATTTGAATAAAATGGAAATAGGAGGTAAAATGTTCAACTGGATCAAAGATTTTTTAAAGGGTAAAACCATAGAGGTCAGGATAGGGTCAGAGTCATCAAGCACATACACAATAGAAAATGGCACACCACAAGGTAGTGTATGCAGTCCAATTCTGTTTAATATAATGATTAATGATGTGTTTGATGGAGTGAACCAAAGGATAAACAGGGCATTATATGCAGATGATGGAGCGTTGTGGGTAAGGGGCCGTAATATTGACAATTTACAGCAATTTACAATGTAAAGACAATTTACACCTTTCAGTGGAAGAAACGCAATTCATTTGTTTTTCTAAGAAAAGGGTAAAACCCACAATAGATCTTAAGATATATGGACAATCTCTCAAACAGGTTAATGACTTATGATTTTTAAAAGTAAGTTTACTATCAAACCACACACCAAGATATCTTGTTCAGAAAATGGTAGACAAATGTAAGAAAGCAATCAATCTTTTGAAGTGTCTTTCAGGGTATAACTGGGGGGCGTCAGGCTCTTCTTTGAAAATAATTTATATTGCAATAATCCGATCAGTGTTTGACTATGGATGTACAGTATACAAAACAGCAGCAAAAACTACATTAGCTGAACTGGACAGGGTACAGGCCAAAGCTCTTCGGCTGTGTAGTGGAGCCTTCCGAACATCACCTATCCCAGCGCTGCAAGTAGAAGAAGGGGAGATGCCTTTAAATCTTTTGAGGTTAAAACTTTCTCTAGCATATTGGGTAAACTTACAAGGGCATGAAACTACACATCCTACAAAACTGGTGTTAGAAGAATGCTGGGAATATGGTCGCATTGTGAACAGTAGTTTTGGATGGAACAGCAATAAAGAGGCAGATGACATGGGAATCAGTACTATACCTTGCAGCAAAAATGTTAACTTGAGCACAATTCCACCTTGGTTTTTCTGCTATCCTGTAGTTAATCTAGAAGCTAAAAATATAATCAAGACGGGATTGTATCAAAGTGTACAGCAGTATCTAGAAGTAATGTATGATGACACAGTACAAATATTTACAGATGCATCCAAAGAACCAGCAGGTAAAACGGGGGTGGCTGTATACATTCCTAAATATAATGTTATAATACAAAAAAGAACCTCAAACCACCTATCAATCTTCTCTGCAGAGATGATGGCCATCATAATGGCACTACAGTGGGTAGAAGAAGTGAAGCCATATAAATCTGTTATTTGTTCGGACTCTATGTCTTCCCTAACTAGCATCCAGACTGGGAAATCTGCATGCAGACAGGATCTTTTAGATGAAGTTCATCAGATGATTTTCAGGATAACTCAACAGAAGCTAATATTACAGTTCACTTGGGTTCCAGCGCACACAGGTATTGAGGGCAATGAGAAGGCAGACGAGTTGGCAAAAGAAGCACTTAAAGCAGAACAAGTAGAAGTACAGGTTCCACTCAGCAAATCAGAATTGAAAATAATTAAAGATGGTATTCATAAACTCTGGCAAGATAAATGGGATAAGGGGGAAAAAGGTAGGCATTTATATAGTATTCAACAGATTGTAACAGTTCATCAGTAATGATCAGTTCACTTTCACGACAGGAGGAAACCTGGTTCACCAGGCTAAGGTTAGGACATACAGGACTGAACAGCGGCTTACACACAATAGGGAAACATGAGACAGGACTGTGCCTATATTGTACGGAAACCGAAACCGTGAAGCATGTACTTCTGACATGTAGGCAGTACTCTGAAGAGAGATAAATACTTAAGAGGGTAACAAAGAACTCTGTTACTTTGAGCAACCTGTTGAGTCTACCTGGAGTCTACAACCAAAGCAGTGATAGAGTTTCTAAAAGAAACACAACTAGCAAGAAGACTTTAGCCCAATTTAATTTTTTTTTCTTTTTTTTTTTTCTCTCTGGAGGTTGAGCTGAGGTTGAAGCTGGAGGATCTGAACACGCAGCACCAGCTGAAACTTGGGCTCTGATCTCCTTTTTTTAATTTTTTTTTAAAATTTGTAAAAAAATGTAATTTATTTTTTTATTTATTTTTTATGACGTCCCAATGTGATCACACCTCAATCAAGTAGATGGCGGTAATGCACAAAGATTGCAAGCTGCCAATAAAATTCACTGAAGAAGAAGAAGAAGAAGATCGCATGGTTCTAAATGTCCTATTACGCGATCCGTAGTTGGGAAGTAAACACTCACGCACTTCATGCGCGTTTCAGCGGTCTGTTCAAGTCGGTTCATGGCATATCTGTCGACTTCTCGTGTCTGATGTAGCATAGTCGGTATGTATACTTTGTTTTGTGAGATTGTCTGGAGTTATTCTTCATTATTTTTGACAATAATTTTAAGTTTGTAGAGTGTAATCTGGGGATGGTCTGAATGTACTTCAGCAATGCCAATGCTAGCTCTCACGTGTGTCGTTTGTTAACGAGCTGCACTGTAAAGGTGCTATAATGACCAGAATGTTGTTCACATGTATTTCTTCTCATATATTAGTGTTAAAATGAGTACAAACGAAAATGCAACAGTAATAGTGCAAATTAGCCTTTATTCATGTGTAATTTGTCCTTGCTCTTTTTGTGTTGCAGTTTCTCTGTAAAACCTGTGGAACTAAGAATTAATCTGCAGAGTCTTGGTGTGGGGAAAAAGTTTAGCTGGCTGTCAGGATATTAAGTAGGTCATATCGAGGACGGCACAGTGAAACGACGGCTATCAAGCAAGCGAGATAAAGCAGAGCAAGTTGAAAGCTAGCCGACATGTCGTCGTCACACGCATCCAGTGGACGATCAACGGACCATACTCTACAGTCAAGTGCTACTGGAGCAGCGTGCGCCACCGAGCTACAGGCTACAGAGGAGAGTTTGCATTGAAATACAGCAGCACAGGAGAACCCATACAGTGCATCGTTAAGGACACGCTCGCAAGTATGTTGTTCAGTGAGATCCAGTTTATCGTCAGCGGGGTCTGCAGCAGTCAGAGCAAGAGCGAGAGCCGAAGCAGCAAAGGCACGCCTATGCTATGCTGAAGAGGAAGCTAATCTGAGGCTACAACAAGCTAAATTGGAAATGTCTATAGAAATGCTAAAACATAAAAAAGAGGCTGCAGCAGCCATTGCCGAAGCAGAGGCACTTGAAGCTGCTGCTGATGTAAAGAGTGAAAAACATAGTTGTGACCTGAACAAAGACTATGTTCCTTTAGAAGCCTCACAACGCACAAGGCAGTATGTGCTTGATCAACTAAAAGAAAGGGATTCAGAACTTAAGTCATGTGAAAACGGTGACACACAAGCAAGACAGTGCCGGTCCTTAACCACAATGTGTCACCTCCACCACTAAAGCCTGAAGCCAGTCCCTTCTATCCGCATCAGAACAATACTGCTCCACATCGTCTCATCTCACAGCAGCCTTATATCAGCACATACGAGGACAGCCACAAGCCGTTCAACAGGACTCCTGGAGACGTTCGTCTACCTCACATCAAGTCCAGCGGTGAGCATGCTTCTCTTGTACACCACTTCAGAACACAAAATCACCACACCCAGCCTCCTCCCGCACACCATGCCATACCGCCAGACTACAATGATGGCAGCTCATACATAAATGAGGGCGGCTCACACATAAATGACTTTGTCAGGTATCTAGCCCGCCGTGAGCTTGTGGCTACAGGCTTGCTTCAATTCAATGACAAACCCTAAAACTACATAGCATGGAAGCGTTCCTTTTTGACTGCCATCAGAGGCTTAATCCTGGAACCGAGTGAGGAGATGGATCTTCTGCTAAAGTGGCTCGGGAAGGAGTCAGCAGTGAGCAGATAAGAGCAATACACATAAATCGTCCAGAAGCAGGACTGGCCATGGTATGGGAAAGGCTCGAGCAAACATAATGCTGAAGCAATAGAAAATGCTCTGTTCAAATGCATTGACAGCTTTCCGAAAATAGTCAACCGAGATGGACCTAACCTGACAAAGCTGGGTGATCTGCAAATGGAACTGCAGGCCGCTAAGGCTGAAGGAGACTTACCAGGCCTGGCTTTCCTGGACACATCGAGAGGCGTCAACCCAATTGTACAGAAACTCCCGCCTCGTCTCCAGGACAACTGGTGCAGCCTACAAGCGTCAAAACCAGGTGATCTATCCTCCCTTTGGCTTCTTTGTCGATTTTGTCAGTGAGCAGGCTCGCATCGCAAATGACCCAAGCTTCAGCCTCATCGGCAACACAGACATGGCCCTCAGGACAGAAAAGACAGCGTGGAAGCCCAACAGACAGCGGGAAGTCTCCGTCCACAAGACAGAGGTGTCACCCAGAGCCACATCTGACACGGGTGAGCCTCCAACAAAATCCGACGACGGCGACAAACTGTGTCTTTTGCATAAAAAGCCACACCCTCTCCGTAAGTGCCGGGCATTCAGAGAGAAGCCTATTGACGAGCGCAAAACACTCCTCAATGGACAATGTGTGAAAAACAATGTGTGCTTTAAATGTCTTTCTTCCTCGTCTCACATAGCAAAGAACTGCAAACTCAATGTCCAGTGTTTTGAATGTAAGAGCGACAGGCACAACACAGCGCTTCACCCTGGACCTGCACCCTGGCAGCAGAGGGCTGGCCCTACTGCTGAGCACGGCGGGGAGGAGGATGATGCTTCACCGCAGTCTCAGGTCACCAACAAATGCACGAAAGTCTGCGGAGGGGAACTCACAGACCGCTCCTGCTTGAAAATATGCCTCATCAAAGTGTTCCCAGCTGGCCACATAGAAAAGGCTGTGAAACTGTATGCGATCATGGATGAGCAGAGCAACAGGTCACTGGTTCGCTCACAGTTCTTCGACATGTTCAACGACCAAAGTCCAAGCGCTCCTTACACACTGAGAACATGTACCGGAGTGAAACCATCAGCAGGCAGAAGGGCCAGTGGCTATGAAGTGGAGTCTTTGGATGGAACTGTTCGCGTCCCTTTGCCAAGCCTCATTGAATGTAACGATATACCGAACAACAGAGGAGATTCCAACCCCCGAAGTAGCTCTTCATCATGCTCATCTAAGGTCAGTGGCACACCTCATCCCAGACATTGACCCGCAAGCCCCCATTATGCTTCTCTTAGGACGAGATATTATCAGAGTGCATAAAGTCCACAAACAGGTGAATGGCCCTCACAACCTGCCTTACGCACAGAAGTTAGACCTGGGGTGGGTCATTGTTGGAAATGTGTGCCTAGGTAATGTTCACAGGCCACTGACAATTAGCACGTTCCACACGAACACCACAGAGCTGCAACGGCCCACTCTCTTTGATGTGTGCCCCAACGTGTTCCATGTGAAGGAGAGGTTCAGCGACACCCAGTCCACCAGTGAGCTGCCAGCGTATCCTGAGGACCAGCCTATCTGTGAAACCGACCACCTTGGATGTACGGTGTTCAGGCGGACCAGGGATGACAACCAGGTGGCTCTCTCCATTCAAGATACAACGTTCATGGAGATAATGGATGAAGGACTACAAATAGACTCAAACAATAGTTGGGTGGCACCATTACCCTTCAAGAGCCCACGCCCACGGCTCCCAGACAACAGCATTCAGCCAGGTATCAATACGACGGCGTATGGTATGGTATGGTATGGTATACTTTATTGTCCCAATGGGAAATATTGTTTTGGGGTCACAAATACAGCCACTGCATTGCCACACATATAAAACAAACACATTACATAATAACAGAGAAGAAAGATACACATTTACAATCAAGTAATTGGCCTCACTCAACAACGTGCTGTTAACGGGTCCTGACCTGAATAACACACTACTGGGAGTGCTGATTCGGTTCAGAAGAGAGGCCATCGCCGTCACAGCCGACATAGAATAGATGTTCTATTGCTTCCGGGTAAGAGAGAAAGACCGTGACTTCTTACGCTTTCTCTGGTTCCAGGACAGTGACCTCTCCAAAGCCATTGTGGATTACCGGATGAACGTCCACGTCTTCGGCAACAGCCCTTCACCTGCAGTGGCTATTCACGGTCTACACAAGTCTGTTCAAGGCAACGAGTTCCACGTCGACCCAGATGTGCAGCACTTCGTGTTGCATGACTTCTATGTCGATGATGGGTTGAAGTCCCTGCCCACAGTTCAAGCTGCTATCAGCCTGTTAAAAAGGACACAGGATGTCCAAGTCGAATCTGAGACTTCACAAGATTGCAGCGAACAACAAAGAGGTCATGGACGCCTTTCCATCCAGTGACCACGCGAGTGACCTCAAAGACCTTGACCTCGACACAGACACGCTGCAGTTGCAGCACAGCCTCGGGCTTGACTGGAATCTCAAGACAGACTGTTTCCTTTTTAATGTCTCCAGTGAGACCAAGCCCTACACCCGGCGGGGTGTCTTATCCACGATCAATAGCCTCTACGACCCACTTGGATTCGTTGCGCCCATCACAATCCAAGGCAAGGCTATCCTGCGAGAGCTCACGGGGGAGAACGGTGACTGGGACGTGCCCTTACCTCCAGCCATGGAAGATGCCTGGACGTCATGGAGAGCCTTTCTGTCCGAGCTCGCTGAGCTTTCCATCCCAAGGCGCTACACAGAAACCTCACCATCAGCAGAAGGTAAAAAGAGAACTGTGTGTGTTCTGTGATGCGTCAGTCAAAGCTATCGGTGCTGTGTGCTACCTGAAAGTGACAGACAGTAATGGCAACAACCAGATTGGATTTGTAATGGGCAAAGCCAAGCTGGCCCCCTGCCCTGAACACACAGTGCTAAGACTTGAACTCTGCGCAGCAGTGCTTGCTGTTGAGTTAGCAGACCTGGTCTCAGCAGAACTAGACCTACAGCTTGATGCCATAACCTACTATTCAGACAGTAAAGTAGTCCTGGGCTATATTTGCAATGAGACCAGGCGCTTTTATGTCTATGTCAGCAACCGGGTGTTACGCATCCGAAGATCCTGCCAACCAGACCAGTGGCGCTACGTGCCAACAGACCTGAATCCTGCAGATCACGCAACGTGTTCCATCCCTGCTGGCCAACTGAAACACACCAACTGGCTGAATGGGCCCAAATTTCTCTCCAAGCCGGAGCCCAGCATTTCTGCAAGCACTTATGACCTTGTTGACCCGAGCACAGACCCAAACATCCGCCCTCTGGTGTCCGCCTTAAGCACTAAAGCCTCAAACAAGCAACTGGATTCACAACGCTTTGCTAAGTTCTCTACCTGGAAGTCATTAACTCGTGCAGTCACTCGCCTCGTTCACATAGCCTGTCATTTCAAGACAGGTCACAGAGAGAACAGAGTATGCAAGGGGTGGCATTACTGCAAAGCTGAATTCACAGTTGAGGAATCAGAGAAAGCGTCAGTTGTAATCATCCAAGCAGTTCAACAGGAAGTCTACAGCCAAGAGATAAAGTGCATTCTAAAACAGGAAAGGATGCCAAAAACAAGCCCTCTCAGAAATCTGGACTCGTTCATTGACATACACGGCCTTCTCAGAGTTGGAGGCCGTCTTCATCATTCAAGTCTCGAATAGAGTGAAAAGACTCCCCTGATTATTCCTGGCCAGCATCACATCGCCACTTTGCTCATCAGACACCACCACGAGCAAATCCATCATCAAGGCCGTCACTTTACTGAGGGGGTGGTCCGTTCAGCTGGCTTTTGGATAGTCGGAGGGAAGAAAAGAGTAAGCAGCATCATCCACCAATGCGTAACATGCAGTAGGCTCAGAGCTCCACTCAGCATCCAGAAAATGGCTAACCTGCCAGCCGATCGTCTTTCAACAGATCCTCCATTCTCCAGCGTGGGTCTTGATGTGTTTGGCCCAAGGAACGTCTCCTCACGCAAGACCAGAGGCGGCTTCGCTCAAAGTAAAAGGTGGGCAGTGATCTTTACGTGCACGAGCATAAGAGCTGTGCACATTGAAGTCATAGAATCCCTCGACACCTCTAGCTTCATCAATGCACTACGGCGCTTCCTTTCAATACGTGGACCGGTCAAATACATTCGTTCCGACCGCGGCACGAACTTCATTGGTGCCTTTAAGGAACTGAAGATAGCCTCAAACATTGACAGCTTTGCTGTAAAGACTTACCTCTCAGACAAGGGTTGCATCTGGTCCTTCTGGTCCTTGCATCACCCCACATGCATCCCATTGGGGTGGATCATGGGAGAGAATGATAGGGCTGGCTAGGAGGATTCTGGACGCAATGTTCCTCCAGCTGAAAGACAAGCTCACCCACGAAGTGCTGGTGACTTTCATGGCAGAAGTTGCAGTGATCATCAACACCAGGCCACTTGTTCCAGTGACTATGGACCCTGATGACTCGTTCATACTCACACCAGCTGCTCTTCTCACACAAAAGACGAACATTGTGCCTGCTCCTGCTGGTGAGTTTGGAGTTGCAGACCTCTACAAGTCCCAGTGGCGGCAGGTTCAGCACCTGTCCAACACCTTCTGGGACCGCTGGAGGAAACAATTCCTCCCAACACTGCAGGCCCGCAAAAAATGGCAGTCCACTCAGCCAAACATTCAGTCTGGAAGCGTTGTTCTCCTTAAGAACAGCCAAGCACCTAGGAATGAATGGCCTCTTGGACTGATTACACAGGCCTTCCCTAGCAAAGATGGGAAAGTGCGCCAGGTTGAGGTGAAGATCATCAAACCAGGCGGGACTAGCCTCTTTCTCAGGCCAGTCAATGAAATAGTTCTCCTTCTACCTCCAGAGGCACAGTAAATGGACTGTTTAAAAAAAAAAAAATGGACTGTGCATGGACTGTGGAGTGACGTGTGTCCACGTCAGGCGGGGAGTGTTTTGTTATGAGTAAGAAAATGTAAATAAGCATTAAGTTTAAAGTTACAGAAGATAAACATGCTTTACTTTTAGTCAGCATTACATAATTCTAATGTGTTCCAGGAATATGCATTTCTTATGTGTTCGCATGGTTCTAAATTCTGGTCCTATTACGTGATCCGTAGTTGGGAAGTAAACACTCACGCACTTCATGCGTGTTTCAGCGGTCTGTTCAAGTCAGTTATATTCATGGCATATCTGTCGACTTCTCGTGTCTGACGTAGCATCGTCGGTATGTATACTTTGTTTTGTGAGATTGTCTGGAGTTATTCTTCATTATTTTTGACAATAATTTTAAGTTTGTAGAGTGTAATCTGAGGATGGTCTGAATGTACTTCAGCAATGCCAATGCTAGCTCTCACGTGTATCGTTTGTTAACGAGCTGCACTGTAAAGGTGCTATAATGACCAGAATGTTGTTCACATGTATTTCTTCTCATATATTAGTGTTAAAATGAGTACAAACGAAAATGCAACAGTAATAGTGCAAATTAGCCTTTATTCATGTGTAATTTGTCCTTGCTCCTTGTGTGTTGCAGTTTCACCTTTTCTCTGTAACTCCAATAAACCTGTGGAACTAAGAATTAATCTGCAGAGTTTTGGTGTGGGGAAAAAGTTTAGCTGGTTGTCAGAATATTAAGTAGGTGATATCGAGGACGGCACATGAGTATCCAGAAATATGATTTCTAAACTATTTTTAACGCATGTCCTGACGTGTCATTTTTCAGTGTTAAGTATCCTTTTCTGCTTTTTTAGAGCAATTCTGGAGAAAATGCGTCTGCAGGGGAAGGTAACCCCCCATGCAGGCAAAGAAAAAATGGGACAACTTAAAAACAAAATATAAAGTAAGAAAGTTAATACACACATCTTTGCTGAAATGTATTGTGCTGTTGTTGTTAACAAGCCATGGTTAATTTGCTCTGCCTTAGGATTGCAAGTGTCCTGGGACAGGAGAGGGAGTGGGTGGGAAACCCACAGCTGAAACGTGGCCCTGGTTTGTCCTCATGGATGAGGTGTTGGGACAGAGGCATTCTGTCAATCCCCCTGTCCTCATCACCTCAATCCCTCAGGACGGACCAGGGTCAAGTTCAGCAGTGGGTGGCCACAGTGAGGAAGAGCCAGCACCAGCAGCACCCGCTATATATATATTTAAAAGAGGAAACTAAGTTTTGTACAGTTTATTTTTGTAATCTAAGTTATATTAAATTAGGTATTTTATTTATTTATTTTTTCAAACTTGTGTACAGTTTATTTAAAATGAATAATAAACATTATTTTTGTTCCATTTCTGTGCATTGTTTATTTTTTAAATAACTTGATGTGTTGGCATACGAAATAAAAAGGAATAGTTCTTGACATTGCTTATTTTTTTAATGACAGGTTTGACAGGCAATTTGAAAACAAACAAACATTTTGTAATAACATTTATAAAAAATAAATAATTATATAGATAAATAACGTTTTATAAATAATAAATAACCATTTACAACATAACTTATATATCATCTGAATTTAAATGAACAGTACATAAAACAAGATTTCAGCTGAGCAGGGAGACCCTGGTGGTGCCGCTGGACCCGGGTGGGCTCCACAATAGAGACCCTGGTAAGGCCTCTCTGCCAGTGGGTGGGACATCATCTAGGATGGTCTCCAGAGTGTTTGACTGCATAATTTCCACTGTCCGCTGCATTGTCTAACAACAGGTTTGCAGGGCTGATTCAATCGACGGCTGCCATCTCACTGAGATCATTTCAAAAAGAGGGAAGAATAAAATAAATTAACTCGCATCCTCAAATCAAAGCATCAAAAATTTCAACATGTAAACCCATTCTATGGACATTAATTTTTGGTTTTGGCCATTATAGCTTTAAAGTTCTCTGACTTGCCTGTTACAAATAATCATGGTCAATGGGAACCTCCTCCAGGTTGAGGGAACCTCCCACAGCTGGTCACGCCAGGGAGCCCCACTGACAGTCTCCAAAACATGCTCCCCCTCATCCTCTGCATCATCCTCCTCGTGCTCATCCTCCGGGGCCATGATGTCACCAACCCCAAGACAGATGTTGTGGAGAATAACTTAATTATGTTTTTTGCAAATGTATTTTTCATTTAACTTACATGAGGTACAAAGGTGTGGTGCACCTCCAGCGCTTGCAGGAAGATGGCCCTGAACCTGGGTCTGTTCAAGTCGGTTATATTCATGGCATATCTGTCGACTTCTCGTGTCTGACGTAGCATCGTCGGTATGTATACTTTGTTTTGTGAGTTATTCTTCATCCCAAAAGCACGCTCTATAATGGAGCGTGCCCTGGAATGATGAAGATTAAAGCACTGGACTCCCACACCCCGTACTGGCCTCTTGTAGGGAGTGATGAGGGGGAGTGGGTGTTGGAGACATGGGTACCCTCCGTCTGCGAGGATGGAGTGCCCTGGAGGAGGGTACACTGACCTCCTGTACAGTGGGCTGTACCGGAGCACTCGTGCGTCATGCACTGACCCGGGCCAGCCCACATAGGTGTCAATGAAGCGGCCCTGATGGTCACAAACAGCCTGCAGGATTATGGAAGGGAACAGTTTCCTGTTCCTGTAGCATTGACCATCAGGGCCGCTTGGAGGCTTGATGCGGACATGGCAGCCGTCGATTGCTCCTGCAGCTTTCAAGAAAGGTCTGTGTCTGGCCAGCCCTGCAAACCCATGGCAAACTGCCTCCAGGTCTTCTGGGGTGTTGGGGAACCGAATGACCTGGTGGCAGATGGCCACCACCTCCTCAGCGACCCGGTGGACAATGCGGTGGACAGTGGAACGAGGCATGTCAAACACTCTGGAGACGACCCTGTAGGATGTACCACACGCCAGCCAGAAAAGAAATACCAGGGTCTCTATTGTGGAACCCCATCCGTGTTGCCGGCCACTTCTCAACAGGTCCAGCAGCACTCTCAGGGCCTCCCTGCTCAGCCGAAAATCAGGTCGTGTGTCGCGGTCATTAAAAAACCTGTCCAGCACTGGCACGCTCAGGTTTATCCTGCAGTACAGGGGTATGGTCTGATTTAGAGAAACAAACAAAAGAGAAATTGTTTAGCGTTGTGACAAAGTAATTGTTGGACGATATAGTGATACTTAAACTACTTTTAGTAAGTATAAATGGCACATTGGGGAAATCTAAGTAGTTATATTTAAAACCTTACTTATGTACAAGTGTTATCTTGCATACTTGTATTTAATTTATTTAAGATATCAAGAGTAAAAGTACAGTTATGTATTCTGCATAAAAAACCTCCTTGTCAGGGTTTTTAGATATATTCCTGCTTGGCTATGTGTATATTGCATTTTAATTCTGAATATGTTGAAGGTTGTTATATTTACTATACAACAATGCATCATATTGTAAAATACCATGGTTTTGTAGTGTTGCTGTCCTGTGAGAGAGAAAACCCCCCACATTACTTCACATTTGTATGTGAATACTTAACGAATGTACTTGCTTACAGTCAACCACAGGTTATTTTGAAAATGAAACGAGCACAATTTTAAGGAATTGTTGCTATACAGATGTGTGCCATATAAAAGGCTGCATCCGAAGGCGAGCGGGAGTAGCCTACATATATATATTAAAGAGGTATATTTCACTGTATTTATTGAATAGTATTTCACTGTGTTTATTTATTGTTTTGTGTTTTATGCTTCACCTGCGTTAAAACAAAGCACGCTGGAAACATGCCTGAATAAGATCACCATGATCAAGAGAATAAACTCCATAAAAATCGCATCTTCGTAAGGTAGCTAAACTAAACATTTGAACAGCTTTATGTGTATTTTGTATTTGTAGCCTATAATAACATGACTCAAGTACACCCAATACTTGTGTACTTCTGAATTGGGATGCAGAAAACCAGTTTACTTTACCTGGCCACGGTCTTGACAAAGCCGGAGATACATCACCCGGCGGCATCCCCAACATCCCCACCATCTCCTCCAGTAAAACATAAAATAAAAAAAATAAAATGACGAAATCTTGCTCCATATTTTTTTAATAAATGCCGCGTAGGATGGCAGCTCTCCTATCGCAGCGTTGCTAGGCGACAGCATAATGGGGAACACCTGGTGGCAATTACAAATCCTAAGGCTAGACTCGGAGCATCCTTCGAATGCTGGGAAGGCTGGGTAGGCTGGGTAGGCTGGGTCCTTCGACGGCTGGGAAGGCTGGGTCCTTCGAAGGACGCAGCCTTCACTTTGGGACACAGCTCATATCTCTCAGCAGATCAGCCTGGTATGCTTGCAACACCGTAATTGTGTGCAAGTCATCACCAGCCAGACCCGCCACCGCGTATGCCCTTCCATTTAAGCGTGCTCTCATATTTTAGTGGCTTAAAAGGCAGGGCCGGAGCACTTAGTGTTGATGCCTCTGCAGCCGTGAGATAGTTTGCGAACATCTCGCCAGTTAGGGCATCGACACATACCCGTATTTGCGCATCCCCTCAACATCAGCATAGTTCGCTGATGGTGATGAATACGCGCTGAATATGGGCTCTTCCATGCCTTTCTGATCTCACTATAGATCTCACTGATCTCACTATAGATCTACTATGTAGATCCGGCAGGAATGGAAGGCTCACGAGAGCTGGAGCTTTATGGCTGGAAAGAAACATTCATGAAGTCTGTCACGAGCGGTCTCTTTCCTCACGCGCTCCAACAAAAGCTTCTTTTTGAAGCATTGTTGAAGCGCGTTCCATAATACTCAACAGCTTAACATATGCGGTGCAGGGTAGCTGTGAGGGTTTGGGTTGTATTATCCTCTTCACCCTCATCAGCCATCTCCAGGATCAGAGGATGTTAGCGAAAAACACACATCCTCATCCTGCAGCTCACTCTCGCGAGACTCTGAAGGGCGTGAGAGATTAACAACTCTCTCAACCTCCTCAGGGAGCTCTCTCTGAAAAAAAACATGATTCTAGTCTCTGCTCTGCCTCAGCGCGAGCGGGACCGGAATCACCTGGTACAGATGAAGAGAAGAGAGCAGACGAGAGTGGTGTTTTCTCAAGGGAAAAAACTCACAGTGGCACAAGCAGATCCCTCAGGCACTGATCGTGCCTGCTCCGAGCCCAAACAATAAATGCACAAGTTGTGTGTCATCAAGTATCAATATCTTAGACATGGATGCACACACTTCCTGAAGCGTTTTTCACAAGCCATGAAGCCTTTTTGTTAAAAAAAGTTTAAGTTTCAGGTTGAAGTGTACAAACAAAACTGAAGACGAAAAAACTTGCTGACATGTTCTCCAGGCTCCCCTTATATACTTCCGGGTCACACTAGTGATGATGTCATTAGCTGTCACCGGCCAATAGGATTGCCGTGATTAGATAAGCGTTTCAGACACCGGTTCACGCAAGGCATTCCTCATAGCGCTCTGACTCAGTGCGAGTTCCCTTTCGAAAGGGAACTAACTTTAGCTGGACAATAACTTTATCCAAGAGCTGCTGTAAAGCCAAAACAATCTCTGTTACTGTAATTTCCTATTATCACTGTAAAGCTGCTTTGAAACAATTCATATTGTTAAAAGCGCTATATAAATGAAGTTGATTTGACTTGACTTAAAGTAAAAACTTAAACAAAATATTTCTTCGTCAAGTTTATTTCATGGTGTCTGCACACACTACAAATAAATTCAATTACTATACAAATTATACTGTATTAAAGAATAAGAAAAATAAATATTAAAATGTAGGCCTAAATATCTGTGCTGCAAGTTATTAAATGTAATAATGAACAGTATAGGACGCAACAATTACACACTTTAACCATCAACCTTAAACAAACAATTGGCAATGAAACTGTTGACATTACGATTACATTTCAACGATGTTGAAGGAGTAGCCAAGAGGATTTAACTCCTCTTGTAATTTAATTATTTCTAGGTTTAATTTTACATTTTCAAGTTCTAGCTTTTTGCGTTCACTTTGTATTTTCAAGATCTCCTCTTCTACTTTCGCACATTCAAGTTTGAGAAGCTTACAGCAACTATAGTTTATGTCCTCATTCAGCTCATTTAGACGTTTCCTTTTCTTTTCATTTTCGACTAAAGGTAGCGGTTCTTTGTCTTGTGTGCTCTCTGGACGGTCCGGACGAAGGACAGGCAGATGCCATGCTGATGCCGCTGATGCTGGCGCTACTTCAGTGTTTTCAGCGCAAGCTTCTTGTTGGCTGACTTGATGCAATAACACCTGCAGATGAATAAACAAGAACTCGCTTTTTTTTTTTTTTTACTTTAACGCAAAGTGAATTAGGACACAATTCTGTAAAGTATGAATCCCGCCACAGTGTAAATAATAATAATAATAATAAATATAGCTGCAAGCAACAATACAGGGGCAAGCCCTTAAACGCACCGCAAGCAGAACAAGTATGGCGCACAGCAAGCACATCAAGCACAGCCAGCACATCATGTTGATTTTGTGACAAACTGTACACAAGTTACAGCCTCTGAACCAATTTTGGGTCGACCTTGTTAAATTTGCAACATCATAACTTTTTTTTTCCAGTATAGCAAAAAAAATCGGGGACAGTACTTCTATGCAGTTCGGTCCGAAGATCATTTGAGCAAATTTTGGACAATTTTGGACAAATTTTGAAGGAGGAGTAGCGAAAAAACTGTTTTACATTCGTTCCAATATGGCGGCCAGTCACATTGTTGAAAAATAACATATGAGATATCGTTGAAATCGGCATAAGCCAAGGAATATATTGACAAGAAATCAAATTTCAAGCAATGTTAGCAAAAGTTATAAGCGTTTTTTTTTAAAAACAATAATATCTCTGGAACACTAGGTGGCGCTGTGATCAAACTTCTCAGGTGCCTTCGGGCCATGCTAATGATGATCCATACCAAATTTGGTGAAGAAATTTCAAATAGTTTAAAAGATATTGCAAATTATGACAAAATTCAAAATGGCGGACACGTGGTACATCCCATCATGGCAAAATCGATATCCATGGATTCGTCATGACCCAAGGAATCGATAGACACCAAGTTTATAATTTTCTGAAAAACCGTTCACAAATATCAATTTTTCAATCTCATGACCCGTAGGTGGCGCTGTTCCCAACTTTGGCATGGAACCTCAGATTATGCTTCCGATAAAGTGTACCAATTTTTGTTTTGATTGATCAAATTTTGGCCGAGATACAGCCTCTTAGCCAAATTTGGGTCAACCTCGTTAACTTTGCGACATCATAACTTTTGATCAGAGATGAATAAAAAAAGATTGGGGAAAGTACTTTTATGCGGCTCGGCCCGAAGATCATTTGAGCAAATGTTGGACAATTTTGGACAAATTTTGAAGGAGGAGTAGCGAAAAAACGGAATACTGTACTTTTCAAAATGGCCACTACTGTAATGAGCGGAGACTTAATGTATGATATTGTTTGTGATCAGCATGATGAGAGCAATCAGGTGTACTAAGTTTCATTTTTCTAGATCAAAGGGTTCAAAAGTTATAACCATTTCAATGTTGAATTTTTGAACTGCTGGTGGCGCTATAGAGTTGGTCCTAGAGACTCAAAAATTGCTACATTTACTATTCATGGCCATCACTACAAGTGTGCCAAATTTCATCATTTTCCTACTTACGGTTCATAGGGCTGCCATAGACTTCCACTGGGAAGAATAATAATAATAAATATAGCTGCAAGCAGCAATTACCGGGGCCAAGCAGAATAAGACGACAAGACATGCCGACATGTCTGAAAGTGTCAGACCAACTGCAACAATGAGCAATTAAAGACATTTAAAGAGGATTTTAGGCGAAATGGCTGAAAAATCATGTAAAAAGTGATTCAAAATATGATTTAATGGATTGTCACTTTTGACCAAAAGGTGGCGCTGTTACGAAATTGATGTGGTGTGGTCAGAGTAAGTAGACAGTGACACATACAAAGTTTTGTGTCAATATGTCGAGGCATTGCAGATATAAAGCCTGAATAGTCATTTTGGCATCATGCCTCAACTTTGCTGCTGTGCTATACGAAAACGGTTTCATCAATCGACACGAAATCCATAACTTTTTGTCGGCACAGTCTGGAGATGATACGATTCGATTTTGGTGAAAATCGGACAAACGGTCTAGGAGGAGTTCGAAAAAGTAGGTTTTGAATGAAAATCAAGATGGCGGACAGGAAGTTTGGCCAAATAAGGAAAACTTGGTATCTATGTTCTCGGCTTGACCCAAGGAATCTATTAAGAGCCGTGGAATTTCAATAGCCAGATTTATTCAAAAGTTATTAGCCTTTTTGGAAATTTTGTTATAACTTTTGACCACTAGGTGGCGCTGTCTTGAAATATTTTGGTTGCCTTCAGGGGATGGTGCTGATGACACAATCTGAGTTTCGTAATATTACACCAATGCATTTGTTTAGTATAGCATTTTATTTCACAAAACTGTATTGAAGTCAATGGGAATTTCATATTTTGTTCAATTATAGCGCCACCAAGAGGCTCAGTCCCACAATTTTTTTTACGTGTCCTCAGAGTGAGCCCATACATATGTGTGTCAATTTTGGTGAAAATATCTCAATTCGCTTCGGAGTTATAGACATTTATATGAAAAAACACGAAAAAAATGACTGACACATGACTTTGATTGGAAATTAGTACCCCTAAACATCAATATTTTCGCATTTGGGCATTGACGTATAGCTATCGACCTATGTTTCCAAACTTCTGACGGTGGTTTCGTCTCGATCGGACTAGCGGTTTCAAAGATATAGCCAAATGTTTTTTAAGCGCTAAATCACAACGCTACACAAACCGTAAGGCGAAACCTAGCATGTTTGGTATCGTAGGACTCGGCAACGATTCAGGAGTCTAAAAAGATGAGTTTCGTGAAAATAAGTCGACCACACCCAAAGTTATAAGCATTTGAAAAAAAAAATTCACCACTAGGTGGCGCTGTTTCGAAACTTCTCAGGCTCATTCAGGGCATTGTGCTGATGACCCATACCACGTTTCGTAACAATCCGTTCATGCGTTCATAAAATACAGAATTTTAGCACAAAATTCAAAATGGCCGACAGCCAAAATGACCGATATGGTCAAATTGGATATCAGTCGACTCGGCATGTTGCCCTGAATCTAACGAGACCAATTGTATGATTTTTGGACAAACTGTTCAGAAGTTATAAGCAAAAATAGCCATTTTTCATATCTCCGGACCAGTAGGTGGCGCTGCGCCGAAACACAGCATGTAGCCTCAGGTCATGCTTGTGAGTACAAGTACCAAGTTTGGTCTGAATACGATAAACCGTTGCGGAGATACGGCCTTACGACTGTTTTTGCTAGCGCTACGTAAAATGTATTTGTGCGTTTATTGAAAACGGTTTGACTAATCCATTTGAATTCCATAACTTTTTGTCAGCACTACCTGAAGATGATCTGGTTCAATTTTCGTGCAAATCGGACAAACCGTCTAGGACGAGTTCGAAAAAGTAGCTTTTTTTGAAAATTCAAGATGGCGGCCATATTTTTATGACGGCAAATGACGTCATAGGGTGCAATCGAATCGCCATGAGCTCAGGAATCAGAGGAAAAAAGAATTTCGCTGATTGGCCTTTTGGTTCAAAAGTTATTAGCAAAATAAAAGTGAAACTTTGGACAGGTGGTGGCGCTAGAGGGAATGACTTAGAAACACCAAAATTGGTGTATTTAATGTTGAGACGGTCCTCTATCAGAATGTCAAACCAAAACAACTTTCCCGCAATCGGTTCTATGGGCTGCCATAGACTCCCATGGCGGAAGAATAATAATAATAAATATAGCTGCAAGCAGCAATTACCGGGGCCAAGCAGAATAAGACGACAAGACATGCCAACATGTCTGAAAGTGTCAGACCAACTGCAACAATGAGCAATTAAAGACATTTAAAGAGGATTTTAGGCGAAATGGCTGAAAAATCATGTAAAAAGTTATTCAAAATATGATTTAATGGATTGTCACTTTTGACCAAAAGGTGGCGCTGTTACGAAATTGATGTGGTGTGGTCAGAGTAAGGAGACAGTGACACATACAAAGTTTTGTGTCAATATGTCGAGGCATTGCAGATATAAAGCCTGAATAGTCATTTTGGCATCATGCCTCAACTTTGCTGCTGTGCTATACAAAAACGGTTTCATCAATCGACACGAAATCCATAACTTTTTGTCGGCACAGTCTGGAGATGATACGATTCGATTTTGTTGAAAATCGGACAAACGGTCTAGGAGGAGTTAGAAAAAGTAGATTTTGAATGAAAATCAAGAGGGCGGACAGGAAGTTTGGCCAAATAAGGAAAACTTGGTATCTATGTTCTCGGCTTGACCCAAGGAATCTATTAAGACCCGTGGCATTTCAATAGCCAGATTTATTCAAAAGTTATTAGCCTTTTTGGAAATTTTGTTATAACTTTTGACCACTAGGTGGCGCTGTCTTGAAATATTTTGGTTGCCTTCAGGGGATGGTGCTGATGACACAATCTGAGTTTCGTAATATTACACCAATGCATTTGTTTAGTATAGCATTTTATTTCACAAAACTGTATTGAAGTCAATGGGAATTTCATATTTTGTTCAATTATAGCGCCACCAAGAGGCTCAGTCCCACAATTTTTTTTACGTGTCCTCAGAGTGAGCCCATACATATGTGTGTCAATTTTGGTGAAAATATCTCAATTCGCTTCGGAGTTATAGACATTTATATGAAAAAATACGGAAAAAATGACTGACACATGACTTTGATTGGAAATTAGTACCCCTAAACATCAATATTTTCACATTTGGGCATTGGCGTATAGCTATCGACCTATGTTTCCAAACTTCTGACGGTGGTTTCGTCTCGATAGGACTAGCGGTTTCAAAGATATAGCCAAATGTTTTTTAAGCGCTAAATCACAACGCTACACAAACCGTAAGGCGAAACCTAGCATGTTTGGTATCGTAGGACTCGGCAACGATTCAGGAGTCTAAAAAGATGAGTTTCGTGAAAATAAGTCGACCACACCCAAAGTTATAAGCATTTGAAAAAAAAAATTCACCACTAGGTGGCGCTGTTTCGAAACTTCTCAGGCTCATTCAGGGCATTGTGCTGATGACCCATACCACGTTTCGTAACAATCCGTTCATGCGTTCATAAAATACAGCATTTTAGCACAAAATTCAAAATGGCCGACAGTCAAAATGGCCGATATGGTAAAATTGGATATCAGTCAACTCGGCATGTCGCCCTGAATCTAACGAGACCAATTTTATGATTTTTGGACAAACCATTCAGAAGTTATAAGCAAAAATAGCCATTTTTCATATCTCCGGACCAGTAGGTGGCGCTGCGCTGAAACGCAGCATGTTGCCTCAGGTAATGCTTGTGAGTACATGTACCAAGTTTGGTCTGAATACGATAAACCGTTGCGGAGATACAGCCTTACAACTATTTTTCCTAGCGCTACGTAAAATTTGTTTGTGCGTTTATTGAAAATGGTTAAGCGAATCAACTTGAATTCCATAACTTTTGGTCAGCACGGCCTGAAGATGATCTGGTTCAATTTTCATGCAAATCGGACAAACCGTCTAGGACGAGTTCGAAAAAGTAGGTTTTTCGAAAACTTCAAAATGGCAGCCATATTTTTATGACGGAAAATGACTTCATAGGGTGCAATCGAATCGTCATGAGCTCAGGAATAAGAGTAAAAAAGGATTTTACTGATTGGCCTTACGGTTCAAAAGTTATTAGCAAAATGAAAGTGAAATTTTGGACAGGTGGTGGCGCTAGAGGGAATGACTTAGAAACACCAAAATTGGTGTATTTAATGTTGGCACTGTCCTCTATCAGAATGTCAAATCAAAACAACTTTCCCGCAATCGGCTCTATGGGCTGCCATAGACGCCAAGTCGGAAGAAAAAGAAGAATAATAATAAGAACGGGAACAGATACAATAGGTGCCTCCGCACCTTCGGTGCTTGGCCCCTAAATATAGCTGCAAGCAGCAATTACCGGGGCCAAGCAGAATTAGACGACAAGACATTTCGACATGTCTGAAAGTGTCAGACCAACTGCAACAATGAGCAATTAAAGACGTTTGAAGAGGATTTTAGGCAAAATGCCTGAAAAATCATAGACACAATAATTAAAAATATGATTTAATGGATTATCACTTTCGACCAATAGGTGGCGCAGTTAACAAAACTGATGTGATGTGGTCAGAGTGAAGTGACAATGACACGTACAAAGTTTGGTGTCAATATCTCAAGGCATTGCAGAGATAAAGCCTGAATAATGCTTTTAGCATCATGCCTCAACTTTGCTGCTGCGCTATACGAAAACGGTTTCGTCAATTGACACGAAATCCATAACTTTTAGTCGGCACAGTCTGGAGATGATACAATTCGATTTTGGTGAAAATCGGACAAACGGTGTGGGAGGAGTTCGAAAAAGTAGATTTTGAATGAAAATAGCATTTTATATCACAAAACTGTATTGAAGTCAATGGGAATTTCATGTTTTGTTCTATTATAGCGCCACCAAGAGGCTCAGTCCCACAATTTTTTTTACGTGTCCTCAGAGTGAGCCCATACATATGTGTGTCAGTTTTGGTGAAAATATCTCAATTTGCTTTAGAGTTATAGACATTTATATGAAAAAACACGTAAAAAATGACTGACACAAGACTTTGTTTGAATTTTACTACCCCTAAACATCAATATTTTCGCATTTGGGCATTGGCGTATAGCTATCGACCTATGTTTCCAAACTTCTGACGTAGGTTTCGTCTCGATCGGACAATCGGTTTCGAAGATATAGCCAAATGTTTTTTAAGCGCTAAATCACAACGCTACACAAACCGTAAGGCGAAACCTAGCATGTTTGGTATCGTAGGACTCGGCAAGGTTTCAGGATACTAATTAGATGAGTCTCGTGAAAATAAGTCGACCACACCCAAAGTTATAAGCGTTTGAAAAAAAAAATTCACCACAAGGTGGCGCTGTTTCGAAACTTCTCACGCTCCTTCAGGACATTGTGCTGATGACCCATACCAAGTTTCGTAACAATCCGTTCATGCGTTCTTAAAATACAGCATTTTAGCACAAAATTCAAAATGGCCGACAGTCAAAATGGCCGATATGGTAAAATTGGATATCAGTCGACTCGGCATGTTGCTCTGAATCTAACAAGACCAATTTTATGATTTTTGGACAAATTGTTCAGAAGTTATAAGCAAAAATAGCCATTTTTCATATCTCCGGACCAGTAGGTGGCGCTGCGACGAAACGCAGCATGTTGCCTCAGGTCATGCTTGGGATTACATGTACCAAGTTTGGTCTGAATACGATAAACCGTTGCGGAGATACAGCCTTACGACTGTTTTTGCAAGCACTACGTAAAATTTGTTTGTGCGTTTATCGAAAACGGTTTGACGAATCAATTTGAATTCCATAACTTTTTGTCAGCACTGCCTGAAGATGATCTGGTTCAATTTTCGTGCAAATCGGACAAACCGTCTAGGACGAGTTCGAAAAAGTAGGTTTCTCGAATGATTCAAAATGGCGGCCCTATTTTACTACGGAAAATGAAGTCATGGGATGCAATCGAATCGGCATGAGCTCAGGAATCAGAGGAAAAAATAATTTTGTTGATTGGCCTTACATTTCAAAAGTTATTAGCAAAATAAAAGTGAAACTTTGGACAGTTGGTGGCGCTAGAGGGAATGACTTAGAAACACCAAAATTGGTGTATTTAATGTTGGGACTGTCCTCTATCAGAATGTCAAACCAAAACAACTTTCCCGCAATCGGTACTATGGGCTGCCATAGACGCCAAGTCGGAAGAAAAAAAAGAAGAATAATAATAAATATAGCTGCAAGCAGCCATTACCGGGGCCAAGCAGAATAAGACGACAAGACATGCCAACATGTCTGAAAGTGTCAGACCAACTGCAACAATGAGCAATAAAGACATTTAAAGAGGATTTTAGGCAAAATGCCTGAAAAATCATAGAAACAATAATTAAAAATATGATTTGATGGATTATCACTTTCGACCAATAGGTGGCGCAGTTACAAAACTGATGTGATGTGGTCAGAATGAAGTTACAATGACACATACAAAGTTTGGTGTCAATATTTCAAGGCATTGCAGAGATAAAGCCTTAATTAGTGCTATTAGCATCATGTCTCAACTTTGCTGCTGCGCTATACGAAAACGGTTTCGTCTATCGACACGAAATCCATAACTTTTAGTCGGCACAGTCTGGAGATGATACGATTCGATTTTGGTGAAAATCGGACAAACGGTCTAGGAGGAGTTCGAAAAAGTAGGTTTTGAATGAAAATCAAGATGGCGGACAAGAAGTTTGACCAAATAAGGAAAATTTGGTATATATGTTCTCGGCTTGATCCAAGGAATCTATTAAGACCAGTGGTATTTACATAGGCCGATGTATTCAAAAGTTATTAGCAGTTTTGGAAATGCTATTATAACTTTTGACCACTAGGTGACGCTGTCTCTAAATATTTTGGGTACCTTCAGGGGATGGTGCTGATGGCACATTCTGAGTTTCGTAATATTACACCAATGCATTTGTTAAGTATAGCATTTTATTTCACAAAACTGCATTGAAGTCAATGGGAATTTCATGTTTTGTTCTATTATAGCGCCACCAAGAGGCTCAGTCCCACCATTTTTTTTATGTGTCCTCAGAGTGAGCCCATACATATATGTGTCGATTTTGGTGCAAAAATCTCAATTTGCTTCGGAGTTATAGACATTTATATGAAAAAACACGTAAAAAATGACTGACACATGACTTTGATTGAATATTACTACCCCTAAACATCAATATTTTCGCATTTGGGCATTGGCGTATAGCTATCGACCTATGTTTCCAAACTTCTGACGGTGGTTTCGTCTCGATCGGACAAACGGTTTCGAAGATATAGCCTAATGTTTTTTAAGCGCTAAATCACAACGCTACACAAACCGTAAGGCGAAACCTAGCATGTTTGGTATCGTTGGACTCGGCAACGATTCAGGAGTCTAAGGAGATGAGTTTCGTGAAAATACGTCGACCACACCCAAAGTTATAAGCATTTGAAAAAAAAAATTCACCACTAGGTGGCGCTGTTTCGAAACTTCTCACACTTCTTCAAGACATCGTGCTGATGACCCATACCAAGATTTGTAACAATCCGTTCATGCGTTGTTAAAATACAGCATTTTAGCACAAAATTCAAAATGGCCGACAGCCAAAATGACCGATATGGTCAAATTGGATATCAGTCGACTCGGCATGTTGCCCTGAATCTAACGAGACCAATTGTATGATTTTTGGACAAACTGTTCAGAAGTTATAAGCAAAAATAGCCATTTTTCATATCTCCGGACCAGTAGGTGGCGCTGCGCCGAAACACAGCATGTAGCCTCAGGTCATGCTTGTGAGTACAAGTACCAAGTTTGGTCTGAATACGATAAACCGTTGCGGAGATACGGCCTTACGACTGTTTTTGCTAGCGCTACGTAAAATGTATTTGTGCGTTTATCGAAAACGGTTTGACGAATCCATTTGAATTCCATAACTTTTTGTCAGCACTACCTGAAGATGATCTGGTTCAATTTTCGTGCAAATCGGACAAACCGTCTAGGACGAGTTCGAAAAAGTAGCTTTTTTTGAAAATTCAAGATGGCGGCCATATTTTTATGACGGCAAATGACGTCATAGGGTGCAATCGAATCGCCATGAGCTCAGGAATCAGAGGAAAAAAGAATTTCGCTGATTGGCCTTACGGTTCAAAAGTTATTAGCAAAATAAAAGTGAAACTTTGGACAGGTGGTGGCGCTAGAGGGAATGACTTAGAAACACCAAAATTGGTGTATTTAATGTTGAGACGGTCCTCTATCAGAATGTCAAACCAAAACAACTTTCCCGCAATCGGTTCTATGGGCTGCCATAGACTCCCATGGCGGAAGAAGAAGAAGAATAATAATAAATATAGCTGCAAGCAGCCATTACCGGGGCCAAGCAGAATAAGACGACAAGACATGCCGACATGTCTGAAAGTGTCAGACCAACTGCAACAATGAGCAATAAAGACATTTAAAGAGGATTTTAGGCAAAATGCCTGAAAAATCATAGAAACAATAATTAAAAATATGATTTGATGGATTATCACTTTCGACCAATAGGTGGCGCAGTTAAAAAACTGATGTGATGTGGTCAGAATGAAGTTACAATGACACATACAAAGTTTGGTGTCAATATTTCAAGGCATTGCAGAGATAAAGCCTTAATTAGTGCTATTAGCATCATGTCTCAACTTTGCTGCTGCGCTATACGAAAACGGTTTCGTCTATCGACACGAAATCCATAACTTTTAGTCGGCACGGTCTGGAGATGATACGATTCGATTTTGGTGAAAATCGGACAAACGGTCTAGGAGGAGTTCGAAAAAGTAGGTTTTGAATGAAAATCAAGATGGCGGACAAGAAGTTTGACCAAATAAGGAAAATTTGGTATATATGTTCTCGGCTTGATCCAAGGAATCTATTAAGACCAGTGGTATTTACATAGGCCGATGTATTCAAAAGTTATTAGCAGTTTTGGAAATGCTATTATAACTTTTGACCACTAGGTGACGCTGTCTCTAAATATTTTGGGTACCTTCAGGGGATGGTGCTGATGGCACATTCTGAGTTTCGTAATATTACACCAATGCATTTGTTAAGTATAGCATTTTATTTCACAAAACTGCATTGAAGTCAATGGGAATTTCATGTTTTGTTCTATTATAGCGCCACCAAGAGGCTCAGTCCCACCATTTTTTTTATGTGTCCTCAGAGTGAGCCCATACATATATGTGTCGATTTTGGTGCAAAAATCTCAATTTGCTTCGGAGTTATAGACATTTATATGAAAAAACACGTAAAAAATGACTGACACATGACTTTGATTGAATATTACTACCCCTAAACATCAATATTTTCGCATTTGGGCATTGGCATATAGCTATCGACCTATGTTTCCAAACTTCTGATGGTGGTTTCGTCTCGATCGGACAAACGGTTTCGAAGATATAGCCTAATGTTTTTTAAGCGCTAAATCACAACGCTACACAAACCGTAAGGCGAAACCTAGCATGTTTGGTATCGTTGGACTCGGCAACGATTCAGGAGTCTAAGGAGATGAGTTTCGTGAAAATACGTCGACCACACCCAAAGTTATAAGCATTTGAAAAAAAAAATTCACCACTAGGTGGCGCTGTTTCGAAACTTCTCACACTTCTTCAAGACATCGTGCTGATGACCCATACCAAGATTTGTAACAATCCGTTCATGCGTTGTTAAAATACAGCATTTTAGCACAAAATTCAAAATGGCCGACAGCCAAAATGACCGATATGGTCAAATTGGATATCAGTCGACTCGGCATGTTGCCCTGAATCTAACGAGACCAATTGTATGATTTTTGGACAAACTGTTCAGAAGTTATAAGCAAAAATATCCATTTTTCATATCTCCGGACCAGTAGGTGGCGCTGCGCCGAAACACAGCATGTAGCCTCAGGTCATGCTTGTGAGTACAAGTACCAAGTTTGGTCTGAATACGATAAACCGTTGCGGAGATACGGCCTTACGACTGTTTTTGCTAGCGCTACGTAAAATGTATTTGTGCGTTTATCGAAAACGGTTTGACGAATCCATTTGAATTCCATAACTTTTTGTCAGCACTACCTGAAGATGATCTGGTTCAATTTTCGTGCAAATCGGACAAACCGTCTAGGAGGAGTTCGAAAAAGTAGCTTTTTTTGAAAATTCAAGATGGCGGCCATATTTTTATGACGGCAAATGACGTCATAGGGTGCAATCGAATCGCCATGAGCTCAGGAATCAGAGGAAAAAAGAATTTCGCTGATTGGCCTTACGGTTCAAAAGTTATTAGCAAAATAAAAGTGAAACTTTGGACAGGTGGTGGCGCTAGAGGGAATGACTTAGAAACACCAAAATTGGTGTATTTAATGTTGAGACGGTCCTCTATCAGAATGTCAAACCAAAACAACTTTCCCGCAATCGGTTCTATGGGCTGCCATAGACTCCCATGGCGGAAGAAGAAGAAGAATAATAATAAATATAGCTGCAAGCAGCCATTACCGGGGCCAAGCAGAATAAGACGACAAGACATGCCAACATGTCTGAAAGTGTCAGACCAACTGCAACAATGAGCAATAAAGACATTTAAAGAGGATTTTAGGCAAAATGCCTGAAAAATCATAGAAACAATAATTAAAAATATGATTTGATGGATTATCACTTTCGACCAATAGGTGGCGCAGTTACAAAACTGATGTGATGTGGTCAGAATGAAGTTACAATGACACATACAAAGTTTGGTGTCAATATTTCAAGGCATTGCAGAGATAAAGCCTTAATTAGTGCTATTAGCATCATGTCTCAACTTTGCTGCTGCGCTATACGAAAACGGTTTCGTCTATCGACACGAAATCCATAACTTTTAGTCGGCACAGTCTGGAGATGATACGATTCGATTTTGGTGAAAATCGGACAAACGGTCTAGGAGGAGTTCGAAAAAGTAGGTTTTGAATGAAAATCAAGATGGCGGACAAGAAGTTTGACCAAATAAGGAAAATTTGGTATATATGTTCTCGGCTTGATCCAAGGAATCTATTAAGACCAGTGGTATTTACATAGGCCGATGTATTCAAAAGTTATTAGCAGTTTTGGAAATGCTATTATAACTTTTGACCACTAGGTGACGCTGTCTCTAAATATTTTGGGTACCTTCAGGGGATGGTGCTGATGGCACATTCTGAGTTTCGTAATATTACACCAATGCATTTGTTAAGTATAGCATTTTATTTCACAAAACTGCATTGAAGTCAATGGGAATTTCATGTTTTGTTCTATTATAGCGCCACCAAGAGGCTCAGTCCCACCATTTTTTTTATGTGTCCTCAGAGTGAGCCCATACATATATGTGTCGATTTTGGTGCAAAAATCTCAATTTGCTTCGGAGTTATAGACATTTATATGAAAAAACACGTAAAAAATGACTGACACATGACTTTGATTGAATATTACTACCCCTAAACATCAATATTTTCGCATTTGGGCATTGGCATATAGCTATCGACCTATGTTTCCAAACTTCTGATGGTGGTTTCGTCTCGATCGGACAAACGGTTTCGAAGATATAGCCTAATGTTTTTTAAGCGCTAAATCACAACGCTACACAAACCGTAAGGCGAAACCTAGCATGTTTGGTATCGTTGGACTCGGCAACGATTCAGGAGTCTAAGGAGATGAGTTTCGTGAAAATACGTCGACCACACCCAAAGTTATAAGCATTTGAAAAAAAAAATTCACCACTAGGTGGCGCTGTTTCGAAACTTCTCACACTTCTTCAAGACATCGTGCTGATGACCCATACCAAGATTTGTAACAATCCGTTCATGCGTTGTTAAAATACAGCATTTTAGCACAAAATTCAAAATGGCCGACAGCCAAAATGACCGATATGGTCAAATTGGATATCAGTCGACTCGGCATGTTGCCCTGAATCTAACGAGACCAATTGTATGATTTTTGGACAAACTGTTCAGAAGTTATAAGCAAAAATATCCATTTTTCATATCTCCGGACCAGTAGGTGGCGCTGCGCCGAAACACAGCATGTAGCCTCAGGTCATGCTTGTGAGTACAAGTACCAAGTTTGGTCTGAATACGATAAACCGTTGCGGAGATACGGCCTTACGACTGTTTTTGCTAGCGCTACGTAAAATGTATTTGTGCGTTTATCGAAAACGGTTTGACGAATCCATTTGAATTCCATAACTTTTTGTCAGCACTACCTGAAGATGATCTGGTTCAATTTTCGTGCAAATCGGACAAACCGTCTAGGAGGAGTTCGAAAAAGTAGCTTTTTTTGAAAATTCAAGATGGCGGCCATATTTTTATGACGGCAAATGACGTCATAGGGTGCAATCGAATCGCCATGAGCTCAGGAATCAGAGGAAAAAAGAATTTCGCTGATTGGCCTTACGGTTCAAAAGTTATTAGCAAAATAAAAGTGAAACTTTGGACAGGTGGTGGCGCTAGAGGGAATGACTTAGAAACACCAAAATTGGTGTATTTAATGTTGAGACGGTCCTCTATCAGAATGTCAAACCAAAACAACTTTCCCGCAATCGGTTCTATGGGCTGCCATAGACTCCCATGGCGGAAGAAGAAGAAGAATAATAATAAATATAGCTGCAAGCAGCCATTACCGGGGCCAAGCAGAATAAGACGACAAGACATGCCAACATGTCTGAAAGTGTCAGACCAACTGCAACAATGAGCAATAAAGACATTTAAAGAGGATTTTAGGCAAAATGCCTGAAAAATCATAGAAACAATAATTAAAAATATGATTTGATGGATTATCACTTTCGACCAATAGGTGGCGCAGTTACAAAACTGATGTGATGTGGTCAGAATGAAGTTACAATGACACATACAAAGTTTGGTGTCAATATTTCAAGGCATTGCAGAGATAAAGCCTTAATTAGTGCTATTAGCATCATGTCTCAACTTTGCTGCTGCGCTATACGAAAACGGTTTCGTCTATCGACACGAAATCCATAACTTTTAGTCGGCACAGTCTGGAGATGATACGATTCGATTTTGGTGAAAATCGGACAAACGGTCTAGGAGGAGTTCGAAAAAGTAGGTTTTGAATGAAAATCAAGATGGCGGACAAGAAGTTTGACCAAATAAGGAAATTTGGTATATATGTTCTCGGCTTGATCCAAGGAATCTATTAAGACCAGTGGTATTTACATAGGCCGATGTATTCAAAAGTTATTAGCAGTTTTGGAAATGCTATTATAACTTTTGACCACTAGGTGACGCTGTCTCTAAATATTTTGGGTACCTTCAGGGGATGGTGCTGATGGCACATTCTGAGTTTCGTAATATTACACCAATGCATTTGTTAAGTATAGCATTTTATTTCACAAAACTGCATTGAAGTCAATGGGAATTTCATGTTTTGTTCTATTATAGCGCCACCAAGAGGCTCAGTCCCACCATTTTTTTTATGTGTCCTCAGAGTGAGCCCATACATATATGTGTCGATTTTGGTGCAAAAATCTCAATTTGCTTCGGAGTTATAGACATTTATATGAAAAAACACGTAAAAAATGACTGACACATGACTTTGATTGAATATTACTACCCCTAAACATCAATATTTTCGCATTTGGGCATTGGCGTTTAGCTATCGACCTATGTTTCCAAACTTCTGACGGTGGTTTCGTCTCGATCGAACAAACGGTTTCGAAGATATAGCCTAATGTTTTTGAAGCGCTAAATCACAACGCTACACAAACCGTAAGGCGAAACCTAGCATGTTTGGTATCGTTGGACTCGGCAATGATTCAGGAGTCTAAGGAGATGAGTTTCGTGAAAATACGTCGACCACACCCAAAGTTATAAGCATTTGAAAAAAAAAATTCACCACTAGGTGGCGCTGTTTCGAAACTTCTCACACTTCTTCAAGACATCGTGCTGATGACCCATACCAAGATTTGTAACAATCCGTTCATGCGTTGTTAAAATACAGCATTTTAGCACAAAATTCAAAATGGCCGACAGCCAAAATGACCGATATGGTCAAATTGGATATCAGTCGACTCGGCATGTTGCCCTGAATCTAACGAGACCAATTGTATGATTTTTGGACAAACTGTTCAGAAGTTATAAGCAAAAATAGCCATTTTTCATATCTCCGGACCAGTAGGTGGCGCTGCGCCGAAACACAGCATGTAGCCTCAGGTCATGCTTGTGAGTACAAGTACCAAGTTTGGTCTGAATACGATAAACCGTTGCGGAGATACGGCCTTACGACTGTTTTTGCTAGCGCTATGTAAAATGTATTTGTGCGTTTATCGAAAACGGTTTGACGAATCCATTTGAATTCCATAACTTTTTGTCAGCACTACCTGAAGATGATCTGGTTCAATTTTCGTGCAAATCGGACAAACCGTCTAGGACGAGTTCGAAAAAGTAGCTTTTTTTGAAAATTCAAGATGGCGGCCATATTTTTATGACGGCAAATGACGTCATAGGATGCAATCGAATCGCCATGAGCTCAGGAATCAGAGGAAAAAAGAATTTCGCTGATTGGCCTTACGGTTCAAAAGTTATTAGCAAAATAAAAGTGAAACTTTGGACAGGTGGTGGCGCTAGAGGGAATGACTTAGAAACACCAAAATTGGTGTATTTAATGTTGAGACGGTCCTCTATCAGAATGTCAAACCAAAACAACTTTCCCGCAATCGGTTCTATGGGCTGCCATAGACTCCCATGGCGGAAGAAGAAGAAGAATAATAATAATAATAATAATAATAATAAGAACACGAACAGAAACAATAGGTGCCTCCGCACCTTCGGTGCTTGGCCCCTAAATATAGCTGCAAGCAGCAATTACCGGGGCCAAGCAGAATAAGACGACAAGACATGCCAACATGTCTGAAAGTGTCAGACCAACTGCAACAATGAGCAATTAAAGACATTTAAAGAGGATTTTAGGCGAAATGGCTGAAAAATCATGTAAAAAGTGATTCAAAATATGATTTAATGGATTGTTACTTTTGACCAAAAGGTGGCGCTGTTACGAAATTGATGTGGTGTGGTCAGAGTAAGGAGACAGTGACACATACAAAGTTTTGTGTCAATATGTCGAGGCATTGCAGATATAAAGCCTGAATAGTCATTTTGGCATCATGCCTCAATTTTGCTGCTGTGCTATACGAAAACGGTTTCATCAATCGACACGAAATCCATAACTTTTTGTCGGCACAGTCTGGAGATGATACGATTCGATTTTGGTGAAAATCGGACAAACGGTCTAGGAGGAGTTCGAAAAAGTAGGTTTTGAATGAAAATCAAGATGGCGGACAGGAAGTTTGGCCAAATAAGGAAAACTTGGTATCTATGTTCTCGGCTTGACCCAAGGAATCTATTAAGAGCCGTGGCATTTCAATAGCCAGATTTATTCAAAAGTTATTAGCCTTTTTGGAAATTTTGTTATAACTTTTGACCACTAGGTGGCGCTGTCTTGAAATATTTTGGTTGGGATGGTGCTGATGACACAATCTGAGTTTCGTAATATTACACCAATGCATTTGTTTAGTATAGCATTTTATTTCACAAAACTGTATTGAAGTCAATGGGAATTTCATATTTTGTTCAATTATAGCGCCACCAAGAGGCTCAGTCCCACAATTTTTTTTACGTGTCCTCAGAGTGAGCCCATACATATGTGTGTCAATTTTGGTGAAAATATCTCAATTCGCTTCGGAGTTATAGACATTTATATGAAAAAACACGAAAAAAATGACTGACACATGACTTTGATTGGAAATTAGTACCCCTAAACATCAATATTTTCGCATTTGGGCATTGGTGTATAGCTATCGACCTATGTTTCCAAACTTCTGACGGTGGTTTCGTCTCGATCGGACTAGCGGTTTCAAAGATATAGCCAAATGTTTTTTAAGCGCTAAATCACAACGCTACACAAACCGTAAGGCGAAACCTAGCATGTTTGGTACCGTAGGACTCGGCAAGGTTTCAGGAGACTAACTAGATGAGTCTTGTGAAAATAAGTCGACCACACCCAAAGTTATAAGCGTTTGAAAAAAAAAATTCACCACTAGGTGGCGCTGTTTCGAAACTTCTCACGCTCCTTCAGGACATTGTGCTGATGACCCATACCAAGTTTCATAACAATCCGTTCATGCGTTCTTAAAATACAGCATTTTAGCACAAAATTCAAAATGGCCGACAGTCAAAATGGCCGATATGGTAAAATTGGATATCAAAAATTTTATGATTTTTGGACAAACCATTCAGAAGTTATAAGCAAAAATAGCCATTTTTCATATCTCCGGACCAGTAGGTGGCGCTGCGCCGAAACGCAGCATGTTGCCTCAGGTCATGCTTGTGAGTACATGTACCAAGTTTGGTCTGAATACGATAAACCGTTGCGGAGATACAGCCTTACAACTGTTTTTCCTAGCTGTACGTAAAATTTGTTTGTGCGTTTATTGAAAATGGTTAAGCGAATCAACTTGAATTCCATAACTTTTGGTCAGCACGGCCTGAAGATGATCTGGTTCAATTTTCATGCAAATCGGACAAACCGTCTAGGACGAGTTCGAAAAAGTAGGTTTTTCGAAAACTTCAAAATGGCAGCCATATTTTTATGACGGAAAATGACTTCATAGGGTGCAATCGAATCGTCATGAGCTCACGAATAAGAGTAAAAAAGGATTTTACTGATTGGCCTTACGGTTCAAAAGTTATTAGCAAAATGAAAGTGAAATTTTGGACAGGTGGTGGCGCTAGAGGGAATGACTTAGAAACACCAAAATTGGTGTATTTAATGTTGGCACTGTCCTCTATCAGAATGTCAAATCAAAACAACTTTCCCGCAATCGGCTCTATGGGCTGCCATAGACGCCAAGTCGGAAGAAAAAGAAGAATAATAATAAGAACGGGAACAGATACAATAGGTGCCTCCGCACCTTCGGTGCTTGGCCCCTAAATATAGCTGCAAGCAGCAATTATCGGGGCCAAGCGCAAGCAGATGACAGGATATGCCAACATGGCTGAAGGTGTCAGACCAACTGCAACAATGAGCAATTAAATACATTTAAAGAGGATTTTAGGCAAAATGGCTGAAAAATCATATAAAAAGTCATTCAAAATATGATTTAATGGATTATCAGTTTTGACCAATAGGTGGCGCAGTTACAAAACTGATGTGATGTGGTCAGAGTGAAGTGACAATGACACACTCAAAGTTTGGTGTCAATATGTCAAGGCATTGCAGAGATAAATTCTGAATAGTGCTATTAGCATCATGCCTCAACTTTGCTGCTGCGCTATACGAAAACGGTTTCGTCTATCGACACGAATTCCATAACTTTTAGTCAGCACTGTTTAGTATAGCATTTTATTTCACAAAACTGTATTGAAGTCAATGGGAATTTCATGTTTTGTTCTATTATAGCGCCACCAAGAGGCTCAGTCCCACAATTTTTTTTATGTGTCCTCAGAGTGAGCCCATACATATGTGTGTCAATTTTGGTGAAAATATCTCGATTCACTTCTCAATTCACGCGTTTACATGCAGGATCCATCTTGGAAATGTCACATGCCTGTCCTGTCTTGCACATGGGTGTTTTGTTATTTTGGGCCATGTGCTCGTGTCTATTGTCTAGCCCCTCCCATCTTGTTATCTGATTATTGGTTAATTTGTCCCATCTGTCTGTCTTGTTACCCTCCTTTGTTTGTTCCCCTATTTAGCCTCCTTGTGTTTGTAGTCTTGTGCTGGTTCGTTGTCCGAGTTTCCCCGTTCCTGGAGTCCTGAGTTTTTTTAGTTTTTGTACCTTGTCTGTATGTTACTAATAAATTTCCTCTGCACCTGTATCCTCGTCTCACGTTAACTGTTTCGTGACAGGAAAACAGTCGCGACTAATCGAGCCACGAACGCCGTGCTACGTTAGATTTCACAAACATAATTCCTATCGACCAGCTCACTTAGCACAGCGTTTGTGGCCCGATTAGTCGAGACTGTTTTCCAAAATGGATCCTGCATGTAAACGCGTAATGTACTGTCTTTATAAAGTATCTTCTTATTAAACTGTCTGTACACTTACAAAGTTCTCAATGCTTCGGTTTGCATGTATTGACCCTCATTATGCTACCGTGTTAGTGTGAGGCTATTTTGAGCCTTGTTAGTGGTATTAACTAGTGATTTACTTTGACTTATTCTGTGCCCCATATACTATTGTTATGAGCTAATCTGTTTTTAGAGATATAACACTTTATATTCGATTATCATGAAAACGCATCTCAGGGAACGATGGACTCGGTTACCATGTGTTAATTACCCCTAGGTTCATTTTTCACTGGATTTGTCCTTTAAGGCCTTTAAGCACACAAGCATCAAAAGACATCAAGTTTTATTTAGCAAGCATTTAACAACTGCCATTATAGATGAAAAAGTCAATTTACAGCCAATACAGGCAGTTTACCATAGGAAATATGGTTTTAAAGCGTTTTTACAGTTATAGCACCTTTTGCCTAGTCCTCTTATAGTCTTGCCTGATCTCCACCACTTTTATTAGTAGTACTCGAAGTGTGCCCATATATATGTTTTAGATTTGTTGTAAATATTTAAATTTGATAAGGAGTTTAGACAATTATATTCAGTGGCGTAACGAGCCAACACCGGGCCCTTAAGTAGGATTATCAAGGCGGGCCCCTTGATGATGCAATTGATGACACTGATGACTCAATGTCCGCGAGTAGGCTACCATGAATAGGGCAGGATATGATCATACACAGCATATAAGAGATGAGATGACTAACAAAATCAGGAGTAGCCTACGCTCACCAAAAACAAAACAAAAAAAACAACAAAAAAACAATGGGGACAGCGCACTATAAAACATTGTTAGGCCTAGGTCCAAATACATGAAAAAGATGCTCTCTTACATTATAGCGGGATTTTCCGGGCTTTCCTATGTGCAACTGCAAAGTTGTCGATTAGATCAGGATTGTGCGCACAGGCATTCTCAATTGACCCTTCGCAGGGAGTTTTATTGACAGGCGATCTGACTAATCATAATCCGCCATTTTGTCCAACAAAGCAGTCAGGAGAGTTAGTAGATTAACATAGGAGGATTTAAATTTGAAAAACAAAGTGTACTGACGTCTTAGCACTTTAAAACAACATTCCTTTTATGTTCATTCATGTTTATTTTAATGCTATAAATTAACTAGAAGGAAGAGATGATCGGTTCACAAGCAGCTTTAACTGAGCCTCGAGTCTACAGCGATCTGTCAGACACATTAAAGAGTCACAAAACGGTATTTATTGTTTAAATGTCTCTAAAAAATGACTACATTTGAAAGGTGAGACTTTGTTTCATATCAAAAGTACTTGTCTGTCAGCGCGCAGTCTTTTTTCTGATCCGCAATGTATTTTTCACTGCGTGAGAACTTGGTGTGGTGTGAGAGTGGCGTCGCTTGTCAGACATAGCAACAGTAACTAAAGTGGGCGGGTCTTTGCGACCGGTCATTGACAGTATGGACGGGGATTCGCCAGTCCCAATTCAAAACAAATTTCATCACAATCCATCATTGTTCGTTTCAAACATGTGAGGGCATCAAAATGATCCATGGGTGAAACTGATTGGATTTAATTAATTTTTTTGTCAGTTCCTATCAGAATTTTAACATTTTGGCGTTATTGTTTAACTATTTACCTATGTTTTCAAATTTCCTTTGTTTTTTTGTTGTTGTCTAGATCAGAATAACGGCTTTAAGGATAACCACATTTTTTTAAAGCTCTAAATGACACTTACAAAAACCATAAGGCGAAACCTGGCATGTTTGGTATTGTTGGACTCGGCAAGGATTCTTAGGAGGTCACTCCTGTGAAAAAAACATGGGCTTCCTTGAAACTTCTGAGGCTCCTTCAAGGCTTTGTGCCAATGACGTATACTGAGTTTTTTGAGATACACCAATGTTCTCATAGACTATCATGGCACCCTGGACAAAGACACTGCATGCCAATTTTCAGTAGACTAACGGTTGTGTGCGCTTATAGCTATTTTAATGATTTTTTTCACTGTTATAGCGCCACCAAGTGGCCAATTGTCACGATTTTTTTCATGTCAACTCAGATTGAGCTTATGAACATGTGTCTCAAGCTTAGTGAAAATATCTCATTCCGTTCACAAGTTATAACCATTTTATAGCGCCACCAAGTGGCCAATTGTCATGATTTTTTTTCACGTGACCTCAGAATGAGCTCATGAACATGTGTCCCAAGTTTTGCGAAAATATCTCTTTCCGTTCACAAGTTATAACCATTTTATAGTGCTACCTAGTGGCCAATTGTTGCGATTTTTTTCAAGTGATCTCAGATTGAACTCAGGAAGATGTGTCCCAAGTTTAGCAAAAAAATCTCTTTCCGTTCACAATTTATAACCGTTTTAGTAAAAGTGGCCCTGGTGCCATCAAAGATTTTGGTTCCTCTTATCGACCGTTAATTGAAATTTAGAATTTTTTGGATGATTATTGATTGTCAGACTCCAGAGAATATTCTTGCAGTGGTTTGGTTCCAATCGGGTGAAAAACCAAGGAGAAGCTCGCAAAAATAGTTTTTTCAAAAAAATGCAATTTACTTGAAATTGGCGCCTGAAGGGCGAGCAAATCGGAGATAGCCATTTTGTACGCCTTGAGCCAAGGATTCCAACGATATGGGGCACTTGATCCTGGGACAAACGGTCTAAGAGTTATGAGCAATTTTGAACTTTTGGTTGCTGTAGCGCCACCTATGGGCCTTTCGGGGTCATACTCTGATAGGTTGTCCCCAAATTGAGGCCTACCATCTGGCCAGGTTTCACGTCTCTAGGCCTTACGGTTTGGCCTGCACGATGCGTTTTACGAATCCTTACAATTACAATAGGGTTTCAGCATTTCATGCTTGAACCCCTAATAAGAATGAAGGCTTTTTGCCAGTTATAGCGCCACCTATGGTCCGATCTCCATGAAACTCTGCATGCTTCCTCACCATGTTCTGACACATATGCTCATCAATTTTGGTGAAGTTCTGAGTTTTCATTTGGGATTTATAGGCTTCTTAGTGTATTTTGCCACGCCCCTTTTCTAAATGACCCTGTTACAGCCACCCAAATGCAAAAGTTCAACTTTTTTTTCGATAATTATTGATCTAGAGAGTCCAGAGAAATGTCCTAGACTGGTTTGGTTCCGATCTGGCGAAAAACCTAGGACTAGTTGGCAAAAGTAGGTTTCGGACAAAATTCGACATAGCAGAACATTTTTCTGGCCTAAATTGAAATTGGAGATAGCCATGTTGTCCGCCTTGAGCCAGGGATCACAGTGTTGTAAGACACTCGAGTCTAGGACAAACGGTCTAGGAGTTATGGGCGATTTAGTACTTTTGCACTAAATCTGTAGCTGTAGCACAACGTAAAATTTGTTTGCGCGGTATTCGAGAACGGTTTGACGAATCAACACGAATTCCATAACTTTTTGTCGGTACAGTGTGGAGATGATACGATTCGATTTTGGTGAAATTCGGACAAACGGTCTAAGAGGAGTTCGAAAAAGTAGGTTTTGACTGAAAATCAAGATGGCGGACAGGAAGTTTGGCCAAATTTCTCAAACTTGGTATCTATGTTCTCAGCGTGACCCAGGGAATCTATTAAGACCAGTGGCATTTCAATAGGCAGATTTATTCAAAGGTTATTAGCCTTTTTGGAAATGTTGTTATAACTTTTGACCACAAGGTGGCGCTGTTTCGAAACTTTTCACGCTCCTTCAGGGCATCGTGCTGATGACCCATACCATGTTTCGTAACAATCCATTCATGTGTTCTTAAAATACAGCATTTTAGCACAAAATTCAAAATGGTCGACAGCCAAAATGGCCGATATGGTAAAATTGGATATCAGTCGACTCAGCATGTTGGCCTGAATCTAACGAGACCAATTTGATGATTTTTGGGCAAACTGTTCAGAAGTTATAAGCAAAAATAGCCATTTTTCATATCTCCGGACCAGTAGGTGGCGCTGCGCCGAAACGCAGCATGTAGCCTCAGGTCATGCTTGTGATGACATGTGCCAAGTTTGGTCTGAATCCAATAAAGCGTTGCGGAGATACAGCCTTACGTCTGTTTTCGCAAGCGCTACGTAAAATTTGTTTGTGGGTTTTATCGAAAATTGCTAAGCGAATCAACTTGAATTCCATAACTTTTTGTCGGCATGGTCTGTAGATGATCTGATTCAATTTTCATGGAAATTGGAGCAACGGCCTAGGAGGAGTTCGAAAAAGTAGCTTTTCCGGAAAATTCAAAATGGCGGAAAACTTTTCATGACGGAAAATGACGTCATAGGGTGCAATCGAATCGTCATGGGGTCAGGGATCAGAGGAAAAAAGAATTTTGTTTCTAGCCCTTGTGGTTCAAAAGTTATTAGAATAAACATGAGTGAAACTTTGGACAGTTGGTGGCGCTAGAGGGAATGACTTAGACACACCAAAATTGGTGTATTTAATGTTGGGACTGTCCTCTATCAGAATGTCAAACCATTACAACTTTCCCGCGATCGGTTCTATGGGCTGCCATAGACTCCCAGAGCGGAAGAAGAAGAAGAATTATTTTTGGTACGCCAACAGATACAATAGGTGCCTACGCACATTCTGTGCTTGGCCCCTAATAATAAGGGAACCTTTTTGCCATTTATAGCGCCACCTATGGTCCGATCTGCATGAAACTCGGCACGCTTGTTCACCATGTCATGACACATATGCTCAGTGATTTTCGTGATGTTCTGAGTTTTTGTTTAGGATTTATAGGCTTTCGACTGTATTTTGCCCCGCCCATTTTCCAAATGACCCTGTTATAGCCAACCAAATGCAAAAATTCTACTTTTTTTCGAAAACTATTGATCGAGAGAGTCCAGAGAAATGTCCTAGACTGGTTTGGTTCCGATCGGGCGAAAAACCAGGGACTAGTTCGCAAAAGTAGGTTTTGGACAAAATTCGACATAGCAGAAAATTGTCCCTGCCTAAATCAAAATCGGAGATAGCCATTTTGTACGCCTTGAGCCAAGGATTCCAACGATATGGGGCACTTGATCCTGGGACAAACGGTCTAAGAGTTATGAGCAATTTTGAACTTTTGGTTGCTGTAGCGCCACCTATGGGCCTTTCGGGGTCATACTCTGATAGGTTGTCCCCAAATTGAGGCCTACCATCTGGCCAGGTTTCACGTCTCTAGGCCTTACGGTTTGGCCTGCACGATGCGTTTTACGAATCCTTACAATTACAATAGGGTTTCAGCATTTCATGCTTGAACCCCTAATAAGAATGAAGGCTTTTTGCCAGTTATAGCGCCACCTATGGTCCGATCTCCATGAAACTCTGCATGCTTCCTCACCATGTTCTGACACATATGCTCATCAATTTTGGTGAAGTTCTGAGTTTTCATTTGGGATTTATAGGCTTCTTAGTGTATTTTGCCACGCCCCTTTTCTAAATGACCCTGTTACAGCCACCCAAATGCAAAAGTTCAACTTTTTTTTCGATAATTATTGATCTAGAGAGTCCAGAGAAATGTCCTAGACTGGTTTGGTTCCGATCTGGCGAAAAACCTAGGACTAGTTGGCAAAAGTAGGTTTCGGACAAAATTCGACATAGCAGAACATTTTTCTGGCCTAAATTGAAATTGGAGATAGCCATGTTGTCCGCCTTGAGCCAGGGATCACAGTGTTGTAAGACACTCGAGTCTAGGACAAACGGTCTAGGAGTTATGGGCGATTTAGTACTTTTGCACTAAATCTGTAGCTGTAGCACAACGTAAAATTTGTTTGCGCGGTATTCGAGAACGGTTTGACGAATCAACACGAATTCCATAACTTTTTGTCGGTACAGTGTGGAGATGATACGATTCGATTTTGGTGAAATTCGGACAAACGGTCTAAGAGGAGTTCGAAAAAGTAGGTTTTGACTGAAAATCAAGATGGCGGACAGGAAGTTTGGCCAAATTTCTCAAACTTGGTATCTATGTTCTCAGCGTGACCCAGGGAATCTATTAAGACCAGTGGCATTTCAATAGGCAGATTTATTCAAAGGTTATTAGCCTTTTTGGAAATGTTGTTATAACTTTTGACCACAAGGTGGCGCTGTTTCGAAACTTTTCACGCTCCTTCAGGGCATCGTGCTGATGACCCATACCATGTTTCGTAACAATCCATTCATGTGTTCTTAAAATACAGCATTTTAGCACAAAATTCAAAATGGTCGACAGCCAAAATGGCCGATATGGTAAAATTGGATATCAGTCGACTCAGCATGTT